>CM070546.1:105265732-105883191 GCA_036346405.1 Phyllostachys edulis
TGAACATTTACCTACAGAGTATGCATCTATAGGATCAACTAATCGACAATAGTTTAACAACAAAATAGAGCATGCATACATACACTTTGCAAACAATATATTAGACTTTGAAAGTAATGGGATTAAATATGATCAAACTGCTTGCCTTGCTAGATATGCTCACTATGCTGCAGAGGAATGCTCTCGAGATGAGCGCACTCGTCGGCACCAACGAAAAGCGAAAAAGAACCGATAAGAACGAAGAATACGAAAAGACTCCACAGCCAAATTTCTCCAAATACACTGAAATTTTACAGCAGCAAGAGCATGATTTTTAAGAAATTTAGCAATAAGAACCAATTGATTTGGATTCTCAATGCAAAAGTTATGGCCAAAACAAATCTGCTCAGATGGAAAAAGGCTGAAAAATTCAAACCGGTTACTATTCATTCTTTAGCATAATTTTCAAAATAGGTGCTGCACCTGGGATTTTTATGGTAAGCAAAGCACCTCATGAGATGAACAACACAATTGAATTCACCTCATTTGGAGCTAGGATGCATTTTCTATGAATTTTCAAAGACATGCAAAAGAGCACAATTAAAATGCAACCACTAAGATTTTTAAAACAGTGACATGTCTAAAACCTATTCTACCATTTAGTACACTAACAGAGGAAGCCAAAAAAATTGGATTCACTCAAAAAGGATCTATAGAAAAATACTTATGCAATTTACAAGTTAAATGCAATTTTTAGAGCAACAATTAAAGCCTATTTCTAAACCAATTTATCAAACTATTTTCTAGAGCCGAACTAAGCTTCCAACCATTTTAGATTAAAGTCTAGTTCAAACCAGAGCTAACAAAATTTGAATCAACTCAAATGGAGCTAAAATGAAATAGTTATGCAATTTTGAAGTTTATTACCTTTTTGGTTCATAAATAATTCTCTCGGGAAAAATCCTAAACGAATTCAGCGCGGAAAAGCCTGGGCCGTCGATCCTGGAACCAACGGCCCAAATGAATCGACGCTTCCGGACGAATGTGTGTGAAATCAAGCGAATGTGGGCCGTTGAGATCAAAAGCCAGCGGCCACACGCATCGGGCGATGACAGCGTTTGCAGCACGCTGGCTAACGCCCATGAATCGCAATGTTCTTGATCAAAAGCAGACGGCCACGCGAATCTCAGCGCTATGCATGCACCGTGGCGGTTTAAGGGCGCAGGGCCCACTTGCCATTGACTCATTAAGTCATCTAAGGACACGTTAATTACTAACTAATGATTAGCACAGATTAACACAATGATTAGCCATTAATTGACAGGATCTTTGCCTTAATGAAAATAGCATGTCTGTTCGTCGGACAAAAGCCCCGACGCATCCACGGCTTGTCGTAGGCGAGCTGGGACCACAATGGCGCAATCCAATGGTACCGGCTGGGACATGGATAGTGTTCTTGCATGATGGACCTACTCTCGACGGCGACAATGGTCTAAAGCGCCGGCGGAGAGAGCGAATGACCCACACGGCCAAAAGACAAGCAGCCAAAGGAGCTCCGCATTGTTCTGAAAAGTGGGTGCCATAGCCACTAGGGATTACTAGAAGGGTACCTGCGGGTAGAGAGGAACTAGAGGCGGCCGGGGAAGCTTTGGCGACGATGGAGCTTGCCGGCAGCGAAGAAGAAAGCGAGGAAGTGGTGCCCTGAGCAACAAGAACACCAATTGATGGTGAGGTTAGCTCCATGATAGCTCACAGAGGGTCCAAGAGCGAGCAATTGGAAAATGGAGCTCTTACCGGAGATGGAGACGAAGAGGGGTGCTCACGGCCGAAAAGGGGGAAACTCCAATTTCAGCTGCTCCCTGTTGAGGCAACCAAAATTAGATGAGGGTTAATACTCCAGGAGGTTAAAGGGATAAGCTGGGGCAATTGATTGAGCAAGAGAGGATGGGAGCAGTTGAAAGTGGGACTTAGAGGGCAAGCTCGCAACCATTTAATCTTGAGAGTCGCTTGAGGTAACAATGCCTCTCCCCATGCCCTGTGCACGCCATGTCCTTGGCGCTCAGTCTTGGGAGAGAGGAGACGAAGACGAAGAATGTGAGGCGCAGCGGCAGCGGTTGGATTGTGATCCGAAGGCTCACAGCGCCGCCGTAATGGCGAACGCACTCCTGCACGGCTCATGCGAATGACGGCCGTCCGATGGAATCCGACGGCCCAACACACGCGCCACCTCACGGGGCTAAACGGACGCACTGCATGCTGAGTTAAGCGATTCGACCAAGTCAAGTGGCGAGCCCAAGGAAACAGTGAAAACCAGTTTGGGTTTGAATTTGAAAGGTGAGTTTGGAAGAATTTTTAGAGGTAGCAAACTAACTCCAAAAATTCTGAAATTTTGACTAGAGGTTCCTCACTCCAGGATTAACCTTACATAAAATTTCTATAGATTTTTATGCACTTCATTTTTCTCAAGAAATTCCTCAAGGTTTGTTCTAGGGTTTGACCTAAGGTCAAATTGGTTTGACTTGCCTCCAAAAATTATCAAATAATTTCTAAAAATTATGAAATTTTTCAGAGGGTCACACAACATCCCTAGAACCAAGGAAGAATATTTCCAAAGGTTGAACACAAGATTCTTGACAAAGTTGAAAAAGGTTTTACTTTAGTCAACTAGAGGTTTAGGTTTTTGAATTCCACAATTCCTTTACAAGAATTATAGAAAAGTTCAAAGACTACAAGATGTAAGAAAAGTTTTAATTTCTTCTCATTTTCTTACATTTGAAACACACACCCATATTTGGGATATTCTGATGCAGGCAGAGGGCGTGATCGAAGCCTCAAGGGTCTTATTTGTCACATGGAAAAGTCCCTCATCACGTGCCAAGCGGTCAATCCCCTGGCACTAAGATCTTGGATGACATCAACCACCCTTCCAACCCTTCTTTCTTTCTTCTCGATGAGACCGCTAGTTCAGATTTTACTTTCGCCACCTTCTAGATGAAGTAGAGGTCGTCCTCTTTCATGACCATCATATAGAACCAGTTCTTCTTCAATGACGACCATGAGGACTTCGGGTACATCCGAATGTACTCATCGGCCTTCTCGTCATGGAGTCGCAACGAGCGCTCCCCTGGCCCGGTCGCCGATTTCCCCGACCTCGCCATCTTATAGAAATAGCTGAAGACCTTTAGACTTGGTTTGGACCCCCAAGTACGCCTCACAAAGGTAGACGAAAATGCTGAGGTTGGTGATGGAGTTGGGGACTAGATTCATCTACTCAACTCCATAGTACTCCAAGACCTTCGGGAGGAATTGGTGTCTTGGTAACCTAAGCCCGCACTTGATGTAGGCAAGAAAAATCGGATTCCCTTCTTCGCACTCGAAAGTGTTCTCGACCCATGGACCTCTACTTGATCGAGATCCTTGTCGAGGAGCATCGGCCTCCTCCAATGCCTTGAGCTTCTTCCCACTCGGATATGAAACCAACAATTTGGTGATTGAGTCCGACATGCTTAGGTTTAAGAACAGTGGTCGAAGAAGATTTTGGGCGAGAAGAACAAAGGAGGTCGGAAGAGATTCTTCACGAGAAGATGAAGAGGGGTTGAAGGAATTCTGAAAGTGTAAAAACCCTAAAGCCAAGCGCAATGGGGATTTTATAGCGCAGATTCTTTTGAGAAAGAGGAGTTACTCAAAAAGTCTAATGAACACAACCTTTTGTCCAACGGATACATGACTCTTTGGATCCCAAGGCAGTTTCTCAACTTTAAAGTGAATACAGACCTCCGTGTTTGTCACGACATTAAAGAAGGGTCTGCCCGATACGACTTCGTCGAGAGAGAGTGTTCACACGACCAATTTATTTAAAGTTCGGGGGCTAGCTAATGAGGATTAAAATCTCTATGTATTTCTTTAATACATAATAAAAGACCATATGTCTTCGTGGTCGTAACCCCTAAGGCTAACGACCTCTGTGGTCGTAAGAATTTTAGAGGTTACATAATGGGTACCCTAGTCGGATGTGGCCCTGTACCCAATCCTCGACCAGATGACTGCTCGTAGAAGTGATGAACTAGTATTTGGATTTAACTCCAAGTATATTCCTTACCGTGTGATGAATGAAACATATGTCATAATTGCTCCATGCCACATGACGTTTCATAGTCCTAAGAAACTGACAACAACCACCATACGTTTGAGTGTCTCACAGACATCAACCGACAATCGCCATCTTGTTTTACTAAGCAGAATCGACCCTCCGACTGACAGCGTCACTTCCAACATGTGCATTCTCCAGGAACAACTGCCACCTCTTTAATGGTTATTTAAAGATGGAGCACAGAGGAACAAGGGCATCAGATTGAAGCACAGCAATTGGTTTTAGATTCATGTTTCAAGCCTGATTCAATAGTATAGCAAGCCTTACGCTCAGTGTAATTAGGATTAGTCTACTGTCTTGTCAAGGGCACCCCCTGTAAAGAATCCAGTTCATAGCAATAAAGAGCAGTCACATTCTCTCCCAAGAACTCTTTGCCATTTTTCTCTGTTTATTTCGTAAGATCGGCGACTCGATCGTCGACCTCGTGATTTCCCTAATATAATTACGTTGGTGACGATGAATCAATCCACTCCATTCTCATCTATTTATTGTGGTATATATTCTTTGTAGACACAAACTCATAATGTATGTTCTCATCTCATTCGCCTGATCTTCGTCCATCGATTGGGCTCTTGTGCTACATTGCTTGGTCGTCGAAGCTGGCCTTTCATGTTACATCGTGGCCTACAGGAGCCAAATGCATCACATCAATTAGTTTGTTTAGTCCAATATCATTGCAGTCTAGAACTTCAGTTTTGTTACTAAGTTTTTAAGATTTATTATTGTCCTTTCTTGTATTTGTGTATCTGTGTGTTATTCTAGCTTTCATCTATCCCTTCTAAAATCAGGAGACATGAATCTTGTTATGAAATGCATGAGACAAAAAAGGGTAGGAAGAGCTAATTTTAGGGCCTAATTCTAAACGGAAAAAATACTTTTTTCCTATTTTAGCAATTGAATTCTCTATCCTGTGAAGCCTAATTTTAAATGGAAAAATTGATTATTTGCCACTGCAAAAGGGTAAATTTTACAATTTGCCATTGTATGTGAGTATGACATATGGTCCCGCACATCATTGGTAAATAATCAATTACGCATGTTTGGCAGTGACAAATAATTAAATCTCCTATTTTTAATTTGGCACAGGCCCAAATATGTACTATAAACTATGGAGTTTGAGACTAAGTACATCCAGGAAAGCAGCAAATGCGCAGGTTTCCATGGTCGAACACGGTGTGATACGATCACGGGAAGACATCACCTAGTATCCTGCATTCAGGTGCTCGTGAGGATCTAATGGAGTCGTGCTATGCAGTACGGAGCACAAATGGTGGAGATTTTAGCAGAAAAATGGCGTAGCAGAGAAGCCCTGAGGGCACGTCCACGGCCGTGATGCACTGGCTTGACTCACCGTCTATTACCGCTAGGATGCACTGCGAGATTCCAAACAGAATGTGCTTTGGGCACGAAGTTCTTCCTGAGCCCAAGCCGTATCAGCCGGTGGCCCGGCACCGCGGTGCCCGCGCGGGAGCCTAAGAATTAGTGTGGGCTCAGAGGAGGGATTTGGAAGTTGGAACCCTTTCTGGCCTGCCTAAACAACTTTTGCAGCCCGAGTGGAAAACTTCAATTTAGTTTCAAATACTTCAAACTAAGGGATGTTTTGTTGTAATGTGGCGGCTGATAGTGATCCCTTGAACTGAAAGTTCCTAGTGACGTACGTTGTCACCGGTACATTTCGGCACCGGATAGAAGCAGATTGACCTTGATCGTGATTCAGGCCACAATTAAACCAACACCAAATGTTAAGTAAAGCATGCGCGATACACCGTTGACAGTTGGGGGCTTGTTAGGATGTTCGAACGCTTCACCATTAAAAAGGCATCACGCTTATTCCCCCGCTTAACAGCCAAGAGCTACTTCGAAGAACACCGAACCCGCCCTTTAAAAAGGCAAGACAGGAAGCCGCTGTAATTAACCTCCACAAGGACGTGTCGCATCCAAACATTTATCGTACGCATGGGCATGCCCACCGCAAGCGCTGCGACGGCGGCCGTGCCGGACAAGCTCCGGCAGCTCTGCTCCGCCAAGAGCCGGCCGAAGCCGCCGGTGGTGATCGCGCACGAGTGCCCCAGCGCGGTGCGCGCCCACGTCCTGGAGGTGCCCGCGGGGCGGGACGTCCTGTCGTGCGTGGCCGCGTTCGCGCGGCGCCGGCTGTGCGGCGCGCTGGTGCTGGGCGCGGTCGGGCACGTCGCGGACGTCGTGCTCCGGGAGCCCGCGCTTGTGCTCCGTGGCACGATGGAGATACTGGGTCTGGCCGGGTGCTTCTTCCCGTCACCATCGGCGGCGGCCGCGGGGGCGGCGGTGTTCCTGGCCGGGCCGCGGGGCAGCGTGCTGGGGGGCAGCGTCGCGGCGGGAGGGCTGGTGGCCGCCGGGCCGGTAGTGGTGATGCTGGCCACATTTGTCGCGGCGGCGTTCGACCGGTTGCCGCTGGTGAAGGGGAGGACTCCGTGAGTGCAGACTGGTGCGACGTGCATGGGTAGCCGGACGCCGGCGGTGCGGTGGCCAGCCGACGCTGCGACAGCAGTGCGGGTGGGCGCCGCTGTGCCGGAAGCTGGGCGCGAAAAGCTGAACTATATGGGCCGAGTGAAATGCCTGCCTGGCGAATGGGGCCGGTTTTAAGGCTATTTGGGCCGAGATAGTAATATGAGTTTATAAGCAGACCCGAGTGGAGTTTTAGTCTAAACTTCGAAGAGTTTTTCGTGTTTTCCTTCCTTACAGTTACAGTTTACAACCTTTAACTTTTAACTATGATCTAAGTACGAATTTCAACCGTAACTCTAAAATCGTTTACTTTTTACTCTCAAACTCTAAAACCGGTGCGAAAAACACACCCTCGGCCCAAAACTATCATGTTTTTGGCTGACATGGCGACGGTTTCGCTGACATGAACTCCTATTTGGCAGTATATGCTTAAATGTCATCAATCCGCTATAAATAGTGAAGTCAGCGAATAAAAAAAACCATGGAGGCTTTACCAGTAGCATCTTCTTCCTCTCTCTCTCTCTCCACTTCTCTTTCTCTACGGTCTCCGCTCTCCATGTGTGTCCGGCATGACAATAACTAGAGGTTTGCGCGCGTCTTGACGCGCAGGGCAAACATAGAGAGAGAAATATATGAGAATGCAAAGTATAGGACGGTGGAATATGGTGTGGCTCAATCTGACGAGCATTGCAATATGGTTATGTAACTATATACGAACAGAGCTTCGGATGAGAATAAACGTGCACGGAGCTACACCCTGATGAGCATTGGCAGTGGCACTAAGATAGATGTACTACTCTTTAATTATACCATGACGATTTCATTAATAAGTCAAAACAATGGCAAGATCAAGCAGAAGATATCTGTAATTTTGGACCAGACAGAGATTCACAATTAGGTAGTAAATAGTAATAAGAGTACTGCACTATAGATTAAGTAAGATGAAAGAAAAACAGGAAAAATAGTTGATAGTAAACAATGATGTAACATCAGTAAGCACTCACATAAGCTGTGTATTTCCCCAACAAAATCAACCTGAGTATACCTACTGGTGGGTAAGGCTTTTCGATCTGAATGATAAGAAGATAACATGGATGCATAGTATGATAGAGAAATACAATTGTATACCTATGTCCTCGTCAACACGACAACAATTCTTTTTGTTAATGGTGCTCTAGCACTCCACTGTGGAAATGGTATTAATGTTAAAGGTGACATTTACTGTGCGGTGGAATATAGATGTAAAAGCCAGTTTTGGTAGGGCAACACCTAAGAACATCTTTTTTTGGGGGTAATGATGTAAGCGTACGGAACGAGTTTTTTTTTCCGGACGCCTTGCACGTCACGACCCAAAAAAATTGTGATGTGGCGCTTTCCTGTACCATGTTTTGCAGCAATGATTAAAGATCGCGGGCTCGATTAACGCTTATATATTTTTACGGAGAGCCTAATACTTACACTATTGACTGCTGCATGCATCTTGAGCAGACCGGCTCAGCCTATTCAATGAATCTAGATCAATGAATCTAGAAATGTTTTGGAACAACTACGAACGAATTATATAGCTATCTCTTCATGTCCACGATGATGAGGTTTTCTCTCTAAATGCTTTGTTTTGATTTGTGATGTTGCAACCGTTGTCCTAGGATGTTGCAATCGTTGTCGAGGATGTTGCAATCGTTGTCGAGGATGTTGCAACTTTGTCAAGAGGATGTTGCAACCTTTGTCCTAGGATGTTGCAACCGTTGTCGAGGATGTTGCAACAGTTGTTCTAGGATGTTGCAACCGTTGTCCGGAGATATTACAACAAGTGTCTAGGGATGTTGCAACCATTGTCCTAAGATGTTGCAACCGTTGTGCCGGGATGTTGCATATAGCACATGTTGTGAAAGTACTAATTTCGTTTACGTTTAACTATCGGCAAAACAGCGTATGTGGAGCATGTTTAGCGAGATTGGTTGGTTACACGCACTAGCTTTTGGTCAATCGTTGAGTTAGTTGATAGCTGCGACATCGAGATTTTTTGCAATAATAATGCATGCATGCATCGATACTATGGCGTCCGATTCTATCACTTAAATCGAGCGTATGGCTCCTAGTATCACCCTTTTTTTTCTATTATACCAAGCATTTCTAGAGCTCTGAATGTCGTAAGGTTTGGAAGGAAATAGCGTATAATCTTGGGAAAAAAGGAATATTATGTGGATGATGTACTGTTTGTCGTTATATATATATATATATTGATGCTAAAGCTAGGTTAGGAAGCACTTAGATCAGTTTGGCTAACATTGGTATCATGCACAGATGCACCACTTTTTAACTATGACAGATAATTTCATTATCAAATAAAAAAAATGCTAACATCTAATTTCATTATCAAATAAAAAAATGCTAACATCAATCAGTAGACAGGTATAACTACACTTAGATGTGGTTGAACAACATTGGTATCAAGTATAGATGTACTATTCTTTAATTATGTCAATCAACGGATATGTATAATTTTTGGAACAAAATGGAACTCATAGTCAAGCAGTAAATAATAATGAGCACACTGCATTACAAACTATGTAAGATCAAAGAACATGAAAAAAAGAGTCTATAGTAAACTATAAGGTTATATCAACAATCACTTACATAGACTCTGAATCTTTTTCAAGAGGACCATTCTTCTCGGTGTGCAAATTTTTTTAGCTAAATGATGTTCTTTTTCTATGCCCGACAAGCGGCTTATACACAAGTAGTTAAATGCAAATGGGTATACACAAGTAGTTAAATATAGATGGGTATATAGTTGTGTACATAGAGTACAATGACATAGGGGTGAAAACTATTTGCGATGTGTTGGTTTGAATCACGATATGTGTGCTCCTAGATGCGGTGCTATTGGTAACCATGTTTTAAAGGAAAGGTTGTTGCAATTGCTGACCTGTTTTGAAGTGGCTAATGGTTTGAAGAGTCTCTTTCGAGTAGAACAAAGTATGACGTACGAGTCCTTTCTGATAGTACAAATGAGAAGTGATGGTATATAAAACATGATAATGGAAATGTGGAATATTAGAGCAGTAATATGGAGGGCAAGACAAAGGGAACATACAGTCGATCTTTTTTTGTTCATGTGGCTGAGGCGATGCGGAGAAGGTGTTATTTTCTCCATTGCTTGAACATGCAGGCAAATACAAATTTTAAGAAGAAAAAACAATGTGATTAATCCTGGCAAATAGGCAACTGCAATTGTGACCTAATGTGAAGGATAGATCAGTGTGAAGTTATCGAGAGGACCGGATATTGTTACGATCACAATAGAAACAAGGAAAATAAGTTTTTCTATCTTTACAAAGCACGCAACTATAATGATGTACAATATAAGAAGAATAAGGACCGGCGACAAGGAATCCAATTTCGACTAATCGACTTTCGCGGCATGTTTTGGTGTGGCGGGAGGAACAAGGAGCATATGAGACATTACAAGTGCCACACTCTGCTTTCACACAAGGGTTGTCGCTTGGTACCGGTCTTTTTCTTACTGTAGGCTTGTCTTGGCAAAAAGGTAAAACAACACCAATGTTCAAAATCATTACTCAAGGACATCAAAAACATGAATGAAGACCTGAAAGCAAAAAATATGCGCTCTATAGGCACAACAGAAACATAACATCGGATTGACTAAATAGATTGTATCTTCAATTGATAAAGATATTAAACTATTTTATGAGAAGCATTGCTAGGATATGATAATCGAGACTACTTCACATGTGGGTAAGCTTTAGTTGATAATCTAACTCCTATTGCATGTTTTAACTTCTTAACATATCACTTACACATCAATTGAACTAAAATTGCATAAACCTAAAGAATGAAAGTAAAATAAAAATGGAGTGCAACATCTAACATACTAAAGATTGGTACATTGATTAGATAGACATATCGAATTTAATCATGTACTTGTAATATCGAATATCATTAGAGAGTGCAATTAAATTAGAGAGAGAATTAGAGGAATTAAAAGAGAAATTGATTTTGTGAGAGGTGGACTTTGGGCCTTGGTCCTGACTTTTGGGGCCAAGGGGAGCCGTCCATAGGAAGGAGACAAAAGGAGGCGTCCCCACCAAACCCTTGACACATGCTCTTTGTAGTCTTGGCCTTGCTTGGTCAGTAGTCTTGTAGCACCCCTTCCTGCTTTGCTAGTCTTTGCTTTGCCAAGAGGAGGAGGAGATCGAGAAGGAGGAAAGGAAGAAGGGAAGGGAAGGAGGAGAAGGAAGAAGGAAGGAAGAAAAAGGGATTCTCGTGGAGACCGATATGTGTTCTTCGATGTACTGCCGTGGTTCCAAGAGTGCGATCAGATCTCCTTGTTTTGTTTAGCACTTTTGCTAGTTAGGAGAATTGGATAGCGGATCGGGTATACATTGTTGAATTGATTTGTAGTTTGGTTAATTTCAGTACAAAATCTGAGGATGTCATCTCCTAGAGATTTGTGGAAAATTAAAATAGCTTTCCACAGAGTATTTGTGCATGTTAATTAGATGGGTAGATAATTAGTTATGATTATTACAATCCAACTGCATGTTCAGTTCCTTGGTTTCGGGCAACATGCATGTTTATATAGATTAAAATTGTAAAATGGATGAATTTGGGATTTTTGATCTTCATTAAATAGATAGATAGCTTTGTGATTATTCCAGAGAGTCCAAGAACACAATTTTTGGACAAGTAAAATAGGAGTTATGAAATTTTGAAGTATACATTTTGGTTCGACTTTTTGTTGGGATCGGGACGAGAAAAAATGCTAAGTTTGCAAAATCAGGTGCATAATAGAAAAATTGGCATAAATTTATTATGGTAGATAATTTCTTGTGGATTCTATAATATCTTAGATCACTATTTTTGGAGGAACCAGTTAAAAG
This sequence comes from Phyllostachys edulis, assembly GCA_036346405.1. Taxonomy (NCBI): domain Eukaryota; kingdom Viridiplantae; phylum Streptophyta; class Magnoliopsida; order Poales; family Poaceae; genus Phyllostachys; species Phyllostachys edulis. The sequence continues at coordinate 105,277,247 of CM070546.1, forward strand.
TTATGAAATTTCTAAGTCGATATTACCGAAGATGACAGATTTGTCTTCGAAGTTAAAAACAAGGGTTTAGACGAAATAATATGATCTTTCGATCAACTGAGAAATTGAGGGTATATGTGTGTAGATTCCACAAAATCTGAGTTTATGATTTTTGGAACTATAGATCAAAATTTATGATTCTTCTAAGGTGACTATCCTGTTTTTGACAAAATGGTGTTTGAGTAGGAATGGTATCGTTTTGGGTTGCGATTAGGAGCGAGTTTGTCTATTTAGTTTTAATGCAATGTGATGTGCTTTTAGATGGTATTCTTAGTATGTTTTACGAATGCCAGGTGGTGGTGTGAAACTGGGGTTAGAGCCCTCTACTCGTCGTCACCCATCACACAGTTGAGGCAAGTACATCTTAGAGTAAATTGGTTGTTTGGTGGTGCAAATTGGATAAATATTTGTTGTTGTTGTATTCATGTGAAGTATGAGTATTTCTAGTTATTTATATGCTTTTGTTAATTGATGATGCAAATAGGAAATATGGAATTCATTCATTTCATTTCATTTCAAAGATCCCCATATTTGATATATGGGCAATGAGATCCACGTATGAAAAAGGATGGGTACTAGATTCCGCATTTGAGAATGCGCAAGTGAACACCGGCGGTGTTACACTTAACTATCTTAGGTATATACTGAAGTGGAGACATGTTCATTTGCATTTCATTCATGTTCATTGAATATGTTATGGATTATTGAGAATGAGTATTATTGATATGATGTTTAGTTTGTTGTTTATTTGTACTTGTTGAGTCATGGACTCATGCTTGTTGCTTATGTTTTTCTTTAGGTGCTTCTTGAAGGTGGAATGCATAGTAAGGGGTTAGAAGTCATGGTGCACTACACTTTGAGATTATCCATGCTAAATGATTACAGATTAAACTTAATTGGAGAAACCTTACTAGAGAATGTATTGTTAATAGTTGTGATCACCCTTGAGTTGTAGTTGTTTACTTTGTAATTGAGTTGGTCGGTTCATCCATATGAGTCTTTATGGTGATGTTTTAATCTTTGCAATTTGGTTATCATGCTTTCGTATATTTGTTAATTCTTGTGAACTTCTTAAATGGTCATTGTTTTAAAGAAATACTGATTGAAAATTTTAGAGAAAAATTTATAGTTTAACTTTTTTTCTGTTGGTTTAGTAGCATTCTTGGCTCATGTTCTTTGTGAACTTCTTGAATGATCATTGTTTTAAAAGAAATGCTTTTATAGTTTAGCTTTTGTTCATGGCGAGGATCTAATAATCCTTATTTTATCATTTACCTATAATTCTTATTATAGGTAAATATGACGTCATATGGTCCTGAGTATACCCCTTAATGTTATAAGGGAGGAGCCCTCTTGGGTGGTCGTGAGTTCTTCTCGACCACCCCCATAATAAAAGTTATGCTACGACTATCCCATAGTCGTAAGTCTTGCTATGACTACCTTATGGTCGTAAGTTCTTCTACGACCGGTCGTCGACCACCTTAGGATCAATAAAACCTCTGTAGTGGGTCCAATTGATTAAGGGATTCAAGCAGTCATCATCTGTTGTTACTCTGCAAAGTAATAGCACGTAATTCTCCATTATCTCGATATATAGTCATTGTTAGGCGGCGTGGAGGAGTTATCTGCCGGTGATTATTGCCAACATCTTGAATTCTGAGGATATGATGAGACGCCGCTTCACTGGAAGCGCCACTCCTTCACGTACTATATAAAGGCGTGTCGAGAGAAGGAAAGGGCGATGGAATCGGGCTATCAGGAAGACAAGCACTATCATCTGTAATAGTCTTAGTTTTTCTCTGATTGTTGAGAATACACTCAATACCATACACACACAGGGAGTAGGGTTGTTATTCTCTCGAGAAGGCTGAACACATATAAAAATCCCGTGTCAATCTCTCTGCGTGATTCCATTCTAGGAGACCCCTGAATCAAACAATCTTCGTATGATCGGTTCTAAAACACCGGCGGTTAGGCGCCGATCGTGGGAACTTCGGTAATCTCTTGTCAGCGTACTCTCTTTTTCCCAATCTCATGCACTCATGGCGGGAGAATGGAGCGAGGAGAGCTGGTTCGACTTGGCGGTCTGTGACGTCAACATGGATGCGGTTTTGACATAAGCCGAGTGATGACTCATCGGTGATCTTCTTGCCCCGGTGATCTTCCCCGAGATCCAGGAGACAATGCCATCGATGGAGTTGAGGAGGATCCTATCCCCCAACGATGCGTCCAAGAGAGAATCTACCCTCTCAAAGGACAAGGTCAATCGACCGGGACTACACTGGTGGACTCACAACACGACGAGAGTTTTTCCTCGAAGTGTCAAGAGTCCCCTAAAGCGGTCCGACTTGGTGAGGCAAACTACGGAAGCCACAATTCGAGGACTTCACCAAGCATCTGGTGATCCTCTCTCTCGAATAGCGCCATAGAGAGCGGGATCAAGCATGCTTTTCCGCAAATTCGACCATTTCTCTGCAGATCACACCTTAGATAGAGGCGGTTATAACCCGGAGTTCCCCTACGGAGGATTACTCCAAGTCGCCAGATGGTGTCTCGACTACTCCTCAAGCGATGAGGCCTCGAGCGCAAGTGAGAATCATCAACGGGAGGTCTTCGTCCTCCCCTCGGATCAAGGTCACTCTCCTAGAGACCGAGTTGGAGACCCTCTCCGAAGATCACGCACTGCGCCCCCTCATGGCAGTGGCAAGGACACCACCGATGGCAGACACGACCAACACCTTCATGAGCAGCGAGAAATCCTCGACATTCTCGCACTCCATTGAGGCGGTCTCAAGAGTTCGACATAGAAAATCTTGAGGCTATTCGACGGAAGAAGATTGAAGCCGGAAGAATTTGCAGGCGCATCAATATCAATCGAGGAAGCTCGAGAACTCCGATCGTCAATGACTTGCTTGAGAATCCAACTCAAGAACTCGCGGCGCCGAGTGCGATCTCTTCGTCGAGGAGATTGCACAAAGGCTTCGGAACATGATGGCAAGGCTGAAAGCACCGCGTCGACATCATTCAGGAAGTCGTAGCAATACGACTTCTTCAGCTACCAGTCGATCAAACATATTACCACGGAGGAATTGACGCAACAGTAAGTCGCATCGATCTCCTACTCGGAGAAATGTCTTCCGAATGACTGATGATCAACAAACCCCTCGGAGAGGTGATCGCTCACCATTCCGACATGGGAATCTGCGGCGACGAGATGAACTACGAGTATTCCTCGTGGGGTGAGACCTATCATAGATCTGGTCAACTCGTTCTTTGGGTATCGTCGAAAGTACGACCACTGATGATATCAACCCTTCTTTCACGCAAAGGCGTCAAGAAGTTATTCTTGGATGTCGGACATTCTCTTTGATCTCGTAGTACATTGGCCACCTCGTTTTCGACCGATGAACATGGAGAAGTTCGATGGTTCCCAAAATCCCATCGAATTCCTTCAAATCTACTATGACTATCCGAGCGGCAGGAGGAGGAGAGCATGTAATGGCAAATTACCTTCCAACTGTGCTCGAAGGGTCTGCTCGATCGTGGTTACTAAACCAACCGCTCGAGTCGATTTATTCTTGACAACACCTCTGCGACCTTCTACTGGACCTTCTACTGGCGAATTTTCAAGGCACTTACAATTGCCCCGGGAAGGAGGACGACTTGCACCGGATGAGACAGAACGACAACGAGACCTTGCGCCAATTCATCAAGCGCTTTAGTCAGGTTCGTAATTCAATTCTGGAAGTTTCTGATTCATCTGTCATCAGAGCTTTCAAGCAAGAAGTCCGCAATAGAAGGAGAACAGAAGATATTGCTTTAAATCCACCTACTTGCGAACTCTTGAGATGGTGATCGATATCTCTCGCCTCTGAGGCGGTCGAGTGGAACAACACAATAGATCGAGAAGAATATACCTCTCGAGAGCCAGGCGACATTGGTAAGAAGAAAGATAAGAAAGCAAAAAAGTCCAAGAACAAGGCGAAGGGTCAAAAACTCCAAGCCAGCGGTTCCAAGGAGGTTTTGGTACATGAATGATAAAAACCACGCACCTCCAAGCCGCGCTCCGACCGAGGCAAAGGTAAGCGCCCGATCGAAAAAATGATAAGCCTAGGTGGTGTCCTTTCCATAAAAAGGAAGGACATGACCTTCATAGAATTTGGGTCTTTCAGCAGCTTGAAGACTACTACAGCGACAAGGACCACTTCCACTCTCGGCGGTGGGACAAGCGAGTGGTCATAAGTCTTCGGATGACGAGGAGGAGATGCCGTTCGGGATCCGCAACACACCGTCGAGCACATCTCTGAGGATCATCGGCATATGAATCAAAGCGACGACTTAAAGGCTGCTGAGCGTGAGGTAAACTCCATAGAACCTCCTCTCGTCAATAAATTACGAAGTGGTCGGAGTCACCATCTTCTTTGAGAAGGGTGATTGCCGATTCTTCGACTTCGACGGTCGATATCCGATCGTGGTCGAACCCACCATCAACAATTGTCGGGTCAATCGAGTTTTGGTTGATGGTGGTAGCTCATTAAACATTTTGTTCTGAGTGCCACGGATGACATGCAAGTACCGGGACTAAGGTAAGACCGATGCGTTACTCTTTCCATGGAATCGTCTTGGGATCTTCACCAAACCAATTGGCCAAGTTTCTCTTCCTTTAACATTTGGTTCACCAAGTAATTTCGGAGACGAGAAAATCTCCTTTGATGTGGTCGATTTCGTCTGACATATAACGCCATACTCGGACGACCAACTTTGGCAAAATTTCTAATGGCTACTCTTTATGGATATCAATGTATTAAGATGCCAGGTCCCAAAGGAGTAATCACAATTCATTGTGACAAGAAGATGGCGCATACCTGTGACCGTCGATCCCTCGAGATGGTTGGACAAATACCAACTCGAGAAGAAAGTCAGCCTCCGACTAGCAAGTCGAAGCCTAAAAGTCGCACCAAAGCCGAACGACAAAGTCAAAGAGGTTCCTCACGGGCAGGGAGCCCTCGAGGATTGCATCGATCGGGATACTTCCGACCCCAAGTAGGAAGGCGCCCTCATCGCCTTCCTCAGAGCTAACAGATGTCTTGGCGTGGCAAGCATCCGACATGCCGGAGTCCCGTGGAGGTGATCGAGCCAGAGCTAGCTACGGCCGACAAAGTACCGTAAAACAAAAATTACGGAGATTTGCCCTGATCGGCGAGATGCTATCAAATCGAATTGGATAAGCTACTTAAGCGGGCTTTATAAGAGGTCAATCACCCAGTGGTTGGCTAATCTGTAATGGTTAGAAAGTCAAGCGGTAAATGGCGTATGTGCATAGACTTTCTTGATCTTAATAAAGCTTGTCCAAAAGCGATTTTCCTTTACCTCGCATCGATCGGTTGGTTGATTCTCTGCGGGTTGTGAAATTTTAAGTTTTTAGATGCATATTGCGGATACCACCGGATCAATATGTGTTTAGGCGATGAAGAAAAGACGCATTTATTACACCATTTGGTATATTTTGCTATGTCAAAATGCCATTTGGTCTAAAAATGCGGCGCTTCTTTTCAGCGCTTGATGTAGCGACTTTTTCATCTCAATTAGGCCGAAATCTAGAAGCCTATGTTGATGATCTAGTCGTTAAAAGCATCAAGAGACTTAACCATATTACTAACCTACAAGAAACATTCGACAACCTCAGAAAACATCGCTTAAAACTCAATCCTGAGAAGTGTGTGTTCGGAATCTCTTCAGGGAAATTACTTGGATTCCTAGTATCTATACGAGGAATCGAAGCAAATCCTGAAAAGATAAAGGCCATTCTACAAATGCGCCCTCCAACCACAAGGAAAGAGGTCTAGAAACTCACTGGGTGCATGGCGGCTTTAAGTCATTTCATCGCACGACTAGGAGAAAAGGGGCTATCTTTCTTTAAACTTCTAAGGAAACACAAAGGTTTTGAGTGGTCGAAAGAGGCAAGCGATGCCTTTGAGGATGTCAAGAGGTACCTTCTGAGTGCTCTATTACGGTTCCGAGGCTAGAAAAGCGCTCTTAATTTACCTAGGCGCCACCGCGCCACAGGCGATAAGCGCGATCTTGGTCGTAGAAGCGTGAAAACGCATAACGCGGCGGTTTACTATAAGTGAAGTTTTACACGACCTAAGGAGCGTTACCCTCGGGTCCAAAAGCTTCATATGCCCTCCTCATGTCTTGAGAAGCTGCGGTATTATTTTCAGTGCACAAACTAGTCAGGCTGTCCGAGTTTCCTTGGGAGCGATCCTCGAGAATAGGGAAGCAGCGGGGCGCATGGCAAAATGGTCGGTCGAACTTGGGGAGTTCGACATCCATTCGTGTCGAGCGGCGTTAAATCCAGATCTTGGCGGACTTTGTGCCGAATGGACAAATCTGGACTGTTCAGGATCCCGATCTGATTCCCACGACCGATGGGCGATGTACTGACGGGTCACTTACTTTAAGTGGCTCGAAAGTGAGGTGGTCTTGGTATCTCCTAGGAGAGACCTTAAAGTATGCCATACAATTAAACTTTCGGGCCACTAACAGCGTGGCGGAATCTGAAGGTTTGCTAGGCGGCATACGAAAGTGGCGCTCTCGATTCGTCGACTACTCGTGAGAGGAGACTCTCAACTAGTCGTGAATCAAGTCGGAAAGAGTACGGTGCTCTAACCCGACAATGTCTCGATACTATCGGAAGTCGTAAGCTAGAAAAGCATTTTTAGGTTTTGAGGCACAATTCATCCCTCGAAAGGATAATTTCCTCATGAGACCGACTTGCTCGAATAGCTTCTTCCCGATCTGTAGTACCAAAGGAGTCTTCTTGGAACAACTCGAAGCCGTCCGTCACAGTCGACGAACGAGACACCTCCTATTGAGGCGGCCTCTCTAGAATACGAGGATACAGAATGGCGCCCATCTATGAGTATCTTGAAGGGTTACATGCGAAAGGCGATCTCGAAGCGGATCGCTTATCGAAAAGCCAAAATGTATACTTTGGTTAAAGGAGTCTTTTATAAGCGAGGTACTCAAGGGGTGCTCATGCGATGCATTCCACGAGCGAAGGATTAACACTCCTTCACGACATACGGTGGCATCTGTGGAACTCATGCTTCCTCTGAGCGGCTGTCGATAAGGCCTTTCGACAAGATTTCTCTTGGCCATGACCACATGCGATGCTAAAGAGTTAGTTAAAAAGTGTGCCCAATGCGGTTTCATAGCGAGCAAATACACCAACCGGCTCAAGCATTACAAAGCGATACATCTATCTTGGCCTTTTGCAACACAGGGTCTCGATATCCTAGGACCGTTCTCCAAAGCTCGGGAGGTTTGAGTTCCTTTTGTGGCTATTGATCGTTCACAAAATGGATTGAAGCGAAACTGTGGTGGGATAACGGCAAGCGGCAAAGCGGTTTATGATGAGATCGTAATTACTCGATTTAGAGTACCGAGTCGAATAATTACGAGATAATGGTAAGCAATTTTCAAGCGCAAAATTTCAGGAATTTTGCGATGAGTTAGGTACCAAGTTGTGTTACGCTTACATGGCCCATCCCCAAAGTAATGGGGCGATCGAGCGTGCAAGCGGCCAAATAATGAGAGGAATTAAGACTCGAGTCTTGACCAGCTCATCAAGCGCTCGGGGCTTGAGTACAAGAGTTACCCTCGTATTATGGGCGGTTAAATGCGACTACCGATCGACTCTGGTGAAACACCATTTTTACGGTCTTGAATGAAGCCATGCTTCCTCCGGGCGAAGATCGATCAACACGAGTTGAAACTTTCAAAGACTCCAACCGGGAACAACTTCGGCGGATGATATTAATCTACTTGAGGAAAGGAGAAACCGGGCCTTAATCTGTTCGGCGGTCTACCAACAAGCCTGTGCGAATACTACGATCGTAAGATCAACCTCGCATGACCTTCTTGTAGGTGACTTAGTATTGAGGCTCTGCCAATCCAAGTCTAATCGGAACAAACTTTCTCCCAAGTGGGAAGGTCCTTACACCGTGGTCGAAGTTACTCGGCCAGAGTCGGTACGGTTGGCAATGAAAGACGGCCAGGTTCTCTCGAATTCTTGGAACATTGACTAGTTACGCAAGTTTTATGTGTAACTAACTGTTCAAACAATAAAGACTCAGGTTCTCTCTACCTCTATTGTCTTACCTTTTGAGTAGAGCTTTCATAATTTTTCGACTATATTCCAAACACCCAGTTTCCTTTACACTAGTCGAAAGGCAAGTAACATCACCTAGTCGAAGCCTCTCCTCTCTGCATGTGGTCCTGCCCACTAGAAGGAGCTTCCTAGTATCGACTCGTTACTCACTTTTGCCGTCAACACAAAGAGCTCGGGTTCTATTTAGTCGAAATATTTTTTGAAAGCCAACTCCTTTCACCTTAGTTTATTTCTTGAGTTATTTTGAAAAATATTCTAGCGAGTGCACTTTTTATATTTATTCAAGCGCCTTTGGTGTATTCGATTAAGTCTCAACTAAGTCAGAGGAAGAAACACATCTAGTCGAAGTCTCTCCTCTCTACACGTGGTCTTGCCCACTAGAAGGAACTTCCTAGCATCGTTCAGTTTCCTACTCTTGCTACCAAGACAGACTTATCGAGTCCTCCAAAGAAGGGCGAATGAATTTTTGAAGTCCTCACGGATGTTTGTTTAACTCAAGTTCTTTGTTCTCGATTTAATTAATCTAGTTGGAGATGGTAACATCACCTAGTCGAAGACTTTCCTCTCTGCGTGGTCTTGCCCACTAGAAGGAACTTCCTAGTGTCGATTCGTTCCACTTTTTCGACCGATTGCATGACGATCGTGGCCAAAAACTACAAGTTAACCAAACCTCTCCGTTTTGAAACCCTTTTAACACTATTTACTTAGTTTGTCTAAACAAACTAAGCAAATAATCGAGGGCTAGGATAAAGTTATTAATTTGACTTCAATTCTTAGTCTTTCATTCGTTAATTATCTTTTGAGTTACTAACTACTCGACAAGATGATTTGCAGGAAAAAAGATGGATTATATAATACATCAACAAAAGCTTGTTTTTTTCCACAGGTTTGTTACAAACTACTCACGAAGAGGAGGGCCCGATCGCATCTCCTCAAAACCTTCGACCAAGCGATTGCATTTCTTCCATCAGACGACTTGCTTACATCTCGAGGCGATCGAAGTTGGCCCGATTGGTTGCACATTTAAATTTGAGGTCATGAGCTTTAAGTTTTGCCAATGCATAACTACTGCGAGTTCGACCGCCTCCTTTATCGACTTCGGCTTGGTTGGACTTGAGTGGTCATCGGTTCGGCAAAGTCGACTTGTTCCCCAATAGTATTCGTGGAGACTATCGTATCATCTTGAGGAGCTTTTCCCTCAGTACGTAGCTCACCAAGTACATTGTTCAGGAGCGTGATACTGCCTTGAAGATTAATCTTCATCGCCTCCATCTCCTGTTGGGTATGAGTCGAAGCCTCGCGGAGTTGTTTGTTTTCGACCGCTTGCTCTGAAAAGAATAAGACTGGTCAAGCAAAAATAAACTCCTAGAGGAAAAACAAAAATAATCACGGTAAAAGATTTCCTTACACCGCTAGTCGAGAATCAACTTCTTGATTTCTTTATCATGGGAAGCAACGGTCTCAGCATGCTTCTTCTCCCATGATTTGATGTCCTCTGCATTTGCCTTAGCAATGCGGACAGTCTCGCCATAGATCATGGTTTTATCCCTGACCTCAGTTTCGAGCCTTCCCAGTTCAAGGTTCATTTCTAGAAAAGAAATGAGAGTAAGAAAAAGGAAAGAACTTCGTAAAGAAGCCGCAGTAAAAATTGCTTACGATAGTGGGATTTTAACCTCGTAATTTCTTGATCTTTATCTTCGGAATACGAAATCTCGCGAATGACCAAAGTTTTATCTTGGACTTCATTACGAGTTTTCTCATATCATCTTCTTTTTCTAAAAGAAGCTTGATCAGTAAAGATCAACAACATAAATAGTCTTAAGTCGGACACTTATTGTTTATCTTTTACGCACTTTTTAGGTTGCTTGAGTTGGCTTCTTTAAGCTTCCTCAAGAGAATTCTACTTTTTTCCATAGCCTTCTCGACTCCTCTTTTTGATAATCGGCGAGTCGGCGAGGTCTTTCGTTGCTATTTAACCTATAAAGGTTAAAAGTGGACATGAACATTATTAAATTGGTTGTAAGTTCTTCTATGACCATGGATCTAGTCGTAAGTTCTCCTACGACAAAGCATCTGGTCGTAAGCCTTTTACGGCTAGTACCTAGTCGTGAGTTTTTCCACGACAAACCCCGTAAGCACTATATAAGTAGTGAAGTCGAAAACAACTACGAAAGATGGTGACTTACCACCTCTCTGCCTGTTTGCAGAGTTCCTCTTTTTCCTGTCGTAGCTCTAGAAGTTGTCGGTGATATTCACCGACAACGACAATTTGCTCTAGGGCTTTCTGCAAAAGGAAAGATAGTAAGAAACAAGGGAAGATTACATATATAAGTATCCTTAAATACTTACATTCATGGTTGATCGAGCAAATATCGAGTAAACCAGCTCTGGATGCTTTAGCTTGTCCACTCTCTCGACTTGATCCCACCAAACCTTCTCAAGACGCTCATTGTCAAAAGTGTCTCCTCTATTGAGAATGTCTTTGGGATGAGGGACTCGATGGCGAGATCTAAAAGCAGAAGACCCCACTATGGAAGCAGGGCCAAAGAAATCAAAACAGAAGTTGAAGTATTCCTCATCTTCCGATTCTGAAATTGCAGTTTCTCTTTGGATACCAGGAAGGAGGTCTGCAATGATTTCCTTTCCCGCACGGTGGTCGGGTAGATCACCACCTTGGCGAGAGGCCTGCGACGCCTCTGCCGCGGTTCCACGACCATTTCAAGAGTCGTGGCTGCAACCTTAGTGGTCATGGCGGCTACCTCGATGGTTGTAGCCGCTACCTCGATGGTTGTAGCCGCTACCTCGATGGCCATAGCTACGACCTCGGTGGTTGTGATAACCGCTTCAGAGCCACGACTTCTTCCACGACCGAGGCATGGGCGATCCTTCGACCACTTCACTTCATCATCTCTCAATCACCGGAGAGGCGGCAATGGACTTCTCGATAGAAACCTCCTCGGGGACTGAAGGAGTCGGGCTAAAACCAACAAAAGGAAAGCAAGTCAAATTGTGAAAAGCAAAAGGTAAATGATGTTCTTACACTTTAGCTCGTTTCACATACCTCTGCATTCTGGACCTGATAATGAACTTAGGAGTTATCTTCCCGACGGAAGATTTCTTCGACTTCTTTTCTACGACCACGTCTGGTCGTAGCTCAAGTTGGAGAATAGGCTTGGCCACGACCACGTCTGGTCGTGAATCTTGAACAGGGACCATCTCTCTGGTCTCCTGACTTTCCGGAGGGCCGAGATCGCTCTCGACCACTCCAAGAGCAGCTCTACCCTCAACGGTAGGCTCCACTGGATCAGCATTGTCCTTCACAAAAGACATAAACTCCTTCCAGTTCTCCTTTTCTAGTTGTTTGACAAAACTAGAAGCGGCAGAAACTGTGAAAGCTTTCTTGTCATAATAAAAAGGTACCTTGGCCTTGTGGGCTTTACGCCTAAGAGGTTCTTCGACCTCCTCGGCCTCCTCAGCTGCAGCTGCTTCAGTCTCGGCTTCTGCTGTAGCCGTGTCCTTGGCCTTGCGGGCCTTGCGCCTAGAGGTTCTTCATCCTCCTCGACTTGATCGTTTGACCTCTGCCTGCTGTGGCTGAGTGCGTCTTGCAGACCTTCTGAGGACACCGGTGAAATGAGGGACTTGAGCTTGATCCTCCTTGTCGGCGACTCTTATAAGTCGGCGCTTTTTAATCGGAGGGCTGAGTCCTTGTCCCTTATCACCACGGCACCAATGGTTATCAATTCGGGCTCTTCAACATCGGCGGTTTTCCATGCCTATTTTACGTAAGAAAAAGTAAAAAGAAGGATCAGCGACCAATCGTAAGATTTTCTACGACCAGAATCCAGTCGTAAGCTTTTCTACGACATCTCCTTGATTGTAAGATTTTCTACAATCACTACCTAGTCGTAAGTTCTTTCTATGACTACGAAGTCCTAAGGATAAAATCAACTTTTGATTACCTTTAGGCGCTCTGTCTTTTCTTCTGCGGATAAAACCGCAAGGATTTGAGGAACTCCCACCCTAGGTGGTGGAGGCTTCTCACAAACGAGTTTGACTCGAGCGTCAATCTCTGCCTGTGAAAGATCTGTGTAAGACAGATAAAAATATTCATTAGACAATTTTTGAAGAAGACCAAACTGAGAGTTAAGTCGTAAAACTACTTACCCTCCTCGTAGTCCCTGGTCGGGTCTCCTCGCCCCGTGTACCTCCATATGGGAGGTACTCGTTTCTTCAAAGGGCTAATTCGACGTGTAATGAAATCATTCACCACATGCCATCCGGTTAGCCCCCCTTCTCTCAAGTCCTTTATGGCTTGAATGTAAGGGGCAATTCGACCGATATCCTGGGGAATCAAATCCCACGAAGGTTTCTTTTCGGCAGCCTTCCCCTCGAAAGTAAGGATGTCTTCTGAGGTGACTTTCCAGTAAAACCACCTCTTCCTCCATCCCGGCCACGAAGACCTAGTGAACATCTGAATATACTCCCTCGACTTCCCGTCATGGAGCTTCAGACCACAACTTCAGGCTATTCGGTTTGACGAGCCATTCCATAGAAATATTGAAAGAGCTCAAGGTCATTTGGAATTCGAGTGCACGCCTCACATAGATACACAAATACGCTTAGCATTGTGATGGAATTGGGACCAAGGTTTACCAATTCCACCCCAAAATCTTTCGAGTATGAGTGTGAGAAAGGATGAGCGAGCAATCGAAGACCACACTCACAATACTGAAAAGCGAGAATTTGTTCATCCTCCCCGACGGCCATTCTTTGCTTATACGCGAACCACTCCACGAGAACTCTCTCTGGAATCTTCCCAGCGCTGACAAGGGCTTGCATCTTCACCGTATCCATCTCCGACTCGGCCCACTCGGAGACTCTCCCGGCCATTTCTCTCAGAAGGGGGAGATTTTCGATTGAGTTGGTGGCGAAGAAGACAAGAACTTGATGAACAGTGAAACGATTTGGGGAAAAGTATGAACTTCAGTCTTACCCCCGGTAAGTATTTATAACAGTGCACCCTGGGCTAAAGGCGTGGTATTCCAAAGGATGTCACCGTTTCGGGAACCGCTCCAACGGACAGGCTAACGGGTGTCGTTTGAAATTCCCTAACGTGTCCGTTCAAGAAAATCAGGTTTGCGTTTACACCTCAAGCAAAATTACTTCCTTGGTTAGATCCTTTTTGACCAAAGGAAATGTTAATCGGAAAGGTTTTTCTTCCGATCACCATACTACGACCACCTCGTGATCGTAGAAGTGTTCTACGACTATTTGATAGTCGTAAGCAATCTTCTTGACCAAGCATATTTTTGGTCAAAGTAGTATACAAATGTTGAAGAGTTTTTCCTTCGACTATCGTTCTATGACCCTCATGTGGTCGTAAGACTTTCTATAACTCCTTTACCAAGTAAGTTGCTTTCATTTGAAGCTGGGGGGCTAGATGACGAGGATCTAATAATCCTCATTTTATCTTTTACCTATAATTCTTATTATAGGTAAATATGACGTCATATGGTCTCTGAGTATACCCCTTAATGTTATAAGGGAGGAGCCTACTGGGTGGTCGAGAGTTCTTCTACGACCACCCTCATAGTCGTAAGTTATGCTACGACTATCCCATAGTCGTAAGTCTTGCTACGACTACCTTATGGTCGAAGTTCTTCTACTGACTGTGTCAGCTCTGACCACCTTAGGATCAATAAAACCTACAAAGCGAGTGGGTCCAATTGATTAAGGGATTCAAGCAGTCATCATCTGTTGTTACTCGCAAAGTAATAGCACGTAATGCTCCATTATCTCGATATATAGTCTGTTAGGCGGCGTGGAGGAGTTATCGCGGTGATTATTGCCAACATGCGCCCGTTACAGGATGTGATGAGGCGCCGCTTCACCTGGAGAAACTGCCACTCCTTCACGTACTATATAAAGGCGGTAATCAGAGAAGGAAAGGGCGATGGAATCGGGCTATCAGGAAGACAAGCACTATCATCTGTAATAGTCTTAGTTTTTCTCCTGATTGTTCAGAATACACTCAATACCACACACACACAGGAGTAGGGTTGTTATTCTCTCCGGAGAAGGCCTGAACCTGTATAAAAATCCCCGTGTCAATCTCTTTGCGTGATTCCATTCTAGGAGACCCCCCGAATCAAACAATCTTTACGTAAGATCGGTTCTAAAACACCGACAGTTCTGTTGGTTTAGTAGCATTCTTGGCTCATGTTGAGACAGGGTGTTATAGTACTACTTTAACCATGAACCAAAAATAGACACAATACAACAAATCCATTTAACTAAAAAATAAAATTATAAACATAGCAGGCAATGACAAATTCCATACATGTTTGTATAGAAAGACAAACCAAAAATCAAACTGGCACTTCATTGCATAATACTACATCATTATGTCTCGATTACACTACAGGAATTAGTTAACTACAAAACAAATGCTTCCATGGAAAGAGAGTGGTGTTTGACTTTGCCCAATTCAGTGTCATGATCTGTCACAGTGGGTATTACAGGGTGGTATATTTGATATAACTGTATATTGAGTACACAATGTTTTCAGGTCGAATTCAGAGACGAACAATGCAAGTGAACATCTTATTTATCGAAATAGTTTATAATCACCATGCCTTCTACACACATCAGTCTCAACATCTCTCTGGTATGCAAGCACGAATAATTACACTGACTATTGTATGTAGAAGCTTAACTACTACTCCCCAGGTCAAGTCAATACTGCATCTAGGATTTCCTCCTCACCACTAAACACACCACAAGAACAGAAATAGCAACAGCTAAACATCTGAGTAATGAATTTGTTTGTAGAGACTGAACCCAATTCTGAACATGGGTTGTGTTGTTGACATATGAACAAAGTAGATAGTGAATGATGAAAGGACACAATGATGAATCAAAATAAGCAAAACTGCAAGCACCCCAATCTCCAAAGATAGCTCCACAATTTGAAAATGTTCCAAAGAAAAACTCATCTCAGGGAAGTGCTTAGTTCATAATACTTCATAATGTGCTCTATCAAAGAGGAGAATAAGCAAATACAAAAAAAATATTCAAGAGCACTTTCCATCCTCAACCAAACCTGATGTAATAGCACTAACAAACTTGTTCATGGACAAGTAATAGCTAGGAGAAGTAATAGCAATTAGTTTTTTTACTGCTGTAATAGCAAGTAGTATGACATCATTCATTCAAGGAAGAATTTTTACACCAATTCTCTATCACCGGACCAGAAGAAAACATATACAAATTTGTTGTGGTCCTAGTAATCACACCAAATACTACTATCAAATTTTCTATAGTCCTTGCAAATTTCTACACAAGCATGAGCCCATGCGCTTGACAAGGATTAAAATCTCTAAATATTACTTTAGTATTTAATTAAAGACCGCTTGTCCTTCGTGGTCGTAACCCCTAAGGCTAATGACCCTTGGTCGTGAGGATTCCAAAGGTTACTTTATGGGTACCCTGGTCGGAGAGGTCCTGTACCTGCTACCCGACCAGATGACTACTCGTAGGAGCTTTGAACTGGCGCTTGGACTTAGTTCCAAGTATATTCCTTTCGTGTGACGAATGGAACATGTGTTTAATTTGTCCCAAACCGCACGACATTTACAGCCCTAAGTTACTGACAATAACTATCGTAGGGTTAAATCTCCCACTGACATCAACCACTAGTCGGTTGGTTTTCTACCAACTGCCACCGCTTCTCCGACCGGACACGACACTTCCAAAGGGCACTACTTCCAAGAGTAATTGTCATCCCTTCGTCAGTTATTTAAAGGATAAGACAACTGGAAGAAAGACACATCGAACAACAACAACCGAATAAGATCAAGACATGATCTACAACCACAACTCAAGGCTGTTGAAGCAATAGCATAGCACACCACATTCTCAGTGTAATTAGGGCTAGTCCACTGCCTAGTCGGAGGCACCCCCTGTAAAGGATCTAGTTCATTGCAATAAAGAGCAATCTCATTTTCTCCTAAGAACTCTTTGTCATTTTTCTCTATTTTATTTCGTAAGATCGGCGACTCGATCGTCGACAGCGCCTATCTCCCAGCATGAGCATAGCAATGGACATATCACAACAACTTCAATGGCAGGAACAAGAAGCACAAGAAAAAGGGATTTCCTTCTAGATCTACCAATTTTGCCCAAAAAGACACCTGAAAACCAGATCTACCAGCTACAAACATCAATCGAATTGCATTGCCAAAAATTTGAGTAGAGAGGGGGGATTTGGGTTCCATACCTGTGGTGCCTGCAGTGAAGTCACACCAAGTTGAGGAAGAGGAGGAAGACCGACGTCGGGTGGCTGAACAGACGCTGCGAGGAGGGAGAATGACCAGCGAGGTTAGGCTCAAGGGCGGCGGAGGAGGTTAGGGCTAAGAGCAGCGGTGGTTGCTGACCTCAACGAGAGGAGAGAAGGCCGGGAGGTTGCCAGAGTTCACCGCGGTCATTGTGGTCACTGACCTCGCTCCGTCTGTGCGTCAGCTGTGCTTAAGCTCTCCCAGCCTCCCACCCGTTTTGTTGCTCGTGGAGAAAGGAAGGAAGTGGCGCTCATCGGGAAGAAGGTGGGGTGGAGGTGAAGAAGGAGGAGGAAAGCTGGGCTGTCGGGGAGGAGGACGAAGGACTACTTGCTGACTACAACAGTGGAGGGAGGGAAGACCAAAGCAAGGAAGAGGAAAATGATAGTGAGGCGCGTTCGGCCGATCCGCTCGGTCCCCTTCTCTCTTTGCGTGCGATCACATGTGGCGAACAAAGCCAACGTGAGTGCGCACCGACCCAGCTCCAAATCCGATCGGATGGTAGGGACAACATGACACGAGGATCGAACGACGCAGGTAAAAAAGCCGATGTGGCCACTCTGAGAGGAGCCCAAACCTGCCTCTTTTATATAGAAAGTTGCTCTAGAACATAGCTACAAGATAACATGAATGCATCTATAAATCTCTTCATGCCATATTCCAACTGATTAATAAATCAAGGAACACCACGGCTCCTGGTGCTCTTCTACAAATCTCTTCTTGCCCCTCCTGTTGCTCTAAGCTCACCGTGTCCAAAGACCCGCCACCGACCTCCCGTGCAGATCTAACTTGTTTTGATTGAAACAAAATTGCTCGATTTAAGTGGGAAAAATCAACAAGCGTTGACGGTAGTAATGCTGTGGAGGTGGAAGACAACTTAGTACTCAGCGCAAAGAGCAGAGGAGATTGGAGCGAAAGGGAAGGAGATCAATTCGCACGTGCCCGACAACCTGATGCACTCACGAGGTAGCCCGTCTGGATTTGTGCTTATCCGCCACTGGATGACATCTTGCGATCTCGCCGACGTAGTCACTGGAGGTGGATGTGGCCACAGACGGCGATGCCAAGATGGACGAGCGTGGCCGCATCCGGAGCTGATCGGTACGCCGAGCTGCTGGGTAGGAGGACGAAGGACTGCTTGTCAACTACGGCGATGGAGGGAGGGAATACCAAAGCAAGGAAGAGGAAAATGACGATGAGGTGTGTTCGGCCGATCCACCTGGTCCCCTTCTCTCTTTGTGCGTGACCACATGTGGCGAGCAAAGCCAGTGCCAGCGCGCACCGACCCAGCTCCAGATCCAATCAGATGGCAGGGACAACATGGCACGTGGATCGAACGATGTGGGTAAAAAAGCTGACATGGCCACTTTGAGAGGACCCAAACCTGCCTCCTTTTATATAGAAAGATGCTCCAGATCCTAGCTACAAGATAACATGAATGCATCTAGAAATCTCTTCATGCCATATTCCGACCGATCAATAAATCAAGGAACACCGCGGCTCCTGGTGCTCTTCTACAAATCTCTTCTTGCCCCTCTTGTTGCTCTGAGCTCACCGTGGCCAAAGGCCCGCTGCTGACCTCCCATGCAGATCTAACTTGTTTTGTTTGAAACAAAATTGCTCACATTAATTGAGAAAAATCAACAAGCGTTGATGGTAGTAATGCTGTGGAGGTGGAAGACAAATTAGTACTCGGAGCAAAGAGCAAAGGAGATGTGAGCGAAAGAGGAGGAGATCAACTGGCATGTGCTTGACAGCCTGAGGCACTCTCAAGGCAGCCTGTCTGGATTTGTGCTTATCCACCGCTGGATGACATCTCGCGGTCTTGTTGGCACAATCACTGGAGGTGGATGCGGCCACGGACGGCGATGCCAAGATGGACAAGCGCGGCCGCATCCAGAGCTGGTCGATGTACCGGGCTGTCGGGGAGGAGGATGAAGGATTGCTTGTTGACTATGGCGGCGAAGGGAGGGAAGACCGAAGCAAGGAAGAGAAAAATGACGGTGAGGCGTGTTCGGCTGATCTGCCCGGTCCCCTTCTCTCTTTGCGCACGACCACATGCGGCGAGCAAAGCCAGTGCCAGCGCGCGCCGACCCAGCTCCAGATCCGATCGGACGACAGGGACAACATGGCACGAGGATCGAACGACGTAGGTAAAAAAGCCAACGTGGCCACTCTGAGAGGAGCCCAAACCTGCCTCCTTTCATATAGAAAGATGCTCCAGAACCTAGCTACAAGATACCATGAATGCATCTAGAAATCTCTTCATGCCATATTCCAACCGATCAATAAATCAAGGAACACTACGGCTCCTGGTGCTCTTCTACAAATCTATTCTTGCCCCTCCTGTTGCTTTGAGCTCACCGTGGCCAGAGGCTCGCCGCCGACCTCCCATGCAGATCTAACTTGTTTTGTTTGAAACAAAATTGTTTGATTTAATTGGGAAAAATCAACAAGCGTTGACAATAGTAATGCTATGGAGGTGGAAGACAACTTAGTACTCGGAGCAAAGAGCAGAGGAGATGGGAACGAAAGAGGAGGAGATCAATTGGCATGTGCCTGACAGTCTAAGGCACTCGTGAGGCAGCCTATCTGGATTTGTGTTTATCCGCCACTGGATGACACCTCGTGGTCTAGCCGGTGCAGTCCCTGGAGGTGGATGCGGCCACGAATGGCGGTGCCAAGATGGACGAGTGTGACCGCATCCGGAGCTGGTCGGTGCGTCGGAAGGCACGATCGCTCTCCCGCCTTGGCAATGGAGACCGTCGAGCCAAGGTCGTCATCCTCATCCATCATTTTCATCTGTGTCCTCCTATTCCTCGGAAGCTTCTGATGGTGGCAAGAACAACCACCACTAGCTTACCCCCTCCTCCTCCCCCGTCTTGCTCCATGGCTCTGAAGAGGATCCTGTCACCGTTGCCATTGCTGGTGGCGTCGTGAGGGGAGGGGCAGAGAGGAGCTGCTCCTCTTCGCCTACATCGGGCTCGACTCCCATGGCTACAGCGTTGTCCACGTCCTCATACGGGGCTCAACTCCACTGCTGTCTCCTTCAAGTCTTTGATTTGAAGCCATCGTTGACAACGACCTTTCTCTCTCTCCCTCTTCCCACCATTTTCTTTGATCAAGCTGGAGCTAGGCTGAACTCGAGCTCATTGGGATCCATGTGGTATCCACGTGAGATAAACTTGCCATTTCAAATCACGTGGCAGCGACATCAACACAAAAATTGGTCCGGGTTGGTTCAAGTGGTCTTATGACCTGGTATTGTTAGTTGAGGGTTGTGTTTCAAACGATTCTGAAGTTGCAAGTTGTTTTCCGGACTAAGATAATAGTTGAGGGTTGTTAAATAGTTTTTTCCTCCTAACATGATTTCACAATGTTCTTTGACCATGAGACAATAATTTGAAAACTATTGAGATGGGTGAATTTTACTCGAAATATGCAAACTGTTGGGGGATTTGGATGGGTTTTAGGTTTTGATCAATTTCATCTTTATGGAACACGTGAGTATAGGGAAAAAAGGGAAAAGGGTGTGTGATAGGAATGATTCTATCCTTCACCGTGGCACGATAATGGTATAGTTTTCGGAAATGCAATGGTCCGACTTGTGTTTTGTAAGTGTATGATCATGATTTAAATGATGTATTTGTTGCATTTTAGGAGAAGGGATGGTCTACTTGACCTGACAATGTACTTCTCTCCCATTGAAATTTGAATGGCGGCACCGGTAGACTACTTTGCAATGTATATACAAATGCTTATTATTTTACACATGAAAAAATCAACTAAACATGGCATATAGATGTATTGTACAAATTATACTCATACTTTCACATAAAAAACAAAAAATGCCACATACATATGTATGTATTGTGTTCAAACTCCAGTGAGAGAGAGAGAGAGAGAGACGATGCCGGTGTTGATAATGACGGCGAGATGCACACCGGCGACGGCGGTGCAGACGAGCAACATACCGACGATGGCAGTGGCGGACGAGCAACACACCAGCCACGGCGGCACGGACGAGGTACACACTGACGACAGTGGTGGGCATGAGGTGCACACCGCCCTTGGTGTCAACGTGGAGGTGGACACCGCCAACGTCGATGGGCAGACCTCGGACAGGCGCGGGTAGATCCGGGTCCATTGTGCCCAGATCTGGGCCCGTTGGCGGTGGAGGAGGCGAGGGGAGGGCGCCGACAGTGGAGGATAGGGGGCTGCCGGCTCCGTACGTCATCTTCATCAGTGACTGTGGCGGTCTTTTGCATCACCAGCTCGTCCAGATTCGGGCCCACCGTTGGTGGAGGAGGCAGGGGAAGGGCACCAGTGGAGGAGGAGGCGGGGGAAGGGCATCGGTAGTGTAGGAGAGGGGGCCGCCGCCTCCATATGTCGTCTTCATCCTAGGCTCTGGCCATCTTCCTCGTGACCTACCTCGCCACCTCCAGCTGACCCGATCTCGCTTCTGCTGGACCCAAGCTAGCCACCGCCGCCGGTCGGGAACAAGAGAGAGAGGGAGGAGGGAGAGAGGGGATTGAATATGCATTCCTGATTTTGTATTCCCACCAGACGGATCACGGTGCACGCATGGACAAAACAGATTTCACGGGGATGTCAATTGAGGTGGATCTAGAGGTGGCCAGATGAGCCGTGCCTGTCGGGCCGGCCCGAGGCACGCCATCCTGGGTTGGCCACACAAGATGGCCCACACTGCTTATGTATGTGCATCGACACCAAGACAAAGGCCCGTGTTGAACTTGGGCTGACCCCTGTTAGGAATATTGTGTGTATATTCAAGAGGGCCCAATAGGCAATATATATAGGGAGTACAAAGGGGGTTGCCATATACAGATAAGGAAATACAAATAGAGTCCTATTCTAACACCCCCCTCAAACTCATGGTGGATCACACACACTGAGTTTGGAGAGAAAATACAAATGTTGTGCCCTAGTCTGTGGCTTCGTGAAGAAGTCAGCAACCTGTAACTTTGATGGCATAAACTGTAAAGCAAGTACTCCCTCCTACACCTATGAGTGAGTGTATGAAGCATCTACACCAATGTGCTTGGTGAGCTCATGCTTCACTGGGTCCCGAGCAATACTGATAGCACCTGTACTGTCAGACAAAAGAGTCGTAGGTCTCATCACAAGCACTTCAAAATCTGCAAGTAGCCACCTCAACCAAGTAACCTCTGCTGTCACTGCTACCATAGCTCTCAACTCAGCCTCTGCACTGGAACGGAATTGTAGTGCAGCGCTTAGTCTTCTAGGCAATCAGAGAGGAGCCAAGAAAACACAAGAAGCGTAAAAAGAACGACGATCGAAGGATCACTAGCCTGTGTCGACGGAGTACGCTGAAGTCAGAGTGAGGTAGAGCTAGGGAAAAACAAACGACGAGAGATAGTCTCACACAAGTAGCGAGGAACACGAAGAAGGTGACTGTAGTGAAGATGGGTAGGACGAGCAATGAACTGACTCAAGATATGAACAACATAAGCAATATCAGGACGAGTGCTCACAAGGTACACCAAACTCCCAACAAGATGGCGATATTGAGTAGGATCCTCAAGAAGATCACCATCAGTGGCATGAAGCTGGAGGGATAGCTCCATGGGAGTCTCAGCGGTGCAAGTGTCAGTCAGACCAGATCGATCAAGAAGATCCTAGACATACTTCTGCTGGGAGAGGTAGTAGCCCTCAGGCATGGAAGAGACCTCAATCCCAAGGAAGTACGTAAGAGAACCAAGATCAGTCATCAAAAACTGCTCACTGAGATGCTTCTTCACATATGTGATGAATGAGGAATCATCACCAGTGATGAGCATATCATCAACATACAGAAGAAGTAGTGTCCTACCCCGAGATGAGATATGGACAAAAAGAGCAGGATTATGGGGGCTGACAGTGAAACCAACAGCAGTAATCACTGAGCTAAAACACGCAAACCAGGCACGAGGAGCCTGTTTGAGGCCATAAAGAGCACGATGAAGACGACAGACGTACCCATCAGGAATAGAATACCTAGGTGGTGGCTGCATGTAGACCTCCTCATGCAAAACACCATTAAGAAATGCATTCTTAACATCCAACTAAGAGATAGACCACGGCGTAGCGTATAACCACAATAAGAGCGCTAACGATGGTCATATGGGCAACAGGCAAAAGTCTCATCGTAGTCACGACAGATCCTCTATCGAAAGCCACGAGCCACAAGATGAGCCTTGTAGCGCTCGATAGTACCATCAGTCTGGGTCTTAATCTTGTACACCCACTTGCATGTGATCAGACGAGCATGCACAGGTGTCAGTACAATATCCCAAGTTTTCATACGTCGAAGAGCATCAAGCTCTTCATTATAGATAGCCGCCACTGTAATGAGGAGCAGCCTCACGATAAGAACTAGGCTCAGTGACAAAGATAGCATGAGCTATCGGAGCAAATCCAAGACGATCAGGAGGTCGAAGGGATGTCCGGTCACCAAGGTAGTTAGGATCGCGATCCTACTCTTAGAGTCTTACGATTCTACGAACCCACGACAGCCTATCGATCCAAATCTCATTGCCGATCCGATCCTACTCAAGGTAGTTAGGATTGCGATCCTACTCTTAGAGTCTTACAGTTCTACGAACCCACGACAGACTGTCGATCCAAATCGCACTGTTGATCCTACTTGTAGAGACTTAGGGTAATTTTTTTAGAGGCCAGGGTTTGTTGATATTTTGTTTTAGAGCAAAATTTGTTGATATTAATTTCTAAAAATGAAACTATAAATAAACAAGGAGCATGCAAAATATTGTATCAGTGTGGTAATGCTAGTACAAATATCTATATTATGGCATGAGCAATCTTGAGCTTGATAATGATAAGCTATTTTTATTCCTGGAGTATGTCTAGCTACTTTTAAGGAGCATGCAAGTGGTAAACCATATAAGAATCATACAAACTTATAGTATAGATGTTAAATATGTGTATTTTTACAATTCCGTAGAATTGCCGATTCTACGATTCGATACTACGATTTCGATCCTACCAAAGGCAAATCGATCCAACTTAGGATCTCAACTCTAACTACCTTGCCGGTCACGAAGGACGTAACGAGGAGCATCATCAGAAGGATCAGATGTGGGTGTCGGCAAGACACCAGGAGAGGAGACCGGTGAAGGACAAGGACGCCTGGAGAAGTGAATACTAGAGAAACGAGATGGTGGTGCTGCAGGAACAAGAGGCGGTGTTGCAGGAGGCAGCATCAGGGCCGGGGGGGTAGAAGGAACCACTGGAGACAGACTAAGGGAAGACTGTGATAATGGAGAAATTGTGAAGAGTCACAAAGAGACAACCATGAAATCGACTCAACGGTAGAAACAGGAGGGGCCGAATCTCAATAGAAGAAAGGTCGTGATTCGTCAAAGACAACGTCTCGTGAAATCCTGATCCATCGAGCAGAAGGATCCCAGCAACGATAACCCTTATTCTCAGAACTGTAATCAAGAAACACGCACTCAATTGACTGGGCCGATAGTTTAGTGCGTTCACGAGGCTACAGTAGAACAAAACAAGTATAGCCAAAAACACGAAGGTGAGTGTACTGGGGGGCTTGAGAGTAGAGACGCTTTATAGGACTTACACCCTTAAGAGCAGTGGAAGGTTGCATATTGATGAGATATGCAGCCGTAGAAATAGCCTCAGCCCAGAACTGTGGTGGAACGTGAGAAGCAAGGAGAAGAGTGTGGGCAGTCTCAATCAGATGACGATGTTTGCGCTTAGTAACCCCATTCTAAGCATGGGCACCAGGACAAGAAGACTGGTAAAGAGTGCCTCGCTTTCGTAAAAAAACTGCCTAAAAGCGCCGAGCAAGACTCGCCAAAGCAGAATCACAACGAAAAGTATGGATGGGAGAATCAAACTGAGTACGAACCATCGTCGTAAAGCTACGATAGATCGCAAGAAACTGACCACGATTAGATATAGGGAAAATCCATGTAAAATGGGAATAATCATCAATGAAGATCACATAAGATTTATGTCCGCCTTTAGAGATAATAGGCGCAGGTCCCCATACATCTGAATTAACTAAATCAAAAGGACGAGAAGACAAGGACTCACTAGAATGATAAGGAAGTTGGAGCCGCTTGCCCGACCACAACCTCGACAAAACATGGACGTGTCAATGTAAACACGCCCAAGAACACCTCGACGAACTAATGAAGAAAGACAAGACCCACACAAATGACCTAGCGATGATGCCATCAAGAAAAACTCCAGAGGTGGTGGCAGTAGTGGCATTAGATGTAGAGGTGATAGGAGCAACTGAAGTGGACGGAAGGTGGAGGCGGTCAAGAGTGTAGAGACCCTGACAATCCCTACGGTGCCGGCCAGTCCCAAGTACTGTCCCTGTCTGTCGGTCTTAGACAAAACAGGTGTGTGAGTCAAAACCAACCCTACAGCCGAGATCAGTGAGCTGACCCACTGAGAGGAGCTGCATGGTAAGCTGAGGAATATAAGAAACAGCTGGAACAGAAGAAAAGTTAGTGGACAAAAGAGTGCCTTGACTGCTGACAGACAGAGGAGTACCGTCGGTTGTCTGAACTGAGATAGGAAAAATAAGAGGTCCTACTGAAGTGAGAGTTGTGGAGTCTGATGTCATGTGGAAAGAGGCACCAGAATCCAGAACGCAAGAAGTACCTGGAGGAGATGTCTCGAGCTAGCTGGCGTAACTCCGCCGAAATGTGAGAGATTTCTTTGAAGTAGAGTCTGTAGAAATTGAACATAGTCACCTTGCCGAGAAGATCTCGGTCTTTGGTCTATCCTCCGTGGAGGAAGGGCCTCCTCGCTTCTTGATCGCTCCAACTCCACGCGCTTTATTCCTTTGCACCGCACAACGCCGTAGTCGTGCCCAAAGTTCTTGCAATAATTGCATCGAACCGCAGCTTGGTGCAAAAATAGGAGCGTAAATGACACCGAGGAGGGATCAGTAGTCGGGCGTAAACCGCTCGGTGTAGTCGAAGAAGAAGGGTAGCAAGCACTGGCCGAACAAATCGGCCGCTAACCCACGCGAAGTTCTCAAAGACGAAAGCGCCGAAAGAGCCTCGGTGACTGTCGGTCGTGGTGAGCGGCTCAGCAGTTGAGCCCTAACAGGCTCAAACTCTGGGCGAAGACAACAGTCGAAGTCATAAAGGCGAAGGCGAAGGCAATCATGATCCGCCTTCTGCACTTTATGACACTCCTGGCAGAGCGGAGAAGCCAGCTCGTCCAACTAGCGCCAGAGATTGGCCAAGACTCGGAAGAAGTCGTCGACGGAGGAGTCCTCCTAGCGAAGCGTCTTCAACTCACGCTGGAGCGAAAAAAAACTGAGCATAGCTGCTCTGCTGATATCGCTCATGCAAGCAGTCCCAGATCTGACGAGTGGCACACATACCAACAATGTCTGGTTGGATGGAGTCGTCGACGCTGACCACTAGGATGGCTCGAACATGGGCCTCATCAGCACACCAGCGCTCAAAAGCGTCTACGGCATACTGAAAGGCCTCATCGGCAGCAGCCGCCGCCTCTACCTCCTTCTTGGCGGCCTCATCTTCTGCAGGAGATGCAGAAGGCGGCTGTCTGGGAGGAGGCTGAACTGGTGATGGTGGATAAGGTCGGGCACCAGTAACATGTCCCCAGAGACGGAGACCATCTAGCGTGATCTCCATAAGTGAAGACCACAACCTGTAGTTCGTCCCGTTTATGCTTTGTTCCCGAGAATGGGATCGCAGCGGATAGAACGGAAGCCATTGGTGGGCGGCGCTGGATAGCGCGACGACCAAGGCAACGAAGTCTAACAGGCGGCGTTGGACGGTGCGACAGTTAGATCGATGTACTGCTTCTGTTTTTTTGTTTTTTTTTCATTTTTTTTGGAACTCCTTTTCTCAGCAGGCCGGCTCAAAGTGAACCAAAGAGCCCACTAATTCTCAGCACACAGATACGCTCACAGGGGAACTTAGGGTTCCCCCTACCAGGCAGCGGCGTTAGTTGGTCCAGGACGGGCTGCTCCAGGAGGGTGGAGAGCCCCGCGATGATCCTTTCAGCGTCGTCGCAGAAGAGGGTGACGACCTCGGCGGTGGCAGCGGCAGCGGCGTGCCCCATAGCGCGGTGATGAAGGCGTCGAGGGGAGCGCGAGAAGAGGGCGACCACCAACGGCGTTGGTTACATCGATCGACGCGGCGGCGGCCTGAATCAAGCGGTGGCGGCGGCGATGGAAAGCGACTCGAGCGGCGACGTCAGCACCTCATGCTCCCGATCGGTGGAAGCGTCGCGGCGCAGAGCGCACTTTTGAGCATGGCGGCACATGATTTTAGGAGATGACTTCGCCTGGGCTCGGAAGAACGGCGGCAAGGTCCGGAGATGGCAATGATAGGAAAGAGCTAGGTTAGGAACCTTGCTCTGATACCATGTTAGAAATATTGTGGGTATATTCAAGAGGGCCCAATGGGCAATATATATAGGGAATACAAAGGGGGTTGCCATATACATGTAAGGAAATACAAATAGAGTACTATTCTAACAACCCCCTAGCACGATGGGCCAACCTGACATGGCCCGAATAGTGTCAGGCCATGCCAGGCACGACACGAGCCCAACACAGCCCATGTGGCCCGCTTGCGGAGAGGTCGAGGGAGGTAGGCCACGAGGTGGCCCAGGCCGTAGGGAGCACCAGGATGGAGAGAGGAGGATCAGCGAGCTAGCGAGGGAGGGAGGGAGCTAGGAGGAGGCGGCGCCTGTGTGGAGGGAGGAGAAGGCGGCGGGGTTGGCTCGGGAAGGAGGGAGCCGGGAGGAGGAGGGGGAGGAGAGGAGAAGGGGTGGTGGAGGAGGAGGAGGGGCGGCACCAGCGTGGAGGTAGGAGGTCGGGAGGGGGCGACGTCGGCATAGAGGGAGGAGAAGGCGGCGAGGTCGGCTCGAGAAGGAGGGAGCTGGGAGGAGGCGGCGGAGGAGAGGGGAGGAGGTGGAGGAGGAGGCAGAGGAGAGGAGAGAAGGTGGAGGATGAGGAGGGGGTGGTGCCAGCGTGGATGGAGGAGGCCGGGAGGGGGCGGCACCGGCATGGAGGGAGGAGAAGGTGGCGGGTGAAGGCATGGAGGGTGGTAGTGGCGTGCGGCGTGTCGCACTCGGGCGCACTGTCGCACACGAGCAGGGGCACACGCAGGGGGAGGAAGAAAGGGTAGGGGTGCGGGCAGGCAGCTGGGCAAGCGGGAGACGGGCCACAACGGGCTCACACGACCCAACTAGAATCTGCCTGTTGGGCTTTTTTTTGCCCGTTTTGCCCTCTAAAAATAGCAAAAAAAAACACAAAATCCCAATTTTTTTTCTATAAATAGCCACCATACCCCCCCTCATTCAGCACCCATCCATTCCTCAATTTCTCTTTCAAATTCTGATGCGCAAATTCAAATTCATTGTGAGATAATTTGGCAAAATTTTAAAAAAACTTTGCCAAATTTTGAAAAAATCAATTTTTGCTAGTAAGTTAGCAAAAGAGGTACAATTCTATTTTTGCATACTTTTATTATTAGTACTTGTTATGCTAAAATGAAAGTAATAATAATGTTAGTTTCAATTTTGCAATTTTCATTATGGATAGTTGTGATAGCTTTGCTCTTGGTGATTACGGACTTTCACCGCAAGAAGTTGCATCCATGGAGGCTACTGCGGCTGCCTCAAACCAACCAGAAGGGCAAGGCGGAGTTCCGTCATCAGGCTCCACGACAGCATCTTCATCGGCGACCACTAGAGCAAAGAGGTCGATGCCGTCTACATCGGGAGTGTGGGAGAATTTCGACAGGACAACCATGCTAAACGCACAAGGAAATCAGGTAACATATGCTATTTACAAAATTTATCGCAATGAATTGTCTGCAAGATCTACAGGTGGAACGGGGCACTTGCTTAGACATGCTACAAGATGTAAGGCCAAGCAAGGATTGGTGATGAGGCAGACGCAGCTGTAGTACAACGCCGACGGTACGGTACCTAGCTGGGACTACAATCTTGAGGTAGCCCATCAATCTCTCTGTCGTTTAATTGCTTCTAAGGATTTACCGTTAGGCTTTGGGGAGTCTATTGCTTTCCAAAATTACATTAGGACTGCGCATAATCCTAGATTTTCTGCTGTTTCTAAAAAACAACGACTAGGGATCTAGTAAAATACTACAATGAATGACGTAATAAAATAAAGGAACTATTTAGTACGTGCACATTTTCGGTGGCCTTGACCTCGGACATATGGAGTGGTCGGGCTAGGGAGGATTATCTTAGTATAGTTGCTCATTATGTTAATGATGATTGGGTAATGAAGAAAAGAATTATAGGTTTGAAATTAATTGATGTAGCACACACAGGTGAGAAATATTGTAGATTGTATTATCAAAGTCGTGGAAGACTTTGGTCTTACATACAAAATGTTCTCAATTACTTTAGACAATGCCGCTTCGAACTCTAGGGCCATAGATATTCTTACTCCAGTGTTGAGTACATACGTCGATTCCTTCTTGCTACATCAGTGATGCACTTGTCATATTATTAACCTTATAGTCAAATGTGGTTTGAAGAGGTTGAGTCCGTATATTAAAGCTTTTTACGATGCGATTTCTTTCTTGAATAATTCTAACGTAAGAATAGCAGCATATAAGAACTTCTATAGGGTGATGGGTGTACGTCCAAGCAAGTTCGGTTTGGACATGCCGGTAAGATAGAACTCTACGTAACTGATGCTTAGAAGTCTTTTATCATATAAAAGCATTTTTTTTGTTTTATTCAAACACACTATAAAAGCACTAACAGTATGATACTACTGACTGAGCAACATTGGTTCGTTGCTGAGAAGATACTACAGTTTTTAGAATTTTTTGTATGAGGCTACTGTTGCTTTGTCCACTGTCTACTATCTAACACCTCCTATTATTGTGCATAGTATTTTACAGATTGCTACTCAATTGATAATGTATGAAAATGACTCAGTTTTACGCGATGGTATTGTTGCTATGAAAAGTAAATACCGTAAATATTGGAGAGAAATCCCTTTCCTACATGCATTTGTATTTATTTTAGATCCTAGAGGTAAAATTGAAGCATTTGCTAATGTTCTTGATCTTCTTAGTGATGCTAAAGGGCTAGACTATTCTAACTATTTTGTAGAAGTTCGTTCTCGGTTACACGAGGTTTACCAAAGGTATGAAAATAAGTTCCAGGGAGTCCACCTGCAACGACCTCTAGTAGCCCCCACCTCAAGTAGCAAGACAAACATGTGGGGCAAGATCTTCAGTGGCTCTTCCTCCAAGTCCAGGTCTTCTTCTTCTACAACGACACTTTCTCAACAAAGTCCAATACAAACCTCTCACCCAAGGAGTAGGGAGCTATCCGCCTATCTGGACAACGCTATGGTAGATTTCACCTCAGAAAACTTCGAAAATTTGCACTAGTGGCATGAGCATAAGTTAGCATATCCCGTGCTATCCATACTTACACATGATGTGTTAACTGTTCCTGTCTCGACGATTTCCTCCGAGTCTGCTTTCAGTCTTTCTGGAAGAATATTGGAGGAGAGAAGAACACATCTCACAAGTGAGATGGTGGAGATATTTCTATCTGTGAAGGACTAGGAACAAGCTGATTCACGAACACAACACTATGTGGAAAGTCCAGATTTGTCAGAGGTGTTCGAAAATCTGTACCTAGATAATGATACATAGAACAAGGATGCATATAGAGCTGTAGGTTGTACTCCTTTCCTTTGCCAAGCTGTCCTCATGTTGAGTTTTTACTTGGCAAAAGTTTTAACGATGCAGTCATTTGAACATTAATAAAGCCCTTTATTATATTTTTCAATATGTTTGTCTCATTTTCACAATTTTCCTATCTATTTATGAATTCTACACATTTTTCTGATTTTTTGGGATTTTTTCTGATATTTTATTTTGAATTTTTTTAGGCCTAACG
Organism: Phyllostachys edulis; assembly: GCA_036346405.1. Classification (NCBI taxonomy): domain Eukaryota; kingdom Viridiplantae; phylum Streptophyta; class Magnoliopsida; order Poales; family Poaceae; genus Phyllostachys; species Phyllostachys edulis. Next base: position 105,307,754 of record CM070546.1, read on the forward strand.
GGCTAAGGGGGCCGCAACCGACCCATTGGGCTAAATAGGCTCGAACTGGAACGGCACAGTACGATAGGCCATCGGGCCGTATCTGGGCTGCCTCCCCGGCACGTGAACCGACACGACACGACCCATCTATTAGTCGGGCTACGATGGACCGTGCTGAGATGAGCAAGGCCACATCGTGCCCATGTCGTATCGTGCCACCCATCTGACCACCACTAGGTGGATCATATCCACTCTCTTATAGTTAGGCCTGTGGTCTAAAAAATGATAATGGTATAGTACCATCTTTTAGTATCAGCCTTTGGACAAAAAGACAACGGGATACATTCTATATCAAGAACAACTTTAGGCATCCCTTGACATGCAAAATTTTTACATAGATTGAAACTCTCGTGAAAATCTATGTTCCAAATAGACCCTCAACGAGAGTTTTGTATTATGTTTGCTAGAGAATCACAAAAATAATTTTGTGCCATAAAACCAAATTAAATCAAAGCATCAAAAAAATGTAAAGATGCCCTGGCATATTGTTTTGTCAAATCTTGAAAGGTTCTCAACAGTCAACACACGCATCTGTGTACATGCAGATTGCAATCCTACCAATTGTTGCGTGGTAGGCAGGTTTAGTTTTGAAAATAAATTATGGGTTTTTATTTGTCAAAATGAACCTTTAGGTTCACTTAATAAAAAAAATTCCCAGCGCAATTATTTCCACAGCTGCGGTACACCGTAATCGGGCCCACCCGTCGGTTTCCGTAACCCGCGGCTAGAGCTCAAAAGAACTCGCCCCCCACCCCCAAATCCACACGCCCAGATCCAAACGGAAGCCCCCCACCCAAATCGACCCAAGCGGCCAGCACCGAACGGAACAACCCGCCGATCCGATCCGTCCCATCCATCGGCCGCCACCGCTGCGGCCTCTCCCGCTGTCCCGCCGCTCCCGCCACCCCTCTCCTCTCCTTACCGCTTCGATTCGCGCTCTCCGCTCCCGCTTCAAATCTCCATCCCCGCACGGCACACTGTGCGCGTATATACTATACACGCCCCCAATGGCTTCCAACGCCCAGGCGCAGCCCCCGGTGCAGCAGCCGGCAGCGGCGGTGCCGGCTCCCGTGGCGCCGGTGCCGCAGGCGCAGGCGAAGCCGACGAGGGTGTCGCTGTCGTATGAGGAGATCTCCAAACTCTTCTCCCTCCCCATCGCCGAGGCAGCCTCCATCCTCGGTAACCCCGCCCATCCTCTCTCATCCTCTATCTCTATTGCTTCTAGTGTTGGCGGAATCACTATCCATGGTTATAGCTCGTGGGAGCAGCAATTCCTGAATCTAGCTACCAAGTTGGTGACAGCTGAGTGACCTTGGTTTTGGGTGCTGATTTGCAGGAGTTTGCACCAGCGTCTTGAAGAGGATATGCCGCACCCACGGTATTGTCAGATGGCCATATCGAAAGGTAAAATTTAGTCTGTTCAGTATCAGATCAGATCAATTTTGCACGGTGCTTGCTTGTATTTTTGAGTGATTGCATGTCTAAGTGACGTGACACGCTGTGGTAAGAACAGGGAAGAAAGCTATTTGTTTGCGAGAACACGACTGTGTGCTCTAATACAGGGATTACCTGGGTCAAGATAAAATTCAGGGACTGTAAAGAATAGGAATCCTCTTTGCTTATTGTTATTTTCTGCAACACCAAAAAAATATCTCAGCGAAACACCCAGATAGAATTCGATAACTGAAATCAGTCGAAAACTGCACATTTAATTACGGCTTGTTGGTCTTCGGCTGCATGCTTGTAATATTGACCTGATTCATACTGTTACCAAAAACTAGTTCTTATCATATTCTGGAAGCTTCTTCATCTAGAACCAAACAGATAAATACTTTGATGGATAAACCACACAATACATAATATGTATAACAGATAGAAATTTTAATTTGCTTTTTTTTTAAAAAAAATCCATGTAGATGTACAAATTTGCTTTAATTTGCCCAGTCGTAAAGAGCGAAAGCTGTTATGCTTCCCACGTTCTTGTTTTATGGGTCACATGTTGCTGTTCAATATTGAAAAACCAGGCCCTATAAATGCGATGTAGAATATTTTTTTCATAATAATACTAGCAGAAGTACCATTTCAACAACAAAACTAGCACAAGTGATCGCTCAATCGTGCACTCTTGTCCAAAATTTATTTTTGTTGCACTTTTCAACTTACAATTTTATGATCTTTAGAAAGAAACTTGGTGAAAAAAAGGAAAAACAAACCACAAATCTGGCACACAGTTTGGGTATAGATAGATATAGATAAAAACCGGCTGTTCGAGACTGACACTTTCAAATCACGTGGCCCTACCATGTGGTGGTTGGTTGTCATCTGGATTTTAGGGTCTGCTCAAAAGATCCCCCCTCTGCTCTATATAAAGGGAGTCTCCCCCCTCATCTGGCTTCCATATGAGCCTAGAGGAAATGATGGCTTGAGAAACATCTAAGAACCTAAGGAGACTTGAGAGTGAGACCCTGAATCTGATTCGAGTAAATCAACTAATCAAGCCAGCTCAAGACATCTCTTTCATTTCTCAAACCCATCTTCCTATTCATCGACATCACGATGCATGGCATTTCATTTCATTTGTGAGCAATTTTGTTTCTCTTGCTGAAACATATGTGCATGCATTCATGTAGGCTGATCCCCATCACCATTCCCTACTAATTAGATTGGCTATTGTACATGTGTAAGACATAGAATGATCCCAATTACCGTTCCCAACAATTGCACCGCTATGGGATTGGCTAACTCCATTTTTACGAGATGTTGACAATCCCAATCATTGTTCCCCATGATCCTTCTCCTATTTGTATTTTTGTTCACAAAGAAAACACGAGGAAAATCCAACTCTGATTCAATTTTACTTTATTTTGGTTCAACCAAAAACGGCAAGTCTAATCACATTGCAAACAATTCAAGTGTATTTTATTTTAGGAAAATGCACATTTATTACTGTATATAGTAATACACTAATATTTATTGATACAAAATGGATGTACTCATTTGCTTTTCATTGATTTCATTTCACACCTTTAGATCACTGAACATTATATTGTTGAAAATTGAAATAACACAGGTAAAATAGCTGCCAAATTATGTTGACCTGAGCTAAGAGCAACTTAAACCCTATACACATTAAGGTGCAATTGCTCTAACAATACTTAAGAAATATCCTTTAATTTTTTAAAATGCCACAATGTTCCTCCATGCAACCTTTGCAACTAATATTACTTGAAAGTATGTCTCCTAGTCCTAGTTTTGCTTGTAGTGTGTTTTTTGCAATCCAATCATTTATATTTTACTTGAATCTTTGTACTTGCAGCTTGTTTCTGGGAAGTCTGGTGATGACATAAAAAATGCTGAAAGGGAGAAAGCCAAGGAACTTCTTGAGTTGTCAAAAATTGCAAAACAAAAGGCTCTAAGCTCATCTGGTTCATCAACAATGTAAGTAGTGCTTTTCCTCGATTTTTTGGTGTTTCTTATATTCATTTTAGTTCTCGATGCAAGCATAGGTATTTCTTCTCTCTTCTGTAACAGTAATTTTCTGCAGAGGTTAACTAGGCTCATGCATTTGACTCTCACTGAATGTTAACTAGGAACATACAATGATATACAATCAAGGATCAAAATCTTGGAACCGGTGGAAAAACCGCCAATGTTTGCAGAACGGTAACCGATAACAGAATAGAAAAACGGTGAAAATTAACATCGAAATTTGAATTGGGGATGTTTTTAAAACCGGTTACCGCCCAAAACCGGAAAAACAGCTACCAAAACATGGAAAAACAGAGAAAACCGGTTATGGGTAATTAGCAATTGGAATAATGCAAATATTAATTAGAAAGTGTTTAATGCAGTAACAATCCTGATACATAAAGAGTTTGATGTCTAGTTATAAAGTTGTAAGGAGCCTGATGTTGTACACAAAAAGTCCTCCTTGCTAGCTCGACTGTCGAGGGAAGCCCTCTCCTCTAAGTGTTCTAAAGCATCTGAAATAATAAAAACATAAGTTAATGGTAATGAACAATAACTTGACTAGCATACTAACAACAATAATGGAGTAGCAATTCATACCAATACATTGTCAAGAAACGTGAAGATTGTGCAATGTACTCATTGTTATCAATTAGGAGAAGTTCTTCAGATTGAGCTAGGTGGGCTTTGTTGGGACTTGGGAGTACAATAATTCAAGCATATTTAGCTCACACAATAAGTATTCTACTAATTAATCTAGCACAAAAAAAGGTCTAAACCAACCTAGGAAGTGCATTATACAGTCATAAATTTAAATTTAAATTTGAAAAAAATTCGGCCAGTTTTTTTCCTCTCGATTCCCACCGGTTTTTCCAGTAACCGCCGGGATTTTGATCCTTGTATACAATAATACTACCAATTGCTAGTGCTATTTTCTTTAAAGAACTAATGCAATACACCGAAGTATTGTTGAAAGGGAAAATTAGCTCAGTGATATCACGTTAGGCGTGTCGAGACGACACTCCGTTCGTGATGTATTGGAAAATAACATCGCGAACATCGAAAAATTAGAGCGAATGACATATGCTTGATTACTTAGTTTTGAATTTTTAAATATAGAAACTTCAAAAATTATCAATTTTTGTGGAGCCTCTGACACAATTTAATTGCTTGTGTATTTTTTCAAAACTTTATCGTTACGATTTTGTCTCTAAATTCATTTAATATCGTTTTAGGAATTTTCTAATATAAAATGTGGTCCAAACATTATGAAATTATTTTTCGGGCTCCTTACGATGGACTTGATTGTGTAATTTTTTGTAATTTTACAAAATTAAGTAATGCAATTTAATAATGTCCATTGTGTGAGAGTCTAATATTTCATAATGTAAGGATATTATGAAATTGCATTAATTAATTTGTAAAAATTCTACAAAATTACGTAATCAAGTCCACTATGTAAGGAGCTCGAAACAAAATTTTCATAATGTTTGGACCTCATTTTCTATATTAGAAAATTCTACAAACATTATACTTAAATGAATTTTAAAGACAAAATCGTAACGATAAAGTTTTGAAAAATACACAAGCAATTAAACTGCGGTTTGAGGCTCCACAAAAAATTGATAATTTTTGAGCTCGCTTTTATATTTAAAAATTTCAAAATGTATAGCTAGCGCATTTATGTCATTCGTATAATTTTTCGGTGTTCACGATGTTATTTTCCAATGTGTCACGAATGGAGTGTCGTTCCTCCGATTATGCTCTAACGCTATGTCACTCAGCTAATTTCCCCTTGTTGAAATAGTTCACCTGAAAGTGCTAAGTTCTTTCATATTCACATAAGTATTTCAGTGTCGTATCATGTTAACACATAGAAGACATAAGAAGTTTAATTTGTAGATTATTGCAAAGTGGCACTTGAGGTTCTAACTTTTTGCATGGGCATATCACGCTCTCTCATTATGTATCTATCGACAATGATTATCTACTATGGTACATCTGGATCTTGTATTACCAACACAATCTTAACTGTTGTGGGTCTGTGGCACAGGGTGCTTTATGGCACCAGTGTCCCCTGGTAAATCCTATTGCAGATAATTCATAACATGCCCTGTCAACAATATTAAGGTATAGTGTAATCTCAATATGTTATGCCCTACTTATGCCATGTCGGACTCGGATTCCGAGAATCCAAATCCTCTGTGAAAACACTGTGCTATTCCCTGGATTAGTAGATAGCACTTACAGGCACATTGCTGAATCAACCATACAAGTCGTGAACTAACACAAATATAATACAACACAGAGTAACATAGACTTTGTCGGGTCGAGTTTTACAAAAGGGGCCGTACAAGGCCAACTTGATTACATTACATGAAGATAACGAAATCTATAGCGGAAGCAAAAGGGGAGGTAGGGCTCATCTCACACAGGCAAGCGACTAGGGTGACTCGTGTACGACGGATATTAACCAAGAGCTGGATAATATCGGTTGTACGCGAGTACCAATGAGTCTACTTAGACTGGGCGGGACCTAAACTACAGAACTATACTAATCCTCGTCATTTCCTTGTCCATCATCTTCTGGGCCTTCGTAGAAAGCATAGTCTCCTTCGTCTTCATTATCTGAAGGGTTTGGGGAGAGGAGCGAGAATGAGCACTACTACCGTGCTCGCGAGCCAACACATAATGCAATAGTATACATGCAGGGTTAAACAAGGATTGCTCGGTTCTTTTATTTGCGAAAGCAAGCTTTTCAAATATCATACTTACATAGTCCTATCACTTAGCATTTTAACAAATTGTAGTTTAATAAAGAGAGTAATGTGCAATAATTAATAACAGTAGAGGTTCCATCCGTCGGAACTCTACACATGCATCTTTTCAATTGGAGCTGCCTCCAATTACCACCATTGCTGAGCTCGACGACTCAGGTAAAAATCCAACACATGGCTAGGTGAGCCCTTCCACCATTTTCATACCACCCACAAAGTTTTGAAATAGAAGTAACTCAAGTTATGATTCCTATGTCCGCCTTTGAACGTGAGGCGCTATTGCTTAAAAATGCTTTAGACTCTATAGAGGTTGTACACTTTACCCACAAGAGATAGTCATACCGTTACCCCACATGATTCCGTAGTCATGTAGTTGGGCGGCAAATCACAAGAACCTTTCTAGATATCTCACCCTTCGTTATTTCACCCATATGGGTTACGCCTATATGTTGTAATGATGTTCACCACAACGACTAGCTTGAATTGCCCCTACCACAACGACTAGCGCAATTTAGCAACTTCACCCTACCTTGGTGTCCTTTCTGCCGAGTATCTCCGCCACTTGTACATCCTCGACTCTCCAATGAGATGACTTTCAGGGTTCAATAACTTTATTAAGCCAAGTTGCACTTTGTAGACTTGTGGTTGTACTTGTTTAACACGAGAGGTCGTGACAAGATTAAGTCCTTAAGGTTATCTGGGCGGTTCATTCCACAAACTGTGTGCTTCGTTTGCACCCACCGTCTCACCATCCACCCAGATAGAACTAGCAATTATGGTTTTTGAGGAGTAAAATCCACCAATTCCACCATTTCAGTCATTTCCCCACAACGACTGCCCAAAACCATTTTCATGTTTTAAAGGATGATGATTGGGACATTTAATGTCCCTACTTAAGCAAGACTAGCATGTCGCTTAAGTACAACCTATAACTATTATTTACCATATAGTTACTAGGGTGACAAGGATTAAGGGATTCAAATTATCAAGGATGGCATATTAATTAATTAATCATCAAATGGGTATTTAACTACCTTAAGCTTTTAACATACATTTGATTAAAAAATTAAAGCATGCAATTTTGATAATTTAAATAAATATAATTTGCATAAAATGTAGGCTCAATATGATCAAAGTATTGACTCGCCTTGGATATAGGTAAGAGGATCTTGGTATTCTTGTGCTTGATCAACTTAGAGATTCTCCGCGTCTTCGAATCCTAATCAGACGATCGCACCGAAAAAAGGCACAAACAAGCAAAAGAGAGCAAATAAATACACACGAATAAACAAATGAACTCCTAATTGAACAAGACCTATGCCATTAGCAAGATCTTGAATTTACAAAATTTTAGAGACAAAACTCATAATTTTTGGAGTTATAACGGAGGAGAACGGGATTTACGGTTCTAAGGAATTAAAACCCTAAAGAAAATCAGAAAAAAGGAGAGAAAAGGTCGTGGGAGGGCCCACGTGTGCCAGATGCGCGCGTCCATGGGAGGTCTGCGTGGGACTGGTCCAAAGTGCAAGAGTGCATGCAGACATCTGAGGTCGGGTCTGCTAGTCGACAAAGAAGTGAGTCAAAATTGATCCCCATTTGATTTCATCCCTTCTCTTCTGCATAGAGTAAGAGGCAGAGGATGGCACGGGCTTCTTAGATTTTCTTGCATGCCATGCATGGCAACGGTGAAGTGGCGGAAGGGGCCCCATGAGGTGGCGATCTGTTGTGGCAAAGACCGAGAAGCGGCCTTGTGGCATGCAAGGAAGGTGGCGATGGCGACGGGCGCGGGTGGGGCGTGGCCAGTTGGTCAGCGACTTGAGGAGAGGAGGCAGACGACGGGTCAGGCCGAGGAGAGAAGCCCGGCCATGGTCAGGAAGCTCGAGGCGACTTTGGTGGTCCGGCCACAGGACTGAAGCGGGAGGAAGAGGCTTCATGCGGAGAGAAAGGAGGAGGATAGAATCCTCGTGTCGCTAGGCATCCGTGACGCTGATCGGCCGTCATGCAAGGCCACCAGAGTGGCAACGGCGGCGAGGCAACATGACCAAAAGAGCTCAAAGTCTGGCGGTTCTTTGGTCAGTAGCTACCAAAGTGCTCAAGGGGTGATGCGAGGGGGGGCAGGGGGAGCTTAAATAGGCGGCCATGGGAGGCCAGGAGGCCGTGGAGGGACACAAGTCGCCGTGAAGCGGCGGTCATGCGGACGGGCGACGCTGCGTGTGCAAGACGAGGGTCGGGCGAAGCGGGCAATGATCGCGCGGCGTGCGGCGTTCGTGACGGGACGAGGCGGCAGACGCTCATGACGCGCTGGCCGACGGCTGGCGCCCACATCTGGCGCGAATCTTGTAGCGTCTTGCAGACCGGCCGGGGTTGCGGAGTGGCAAGGACGCAGCGCGCGAGCGACAAGACAAGGCGAGGAGGCAAGACTTCGAGGTTGCTGACGAGAGCGATGCTTAACCCAGAGCTCCAGAGCGGCGAGGATCAGGAGACGTCTTGCACAAGAACGTCTTTGAGAAGACAGGCGAGAAGGGGCTCTAGGGTCGCGGTTGTTAAGTGAGCTCTGAGCTTGGCCGAGCAGAGTCGGCCAGAGGAGCATGGTCGCAGCGGCGGCGACTAAGAGGAAGGAGGCGCTTCGCAGGCCGCCAAACGAGGAAGAGGAAGAAGGGCGTGGGGAGCCGAGTGAAGAAGAAAGGCTGGGGCAGCTTGGGCCATGCGGGCCGAAAGGGAGAAATGGCCAGGTGGCTGCTGGGTCGAGAGGCCAAGGAGGGTAGGTGGGTCGGGTGCCCAAGAAGGAATGGGGCTGAGCCCAAGACAAGAGAGAAGGACAAAGTTGAAAAGGGAGGAAATTCAACTTGAATTTGAATTTCGAAGTTTGAGGAAGTTTGAAACACACACCCGAGCTTAAAGAAGTTAGAAGGTTTTCGAAGATAGCTTGGTAAATTGAAATACGGACGAAAACGAAAACCAAATAGGTAATTACTATTCCCGTCTGAAAAATGGGATGTTACATGCCATAACAGCATTGAACTTGTATGCACCTAACAAATGTACATCTTTCTCTATATAAGGGTAAAGAAGAAATAGTTTTACAGGATAATTTGTTTTGTGTAAGTTTATTTATTTATACTAATTATAAAGATACCTTAACTGGATCCTTCTTAACTTAGAATGCCATGCGAATTCCGCTATCCAGTAAGAAAACATCAGAACTATTTTAACATTTATATTGCAAAAGGAAGTGTTGATAATGCTCATGTTTGTCTCGTTGTTGCTATGTAGTCTAAAAGCACAACACCTTTCATTTATACTTGTAGCTTCTATGTAATAAATTTGGATGGATGTCCATTGGTATTAATCGGCCCGATTTAATTGCCCCAACTCAGTGCATCTTTTACTCTGTTGGTTGGTCTTACAATATCATGAACCTTGGTTCATAACGGGGTAAACACCTCTAGGAAGAAGGCCGGGCGACGTCGGCTTGGTGAGATGAGAGATTAGACTATAGATTGGGATGATAGAATCTTGTGAGGGAGACTAGATTAATTCATCTTTCTTGCTTGCTTGATAATTAATATATGCTATCCCTTTTATAGGGACGACCCGACTTGACCCTTAAGAAACAATTTCTATTTCTAAGGAAACTTATATCTATTAGATGGAATACATCTCTAAGGAAGTAAACCCAACTAACAAGGAAACTAACTATTCTTATCTCTATTTCCAACCACGAATGCATCCGCGGGCCGGCATGAACAGTGCGAGGCGCTACAGTACCTGCGTACTGTTTACACGTGTGAACAGTACCCGCCCGTGACACTGCTCCCCTCCTTTCGCGACAGCTCATCCTCGAGTTGTGGTGGCAGCTATGGCTGAAGCCCTAGGAGACCCCCTGTTGACGAGATGTTGTAATAACGACATGAGTCCTTGAAGATCATTGCCTCCACGTGCGGTTGCGGCAAACTCACCGGTTGCTGCGGCAGGCATGACAACAACCTTGGCAAAGATCGCGAAGGGCCATAGTGTATTTCGGCAGGCGCGACAAAGCTTCGCGACACCATGGCGGGATGTGGTAGTGGCGTAGCAAGTTCGGCAACGCCACCGCGGGTTGCCGGAAACGCCACGCCTCTTGTTGCGCTTCTTCTTCTTCTGATCCGCGATCATCTTCTCCAAAGTGGCATGCATGTCGAGGAAGATGGCCGCGATCTTCTTGTCGTTGTCGTTGGTACTCATGGCCATCTTGTTGCCGTTAGCCTTTACTATAGCCAACGACTCGACGACAGGTCTGATGGTCTGATCTGTCGCCATAACTATGGTAGCAGAAGTTGTGGGAAGGGATCGACTGCTCTGATACCAAGTTATCATGAACCTTGGTTCATAACAGGGTAAACACCTCTAGGAAGAAGGCCGGGCGATGTCGGCTTGGTGAGATAACAGATTAGATTATAGACTGGGATGGTAGAACCTTGGGAGGGAGACTAGATTAATTCATCTTTCTTGCTTGCTTGATAATTGATACATGCTATCCTTTTTATAGGGACGACCCGACTTTACCTTTAAGAAACAATCTCTATTTCTAAGGAAATTTATCTCTATTAAATGGAATACATCTCTAAGGAAGTAAACCCAACTAATAAGGAAACTAACTATTCTTATCTGTATTTCCAATCACTAATGTATCCGTGGGCTAGCATAAACAGTGCGAGGCGCTACAGTACCTGCGTACTGTTTACACGCGTGAACAGTACCCGCCCGTGACATACAACCCATGGATTGATAGTTCGGTCTTTCATTCTTTTGGCAAGTTTATGTTGTGAGCACTTGAAACATGGATAATTGTGCACTGCTTATGAATGTCCATTTGAAAATATTTGTGCAACGCTGCATACAGTGTATTTTTGTAGTGGTTCATTGTTCAGGGTTGAACTGCCCATCTGCTCTCTGAGGTCTTGGACGTTGGGAGCAGTAGACTGGGGTGGTTACCAGGTAAACCTGACCATGGCCACTCAGTTTAGACCATCCCTCTGTAGGCTATGGGACTCTGACCTCCAAAGCATGCCTCATATATTGTTCTATGTTTTCGCCCAGTATTATAGTGTAGTGTGGTGTCTTACAGTTACTCTGAACAATGCATGGACAATCTGATGATTTTTCTTTTTGTCACACTATTATACTGAAGAAGCAATATGTAGCATTTGTCTGACACTATTTGGGCACGTTGATAGGCCATCAGGCGTTTTCCAAGGAGTAGCAAAATCCCAACAGGGCACTGCAAAGGCAGGACAAGTCTCACCCCCAGGTAAACAAAATGCACCAAGTGGGTTACCAATCTCGGCCCAGGCGAGCCAAACCAAAGGCATCCCTACCTACATGGATGATTTCAAGTACGGATTTCCATCGTCTCGCTTGTCTTCTGAAAATATGAAATGGTGGGGGACTAGTAGCCACACAGACTCTACGCCTGCGAAAGACGAGAACCGAGAAGCCCCTGAATCAACAAATGACGCATCAAAAGGTATGACTGATGATGAGTTGGACTGGGGAGCAGAGGAAGCTGAATCCGATAACGTGGTTACAACTGAACCATCCGCGCAGCTGTGCTCCCTGAGAAGAAAAGCGGTAGACGACGGGCGCAAGCTATTGAACGGCGAGGCACACAGGGACCAGGAGTTCTGCAGACTGAACAAGAGGCAGAAGTTGGTGCTGGCCCAGGTTTTTGGAGCTTCACTGCCCGAACAGTGGAGGAGCAAACTAGCTTGAATGGTTTTGCTTGCTGTTGTACCATGTGTAACTCTAGTGAGTAGCAACCGATACGGTTTACCTCCTTCCTGATGTAACTTACGCTGATCCATTTGTGAGAACTGAGAAATGCATCGATGAAGAATGGCAGGAGTTTTGCCTGCCTGCATTCCCATGCAAAGCAGATGTTAATTACTTTGTTGTTGTGGATCACTGTGTGTATGCTGCCGGCCAGCTTGCTCGTGCAACGGTGCGCGCGGATGGTGGCACGGCGGGATCGTGGGCATTACACGACCTGGACCCTTTTCTCCTCTTTTAGGGCAAAGCGCCGTTTAGCTATGGCACCGCAGGCAAGCAGGTTGCCGCCAAAATATGTTTGGTTGAAGCAGAACTACTTGAGTCATAGAGATGTCCCCGAAATTCTAGTGGGCTATTTGGCATGTTCATAGGCCAGGCATCAGGTCGGAAAGCCCAGATGAGGCCGAGATTGTATGTGATCAGCCTGACCTTTGTTCCAGCCCAATCATAGCCCAAAGGGCAAACAAAGAGCCGAGCCCGATCTAAGTACAACAGCAATATTAGCCGCCCTGTCCAGGCTGCTCCAGTTCTCCTGTTTCCAATAGTTTTTTCTTTTTCTTTTTGTGCGTGCCAACTGCCAAAACGTAATTTAGCCCTCCTTTAGCCTCCCCCTCCTTTAGCCTCCCCAGACAGCAATCCGCACGTAGACGTAGCAGGATCGATATGGTTAAGAAACCAGGTCTAGGCCTCGCAGATGTGGTTTATGATAGATTTCTCATCTATTCAGTAGCCTATATAAAGGAGAATCTTCAACCATTGTACTATAGTTTTACAGAAGAGTAATAAAGAGAAGCTAGAAGTCTCCTCATATCTCTGTGTTCAATCTACTATTCTGTTCTTGTGTTCTTGTATTATTCTTACGATTTTGAGTTTATCTACGAGGTAATCGCTCAGATTAGACTCACCAGCGACGGTTTCTCAACACGTTATCAGCACGATCAATTCTCCTCGGATCGAAAGGTAACCGTCGTAGCACGACGCTCGTAGATCAAAACGTTTTCTAGATTGCTTTCAATTCTGCAATTGTTGCTTTCTAGATTATTTTATCCTATGGTGCAAATCCGCTCTAATCTACCGCGAGTCAACTTGAAATCGCCAGCACAATGCCGATCGGTAGATTGCATGAAAGAGTAGATGATGATTGCACTGTGGATTGCAAATCCGTTCTAATCTACCGCGAGCCGACTTGAAGTCGCCGGTCAAGCCGATCAGTAGATTACATGAACAATAATTGCGCATAAACAGTAATTACGCATGAACAGTACGCACAAAAGAAAAAAAATCCTTCACAGAAGCGATCAAACCGGCCGCCGCCACCACGGCCTCGCCGCCCAAGAACCTTGCCAGAACGGCCTCCGTGCTTGGCGCCGACGGCCACGCCACCTCATGCTAGGCGTCGCCGAGCCGCCGCCACCGCTCTCAGAGACGACGCGCAAGACGCCATCACGCTTGAAGTCGCCTCACGTCCGTCGCGCTTGAAGCCGACATCAACCGCCTCCGCCTGTAGTGGCACCGCCGCACCGCGCCTCCCCGACCGCCTCCGCCCATAGTGTGTCGTCGCGCCCTGTCAGGCGCCGCCGGAGTTGCCCACCGCGCCACGCCCCCGTTTGGCGCCGCCGCCACCATATGGGAATAGGGGTAGGGAAACCCTACCCCTCCCCTTTTTGACCGGCCTTGTATGGGCCACCTTGGGCCAAAACGGCCAAGTAATAGAGCCCGGTCGGAAAAGAATTCCGGAAAAGAAAAAAAAAGGAAAAGGCCTGGTCGGAAGAAAAAAGAGAGGAAAAGATAAAATCCCAAAATTTTGCAAGAAAACCCTCGGAGTTCTGAAAATTACGATGAAAATTTGCGGATAAGAAAATTTTGCGGCAAACCCCATAAAAAATTGAAAATTGCACGGATATTTTTCTCAGAACAGAAAATTAGCGGTTTAACCCCTAAAAATTGCAGAATTCTCCAAAAATTCATTTTCCAGCAACAAAGGGCCTCGTGAATTCAATTTTTGAATCAATTTTAGCCAATGAAGCATGTTTAACTTTGTTATTGTTATTTCTATGCAATTTATATATTGTATTTACTGTTTTTGATTATCTGTGATTGTTTATATTGCTTTTAATCACTGAAAATAGCAGTAAATCATGAAAAATGCATAGAAAAATACGGGAACATTATGAGAATCTTTGCAACCATTTTATGCAAATTACCAGCAGTAATCTTATGAACTCTTTGCATGAATATATAGATGACTAGCATTACAAACCAGGAGTTCGAAAAGCTAGCCCAATATGACCAGAATTACTTGACTTGGGCATCAGATGTCGATATCGTACTTGGAGCCAAGAAGCTCCGTGCTGCTATCGGACTTGACACCTCAAAGGATGTCACTCCAACTGTTGAGAAAAATGAGCAGGCACTTCATTTCCTCAGACACCATCCTTGCCTAACGCTCAAGAATGAGTATATGGTGGAGAAGAATGCACTAGCTTTATGGACCACACTGAAGAAGCGGTTCGAGAAGCTGAAGTACACCATTCTTCCTCGTGCAGAGCAGGAATGGAATCGACTACATTTTGCTGACTACAAGACCGTGGGGGAGTACAACTCTGCTTTGCACATAATTTGTACCAGTCTTCAGCTATGTGGTAAGGCAATCACGAATGAGGAGAAGATCGAGAAAACCCTCTATACCTTTCACCCGAATACGGTGCAATCCGCACACAACTATCGTCAAGATGGCTACAAGGAGTATGTCGAACTGATTAACATCATGCAAGTTGCGGAAGCTCAAGATGAGGTTCTAAGGAAGAACTACATCTCACAGCCGCCTAGTAGCAAAGTTGGCCATGAAGTCAATGCTAGCAGCTACAAGGTGAGGAAGCCTCACTGAAAGAAAAGAGACAAGAAAGGTAAGGTCATGGGTCGCAAGACCAAGCATAATGCTCAAGCCAAGAAGGGCGAAGAAAAGAATTGCGATGAGAAGCCCTATGGTCAGCAGGACCAAAGTTGCTACAAATGTGGCACATAGGGACATTGGTCACGTGTTTACTGTGAGCCGCAACACGTGATTGATGCCTTCAAGTCTAAGAAGAAGGGCAAAAGACAACATGAGACACACCTTACCATTGCAGGCACAGAGGATCCACAGTCATTGGGTGCACCCATAGATGTGGACAGCCCAACAACAACCCCCATCACCCCTTCTTTGGACATCGCAGCGGCCGCATCCGTAGTTGCCGAAGAAGAGAAGATGGACATGGAGCAGATTCAGGTAGAAGTTTCTTCATACTTCACTAATTCGATCTAGTGCACGCATTGCACTTAGATTTTTATAGTCATTTGCAGTTTATGATTGTGATAGAATATTGAATTATTGAATAATTCAATATGAGTCATGCTGGAATTTTTTCCGTATTAATAATAGCAAGTTATGTTCTGTTTTGGAGTATTTTATTTATATGTAGATTGCTTCCTACCCCATATTAATAAATACTTTATATATCAGAACGCGTGTGGCGCCCTTTGGAGGAAGTGTGCTTAGCGGATAGCGGCACAATGAATACCATCTTAAGAGAGACAAAAAAATTTCAATCGATCAGCAAGAATGCTGGTAGTCTAACGACAATCGCAGGCAGTGATACTTGTATAATAGGCACAGGAAGAGCCACAATTATACTCCCGATGGGCACAACATTGGTCATTGAAGAAGTCTTGTTGTACTCAGAATCGACTAGAACTCTCCTAAGCTTTAAAGATATTCGCGCTAACAGTCTCCACGTAGAGACTAAAGAAGAGTATGGTAAAGAATACCTGCTCATTACAAAGCGTGAAGAAAATAAAAAAAAGGGTATTAGAACGACTTCCTTCATATGAATCTGGGCTATACTACACTAACATTAAGTCACCTACAACCTATACTGTCCTGAAAACCACTTTTAGAAGCTCTGAACTTTTCTGTCTCTAGCATGATAGATTAGGCCACCCCGGTCTTAGGATGATGAGAAATATAATAAAAAATTCTCAGGGACATAATATCAATGAAAAGAATTTCCTGAAACAAGAAGATTTTGTGTGCCCCGCATGTGCCACCGAAAAATTAATTACTAGACATTCTGCTCTGAAAGTGAAGGGTGAAATCCCTGCATTCTTGGACCGTATCTAGGGAGACATTTGTGGTCCTATACAGTCCCTGTCAGGGCCATTTAGATACTTTATGGTGTTCATCGATGTTTCCTCAAAATAGTCGCATGTATGCTTGTTGTCTACGAGAAACCATACTTTTGCAAAGCAGATCTCATAGATAATTAAAATTAAGAATAATTTCCCTGATCATCATGTGAAGTCCATCAGAATGGACAACGCTAGAGAATTTACTTCAAAGGCTTTTGATGATTATTGCATGGCAATGAGAATTACCGTTGAGCATTCCGTACCACATATCCACACCCAGAATAGACTAGCAGATGCATTAATTAAAAGAATTAAATTTATTGCCCAACCGCTTTTGCAAAATTGTAATTTACCAACTACATGTTGGGGACACGTAGTCCTGCACGTAGCAACTCTCATCAATTTTATAGACCATCAGCATATAATTAACATCCATTTACCTATGCAACTAGCGCGAGGGTCAGCACTGAAAATCTCTCATCTCCGCGGGTTTGGTTGCAAGGTTTATGTATCTATACCACCACCACAACGAACTGCAATGGGCCCTCTCCGAAAGTCTGGGATATACGTTGGTTATTAGACAACATCCATAATCAGGTATCTGGACCCTGTGACTGGAGATTTGTGCATGAAGCCCGCTTTGATGATAGTATATTTGATGAGGATAGTTTCCCGTCATTAGGGGGAGGAAATAAACCCATTTAATGAAAAATGTCAGAAAATAACTTGGCAAGCCACGGGAATCCATGCACATGACCCGCGCACTACTGAAGCAAATAGAGAAGTCCAGAAGATAATTAATTTGCAAGCATTAGCGAATCAACTGCCTGACCACTTTAGTGATTTGAAGAGCGTGACCAAGTCGCATGTGTTGGAAATATGCCCTAGAGGCAATCATAGATATGATTATATTTCATTATGTTCATGATATTGGATAATGTGTTATGTTGTTCCAAGAATAATATTGTTAATATTTATTATCAAGTATGTGACTTGGTTGTGAAACTCTATATTTCTACGATAATTATTCTTATACGATCCCTGGTCGGAAACATATGAGGACACATATGAATAAACTAGCATATGTATTGGTTGATGACTATGTTTCACGAGTCATAAATATGGAGATATCAAATCAATAATATGGACACATGTTAGAGAACATGGTGTTGGATAAGACCCACCTTGAGACACTATTGAGATTGTTATGATTCTATGTGTCGTTAGTTGGCCTCAAGCAATGATGATGTATAATCTTTAGACCTGAGATCAGTATGGTTTCCTACATGTGTAATAGCACTCTTAGGGGCTGCCAAATACTACACCATAACTGGGTAGTTATAAAGGTAGCTTTCGGGTATGCTGTGAAACATGGAGAGGAATGTGACTGGTCAGATATGGGATTTGCCCCTCCTAACATAACAGGAGAGATGTCTCTAGGCCCCTCGTTGTAATTGGATAAAGAAAGTGCATGGCCATGCCACTAGTAGTCGAAGTGTTTGACCACATGAACTTATCCGACACTCGATCGAGAAAGTATTGAACAGTCCATGGATGACACAACATCTCACCTGGAGTTCAACCAGAAATCGTGAGGCAAAGGAAGTATACACGAGTAGGTCGCTTCGGCCAATAGCGAGCGATCTGGGTCGTATGGAAATATGAGCTGGTCGTAGACTGATCGAACGTAATCACAGAGTGGTCGTAACCTAGTCGTAAAGAGTTACGAACTGGTCGTGACCAAATACGAACTGGTCGTATAAAGATAGGACCTGGTCGTAAGTGATGAGGACCTGGTCGTAGATCATATTGCATTAAGATTCGTCCGATATAATTTGTGTGTATTCGGGGATCGTTATGTTCTACTAGGAGCCGCTACGACCCGTGATCGGAAAGGATTTCCGAGTCACAACCGAACTATGTATGAACCTACCAGGTCACACACTTAACGGGTTGGAACAAACCAGTATGAATACGATTCGTCAAACGTGTTCGGATAGGATCCGTCACGAGCACTATATAAGGAGATGCATGAGGCTGTGGGGAGGTACGGGACACGTGAAACACCACCGAAACCCTAGACACCATCTTCCTGAGAGCTCTACTGTGCGACTTGGTGCTAGCACACTGACATACGGTTGTTCCTCCCCTGGACATGTGGATACCGTAGAGGCGTTACTGCGACTGTTGCGCTTGAGGACGATCTGCGATCTTCACAAGGAACTGCAGACGTTGCTGGAGGAGACGATTGACTCGTGAGGACATTGGACGATCGACTACGACCACTACATCGACGCGCTCTTCGTTGGACCAGGCTGCTCCAACCCTTCTTCCGCTGCTCTGCGTGTCTGGTGGTAACGATCTATGATCATCTACTTGCTTGGCTTCCTGGTTTGCGTGGTAGAAATTTTTGTTTGTAGCTATCGCAGCCTACCCGCG
This sequence comes from Phyllostachys edulis, assembly GCA_036346405.1. Taxonomy (NCBI): domain Eukaryota; kingdom Viridiplantae; phylum Streptophyta; class Magnoliopsida; order Poales; family Poaceae; genus Phyllostachys; species Phyllostachys edulis. The sequence goes on from CM070546.1 coordinate 105,326,452, forward strand.
ACCCAACAACATGTGCCTGCACGCAATGCACCAGAAAGGGTTGAAATACCAAAGAAAATTGGAGGTATCCCTAATCCAGTCCAGAGGCCTCAAAATAAAAGGACGAGAACTCCGGCCCCTCAAATCCCAAGTAACCGGAGACGGTTGGCGAAAAAGGATAAGAAAGACTTGCCACAGCTGATCACTGAAGTTCCCTAGAACCGGAAAGGGAGCCAATTGAGACCTAGCACCAGTATGGAACCTTCAGTAAAAGGCATACCCGATTTGAACATTCCTATGGAGGGAGATATCAGCATGGATGTGTGTGCACATATCGGAGCTGAAAAACTAAAGGGACTTGCCCCCACAATTGGAAGCAGCGGTGAGCGAGTAGAAACATTAGAAGAATCACCCTATGAAGAAATAGCTATAAATTATGTGACTACGAGATAATCTATGAATAGAACAACAACCAATATCGATATTTATTTTGCAAAAAAATTGCCACAATCATCGATCTTGATCTAGAGCCTGCATCGCTCGCTGAATATAAGAACAGATCAGATTAGGAAGATTGAAAGAATGCAATAGAAGCAGAATTATTATCTCTGAATAAAAGAGGGGTGTTTGGGCCTGTAAGCCGCATGCCTCCCCATGTGCACCCCATAAGGCATAAGTGAGTATTTGTTCGAAAGAGAAATGAAAACAATGAAGTTGTAAGATATAAAGGAAGGCTTGTTGCACAAGATTTCACTCAACAACTAGGAGTCGATTATGAAGAAATCTATTCCCCGGTCATGGGTGGAACTATCTTTAGATATTTAATCTCAATGGCAGTAAACCTGAATTTAGAAATGAAATTGATGGATGTGGTAACCGCATACCTTTGTGGAAACTTGGATTCATACATTTATATAAAGGTACCTAAAGGTATCCCTGTCCTAAACCAAGACAGAGCAAATAGAAATCTGTATAGTGGTAACTCAGAAAGTCACTGTATGGACTTAAGCAATCAGAAAAAATGTAGTATAATCGCTTAAGTGACTTTCTCTGCAAGAAAAGCTACACAAACAATGAGGATTGTCCCTGTGTATTTATGCGATGATCCCAGGATGGATTTGTATAATCTCAGTATATGTAGATGATCTGAATATGACCGGGACCCTGGAAGATATTAAGAAAGCAAGCTCTTACTTGGAGTCGGAGATCGAAATGAAAGATTTAGATAAAACTAAATATTGCCTAGTCTTGTAGCTTGAGTATACTTTTGAAGGGATTTTAGTACATCAATCAACCTACACTCAGAAAGTGTTAGAAAGGTTCGGCTTTGAAAATGCATACCTTTCGAAAGTGCCAATGGTCGGGAGATCCTTACAGCAAGACAAGGACCCATACAGACCTAGAGAAGAGGGAGAGGAAGTCCTGAGATCGGAATTCCCATACTTGAGCGCAGTAGGAGCACTCGTGTATTTAGCAAACTATACTAGACCGTACACTGCATTTGTCGTGAACCTATTAGCAAGGTATAGTGTAGAATCTATCAAAAGCCATTAACAGGGAATAAAGGATATTTTCTGATACCTCCAAGGAAGCAAAGATCTTGGACTATTCTACAGAAAGAACCAAGACCTAACTATGACTGGCTATGCAGATGCCGAGTACCTGTTAGACCCGCATACTGTAGGGATACGAGTAGGCTACGCTAGCTAACAATTCAAAAATTTTACCACGTAAACTAGAAAGCCATGCAAGTAGAAGATCACATATCGTTACCACTAGACGCGCAGTGTAACGGAAGAAGAGCTGGAGAAGCCTAATCCAGTGTAGAGCACGTTGATGAAGTGGTCGTAGTCGATCATCCAATGTCGAGCACGTCGATGAAGTCGATCGTCTCCTCCAGCAACCTCTGCAGTTCCTTGTGAAGATCGCGGATCGTCCTTAAGCGCAACAGTAACCGTAGTAGCGCCCCTACGGTATCCACACGTCTAGGGAAGGAACACCGTATGCCGGTGTGCTAGCACCAAGTCGCGCGGTAGAGCTCTTGGGAAGATGGCAGCTAGGGTTTCGGTAGAGCAACTCACGTCAACTCCTCATCCTTCCCAACAGCCTCATGCATCTCCTTATATAGTGCCCATGACGGATCCTATCCGAACATGTTTTGTTCCAACTCGTTAAGTGTGTGACCCTGTAGGTTCATGCGTAATCGGTTGTGACTCGAAAAACCTTTCTGACCACAAGTCGTTAGCTGTTCCTAGCAGGACATAACAATTTCCGAATACACACAAATTATATTAGATGAACCTTAATGCAATATGATCTACGACCAGGTCCTTATCACTAACGACCAGCTCGTATCTCTATACGACCAGTTCATATTTGCTCTCGACCAATTCGTAACTCCTTACGACCAGGTTTCGGCCACTTAGCGACCATGTTCGACCAGCCTACGACTAGCTCATATCTCCATAAGACTAGTCTGTATCTGGTTGAACTCCAAGTGAGATGTTGTGTCATCCATGGACTGTTCAATACTTTCTCGATCGAATGTCGGATAATTTCACATGGTTGAACACTTCGACCACTGGTGGTATGGCCATGTACTTACTTTATCCAACCACAACGAGGGGCCCAGAGACATCTCTCCTGTTATGTTAGGAGGGGCAAATCCCATATCTGACCAGTCACCTTCCTCCACATGTTTCATAGCATACCTGAATGCTACCTTTATAACTACCTAGTTACGAGTAGTGATTGGCAACCCCTAAGAGTGCTATTACACATGTAGGAAACCATACTGATCTCAAGTCTAAGGATTATACATCATCATTGCTTGAGACCAACTAACGACACATAGAATCATAACAAATTCAATAGTGTCTCAAGGTGGGTCTTATCCAACACCATGTTCTCTAGCATGTGTCCATATTATTGGTTTGATATCTCTATATCCATGACCTGTGAAACATAGTCATCAACCAATACATATGCTAGTCTATTTATATGTGTTCTCATATGTTTCTGACCAGAGAATGTTTAAGAATAATCATCGCATGAATATAGAATTTCACAATCAAGTCACATACTTGATAATAAATATTAACAATATTATTCTAGGAACAAGATAACATATTATCCAATGTTATGAACATAACGAAATACAATCATCTCTATGATTGCCTCTAGGGCATATTTCCAACACATATAGCTAAGTCGCAAACATGCTATGTATTCCTGTGTGGTGGAACTGCAATTTCATGAAATTGTCCAAGCAAAGTCTTGTATCAACTTCGATGAACCACTTGGAAATCATAGCGCTGTACGAGGCCACGCGAGAATGTTCTTGGCTTCGACGGATGATTCACCACATCCAGTAGTCGTGTTGATTGAATACCACGCAAACCCCCACTATTATCTATAAAGATACTGCAGCTTGTGCTGCACAAGTATAGATGGGTTATGTGAAGAGTCAACTCACAAAGCATATCAACCCCAAGTTCTTCTATGCTCATGAATTGCAAAAGATGGACGAAATTAAAGTATTGCATACTAAGTCATGTGAAAATCTTGTAGATTTATTTACTAAGTCACTTCCAGCGTCTAGCTTTGAAAGATACATACGTGGAATTAGAATGATGAGACTCAGAGAAGTGCAGAATTTAGGGGGAGAACCTTCACAAACTCTTTATTAAAGCTTGATCACAAAGATCGAGTATCCAAACAATAAATCCTGGAGATTAAATGAAATTGGGTGGATTGTACTCTTTTTCCCTTGACGAGTTTTCCTGAAGTTTCTCGGCTAAGGTTTTTAATGAGGCAATTCGTGTAGCACAGTAGAACGTGTTTCATGTACTCTTTCTCTAAATTTTTTCCATTGAGTTTTTATAGAGTTTTGATGAGACAAACATGATGGATGAGTGCCCAAGGGAGAGTGTTAAGAAACCGGGCCCAGACCTCACAGGTCTGGTCCACGATGTGCTCCTCATCTATCTAGTAGCCTATATAAAGGGGGGGACCCCCAACCATTGTACTACAGTTTTATAGAAGAGAAATAAAGAGAAGCCAGAAGCCCTCTCATATCTCTGTGTTCAATCTGCTATTCTGTTCTTGCATTATTCTTACGATTCTGAGTTTATCTACGAGATAATCGCTTGAACTAGACTCGTCAGCGATGTTACTCAACAGATATGACCACCTTTACTGGCATGTTGCCCTTTGGGCGCATCAAATACAAGGCGTTAAACCGTGGGTCGTCGGTAGGTGCTAGGATCCATGGTTCGACTCAAAGGAATTTCGAAGTAAAAATACAGAAATCCTATTTCTATAGAGTTTTACACTGTGGCTGCGTTTGATTCAAAGAAATCGCTGGATCGAAGTCCTTAGGTTACTGTAGCATCCTATGAAATCATAGGAATTTCAAAGGAACCAAAACATCTACCCCAACCTTATTTTTTCAATCCTTTGTTTTACGTATACTACACCATTTTTTATCAGATTTGCTATTTTTAAGTCTCCTAAAATTTTCTTAAGTTTAAGTCAATTATTGTGACCATTGGATTTGTGTAGAGATTGATGCGTCATTTGATTGGATATTGATCTAATTGATAAAAAACACGACTTATGCTTAAGAAAATTTCAGTCAGCATTAGCGGTTGGCAAGAGCAAACATACCTCTGTCCCGGAATCAGCCATTGAGAGGGAAAACATCAGCCGATGATCGGTGTTAAGCAGATTCATAACCCTTCTCTGAATCCTTGCTTTGCTGCAATTCTTGTGTCGGGGGCTTGGCTTGATTTTGGTGAAAGAAAGGCCATATTATGACCCTCATCCTTGCTAGTTGCTGCATCTGATCCTCATCCTTCAGGCTCGAGTACACATGGGATTACTGCAATATCTCAAGTCTCAGCCAAGCAATTAGACCAAGATACCTTAAACTTTTTATATAGAAAAAACCAGTAGTTTGGCGTAGTGGTGGGCATTGGGCCATCTTGCGTCTGCAAGACGCAAGACGACCTGTCGTGCTTTGGGCCGCGTCGTGCCATGCCGGCTTGGCCCGGCCACCCTGTCGTGCCGTGCTAGCCTGCCTCGCCTTCAGCCAGGCCCAGGCACGACCCAAAGCCCGTTGTGCTAGGGCCATGCCGTGCCGGTCCAAACCCAGCCCTAAGTAACTATAGACGCCCAGGAAGACGACAGTCGCCGCTGCCTAGGAAGACAAAGACACTCGTACGCCATCGACACTTGCTCCCCTCGCCATAGCCTCCTCCTCTTCCTGGACGCCGATGAAGGACAAAGACACTCTTGCGAAGGGGGTGAGAAGGACAGCGACGAGGAGGTGGCTGGAGGGAGGGTAGCGGGTGGCGGCGCGTGGGGGAGGGAGAGGGAGGGCGACGGCGTGGGGAGGAGAGGGAGAGGAGAGGAGAGGGAGGAGGTGGTGGAGGAGCGCAGAGGGGGCGGTGGCGGTCGTGGGGGGAGGAGAGAGAGGAGGCGGCAATCGACAGTGCGTGGGGAGGAAGGCGGTTAGAACTGGAGGGAGGAATGTGATTAGGGATTGGGAATTTGGGAGTCGGGGCTCGGGAGAAGGGGTTGGGGGAGGCCAAGAGGGATGTTGGGCCAGACCGGGTGACAGAGAGGGGTTATTGGTTGGGCCAGGCCGGGATGGGAGAGTGATTGACCAAGCGTGCAGTCAAACTTATATAACTTTGACCATTACTTTTCATATGATTTTGTTAGTAAAAAATTACAAAATTATTATATTATGAAAATATTTATCATGACAAATCTAATGATACTATTCACTCATGATCAATCTAAATAGTTTTTCATATATTATTAGTCAAAGTTAGATAAGTTTGACTGCACGCTTGGTCAAACGTCATGTATTTAAAAACGGAGGGAGTATTTGTTATCTGTTCCTAAGTGAAGCTACAACAGACTTTCCCCATACCACCTGACATACAAACACATGCAGATCCTATTGATCAGTACTTTTTTCCTCGAAGTTGGAGCTAGATACAGATAGTGTTAGATACTCATTTATCTCTTCTGTATTCGTTCTGTAAACCTTCGGTCGGTCGGTCGGATAGAAATTATCCGCTCCGTTTGCACCCGTGACCTTCGGTTCCTAATTTCAAGCAAAGTGAGCTTCTTTATTTAATTGTGTTATTATTTTTGGCTTATGAATAAAAAAAATCGGCATGTATTCCTATCTATTATTGAGTTTTTTACGAACAAAGAGGTATAGTCCCATCGAAGCATACCCGAATCATGAGCGTGTCCCGGTTTACTCAAGTTCACAGGTTACGAGAGAGATGGTCATTCGAATCTTCGCATTATCTCGTGCGACGTATCTGTAGTTCTGTACCCGTCTCTGCACCGGCGGCTAGCCGACAGCTAGCGCAGAGCTCAGGGCCTGCGGGTGCAGAGCAGACTGAACCCTGCAAAACTAACCACCTTTCCATCCTTTGCCATTTTCTTGGGCGCCACGCCACGGCGCCTCCCCTCTCCTGCTCTCCGCGCCAATTAACGGCGCCTCCCCTCCCCTGCTCCCCGCGCCAACTAACGGCGCTCCGAGTTAACAGCAGGCAAACGGCCGTCTCCATCCGTCCGTCCGCTACGCGGCTACGCCCCGCGACAAAGACAAAAATGAAGCAACGAACTCGCATAAAATCAAACCCAGAGTGGTCGAGTCGATCCATCCCATCGCTGCGCGCATCGCCATTTGCCCAAAGCCTCCAGTCCCATCACCAACACCACCACCTCTCCTCATGGCGTCACAATCCGAACCCCGAGGAGAGCTCCCCGCAGCTTCCTCCCCCACTTCGGGATCCCAGATGGCGCCGCCGCCGTCTCCGGCGCCGGGTCCGGCACCGCGGTGGGTCGTCCTGCGTCGCGTCCCGCGCGTGTGCCGCACCTATCTTGACCTCCCCAAGGGCGCCGACTTCTCCCTCGCGCTCGCCGCGCCCCCTTGCCTCACCCAGGTCACCGTGCCCCCGCGCATCGCCCCCGACCGCGTCACCGCCGAGCGATTCCCCTACGTCCTCGCCGCTGACCCCTCCGGCGTGCTCCTCATCAACTCTACCGATGGCCGCGCCACCGGCCCGCTCGCCGTCGACAAGCCAGCCGGCGCCAGCAAGCTCGTCACGTGGAGCGACTACGCCACGACCTTCTTCGTCTGCGACGCGCTCACCGCCGCCGTCGTCCGCCTCCCCGACCGCAACGAACCTGTCATCCACCCGGCCAACGTTGGTCTCATCGTCGCCCCCGGAGCTACCGACCACCACAAGTACATGGTTGTCGAGCTCGTGCCCCTCGCCGCCGGCCATCGCGCCACCCTCCTCTGCTTCTCGTCGGAGACTGTCGAGTGGGTCAAGAGGAGCCCAAGCTACCCACTGCTCGCCCGCCCCTGGTTCAGTGCCGGTGCGTTCTCTTACGAGGGGAAGCTCTGGTGGGTAGATCTCTCGTGGGGCCTCCTCGCCTACGACGCCTTCGCTAACTCGCCGGACCTCTGCTTCGTGCCGCTCCCAAAGGGCAAAGAGCTGCCGATCGTGCCTGGCGGAGGAGATCTCCACAAGTACCGCTGCGTCAATCTGAGCGGTGGGAAGCTGCGGTTTGTGGCGATGACCGGCCGCGTGGTCCCGCCGACGGTCGGCGTGTGGACGCTGGTCGATCCGGAGGCCGGCGAATGGAAGCTGGAGCACGAGCACGAGGTGAGCTTTCAGGAGATCTGGGATGATGAGAGCTACAAGGCGACCGGGCTGCCGGACAAGGGCCGCCCCGTGCTTGCGCTAGTCCACCCCGAGAACCCGGACGTGGTGTACTTCTTCTTGGAGGGGCACCTCTGCGGCGTCAATCTGCGCTCCAAGAAGGTCGAGGGGTGTGCGGCATGCGAGCCTGTGACGCAGCCAACAAGAGATGAGAAGTCCTCGCGCGTCGTTCTATCCTGGGAGCTCCCGCCGTCGCTAATTACCTCACCAGGTGATACAAACGTTACGTTCTTGCACTGTGCTTGTTATTGGTTGCTACAAGCTCGAGTTGTGTCGTTCTGGAGTCAGTGTGCTATATGATAGTGTTGCTTTTTCTGAATTGATTGTGTTTATTGCATAGTGTAGCTTTCTTTGCTCGTGTAGGATGTGTTCCATGCATGTGTACCGCTTATTTGCACATATGTCTCTTCAATTGGTGTTGTCTGAATATAATGCTCTTGCCAAAGCCATGTAAATTTGATCAAGGGGTGAAGCCTTTTGATGGATCATGTCTCTGAAGGCAGAGTTATCTCCTAAATGTAATGCAGTCATTAGTTTTCTTGGGAACTGGGATAGACTGGGTTGTCCCTGACCACTATATAGTCTACCATTACCCATGGGATCATATGTTTTTTCTTTACATTGATAAAATATAAATACTATACGTCTGAGCTTCCTAGCCTTAACCATAGGAATGGTTCGTTTTTTTCCTTTGTATATGCATTCATGAGAGTTGCATTGCCTATTGTAGGTTCCCCTGATTTCTAATTTGCATTTCCCCGTGCATGACTATTTGGATATAGTACTGTTAGTTCTTTTCCAAAATGAACCTTAGGCTTGCAGTGCTTGCTATGGCAGCTTTCACGGCTTCATGCTGGCTTTGCATGTATCATGTTGCATACCCATAGTTGCCACATTAATGGGTTTCTTCCCTTGTGCATTTTTACTAAGAGGCTTCCAAGATGTTTACAAAAATTTAGAAGCCACTATATAAAACCATGCAGTTCATTTGCAATGGAACGAGCCATTAGAAGAATGCAAAAATACCGATGCAGGTGTGGCGCGTAATGTTAAGTGTGGTACTCACCTATTCCGTAGCATCTTAATTAGGTTCTTCTTGCATGTCATGTGTTTGGTGGGTACTGGAATTCAGTAAATTTAGAATGTTTTGGTTAACTGTGTTATAATTCATCTTTGGATGCCTTTCAACATTGATTTGGACTACTGCTCTTATTATGCCTTGCTTGTGGAAAACATTTTCTTGGTCTTGGACAAAACACCTCAACAAACCACTTTTGGAAATGAATTGTTGGAAGACATTTTCGGATGTTCCATATGGGGTTTGTGGAACATAGATTTGGTTAGTGAACTCAGTGATGCTTTTGCTGTCCTTTACCTTCTGCTCTTCTTTTTTTTCCCAATGAACGTTATCACTTACCTATCCATGATATTAGTTTCCTGTCATAAAAATGTACATGTGAAATATACTGACTCTTGGATAACAATTGTTTTTTCCTGTTTAAAATAGCTCGTACCGGATAATTAGATTCTGCGCAGTTTACATGAAAAATTCAGAAGGGGTTTTACGTTTGTTTATTAGATTTAATATATCTGTAGTCTGTGCAATAACATCTGTCGCATGAACAGATTTACATGTCTGCTCTTAGGATATTCTTGTTTTATGTTTGTGTTTGCCTGAAAATGTAGGTATTTGTGCCAGTTCTGAGATGCCTTGTAGGAAGATATAAATATCTTTTATCTGAAATGAGGGGTTTCTTCTAAGCCTGGTATGATTGTTACTATGCTTAGTGTGAAAAGTTTCCAACGTAATGAGCATTCTTAGCAGCATATGAGTGTACAACACAACCATTTCGCTGTCACTTCATCTAATATAGAGCTTGGACACATGCATATCCCGGGTGTGCAGCATGAAAAAATATTTTGGACTTGCCCCCAGGATTTTGTAACATGCTTAATGTAGAGATTTTCCTCTGTAACCGAGTAGTCTGAAGTGTATCATTAATATTATTATAGTTTTTTTTTTTAAAATAGCAGTATCATTATTATAGTCACAAAACAATGCCCTGGATTTGGATGGATAAATATTCGTTACCTGCTAGCTTTTCTGTCAGATTATGCCCATTTTTTATTACATTGCTATGCTATGGTGTATTAGTTGCAACCTAATTTTGTTCATGGATAACTACTAGAATAGCAATCCATCGATTGTGTGGATTTATTTCTCAAAACGTAGAATCAAATGACTGAGAGCTCTGAACTACTAATTCTTCTTCATACTGTTTGGAGCTGGACTCTTCTTCGATGGAACATTGCCACATAGACATAATCTTTTGTGCGTACTGGATGACACGTTTATGTTTGAACTTTGAAATGATTTGTTCCTTCTAAGACGTCTTCTGAGTTAGTAACTGTGCTTGTTTTGCTTCTTGAAGGACTGGTCAAGAAGGATAATGGCACCAATGTGGCTGAAGATCCTGCCTCACAAGCATCGTTGCCAGCTCCTGACGTTGCTGAAGCTTCTGTACCACAAGCATCCTTGCCAACTCCTGACATGGCTAAAGCTTCTGCATCACAAGCATCCTTGCCATCTCCTGATGTGAATAACTAGGATCCAGTAGTAGGAAGTAGAGTTTGTGGCCAGGTGAGCTTAATTATTCTTTGCATGGCTCTTCCAGCGTTGTTCTGCCGTAGCATATCACAACACTCTAATTGTTGTCCAATTTCTCTCTTATCCAGGCTAAGCACTAAATCCAAGCTAGGTAGTCGAATGATGCGCTGTCTGCTGAGACAGTTTTGACAATAGTGGGGTCTTCATGGAGCGAAATTCTCTTACATGTCTCTTTTCAAGTCTGTCCAATGGAAATCTGTACAGTAGAAACTCAGGCAAATTCTTGCTTTCGTTGAGAATTGAGACATACCGGTACTTACTAAAGTGTAATGATGAGATATTATCAGTGGCTTCCACTTACTACTGGGTTACTTAGAGTAATACATCAATAGCTATATAGGCTGTTCTACATGTGTTGCTGTTGCATGCTTGAATTAGTTGTTGCTTCTTGCGGTTGCAATATTGGTTGATCACTGGATTAATGATTCTGATTATATCTGTGCCTTGAACGGTGAGATAGAGTACCGGTGAGATAGAGTACCGTTTGGCCTTCCGTTTAACCGTCTAGTGTAAGTAGAATTAGCTATACATCCTAAAACGAAAATCCTATAAACCCAACCGTTTATAAGTAGATAGGATGACATGCTTGACCTTGCATGTTTTTATTTATTTATTTATCATGTGAATGTTGTCCAGCAATACAAAGGGTGATGGTTTGATCTTTTTTGTGTGTTCCTCCTAGTTAGATAGAATATTCGATCTCCAATGTTCTTTTAATTACAACTGGCAAGGTGGCCGCGCACCTGTGGGGGCATTATTCTTAGAGCATATTTAATTGGTTTAGCAGTAAATATGTGATGGATAGTAAAAGAACTAAAAGAGTTGCAGATCACATGAAAGAATTCAAATATTAGAATTTTTAGAGCATTACCGATTCGATTTAATTTTCATGTTTGTAGAGTTGATTTCATTTGTGATGTTAATGGATAGTAGTATCTTTACTCCTTTAAAAGATTCTAGTGGTGGTGAGTGATGCATTGCCCACCTCCCTCTCCTCATCAATATTTTGGCGCCGCCACATGAGCTCAACAAACACACCTTCCTATTCTCTTCACATCACATCACCTTTTCCTATTCTCTTCGCAGCGCAGTACCTTCCCAGTGTCGCTCGCCTCCCTCGAATCACGCGCCCTCTACCACAAAACATCGGTGCTCCCCTCGCCATGCACCTCCACGACCCCCGAAGACATTATTCTCTCCGACTTGCACTGTCGCGCTTGCCCTTCCGTGACCTCACGTCCCCTGTCGCTTTCGCACCCATCTTCTACACGCATTGTTGTGCTTACTATTGACGCCACCGTAATATCCCGCATAATCATCAATAATTAGGAAGTAAGAAAATTAGAGTTTATTAGTCAAAAATTCAGAAATTTGGGTTGGGGGAAGAATTATGGGCCTTTGGGGGGGCAGGGCAGCCACCACTTAAGAAAGAGAGGGGGAGGCCGGCCAAACCCTAGCCCCCACCCCCCAAATGCAGCCGCTGCTATCTGCTGGCGAGGCAAGTATTTTGCTGCCGCGGCAGGGATTTCTGTTGCCGCGGCAGGGATTTCTGTTGCCGTGGCAAGGATTTCTGCTGGCACGGCAGGCTGTTGTGGTCATGCTGCTACCGCGCCCCCTCCTGCCATCCGCTGCCGTGGCAAGAGTTTTTGCTGTCGCGGCAAGGTTTTGGTTGCCGTGGCAGGTTGCTGTTGCCGTCTATCGCTGCCACGGCAAGGAAAATATCCGCCGTGGCAAGGAAACATCCGCTACGGCAAGGTTTTCGCTGCCGTGGTAGAGGACTAGAGTAGAAGGGAGAGGGAGGCCAAAGGAGAAGTCTGCAACCAGCAAGGAAGGAAGGAAGGAAGTAAGGAGAAGAAGAAAATAAGGAAGGAAGGAGAAGAAGAAAAGAAGGGATAGTTTAACTGTTTGTGAAATTATCATAGACGAGTTGTATTAAAAACCGTCTGTGATAGTTCTTAATATCACAGACGGTGCATGTTTAAAACTGTCTGTGAAATATCACATACAGATATTAAGAAGAACCGACTGTGATATTAATAAATATCATAGACGGTTTTGAATCCGAACCATCTGTGATAATCCACAGACGGTTCTTAAAAAGAACAGTCTATGATAACTTTGTATCTCAGACGGTTTGTGGTTAGAAGTGTCTGTGATATGTTCAATGCCGCTTCGCCTCGTGCGCGATGCGTCTTTTTGTCTCCCGCACCGACATTACTCCTTACATGTTTTATAAGAATGATCATCCGCCACCGTACTCCTCACACATCGCTATACTCTCAAGCACAAACGAGATCATTCGCCACCGTAGTCCTCACACATCGTTCTAGCTACTCTCAAGCAAAAACAAAATGGCTCCCCACTCTTCTCCCCTGACATCGACATTGATGGCCTACCTGGCCATCCTATACAAGCACCTCGCTGGCCGTACACTGGCGGAAGCTGCGGAAGGACACTGTAATCACAGTGTCCTCCCTCCTCCGGCGGACGTTATGTCGGGACACGTGACGGCGACGTTGCGCCGTCTAGACGACCTCTTGTGCCGTGTCTTTCGGGTGGTCTGCAGCTTCCGGCGAGCTAACCTCGCCATCGGTGTAGTCTTCGAGCAAGAGGTTGCACGTCTGCAGGAGGATTACCGTCGCTTGGAATACGACATCGAGGCGGTGAGCGACCAAGTCGACCAAGCCGAGACCTCTCAAGCAAGAGAAGAGGGCCTATGGGCGCTTTTCTACTTGGCGCCTCAGGAGGAGCTTCTTTGGGCGAGTATGGAACGATCACGTCAACGGTTGGAAGTGTTTCAGGCTACCTGCGCTGATTTTGAACCCTCTGATGCTGATGACGTCGCCTACGAAGCTTTGATAACGGAGATAGCAGGCTACTTGGGCCACTATAAAAACTTGATCTTTTATTATTTCTACTTTTTAAAATCTTTTGTAAGAAGCGACTGGCCACGTTGTTTGGCCATATGTAAATCCAAAAAATCCAGTTTGAAGTTAAGTTACTATTTATGCTGAACTTGTTTACTATCACAGATGGTTTAGTGGAAAAAACCGTCTGTGATATTGAATACTTCACAGATGATTTTTTCAACTATAACTGTCTGTGATATGTATCACCGACGGTTTGTGGTTGGAACCGTCTGTAATATTTTTTACTACTACTACTACTACAGGAAACCGACTACTTCACAAATATGCCATAAATTACAATAATGATACACACACACAAAATCTTCTTGAGCCACTTGATATGGTCCAGAATGTGCTCCATCTTCAACTCCAGCATGTTTAGCCTCTGCTCCAGCACAACTTCCATTCTCTGCTCTAGCCCAGAATCCATCCTTTGCCCTGTATTGTTGCGCTCCCTTGCTCTATCCATGGTGTCTGCCCACTGGAAATATTGACATCCTCCAGCCTATAGAACATACAAACGCCAAAACAACACATACATTTCATAGCTGCTGGAGAAGCATCCAAACCGCAAGAAATCAAACTCAGGTTTACTTACTGAGAAATAAGGACATTTGTAAAACACCCAACTAGTATTTCCCTCGGTGTTGGCGTAGAACACATTTGCTTGCACACAGCAGTTATGGCAATCCACCCGCCTAGCAGTGGCTAGCGCTAGGGCCCTCCGATTTAGTGAGCTCGATGCTTCAGACATATGGCCCGCACTAAGGAGGAGGAGATGAGGCGAGGCGAGACCAGAAGGAGAAAGAGCTGAGCTCAACTACTAGAAGAAGATGAGAAAGCTCAAGATTAGGCCTACTTATGCTGGCGTGCGAATATTTTTTTGGCTATAGAACTATCAGTGGAATAAACCGTTTGTGATAAATATCACAGACGATTATAAACTACAACAGTCTGTGATATATAATTAGCACAGACGGTTATTAACACGAACCGTCTATGATGTTTATTTATCACAGATGGTTTTTAATTAGAACTATCTATGATGTTTATCACAGACGGTTATTAACAAGAACCGTCTCTAATAAGGACAGCTGCTTTGAAGAAGACGACAAGTACGCCTAAGAAAGCAACTAAGTCCACGACAAAGCATGATTTTTTTTGGGTCGTCCACGCAGAATGAAGATGAGACAGCAGGCACGACCAACCTCATCGAACACACACTCCAGGCAGCCATGCTTCTTGAACTCATAGAGGTCGGTCATACCGACCAGCCAGAGAATGCTAATGAATACAACCACGGTATGACCAGCCCCAGCAAGTTCAAGAAGCATGATTGCCAGGAAAGTGTGTCAACTTCGATGATGTAGGCCATGGCTACTGTCGCATCACCTCATGCTGCATGGACGACAACCAAAAAAAAGTTCATGCTTCGTGGTGGGCTTGGTTGCTTTCTTAGCTGTACTCACCATCTTCTTCAAAGCAGCTGCATCAGAGACAAAGGAATACTAACCTTAGATCAGCAAGAACAAATAGAAATAAAAGTACACTGAAAAATCTACGGTATTTCTTTCACCAAACATGCCCTAGAGCCGGCCGCCTCCTTCAAAGCAGTCACACATATCAGTGACATTTCCCACTTCTGATATATCTAGATCTAAGGGGATGACCAGATATTTAATGGCGAATATTACAGACGGTTATTGTTAAGAACCGTTTGTGATAAGTGAGGTATTTGAATTTCATAGACGGTTCTTGTTAAGAACTATCTGTGAAGGTTCTTCACAAGAACCGTGGGGTTTTTTTTTAAGAATGATCTGTGATATTCGCAATTAAATATCTTGTCGTCCTAACTCCAGACAGATCTATCTCTGATATGCGGCTGCTTTGAAGGAGGCGGCCTGCTCTAGGGCGTTTGGTGAAAGAATTAAATACCATAGATTTGCAAGTGTGCTTGTAGATCTATTTATTCTTGGTAATCTAAGGTTAGTATTTGCTTTTAATTATATGCATTATAATCGAGAGAGATGCATGAATGATTGCTAGGTTTATCCTCCAAGGAGGTTATTGACAGTTAAGGTTTACAATAGAACAATGAACAGCATGTATATATACATTCACTTGTCCTATATTGTGTAAAATAATATTGTTTACATCATAGTGAGCCTCAGTTATGACGATTTGTAATCCTTAAATTTATATTTTCTCTGGGTTGATCACTATTCAATTTCTAGTATGTTTGGTCAATGGGAAGAGTACTTGCGTGTATTAATCTAATTTGTTACGTGCATAGCGCAGATGGACCGAAGCTGGATGTACGTTGAGAACCGTGTGAGTGAAGAGTACATTGATGCCGTGTCTGCTTTTAAAAGAGCTCCCGAGCAGGATATGTTGAAGAAGGGGATAAAATTTATGTATTGTCCATGCATTGATTGCGATAATCTGAAGATGTTTACCGACCCGGCGCAAATCGATGGCCATTTTATTCGAAGAGGTTTCAAAAAGGAGTATACATGTTGGACCAGTCACGGTGAAGAGCAGATTATACCGAAAGGTAGTAACATCGTCGAGGGAGACAACGATATGCCGGATGTAGACTATGCTTTCGATGAGGGTAGGTCATACGATGATAATCTGGGTCAGATGCTACGCGATGCAGAAAGGGACTATAGTGAGAGAGAGTTTGGTAGATTTGAGGGCTTAATGGCAGACTCGAGGAAACCTTTGTTCCCGGGCTGCAAGTCGGAATACACAAGGTTGTCCTTCGTTCTTGAACTGTTGAAATTAAAGGCAAGCAATGGTTGGTCCGACAAGAGTTTCACGGCGTTACTAGGTCTCCTAGTGGACATCCTTCCAGAGAGAAACGTGTTGCCCAAAACCACCTACCAAGCCAAGAAGGTTCTTTGTCTATTGGGAATGAAAGTAGAAAGAATACATGCATGCCCGAACAATTGTATCATCTACCATAAAGAGTATGCAGATATGCATGTATGTCCGGTGTGCAAAGCATCCCGATACAAGCGTATGAATCACTCCGATGACGGCGAGGGCATCGAGGTGAAGCAAGGATCTCCTGCTAAGGTATTGCGGTATCTGCCTATAATTCCCCGTTTGAAGCGTTTATTTACGAACCGAAAGGAGGCAAGATTGCTGCGTTGGCACTCGGAGGAGCGTAAGAAAGATGAAAAGATAAGACACCCTACTAATTCTGCCCAGTGGAGAAACTTTGATAGGAGTCAAGACTTCAAAAGGAACCGAGGAATATAAGGTTTGGGTTGAGTACAGATGGAATGAATCCTTTCGGTAACATGAGCAGCCGACATAGCACCTGGCCCGTGAATCTATTTATGTACAACCTTCCTCCTTGGCTGTGTATGAAGCGGAAGTACATTTTGATGTCACTACTTATCCAAGGGCCGAAGCAACCTGAGAACGATATTGATGTGTACCTAGCACCATTGCTGGAAGGTCTTGTGACACTGTGGAACGAAGGGGTACAGGTATGGGATGCATACAAACGAGAGAACTTCACTTTACATGCCATATTGTTCTGCACCATCAATGATTTTTCTGCCCTTGGTAACCTGTCCGGGTTCAGTACAAAAGGAGCCAAAGCATGTCTGCACTGCTTACATGATACGGAGAGTGTGTGGCTAGACAACTCGCGCAAACTGTGTACATACGTCACCATAGGTTCCTTTTCAGGTATCACCCATACTGCAAGATGAAGAAACAATTCGACGAAAATAAGGAGAACGGTTCAGCTCCAAGGGCTTTTAGAGAAAAAGAGGTCTATGATATGATCAAGGATATCGATGTTGTACTTGGAAAGAGTCATAAATTGAGGACCCGTCAGAAGAACATCTGAAAGAAGCAATCAATTTTTTTGGGACTTACCTTATTAGAAACAAAGGATGGTGTCAACGCACAGCGTGACTTGGTTGATATGAACATAAAGACTGAGTTAGCACTGAAAGAGACCGATAAAGGACGAACGTACCTTCCCCCAGCTTGCTACACTCTGTCCAAGGCCGAGAGAAAGGAACTATGCCAGAGCTTACATGGTGTGAAAGTTCCGTCCGCTTACTCCACCAGCATGAAGAAACTTGTTTCTATGGAAGATTTGAAATTAATTGGTATGAAGTCTCATGATTTTCATGTGCTGATGACACAAATGCTTCTTGTTGCAATTAGAAGTATTTTGTCGAATAAGGTCCGAGTGGCAATCATGAGGTTGTGTTATTTCTTTAACTCAATTGCTCAGAAGGTCATCGATCCTGAAGGACTAGATGCGCTGCAGGCCGAGGTGGTGACGACTCTATGTCATCTTAAGATGTATTTTCCTCCGTCATTTTTTGATATCATGGTCCATCTCACTGTCACCTTGTAAAAGAGATAAAGATATGCGGCCCTGTGTTCCTACGTCATATGTACCCGTTCGAGAGGTATATGGGAATTATCAAGTCCTATGTATGGAATCGATCTCGGCTAGAGGGCAGCATCATCAAAGGTTATGTAACCGAAGTGGTCATTGAGTTCTGCGTCAACTACATGGCTCAGGTGGAACCGATAGGTGTGTCTCTATCTCGTCATGAGGGGAGGCTGGAGGATATCGGGACCATCGGAAAGAAAAGCAATCACTCCCGATTTCGACGCGTACGCTCAAGCCCATTTAACGGTCTTGCAACATATGGCCCAAGTGTCCCCGTACATCGACGAGCACAAAGACATGATACACCAACAAAATCCAAGCCGATCGGAGGTTTGGATCACGAGCGAGCATAACCGTCGGTTCAACGCATGGTTGAAGGTGCGATTCACTGGGAGGCCATCATCAAGTGAAGGTACACTGCCATGGTTGGCAAAAGGGCCAAAATTTACAATTGTGACATGGCAAGGATACAACATAAATTGATACACATTTTATACAATAGCTCAGATAGAAAGAGCACAGTCCAGAACAGTGGTGTCCGCATAGATGCGTTTCATGAGCAGTTCAATACCGCTGGGATGAGCTCCTACTGTGGGTTCGTAGAGGAGATTTGGGAGCTTGACTATGTACTTTTTAAGATCCCCCTGTTTCAGTGCCATTGGGTCAAACTTCCACAGGGTATGAAGGTCGACAAGTACAGCGTTGCTACTATAGACCTCAAATGTGTCGGATACAAGGACAAACCATTCATACGCGCTAAGCAACTTGTTCAAGTTTTTTTTAATGTAAATGACCCCGCAAATAAGTACCGCCATGTAGTTCTTCATGGAAAAAGAAGGATTGTTAGAGTTAAGAATGTCGTGGATGAGAAAGAGTACAATCAATTTGACGAGTTGCCTCCTTTCGGAGACGGCATCAGGCACGAGGAAGAACCGAGTGAGGAAGCTAGCTATATGTGCGTCGATCATCGTGAAGGGATATATTTTAAAACGAAATAGAAAGTGGAATGATCCCACACAATGACACCTTTTTTAAAATTGTTCCATTGTAATTAACAAACTCGGCATGTAATTAACGAATTATTCTATTGTAATTGATTCACTAATTAAGAAATCATTCCATCTGTGATTGTATCAGCTGCTTTCTTGTTTTCAGAGGGCATGGTTAGTATTCCCTGAGGCTAGCCGAAAAATAGAATATTTTTGAGCTATAGAAGGAACTATCACATGCGGTTTAGTGGAATAAACCGTCTGTGATAACGAGGCGCCAAAACATTTCGCCTCCCGTGCACGCGTCCAAAAAGTTCCGCGAGCATTACAGACGGTTCCATAATAAAACTATTTGTGATACTTATCGCACATGGTTATTAAAATAGAATCGTATGTGATATGCTTGATTATCGCAGACGGTCCTGGAATAGAACCGTCTATGCACTTATCATAGACGGTTCTTTAGGAGAACTGTTTGTGATATTATATATCACAGACGGTTCTTTAAGAGAACTGTCTGTGATATGCATTTATAATTAGGTCCCCGCTAGGGTTTTCCTCCTTACTACTTCTCAGTCCTCAGAGCTCACTCTCCGGTCCACCTCCCCAGCGCCCTTACTTCCCATGTTCCTCCCTAGCCTCCCCTCTCCGCGCCGTTGTCCTCCCTACGTCGCCGTCATCCCCGAGCCTCCTCTCTCTGTGCCGTAGTCCTCCCTACGCCGCTGTCATCCCCGAGCCTCCCCTCTCCACGCCGTCATCCTCCCTACGCCACCGTCATCCCCGAGCCTCCCCTCTCCACGCCGTCGTCCTCCTATGTCGTCGTCATCCCCGAGCCTCCTCTCTCCCCGCATCGGCGTCCTCCCTCTACGACCCCCGACCTCGACTCCCTCTTCGTCGACGCCTCCTGTCAAGGTACGAGCTCACCGCTTTGGATTGTGCTAGTAGAAGTTTCAAATTGTGCTGATTTGATTGACTCTAGCACTGGGAGATATTGCTTAGTAATGTTGTGGGAGGTACGAGCTCATCACTTTGGATTCTCTAATATTGTGTCATGTTATTCATGCTCATCAGATCCTTCTGTTTCATTATGTTGATGTTGTCTGATCATTTTGCTCCATTCTGTTGGTAGCTTCTGTTCACTGTGATTATTGTTTATATTCCTGTCAATTGAAATATTGTGTAGTTGGTTCAATTGAAATATTGACAGTGAACTCTCAATTGACGATTTATTTTGTTATGAAGTTCTATCTTTTGAGCATTTTATCCTGATTGATGCAGTACTGATTTGTTGATCTTGTGGTAATATCATTTATTGATGCAATACTGATTTGTTAATCTTGCGAGATGGCGTCCGCACCGTCTTCGCCGCGGCGTCCGCACCGTCTTCGCCGCTGTCATCGACGTCACTGAATGCGTCTAGATCTCCGAGGAAAGTGATACCTAAGCGATATGTCAGAGGAATATCGAAAATGCCTATGGGCCGAATGACCATCACGACCGTCAGTACCTCTGGGGTCTCTTTATTTCCCGAGAAAGTAGCGGCAGCACTTCGGACCACCTGCGGTATACATGGAAGGGAACGAGTCCCCATCACCACATAGAAATGGAAGGATCTGACGGCCGTAGAGAAAGCACAGTTGTGGACTGAAATTACAAGGTCGTTCGATATCCCAGTAGAATTCTCCGATCACGTGCGACGACAGGCGTTCCTCTCGATGGGACACGCTTGGAAGACCTTCAAGAGCAAGCTTGTCACAGAATACGTGAACAGGATTGGACGCCCTGCACGAAGTATAGTTTCGTGTCGTCGAATACATGAGATGCCTTTGTGCGGATGAAGACGACGGACGAATTTCAACAGCAAAGTGTGGCACACAAGGCTATCCAGGCACAAAACATTCACCCCCACAGACTCGGTACCGCTGGGTACGCGGCCAAACTCCAGGGATGGATGAGCGAGGACAATGTTGCAATCCAATCGCAAGTCTCCCCGCCATTTTCCGAGATCACAGACAAGCGTGCCCGATACTGGTTAAGAGGGAGGGCCACAATCACGTCGTCGGGTGCCATCACTTTCACAAATCCAAAAGACAAGGCAGTGTCCCAGTGCCTGGTAATATATGTCGAACTACCTAGTTGTTAATAAGTCCATAACTTCATAGGGTCTAAAATAACATGATGGTCTCTTGCAGCAAACATTGAGTACACAATCTTCCCAAGGTTCCTTCCAAGCAGTAAGGGAGAAGGATATACTATCCACGGCCCTGAAAAACAAGGAGCACCCGGGTCGCACACGAGGTCTTGGGGTTTACGTACCTTGAAGGGATGGATTCCCACACGACTCCGAGGCGTATAGGAGTCAAAAGAGATCCAAGGCCGAATGCGAGGAACAGTTGAAAGGGGAGGTTAGTGCACAATTTCAAGGACAGATAACATCATTGCAGGAACAAATGAATCAACTCATCAACCAGTCGCAAGCCACCCCTGTGATTTTGGGAGCCAGTCCCCCTCAACATCGGAGTAGCGTCGCGTCCACACCTGCACTTTCTGAACTTGGCGACGTCCAATTACCTATCAACGTCATCCAGGTAATGTACATCCCTAGAATGCTCGAAAGATATACCTGTAGGACGCTTTAACTAATTGTGAATCGTTTTGTAGGTGCCCACGCCCTGCAGGCTCCAAGTGAGGCTGGTTAGGTCCATTTCTGTTGAGGCTGGGCGGGGATGGTGTATCCATACGAGGAAGAGATAGTGATGTACGGTGCCCAGCTGGCTCAGGGTTACGCCAAGGTCCAGGTGGACATGGTACATGATAATTTGATGGCCGTCCCGCTGGAGAAGCCCCCGAACGAAGACATCATAACACTAGGGGATGCCTTGCACACTTATGTCCAGTGCCCCAAAAGGGACATCGCCCTTGACCCTGCAGTGCCACGATCTCCACACGACGACCATGCCTCTCCAACAGTATCCTCGATGACTCCACCTCAACCCCCATTTCAGAAGGCCTCCGTATCGTCTTCCGTGGAGACGGTGCCCAAGAAACAAGAAAAGTGTGTCGAGTCGTCTTCCAGGAAGACAAATAACACGCAAGGCGTTAAGGCCAAATCGAAGAAGATTAAGGCGCCTCACAATCCCGGCACGTACTCCCTCGGAATGACATTGGTCTTCGACACAATATTATGCCACGCTGGTTTGGCTTGCCGGACTGCCTGGTACACGTAGCAGACCGACGAGGCGAGGGAAGACCGGCCTACCGGATTCACCGTCAGCTACACGAAGAACCATTTCCTCCACAAGGCGGGCTACTTCATCGTGGGCTTCGAAGACTTATTTGATCTATTCAACCTCGACGCCCTCGACGCCTCACTTCTACGATACTGGACACTGTAAGTGTGTACAATCAAGTTCTACATTCACGCAATACCGATAAATGTCATAACTCATTGCTTATGTATAGACACATGATGCAAGAAGCCCAGCGACCACGACAACCGGTGGGTTTCCTCGACCCACAGTTGATCTCTGAGCAAAGCATCACCTAAGACGCATCCTTCGTCGAGAAGTATATAATGAGGGGATTTTTTACTCATCACAACAAGGAATACATACTGGTGCCCTATAACCAGGGGTAAGTGCTTCACTACTTGCTATACAAATTTCATTTGTTCTTTATACGCAACACGAACTTAGGTTTAATGACTATAGCGACATACTCATAGGTACCACTGGATCCTTTTAGTCATTGTACCGAAGTGGAACAAGGTAATATACCTTGATTCCCTAGTCGACAAAAATTACAACTTCACCATTGTGCAAAAATTACTCGAGAGGTATGCTCATTTCCTTCATACATAACTCTATTGTAGTCTTCCTTCATTTGAAATGTCCGAGGATAACGTTTTGGAATCACATAGGTCGTTTAGCGCCTATGTTGCCGAAGGAGGGACACACAAGGAACGGGGCGATACACTGCGACACATGACTAAATTTTCGATACTCGCTACAGCACAATAATCCTATATCACACTTCGTAACCTGGCCTCTCAAACTGACTATACATATATCCTATATCACACTTCTATTTTTGCAGTGCCACCAGCAATAACTACAAGGCAACATATGTGCATTCTACGTTTGTCGTCATATGCTGGAAATCATGAGTGCTATGATGAAGGATCCAGAGGTTTGTCAGTCAATTCTATATAATTATGAATTTAAATATATATGCTTACTACATTACTCTTGCTAGCGACAGGGCATGAAAATGGAAGAAAGTGCCTACCATCTGGACATACTCGCAGACATTCAAGGACAACTTGCCATCTTCATCACGGGGGAGATCATTAACCAGAATGGAGAGTTTCACCCCCAGCGACACCGATTTATTGTAATTCACTTTGAGTTGTAATTCAAATCACTTTGTAATTGATATTGAGTTTTTAAATCACTTTGAGTTGTTCTATATCAAATCAATTGTGATATATCTATTTTCTGCTTGCTTGTTTTCAGAGGGCATGGCTAGCAGTACCTGAGGCTAGCCGAAAACCCTAAAAACCGTCTGTGGATACATACTATCATAAATGGTTACCACAAAAAATAGTGTGTGAATGCATAATATCATAGACGGCTACCACCAACAAACCGTTGATGATACGTATCCAATCACAGACGGCTACCACCAAAAAATAGTCTGTGATATATATACAATCATAGACGGCTACTACTAACAACCGTATGTGATACGTATCCAATCACAGACGGATACCACCAAAAATCGTCTGTGATATGTCAGATATCACAGACAGCTACTACCAAAAACCGTCTATGATATGTCAGATATCACAGACGGTTATTTTTTTCTAACCGTTTGTGTTATTTATCTAATCACAGACGGTTGGTACATATAACTGTCTGTGATAGTTGGTCTTCACAAACGGTTATACCATAAAGCCGTCTGTGTTGTTCTTATCACAAACGGCTCAAAAACTGTCTGTGATAACCGCCTGTTACCACAGACACATAAAGTCAGACGGTTTAGAAACCGTCTGTGATGACCCTTTTTGTAGTAGTGGATTATCCCTTGTGGGTAAAGTTGTACAACCTCTACAGAGTGTAAAATTATTCAAATAGCCGTGTCCACGGTCATGGACATGTTGAGAAAGGCCTTTAGCGGATAAGACTATAGTTTTTTTAAAAAATAATTTGACAAAAATGATTTAATGGATGTTTATTCCATGTGGGAAATTGGGCAGAAAACCTTGGTGTAAGGGGGTTAGTCCTTCACCAAAAGTGCATTTTGCACTAACTTGACAGTTTAAAATCAAAGAATTTAGATATAGTATAACTGCTTTGGAACTTACTAAATGTATTTAAAAATATCAAACATTGCTTTTGCGCAAATAACCATATAAGCCTTCTTTTGATATATCCCTACATGCATTATAATTTGTTATTAGGTGTAACTTGCGGAGTATATTTTTGTACTCACCCTTGTTTAATAAAATATTGTTTAGAAAAGAAGGATACGCTACTGGTGTGGATCCCGACGACTAGCCCTATACCCCAGTCGATTGCCTATAGTAGATTAGCCGGTCTCTATTACTTATTCTCCGTCTTCCGCTGTGTTTGTTTATTGTTGGTTTGTAAGCCTTTCTTGTAATAAACTCTGATATTTATTAATAAAATTGTGCGAGATGTGGTTGTTACCACATTTGTTTACTGTGTACACTAGCTACTATTTCAGGGACTAGTGTAGAGTACACAGAGGATCTGGGGTGTTACTCCCGGGCCCTATGGGCGGAACTAGATGGGAGGACCTGGTGTCACAGGACGCCGGGTCAAAAAAAAATAGTAGATATTAGTCCATATATACCACGCGTGCACCCCCTGACTTAAAAGTTGTGCACCTCGATTCAGCACAACATCTGGCTGGATAATGCATTTTGCCAATATTTTCCACATAAATAACTATTTAGTACATTGTTACTTGAAAATTATATATGTTGTTATATGTATAGTGAAGTAGTGAACCCTGGTCACTTTCGTTCTAGTTCCGCTCCTGTCGGGTCCGACAGATACAAAGGTGCACGTGTTTTATTTGCTACCACGCATAGTTCGACATGGTGTACAGTGTTCCTAATTGATAAGATAGGGTTCACATATGTGTTTGTGAGACTCATCGACCAGAGGATGGTCGTGATGTGACCTGTCGTAACAGACTTTCCGACCAGGGGTGGTTATAACTTGAACTAGTTGTGGCAAGTATCTTTGACCAAAGGTGTACTAGAGGGCTATAATTAGAATATTATTATCTACAATAAATATTATAGATAAATAGCTTTATTAATTAAGGATTATTCAATCATCGTCATATTTTTGGTGATGTTTCTTCATGTTTCAATAAGTTGGTTGATTTGGTCATCTTTTTCTATATACTTAAGCCGATATGCACTTCCATGGAAAACATTGTCACTTATTGCTAGGTTAACAGATTTGCCTTTCTCTGTTAAAATAGTGCATAGCACATAGTGCTCACTTCCATTACCGACCTGTTTGATCAACTTTTATTAGTTCATTTTCTTAGACACGTTTGGAATGCTTATTCTTGTCCCTAAGTTAATTTTCCGTCAGTTTTTTTTTCCTGAAACAATTAATTTGCTTGCAGTTTACATTTGCTAATCAAGTGGTCTGCGTTTATTTTTTAACTGTCGCAGTCGCAAACAAGATAGACAGTTTTTGTTTTCACGACGTAGCTTGCCATTTATGAAGGATTGTATGATTAGGACACTGATATAAGTTTGCTTTTGCGGTCAGTCTGGGCAAGCACAGGGCGTGCTGCATAAGCATTATCGAGTACAAAATCAGTTTAAACCTGAATGCTTGCATGAGTTCACAGACAGTTTTTATGTGCAAACTAATCTAATGAAGTACTTGGATGCATGATACTCTTATATCAAACCTCACGTACATATACATGATCTTATGGAGTTTATCGTTTATGGTTAGACAGTGCATGAACTACATATGCATGTATGGATGGGTGCAGATTCTTACACAGGATTGATTACATATGTTGATCAGTACTAACGTCCCCTGATGATACCAGCGACATGCATTAAGCATGTGAACTGATTGGAACTGGAAATTAGTTTTCTTGATGGATACAGTATAGAGTAACTTTGCTATTATTGATGCTGACAAATTAAATGACTAGTAGAAAGTACTGTTCTTTTGATGATCCGTTCTATAATCCGTTCTATAATTACTAAGATGGATGAACTAAAACTTCATGCGTGATGGGCTAAAACTTGGATCTCTGTTATGTCTCAGATGTAAACACTATCGGAGTATATATGTCACTTTTACAGCTGCATTCTCTGAGATACTTGGCTACTTGGAACCAAATGTTACATAGTACATACTGCCTCTGTAGTTCCACTTCTTCCGAGCAGAATGTAGTATAGGAGGTGTCACATAGTTTTTGTCTGCTGCATCGCATGTCCCCGAATACAAATGACACTTCGTTCATTTGTTAGACTACTGGTTAAAGGAAGGTGACGTACCAATTACAATACGCTTACATGATCGGTTCTAGTCGTGGGAGAGATACGTCGTGTATAATTTGTGTTGAGAATTCTTATCGATCTCTGCTAGCCTGTGTAGTATGATTGTGCGACTCACGAATAAACGGCCAGATTCGCTCCACGGGGGCCGCGCGCGAGCGCTGCAGCTCTGCGTGCCAGGCTGGAGCCAGTGGACCCAGCAGTAACCGCTCCGAGTGCTCCCATTGGCTGCCTAGTTTCTAGACTCTTCCTCCCTGCCCCCACCGTGGGCCCCACTGCAGGCAACGCACAACTCACCCGGCGTTCGAACCCGAGCCGTCTCCTCCGTCTGTGCGAGAGCAGAAGCAGAGAAATCTAACCACGGCGTCGCCGTCGATACAAACGCCGCCCACAAACTTGCGCCGTAAGCCAAACCTAACACGCAACCGATAGGGGTATAAGAACCCCCTCCCCCTCAAGTCTCAACTCCTCAAGCCCACTCCTCGCATATTCCCATCTCACCACTACTGCTTCAATTCCTCGCCCATCTCTCTCTCTCTCTCTCTCTGCTTCGCGTGCTCCAGCCATGTCAGAGTCGCAGCCGTCTTGTGCTCCGGTCGGGTCCGAGCCGGAGCATGAGCCGTCGCGCGCTCCGGAGGTGCCGGTGCGGCAGAGGTCGTGGGTGATCCTGGCATGCATCGCGGACGTCGTCGGCGACGAGAAGTTCCTGCCGGGCACCGACATGTTGCTGGAGTTCGAGGACCCGCCGCGCACCACCATCGTCACCGTGCCCAACCGCATCGCCCCCGACCCCAAGGACTTCCACAGCTTCCCCTACGTCGTCGACGTCCACCCCTCCGGCCGCTTCCTCCTCTACACCACCCACGGGGGTCGCTTCAAGTGCGTCTACTACCTCTGCGATGCGCACACCCGAGTGGCCACCCGCCTTCCGGACGAGCCAAAAATCTTCCCGCGGCGCAGCATCGGCCTCATCGAAGACCCTCGCCGCCGCGGTCACTACATGGTCGCCCAGCTCCACCCCACGTCCAGCAAACACCACGAGACCCTCGTCTACCACTACACGGGGGCCAGCTCGTGGGCCGTGAAGGAGCTCGCCTCCTCCCCGCACCACGAGCCGTGGGGCAGCCATGGCGGCGTGGTGGCCCACGACGGGAAGCTCTGGTGGGTGGATCTCCCCTACGGCCTCCTCACCTGCGACCCCTTCGTCGACCGGCCGGACCTGCTCTACATCGCGCTCCCGGAGGGCTGCGTCATGGCCGACGCCAGCAACCCCAGCTCGCGCGCCAACCTCGACAAGCACCGCTGCGTGAAGGTGAGCGAGGGCAAGCTGCGGTACGTGGAAATCCACGGCGTCCCCGGTGAGCAGAGAATCAGCATGTGGACGCTGGCCGATCCGGAGGGCCCGGAGTGGGAGCATGTGTACGACGTGTTCCTCGAGGAGATCTGGGCTGACGCGAGCTACATGGCAGCCGGGCTGCCGCCGCACAAGGTCCCCGCGATCGCGCTCATCCACCCCAAGAACCACGGCGTCCTCTACTTCTTCCAGGGCTCACGGCTCTTCGCCATGGACATGCGCGCGACCGAGAACCGGGTTCTGGAGTGCGAGAACTACTTGATGGACTACTACTACCAGACGCGCGACGAGTTCCACACCGCCCGCTTCGTTCATGCTTGGGAGCTGCCACCGACGCTTCTCCGACTTGATCATTCGAGTGGTACGTTGTTTCCCTGCATCCTGTTGCCTTTTGTTGCTCTGGATGATCCCGAATGCATGGTTAATGTTATCGTTATCTGTTCCATTGACATTTGTTTTCATAAGTTCTTGATGTTCCAAGATTGCATATATAATCCTGAGCCAGAGGATCCTTCCTCAATAGTCCTCTGGTACAGGCAGCGTTTTTTTTATCGGTTGAATTTTTTTAACGGGGGTGGCCGGTAAGGCCGAGATGACCGATAATCGGCAAATTTCGGCGGAAATTTTCAGAATTTTTTTTTTGAATTTTTTGGATTTTAATTTTTTTAAAAAATTCAAATTCAAGCAAATTCAACTTTTTTTGACAAAATTCAACCAAACTGGAAATTTCGGCACCGGTTTGAGATTCTACCGGACCCCCCGGTAGAACCGGCTTTCGGCCGATGTTAAAAACCCTGGTTACAGGATGTCTGTAACTGCACGGTTTTATGCCAAGATTTGTCCAAGCATGCATACAATAGAATATTTTTTAAGTTGCATGATTGCATCACCTTATAACTACTGTAGAATTCTGAAGTCTGAACCCTGGGTTTCTCCTTTGAATATGGGCTATGTTTGTGATCTTAGTTGCTAATTATATATGCAGCTTTTGTAGGAAGAATTATGTATGAGAAGTGCAGTTCATGTAGTTTACTGCTAATAGAGTACCAGAATGACTGTAATTGTGTTGTGTTAGTACAGTCGAGAAGTACTATCTCCTTGCATGTCACTGTTTGGTTGTTGTAGGAATAATGTAGATCTACAATAGTGCACTTTGTCTTCTTGATTATATATATGTACATTTCCATGGAAAATTTGCCAAACACAGTTCAGTGAGATCTGAGAAGATTCCAAATAGTGCAGATATATAGCTGATGGACTGCTCAGTTTGCATGAGGAAAGAAACTGCTCTATCATTTCTCTGTAGTTGCTGTGTATGTTTGTATGCAAACATTGTCTTAATTAGCTAGACGAGCTTGGTCTTTAAGTTGATTTGCTCCCAGTTTTCTTTTTTCCTGTGAGGGACTGCATTCATTTTTTCAGTTACTGATGAGCTTATAAACACTACAGATATATGGTCAGCCTAGTGTGACTAGTACATTAATTTCACTCCTGCGTGCGCTCAATCAAGACATGCTCAAGGTTAATTTGCTCTTAAGCAGGTTTGCTATTGTTGATCATGATCAGAGAAAAGACTAAATGACTAGTAGTGCTGTGCTGATTATCATTTGGTTTGACATTACAAAAAAAAACATGCTTCCAATTAAGTATTTTGGAGCTCAGTTTACAAAAAAAGGCATCAATTACTGTGTGACATCAATGACTTCTTTCTGTTGTTTTTTGTTACCTCATCTGCTCATCATGGATTTAACATTTTGTTTCAAAAGCGGCAATTCCAAGCAAGTCTCTGCATAGCATCTCACCTAGCACTGGTTTTTTGTGCAGCTGGGGTGAAAAGGCCTGAGGAGGAGGAATTATCTTTGGTGGATCTGATGGCTGGGTCTGATGATGAGGAATTATCATCTTTGATGGTGAGTCAGGTGATGGGGTCTGATCAGGGGGAGTTTTCGTTGGAGAACCTGGTGAGGGTGCTGAACGACATACCAGCATCAGCTGAAGGATCTGAATCATCATCGCGGCCATCTGTTGACGCAAGTGACGACCATGAAGGAAAGCTTACCTAGGTGAGGCTAGTTAGAATAGTATGTATATATGTGGAGGATATTTCATGTATGAAAGAGCTCATGAAATCTTATTCCTGATCCAGGTCATGCTGGCTACTACTAGCACGTATTGTGTGAGCACATAGGATCTACTGTTCTGCTTCTGTTGGCCGCCTGGGGCAATGGTGGTCTCTTCATGGACTAGAAACATTGGTCTCTGTTATGTCTGAAATGGAAATGCTGACGAAGTTTTGTTACTTTTACTACACCTGCTTTTGTTTTGAGATATCTGAGAGTGCTTGAAACCAAATGTTATGATGCTATTGTAGTTTATCCACTTGTTCCTGCATAATTCATGTCCCGTAGATTCTATCTTAATGTTGTGTTGCACTGTTGCTAGTCTCCGAATATACACTTATCCTGGATAATGTCCGGTATAGCTTTTGCCTGAAAGTTGTGTAGCTAGCTTCCGAATATATATAGATGGAACTGAATCAATGAATCTTAGTTTGCCTGTTCGACTGAAGTAATGTGATTAGGTGCCTGGCGCAATATGCAACTAGCTAGCGATATGCTTATACCACGAAAGATTTGTGTTGAGTTGTCGTCGAACTGTAAACCCAAATATTAAAATTCTCTGAGCTAGTCGCTCAACCGGATTGAATTTGTTGAAGTATAAGTGAACTGTCCAACTTTTCTCATCAGCTTAAATTATAAGATGAATTAGTTGGTGCATACAACTTAATAGAACTGAGGTCCATCTTTAGTACCACGAAAGTCATGAACACATTGTCGCCAACTTTACTGAGACCAATTAAGCAATGTATCTCAAAGCTCCTAGGGACGGATTTGTACATGTGTGCATGCAGTAGCTCTTGACGTGATCAAAGCATCAGGCTCACGGCTCTGCTGCAGGGCAAACTGATGATGTTACTTTCTTTCCATCGATCGATCAATTATGATGTAGGTAGCTGTTGATGATTTTGACGAGTAGTACATCTTTCCCCGTGATCATTGGCCTACGGTATGGGCTTAACCGAGCGTATCCACACAACCTGCGCGTGATGACTGTATGCCACACGGCGGACAGGCAAGAACGCAACGTATGGCGCATGCAGGCAGATATTCCCGTCCCGTTCACCACAAAAACGCCTGGAAACTACCGTGCCGAGTCCGCCTGCGCACGCGTACCCCGCGCGCGGCTGCTCTACGCTGCAGGTCTACAGATAATTCGTCTGTTTTTTCTATAAAAAAAACTGTTACATTCTAAAAGTTCATTTACAGCTCCGTTATATATAAATTATTTATGTAATTTTTATTCTTGGTCACTGTAATTATTCTTGAAAGTCTTAATAACTTATATTTCCATCACAATTCAAAATCCCACATGTACTTTGAGAGGTTGAGCAAAAACAAAGACAAAAAACATTCTGAAAGTTCATTTATAACTCCATTATACATAAATTACAGTAAATTATTTATGTAATTTTTGTTCTTGGTCACTGCAATTATTCTTGAAAGTCTCAATAACTCATATTTTCCATCACATGATTCGAAATATCACATGTACTTTGAGAGATTGAGCAAAAACAAAGACAAAAAATAAAATTATATACCAACAAAATACGGCAATGTGGTGAACCCGTTATATTCTTCACATGTACTTTGAGAGGTTGAGCAAAAACAAAGACAAAAAAAATGAAATTATATGCCAACAAAATATGGCAATGTGGTGAACCCGTTATGTTCTTCACATGTACTTTGAGAGGTTGAGCAATAACAAAGACATGATAAAAATCTCCACAACGCCTCTTGATGAGCTGCAAAAGATATTAGTTTGTCATGAGTGATGTTTCTCGAAGCATCATGAGATGAATCCCTCACATGCATATGGGGCCAAATAGCCATTACGTTGATAAAAATCTCCTCTTTCAACTCTATGAACTAGTTAGAATGTACACTACTACAAAAAGGCTAATATTGGACGCCTTATCACAGACGGTTGACCAAAACCGCTCAGATATATGTAATCACTGAGCGGTTTTGGTTTAGAGACCGTGCGTATTCTGTTACGCTAAAACCATCGTGAAGAGATAATATCACGACGGTTCATGTTGAAAACCATCGTGAAGTATCACGAGCGGTTCTTATTAATAACCGCTGTGATAACTCTACATATCACGAGCGGCTTTCAACAAAGAATCGTCGTGAAACATCCTGAGCGGTTCTTAACAATAACCGTATGTGATATTACCACATATCACAAACGGTTTTTTGTTATAACCGTCTGTGATAATATCGCTACAGCCCAATGCGTTTTCTTCTTCGTCGCCATCCGCTTCGGCTCCCCGATGCGTCTCTTCGTCGCATCGATCCGCTTCAACTCCCCGATGCGTCTCTTCGTCTCACGCTCTGAATTTATACCTTGTTTTATAAAAAGGATCATCTGCCATCGAAGATGATCATCCCCACTACATACTTATAAAAAAACAGAAATGACTGCCTCTTCCTTGTCGCCGGCATTGATGGCCTACACCGCCTTTGTCTGAAAGCACCTCTCACATCAGACGTTGAGCGAGGCTACGAAGATTTCTTGTTTCAACAGTACCTTCACTCCTACATCGACCGAGAATTTGCCGGAGCAGGTGACGGCCACCTTCCGTCGTCTTGACATCCTCCTCCGCCGTGTCTTCCGGGTGATCTTCCACTTTCGACGAGTTTACCGTGTTATCGACGTGGTCCTCCAAAACGACGTTGCACGTCTCCAGGAGGCTTACCGTCACTTGATGCGTGATCGAGGCGGCAGCGCATCGAGTCGACCGGCCGAGACCCTCAAGCAAGGAAGAGAGCCTATGGGCTCAATTCTTCTTGGTTCAATAGTCCGAGGGTCTTGGGAGACACTCGAGCGAGCGTCGTGAGTGGGCGATTTCGAGCTTCGTTCGCTATGATCAGGAACCGTCCGATGTCGACGCGCCGCCTATGAAGTATTGAAGGCGGAGATAGCGACCTATCTCCGCCACTAGAAAAACTTTGTTTAATGATAGGTTTCTACTTTTTTAAAAAATATTTTTGTAAGCGACTGGCCACGTTGTTTGGCCATATGAAAATTCCAAAATGGAAAAAAAGTTTGGAGGTGAAGTTAATTACTATATTAATTATATGTTGAATTATTACTATATATATATATATATATATATAGTATAAAAAGCAAATTTTTTCAAGAATATTTAAATGACAAAATTGACATATAAACATGTAATTTCTTCATGTCATGTAAGTGTATATAGAAGATAAATATACTTGAGAAAAAACCATTTCACATACGGTTCCATTATGGAACCGTCTGTGATAATTATCACTGACGGTTCCATAATAGAACCGTTTGTGATAAGTCTCTTTATTAGTAGGAGCCCGGCCGCTAGGGTTTGCGCTCGCCCTAACTCGTCACTCCCCAGCGCCGTTAGGGTTTGCGCTCGCCCTAACTCATCACTCCCCAGCGCATTTACTCTCGTCTGTTCCCTCCCCCTCGATCGATGCCGCCCAAACCCGTTCTGTTGTCGGCTGCGGGTTGTGACACCACTCTGACCGCACAAGATCGCACAATAGTCGTAGTGTCTTGTGCAAGGTCGTGGTCGTGCCACAACTACGGTGACGCCGCCACCCCGCGTGTCGCCTGCGCCGCCATGGCTTGGTTCTCCTGCTCAGCCTCCTGCGCTCAGGCCCTGGTGGGGGCTTTGCTTTCCCTATCCTCTCTCTATTCTCCTCTAGATCTGTTAGCTTAATGTCTTTTGTTGAGTTTGATTTTTATGCTTGAGCCTTAAGTTGTGTCCTCGATGTTTGTGTGATTTATGCAAGGTGAAGGAGATGGATGAGGGTTGTCTTTGGTGGTGGGGTCACCGCCGTGGTTCTTATTTGATCGAGGTATCACCCTACCTTACTCCCTCTCTGTCTCTACCCCTTGCTCTGTGATGAAAATGGCTAGTGCTCATGATGGATGCCGAGGGCTACTATTGGTGTGGTGGGTTTAGACACCCTTGGTCTTGTTGTCTTGTCGATGAACCGCTCAATGATGTTAATAGTCTTATCTGAAATTGAATTGATAATTAGTTCATATTAATAGTCCCTTGCTCGTGATGTAATGATGTCAATAGTCTTATGCTGAAATTGAATTGATAATTAGTTCATATTAATAGTACCCTTGCTCGTGATGTAATGATGTCAATAGTCTTATGCTGAAATTGAATTGATAATTAGTTCATATTAATAGTCCCTTGCTCTGTGATGTAATGATGTCAATAGTCTTATGCTGAAATTGAATTGATAATTAGTTCATATTAATAGTCCCTTGCTCGTGATGTAATGATGTTAATAGTCTTATGTTGTCTCTCGCCATTCATTTCACTTTTATGCGTATGCTCGTGTTCATGCTTGGTTAAGTTCTCCTTCCTCTTGCGTCCAGTGCACGTCCTACCATTCCATTCATAATCTCTTCTCTATAAAGTCTCCAAGCGGTGGTGCTTGTGCCATTAAAACGGCATCATATATATATATATATATATATATATATATATATATATATTGTTAAGTAGTCCTGACCACTTTAGAATTCGTCCCCATGACATGAGAAGGATGAGGCGGTATCCACGGGCAACCTCATTGAGCCCCTGCAAGTTTAAAAAGTATGGATGCAAGGAGAGCGTCAGGACATCCAATTACCAGGATGTTGTTGATAGGTAATTGGATGTCGCTATGTTCAGAAAGTGACATTGATGTGAGTACTCCGGAGGGAAGTGGCATCATCTATCAACAACCAACAATTCTTAAGCATGTAATTGTCTTTAAACCCAACAAGAACACCAAGCAACAAGTTGAGAATTCTTTTGAAATATGAGAATGGTTGCTTGGTGTTCTTGTTAGGTTTAAAGACGATTACATGCTCAAAAATGGTTAGTTGCTGATACATGATGCTACTTCTCAGTCGGAATACCTGCGCATCCACGTCACTTTCTGAACCTAGGTCCAATTACCTATCGACAACATCCAGGTAATTGGATGTCCTGACGCTCTCTTGGCATCCATATTTTTTAAACTTGCAGGGGCTCAATGAGGTTGCCCGTGGCTACTGTCTCATCCTTCTCATGCTGCGTGGACGATCCCCCCAAAGTGGCTGAGAGACTACGAACAATATCACAGACGGTTTCAGCCACAAACCGTCTGTGATAAGTACATATCACAGACGGTTTGTGGATGAAACCGTCTGTGATAAGTACAGCCACAAACCGTCTGTGATATATACTTATCACAGACGGTTCTCAGTTAATAACCGTCTGTGAAAGTATGCATCATAGATGGTTGAAAACCGTCTGTGATGACCTCATGTCATCACTAACCCATAAACTCAGACGGCTCACGAAACCGTCTGTGATGACGTTTTTGAACCGTCTGTGAATACCTTTTCTGTAGTAGTGGTAGCATGACACAAAGCCAAGAAGATTCGGGTTTGGGAAAGAAAGGCAGCTGTCAGGACACCGGATATGCAACTCCGAGACCCTCTGTGCATTTTGAACTAGTCCCATGATCAGTAGCTAGCTCACAGTTGCAAAATCGATGAAATCATATCCATACAACAAGATAGCTAATAAAGCAGACAAATTAATATTACTTAGTAGCAAAGGACTTTATGGTTAAGTTTTACAGAGTTTGCCACGCAGGGCTAAAGATAATAGAGTAAATTTGCAGCGGAGAATAAACAAACTCGTGGTAGCCATTCGACATGCCCACAGGCAATCGAGTGAAGAACGCATCCCAGTTTGCATAGTCTTCAAGGTATTCATAAAAAATCTCTGTATTCCCTGATTCTTCCTCTGTGACTGTTCAACAATGGCGCAAAGTTGTGAGTACTTTAAAGTACTCAGCAAGTCGTAGGGAAATGTATGCAAATAGTATTCATGCAAGGCTTGACAAGGATAGCTTTATGGCTATTTTGCAGAAAGCAATATTGACAGTAAATACAGTAATTAGATTAAAATGATAATTTAAAAGATTAATACATAAGTAAACAAGTTTCTTTGAAGCAACTAGTAAACACCCTGTTCACTTCCCAACCAACAAGCAGTGAATACCCGTTCACTTCTCAACCATTCCAACCAAACCATTCCAACACTTTTGAGAAAATCTACCCCTCATGTGAAATCACCAAGCATTGTCCATAACTGGGGACATGGCTATTCGAATAGCTTTTAACACTCTGCAGAGGTTGTACAGCTTGACCCACAAGAGATAATCAGTTTATACTGTCCGTCTGACATACTTCTGAAGGTGTACGACTAAACGATTATCACAAGGCTTTTACAAAGCTCCGTTTTGACTTGGTTCTTCCAGCTAAGGTTTCATCATTCTGGACCCTCTCTTGAGCCCTGTGAATCCCTCTGTAAACTCGGAGATCACACCACTACAACAGAACCAGTCCAAAACATTACTAATTAGTTAGCTAGGTCCACCCCATAAATAGACTTGTGGTTGTACAGTGTAACATCCCAAAAATTTGGTCTGTTTTAAAGTTTAAAAAGAAAAATAACCATTTGAATTTTCCTGGTAAAGTTAAAAGCTTAATTGGAATTTTCAAAGTTCAAAAACAATTTAATGTGATTAATTTCAACATCAACTATTATCAAAATTATTTTATTTGGATTCTATGTGCTTGGATATATTTTCTAGATTTTTCTAGAAGTTTTCCGAGTACATTTGCTATTTTCTATTTGCTATTTGGATTTTCTGCTATTTTCTAAAAAGAAAAGCTAATATAAAATCTCGAATTCAATCTCGGGTTGAATCCTCCTTTCAAACCCATTCCTATTTCCATTTTCATCCGCCCGTGTCCCTTGGCCCCTTTCCTTTAGCTCGGCCCGGCCTAATCTCTTTTCCGTCGGCCCGTTGTCTCCTTTTCCCACGCTCGTGTGCAAGGCTGCCGCTCCCATCTTTTCCGCCGGTCCACTTGTTGCCTTCAGGCGTGATCAATCGAGTCGGCCAGCCGTGTTTTCCGTCGGTCGTGAGCCAACTAAGTCAGGCCTGCACCAACCCTCGGCTTTTCGTGCACACCAAAAAAGCCCAACCGGCCGAGCCCTTCCACGCCTTGTGGCCCGCGTGGCAAAGAAGTGTCGTCTTCTTCCTGGACTTCCTTGTCGTGCCCGTGTCCAACCCGAGCAGCAGCGCCGTGCTCCTCTCGGACATCCCCTTTTCCGGTGCTATAAAAGGCCACCCTCCGCGTCAATCCCTTGCCTCGTTCCTCCTCTTCCAAAACCATAAGTCTAGGCGCCATTCCTCCCTTCGTTGCGCCGCAGTCAGTCCAAGACCGAGACGACGTGGGAGCCGTTCCTCACCGGAGTTCGTCGCCTACAGTCGACCTCAGCCTGTGCCGCCTCCGCCATCGGTTTCGCATCAACGTGGTCTACGCCGTGACGCCATCCTCTCCCTCAGAGCTTCATCGAATCGCCGACTTCACCTTCGCCCCAAATCCGGCCGCACCGCCCGCTTGTCGATCTACAACTCCGGTGAGCCTCATGCCTTCTCGTGCACGTCATCTCATGCCCTACCTTCTTCTCATCCAAATCCCCACTTCCTTGTGCTCCTTCTATCACCGATTTACCACCGCCATGATTCTTCTTTGGCTCCGGTCATCCTCGAACTGCCATCGGTTCCTTTGCTCTCCGGCTGATCCGAGCCCGTCTCTGTGCTCCTCTTGTCCTCCCTATCCTGGTGCTCGCTTCAGATCCCTTCGGGCGCCATCCAGCCGACAAAGTCGTCGCACCCGAAGCTCTTCATTGCCGGCGGTGATGCTTCCTTTTTCGTTTTTCCTATCACTGCTGATGTGGCATCCACATCTTTGTCTGGTTAGCAGCCAAGTGGCGGACCAAATCTCCACCGAGCCAATCATCCATGGATCCGGTTCACCATGGACCTCCCTCAATGTCAAGTGGGTCCCACTTGTCAGCCCTAATTTCTTTATTATCTTTCAGCTGAAAATCGTTGATGATGTCAGCATGACTCAATTAATTGTTTTTCCTTCAGAGAAACAATTCCTTTAATCCTGAATTCTGATTCTATCATTTTATGTGATCTTCCAAAGCCCATATCTTTGGCATCCGAACTCCGATTGAGTCCATTCAAATTCCTAAATTCATCTAAATTCAAGATCTATCTATCTGAGATTTTTTTATTTAATTTTTGGAGTTTGTTTTGCCTCTGTTATTTATTTATTTAGTTTATTTGCTTGTTTACGATTAGACGTTGATACTTCGAGAAGCTTTGAGCAAGGAGGAGTATACCAAGATCAAGACCAATCCCAGGATTTATTCCAAGGCAAGCTGTAGTCCTTTGATCATATTGAGCCTATGATTTTAAAAGTATATTGTTTTATACAATTGCATGCTATGTTTATACAAATTGTTTTGGGCTTAATTATTACCTATTGTCATTATGCCTCCTTTGATTATTTGAATGCCATGAATCCTTTGTCACCCTAGCAGGGATAATTTTAGTTGGACATATTCATATTGCTAACATGGGTAGCGTATTAATGCTTGGTTCAGCTTAGATATGATGGGTTTATCATCACATGTGTCATAATGATTAATCTTGACTTAATGATATATGGAATCGTGGTGGTGAGCCACTCTTGTTAAAATTTGTGGGTACCATGACGGGGTGAGTCATGGGTCTTGGTTAAACAAAATGGTTTTCACTTGGGCGAGTGGTTGGTGGATAGTGGGGGTGTGGGTTTAGCACGGATTGGGTTTGTGGTAGTCTCGCCTGAGTAACTTGTCAAGGACTTAATCACGGCGCCATTGAACTAGGCCTTAACCGTACAACCACATATTCGGTATGGGGCGGACTGGCTAACTAATTAGCAATGTCTTAATTTCGGTTCTGTCGTGGAAAGCGTGAGTTATGGGAAACGTTTCTTCACGGAGGCGCAAGAGGGGGGCCCTGTCTGGTCAGAAAGACATTCAGTGTTGAATCCTTAGCGGGTAGAACTGGGTTAAGAAGGAGCTTTGTAAAGGCCTTGTCACGTGCTCTAGACTGCTTACCTAAGGTAGTGAGCGGTGGCATAGATATATGCCGAACAAACTAGAGAAGTCATGTCATGTGGGGAAAGCTGTACGACCTCTGCAGAGTGTAAAACTATTCGAATAGCCGTGTCCGCGGTTATGGACGTGCTCGGGGATTTCACACGGGAGATAGAGTTTCTTTAAAATGAGTCGGAGTGTGGATGGGAAGTTCACTTGCTGAATATAATATTTGTTTGGTGAACGGGTAATTCACTTGGGGGTTTGTGTCGATTGGTGAATTGGGGATTCACTTATCATTGGTTTGATTGGGAAGTGAATGGGAAAATTCACTAGTCGTTTCAAATAAATTGTTTAATTATGTATTATTGTTTTCAACTACACAATTCAATCTATTATTATATTTATCGTAAATGCTGCCTTCTGCAAAAGAACCATACAACTAACCTTTGTCAGGCCGTGCATGAATACTATTTGCATACATTTCCCTACGGTTTGCTGAGTACATTCAAAAGTACTCATGGCTTTTGCCCTCGGATTGATCCGCAGTTGAAGAATACCAAGCTGCTCAGGAGTTCTTTCAGCAGGTGGACTATGAAGGTTTTGCGGATTAGGATGCGTTCTCCACTCGATTGCCTGTGGGCATGTTGATTAGCCATTTGAAGAGTTTTGTTCCGCTACAAGAGTTTTATTTGTTTCTTTAGCCCTACGTGGCAAGTTAAGTAAATGTTGACCATAAGGTCCAGTTATTATTATTATTTGTTACTTGAGATCTTTTTAGTTAAATCGAATAAATAGATGGTATTTCATCACTGTTTCCTGTGTGAGCTAGCTACTGATCTGGGACTAGTTCGGAAAACACAGAGGGTGCCTGAAATGCATTTTCGGGTCCCGACATACGGTATGGCCCAGATCAATGGCGCACAAAGTTAAGTCCTTAGTGGTTGCTCAGGCGAGACTACCTCATCCCAATGTGCTTCCCGCACCCACCTTCACCACTGACCACTCGCCCAAGTATAAATCATTTTCGGTTCAACCCGACCAAATGGCAACCCTTGCCATGGCACAATATTTTTTTTAACAACAGTGGCTCCGCCATAATTTCATATTTCATTTAGTCAAATTCAATCATTATTTGAGTATGTGATCATGAATCCCATCGTGACTAAGCATGACTAAGCATAATACGACCCAAGTTAATAGTACAATAATGTCCAACTAATAATTAACCATCCTATGGTGCCCAAGGATTTATGTCATTCAAGGGTAAATGTCAATAGCAATTATACAAGGAGGCATAATGACAATTTAGGCATTTAACTATTCCCGAAAGTATTTATTATAAACATAGCAATGCATGTTGATATAAAACAATATAATTTTATAAAAATAGGTTCAATATGATCAAAAGTCTACGACTTGCCTCCATTAAAGGCTTGAGATGCTTCGGTAGACGGTTCCAAGAATTCCTAAGAGAAGTCGAAATCTACACGTGCGAAAAGAACCAAGTAAATACAATAAATCCAAATAAAATCCAAAAATTACGAAATTAGTAGTGATAGGAAGAAGCTGAATTTAGATGAATTTAGAACCAAGAATCGATGGAATCAGATTTCATATGAAGGAGAACGAATATCCGGAAGTTTGCCTTCACATGAAATATGAAATATACAAAATCATCGGGCATGAATAGTGCAGGCTCGGGCAAAAATGATGGTGCCGGTGAGGGAAAGGGAGGGGTGGCCGACAAACTAGCAAAATAGAATCCCGAGAGTGAGACGGACCCAATGGTGGTGGTCGCGTTGCTGGCGGAGGTCCGGTGCGGTGGCGGCGCGCAAAAAGGCGCATAGGGGAATAGTGGTGTCGGTAAACCGACGATGCTTCGGAGAAAAGGAAGGGAGCACGATGAAGAACGCCACGAGGCAAAGCTAACGGCAATAACGACATCACTGTGGGATCAATGACGGCACCAAAATCGATGATGGAAGGTAGTTCGGCTTGCGACGGTAAAACTTTGATTGCGGAGAAATGAAAGCAAGAGAGTGGGGCAAATTCGGGGGAATGCAAGAGGAAGCCGAGGGGCACGTCGTGATGTGGTTGGTGCGGCGAATGACTGACCAGAGAGGAAGGATGGAAGAGGGGTTGCTCACGGCCGAACTGGAGAAGAAATGGAGATGAGCTCACTGCTAGTGCTTGTTGTTTGGAGGCTTCAGTTTGGGGGTGCTTCCAAGGGAGGAAGGAGAGGAGAGGGGGGGGAGCTGGAGGAAGGGAGAGGGGGAAGTGTCGCTGGTCGGTTGTAGGAGAAAGAAGAAGGAGGGAGCCGCACAAGGGGGATAGGGTGCCGACGTTGGCAGCGCATGGGAGCTCGGCATAGCAGCATGGGGTGCCATAGGGTGGCTTGGATGGGCAGGAGATGGGATGTAGGGTAGGCGTCATGGGGAGGCCAAGGCTTGGAGGAGCGGCGATGTGCGCATGGGAGCAACAGCAAGGGAGCGGGAGCATGCAGGATGGCCTAGCAGTAGAGCTCCTGTTGGAGCTTGAGGAAGTGGAGGAGAGAAGAGGGGGCTGCTGGTTTTGGTTTATAGGAGAGGAACTGGAGGAGGAAGGGGGAAGAGAGGAAGCTGCTGCTCGGCATGCGGGAGAACCAGTCTGCACATGATGGGTGGCCGGCTGGAGAAGGGAGCCTTGGGTGGCAAGGAGCAGGAGCAGGAGCATGGGGAGCTGCTGCTCGGCAGTGGGGAGGAAATGGAGGAGAGAGGAGGGGGTGAGAAGCTGCTGATTTCAGTTTATAGGAGCAAGGGGGAGAGAGAGGAAGCTGTTGGCTGGACATGGAGCTCGGCTGGGGGAAAGAAGCTACTGGGAGCTCAGTTGGAGGGAGCTCTGTGGAAGAAGAAGAGAAGGGGAAGGAGAAGCTTGTGCTGCTGGTTTTAAATAGAAGGAGGGAGGAGGAGCACTGGGAGCAAGGGGAGGCCGGCTGTGGCAGCTGGAGGGGACATCAGCAATAGCATGGGGTTGCTAATGGAGCTCACTGCTGATTTGGGGAGCTCGCAGTTGTGGCCAGCAATGGAGGAGCTTGGTTGGCAAGAAAGAAAGGGGAAGCTGGGCAGTGTGGGAGCTTCGTCTGGGGGGAGAGAATAGAGGAGGGGGTGGAGGAAGGAGCTGCTACCAATAAATAGGAGGAGGGAGCTTCGGCTGGCATGGCAGCAGGTGGCATGGGAGGTGGCGTGCTGCAGGCATGACGCGCGGGGCGAAGAGGAGGCAAGGAGAGGATGGGACGGAGGAGTAGCGGGAATCCCGGGCATGGGACATGGCGTGGTGGCAAGGGTATGGGTGGCCAGGAATCCAGGCACAAGGCATGAGAGTTGACACGGAGAAAAGAAAGCACGGGAGGAAGATGAGCAGTAAAGAGGAGGAGAGAGAAAAGTTAGGGAGTAAAGAAAAAATCCGAAAAATAAATAAATCCGAAAATTTCAAGAAAATTTTATAAAATACTTTGGAACTTTAATAGATCAAACAAAATAGTTTTGTATTTTTTTGAAGTTTATTTTAACCAATTAAAATATTTTTCCTTCAGAAATTCAATTTAAGCTTTAAATTATACCGATAAAATCCAAAAGATTATTTTTATTTTTAAAGATTCAAAATATACCACCAATTTAAATTAAATTTTATGTCAAATAAAATAATTTTTGAGAATACAGAAAAGAATTAAAGCAGATCGGGTTGCAAGAAACAACACCGACTTGAATAAAATCCAAGAAACCCAGAAAATCCACTAAACTCATTTTAGAATTAAATTAACGCTTTATTTAATCATTTAAATGATTTTCACTTTGGAATTTCAATCTAAGCTTTACATTTATTCAATGGAATGCAAATGGTTTGTTTTATTTCTAAAGCTTTAAAAACACTTTGAAATACTGACGAAAGTTTGAAAAGAAATAAAAAGAACTCCATGAAAAAAAACAACCGGGTCTTGGAAAAAGGAATTTCAAGATAAAACTAGAAAATAAAATAAGATGATTTTTATTTAATTGAAGTTTGATTTACTCACATTAAATTTATTTTAATTTCTAAAATTTCAAATTAAGCTTTAACAATTTGGGAAAAATCAAGCGGTTATTTTTATTAAAATTTCAAAAACTCCCAAAAATTGGGATGTTATAACAGTCGAGGTTATTATGATCAATGAACTGCTCACCATCCTTGAAAATCTTGTCCTGCACTAGAGCTGCGATCCACTGCTTGAGGTGGCTATTGCCGATGGTCAGGAAAAAAAACTAATATCTTTTATAACACATCAACAACACGAATCTTATGGCATATCTAACGAACAGAAAAATGACAGTTTTGGCTTCAAAAAACTGTCAAAAGTTATATAGCAATTCCCAAATGAAATGCTCTTCTCTTCTTGCATGGTGTTGTACTGCTATAGTTTCTTGTTTGCTGAAGTTTTGGTGAGTTGGAATTGTGCTATTAGTCCTGTTGATGTGTTACTTTGTTATGTTGGTGGCTTCATCTGGCCTATTTGGCATTTGTTACAACAAGCTTCCTACAAGTTCACTAGCTGTTTCCTATGACACTGTGTGTGGGCCTATCGGATAAATTAGTACACTGTGTGGAACTGGAAACATGTCTTCAAGAAGTAAAATTGCCATAGAAGTAGTAATGGTTCATGAGGTTACAAGAGGCAGGTTAGATATGGATGGCCATAAGTTTTTTTCCCCATGTGAATAGTCACCTAAAAATGAACAAGCATGGTGGTTCATCATAGTAGTAAATACCTCAATTTCCTTTGTACTGTGTGCATGTTGTTGCAAGCATATTGTCTTATATCTTAGTAAATTGACACTACTTGTCTCTATTGTTATTGCAGTTCTTGATTTAGCATATGTCCTTGACAAGGATTTGTTACAAAGCTTTAATAGAAGGCATATATATATAACAGTGTGACCTGTGTATATACAATATAATATGACACTAGAACTAATACTATACCATGATAATAGCAGGTGACGAGGATTTTATAATCCTCATTTAATTATTTATCTATAATTCTTATTGTAGATAATAATGCCATCGTATGGTTCTTGGGTATACCCCTTAATGTTTATAAGGGAGAAGCTAGCCAAGAGGTCATAAGTCCTTCTGCGACCACCCTCATAGTCGTAAGTCCTTCTATGACTCATGGTCATAAGCCTATCTACGACCACCATGTGGTCGTAGGTTCTTCTACGACCACCTCATAGTCGTAAGCCTTTCTATGACCACTATATGATCGTAAGTTCTTCTATGACCACCTCATGGTCGTAAGCCTTTCTACGACCACTATGTGGTCGTAAGTTCTTCTACGACTAGGTCAGTTATGACCATCATATAATCGATAGAGCTTGCAGACAAGTAGGCCCAATCAATTAGGGACTCTAAGTAGTTAGTATACGCTGTTATTCTCTGGAATAACTGCACACAATACACCTCTGTCTCTGACAATAACTACCAAGCGACGTGGAGGGGTTACTACTCCAGCAATAACTATCATCAACATGCCCATTATATGAAATGATGAGGTGCTTCTTAGCCTAGAGAAATGGTCACCTCTTCGCACACTATATAAAGGCTACAAACAGACAGAGAGAGGGAGGGAGGATCAAGAACACAAGATATTAGACTTTGGTCTTTCTCTTGATTTGTAACCAGCGTACTCAATATAGCCACACAGGAGTAGGGTTGTAATTCTCTCCGGAGAAGGTCCGAACTTGTATAAAATTCTTGTGTCGTTCTCTCTACGCGATCAATCTTGGAGACCCTCCGAATCAAACAATCATACGTAAGATCGGTTCTAAAACATCGACAGCAGGATAATGAGCATTGTGATACCACTATGAATTGCTTGCCTGTTATT
The DNA here is from genome assembly GCA_036346405.1 of Phyllostachys edulis. Classification (NCBI taxonomy): domain Eukaryota; kingdom Viridiplantae; phylum Streptophyta; class Magnoliopsida; order Poales; family Poaceae; genus Phyllostachys; species Phyllostachys edulis. The sequence continues at coordinate 105,371,119 of CM070546.1, forward strand.
TTAGTTCTGATTGCATATTGTTCTGTGCTTGACAGTCATTCACATTTAAAGTATTTTTTGGCCTAATTTGTCTTTAGAATATGCGCTTTGCTAAATTTATTTTCACTATTCTAGGGGTCAACTATCCTCAAAATATGAGCTTGTCCATAAGTTAGACTACTTATGAAAGTTTTACACTTTAAACTTACTCTTGTTCCTATTTCCTTGGATCACTTATCCATTGGCCTGCCTTTTGCCAAAACAAAAAATTGAATTGACATGGAAAAACCAGAAAAGATGTCTTTCGAAGTGAATTGTTGAATGAAATAAATCATATATGTCTACACATGATGTTGTTGGGTCGCTGGGTAGGCTACGATAGCTACAAACAAAAATCTACCACGCAGACCAGGAAGCCAAGCAAGTAGATGATCACAGATCGTTACCACCAGACGCGCAGAGCAGCGGAAGAAGGGTTGGAGCAGCCTGGTCCAACGAAGAGTGTGTCGATGTAGTGGTCGTAGTCGATCGTCTCCTCCATCAACCTCTGCAGTTCCTTGTGAAGATCGCGGATCGTCCTCAAGCGCAACAATCGTAGTAGCGCCTCTACGGTATCCACACGTCCAGGGAAGGAACAACCGTACGCCGGTGTGCTAGCACCAAATCGCACGGGGAGGCTCTCAAGAAGATGGCGGCTAGGGTTTTAGTAGGGCAACTCACGTCAACTCTCCCCTCCCAACAGCCTCATGCATCTCCTTATATAGTGCCTATGACGGATCCTATCCAAACACGTTTTACGAATCGTATTCGTACTGGTTTGTTCCAACCCGTTAAGTGTGTGACCCGTTAGGTTCATGTGTAGTTCGGTTGTGACTCGGAAACCCTTTCCGGCCACGAGTCGTAGCGGTTCCTAGCAGGACATAACGATTCTCGAATACACACAAATTATATCGGACAAACCTTAATGCAATATGATCTACGATCGGTCCTCATCACTTACGACGTGTCCTATCTCTATCGACCGGTCAGTATTTGATCACGACCAACTCGTAACTCCTTACGACTTGGTTTCGACCACTCTGTGATTACGTTAGACCGTCTCGACTTGCTTGTATCTCCATACGACCAAATCCGTGGTCTAGTCGAACTCTTACCTTCTCATGTATTCTCCTTTGCCTCACGATATCTGGTTGAACTCCGGGTGAGATGTTGTGTCATCCATGGGTATTCAATGCTTTCTCGTCGAGTATCGGATAACCTTATGTGGTCGAACTCTTCGACCACCGATGCATGGCCATGCACTTTCTTTATCCGACCACTTGAGGGCCCGAGATATCTCTCATGTTATGTTAGGAGGGGCAAATCCCATATCCGACTAGTCACATCCCTCTGCATGTTTCATAGCATACCCGAAAGCTACCTTTATAACCACCTAGTTACGAGTAGCGTTTGGCAACCCCTAAGAGTGCTATTATACATGTAGGAAACCATGCTGATCTCAGGTCTAAGGATTATACATCATCATTGCTTGAGACCAACTAACGACACATAGAATCATAACAATCTCAATAGTGTCTCAAGGTGGGTCTTATCCAACACTATGTTCTCTAACACGTGTCCACATTATTGATTCGATATCCTATATCCATGACCGGTGAAACATGGTCATCAATCAATACATGTCTTTGGTAAATAGAGTCACTAGTGTTCACCAAATGACTTTCGACCAAGGATACTTTTAGAACGACATCATCATAAGTTAAAAAGAGCTTCACCAACAAGTCACATACTCGTTAATCTTCATGACTGATGATTCATTCAAGGAACAAGATAACATATTATCAAATATTATGAACATAATGAAATATAATCATCTCTATGATTGCCTCTAGGGCATATTTCCAACAGATGTTTCACTAGAGTAGTGCAATATAGAATATCGGATACCTTCACAAGTGCTTCCCTTTGACCTTGACCAAATTTGTATCTACATATGAGAAATGGTGTTCCTTCTTGTAATAACATATCTTTGTGTCTTCAACATTATAGATTGCAGAATGTTTATGATTGCCTAGGATATTCTCGTCGTCATTTCCAAATCCACATGTATTAGTCAATTGAAACACTTCTACCAATATGTTACTTTTGTCTAAATGGAAGGACTTTTTGAGGAAACCTATTAGGGCATTCCCAATGCAGATTCAGTTCAGTTGTATCTAAACTTTCCACCTAATTTAGGTACAACTTTAGAGTTTATATACTACCGCCCTAATGCATTGTTTCAAAACCACTATTTTCTATTTATTATTTCTCTCACCTCTCGTTTACTCCCTCTTCTTCTCTCCTCCTTACTCTCCAACAGATCAGACCGCCCACTCTCTCCACCCTCGTCGCACCACCATCTCCCTTCATGCTGGCCGAATGCCTCCCTCTCCACCCTCGCTGCGTTGCCCTCTCCCTTCACGCCAGTCGGATGCCGCCCTTTCCACCCTCGCCGCACCGCCCTTTCCCTCTAGGACCTCCATGCTGGCAACGAGTTAGATCCAGTCGGATCTAAGCGCGAGCGCGGTGGGCGGGTAGGCGGCGATGAGCGCAAGCGCGGTGGCGATAAGGTTCTAAAAAGCGGCCTGGTAGGCCTGATATTCGGCCAAGTAACAGGAACAGGTCCCCTCCCTAAGTCAAATATTACAAAACGACTTACTTAACTGGTTTACCAGGTTATGCGGGCCGGTTATTTGAATATGCGGTCCGCTTATCGTATAGTATACCAGGACAGATACTAGGTGTATGTACAATGTATTTGAAAAACACTAGCAATTTTACTAGGTTCTAGGTTCACTTGTGGTAGACCCAACAACAAATCACCGGTCCACTTGTTGGCCTAACAACAACTAGCAATATCCTTCCGTCCTTCGGTCCTCCTTCCTGAATTTTTTTGCCTAATTGGCACTGTTTTGAACCGAATTAGCAAAAACACCGCAGTCGCGAGCGCAAATGCAAAAATAGCACTGGATACCACCCCTGGGTGGCACGGACAGTTACCGTGCCGCCACATCACCTGCGTCTGCACCACACTAGGACGGTGCAGCGCCTCCGTCCCTCCCAGGTTCAAACGGCTCCACTTGGCACGCATCCGTCCTCCTGTGCTTTGGACAGGGCTGCTGTCCACCCGCGCTTCGAAAAGCATCTCATCCGTCTGCCAACACTTCAGACAAAGGCTCCTCTGTTTGCCCATCCTTCGGACATGGCAAAAGCGCACGTCCTATGGACAGCGCATGACAAAAGCGCATGAGCGTCCGTCCGCCCGTCCTTCGGACAAAAGCACGCACCATGCGCCCGTCCTTCAGACAAAAGCACACACTGTGCGTGTCCGTCTGCCCAACCTCTGGACTTGCTGCACGGGATGTGACTCCCCATTTGTTCCCTCCCTTTATATCATGTCCAGTTAATCACCTCACATGTCGCTTAGTCACATGCACGCTGCGCCCGCGCAAATCCCTCCTGTCATTAGTGTAACAGCCTCATTTTAAATAAAAAGTATTTTTATGTATTTCATGAGCATACATGGCATTTTAGATCATTTGCACAATTGGTTGCATTTAAAAGTTCAAATTAAGTCAAACATAAAACTTGAAAAGAAACTCCAAATGAAAAAAATGAAGCTAATGCTTACAAACAACCCTGGAAAATAATTTAATCAAATACTAGATTAATGATAATGAATTAATATATTTTTTCTCAAATTTTTAGAAATTGGTTTGACCTTAAGAAAAATTTTGCTCCTTATTTAAACCTATTCGGTTAAGAATTTTAAATTAGGTATTTTAATCATGAACAATGAGTTTTCAAAATTTATATGGGATCTATATCATCCCAGTATCATCTTTGAAAATTTTCATATTTTTATAAATTTATTTGTTATTTTTAACTTCTGAGTCAAACTAGAATTAATTGAATTTGATTTGGTCAACCTTTTAGACTCAACCGAGCCACTAGGCACTGTAGCGACTCAAACTCACACGACTTGGTCAGGCCTAGCCATGTGCCATTCGGACCGACCCGAGCCACGTTCAATTGGCTCAACCCAACCCTTTGAAATGCTCGCGAGCTGTCCGATTTGAAACGGACTGATCAGATCCATTGGGTCGTTCGGACCGTCCGAACGACCCACACGATCTACACCGTTAATTTTCAATTGGATGCATCATTTTCCTTGTTTGAACCTAACACGTGTGGGCCGTCTGATTTGAATCGGACTATCCGGATCAATTGGGCCGTTTGGATCGTCCGAATGACCCAGCAATCTGGACCGTCCATTTTCAATCGGACAGCGCCTCTTTCTTTTGGTTGAAAAATAAACGCACATAACCTCAGGACCGTTCAATTTCAATGGGGCCGTTCACATGGATTGGGTCGTTCGGACCATCCAAACGCCCACTCAATCAGGACCGTTCATTTTCAATCGGATAGCACTGTTTTCTTTAGGTTGAAGACTAAAACGTGCATCGCTTCAAGACTGTTAGATCTTGATCAAACCGTCCGTATGAGTTAGGCCGTTTGGACCGTCCGAACAGCCTACTCAATCAAGGCTGTTGAATCTCGATCGGACCGTTCGCATGCGTTTGAGCCAACCACATTGTTTCGCCGCTAAGACTGACGACTCGGGCCCACATGTCAGTCTCATCTCTTCTTCGTCTTCTCCGTGCCATGCCAGCTCCGCACAAGCCATGGGCGAGGTGGCGTCGCGCTCGTGTTTTTCGGTGCATGCACTGCCACTTGGCCTCACTGTGATGAAAATGCTTGCTCAGGTGCTGCCACGAGTAACCATCATCGTTTTCTCTGGTGAAGAGCACCATCAAAACTCCTTCGTGCTCCTCTCAGCCAGTAGACAAGCTGGCATTTCCACCCTCCTCGCTGAGGCAAATCCTTTGTTCTCTATGCCTTTCTTCTTCTAGCTTGCTTGTCGTTCTCATTTATACTAAGCCAGATCTCTTTTGTGTAGCACAGCATTGGGAACGCGAGCTTGTTTTTTGCCAGTCTAGAGCGCACCCGGAGCGTCGCCGTCATGGATTTCTTCGCTCTGGTGAGCTTCTTTCTAATTCTTGCGTGTCATATCTTGTCTTAAGATATAATGAGCAAAACCCCTCAATCAATTTGTCTTTTGATTCATAGGGTTATCGGAAATTTGGATTTTCTATATTTCCGGTCAACTTCGGTTCTTTCATCCTCATTTCTAAACTGGTAAGCCGTTGCTCAATCCCTTCTTTTCAAAGCATCTAGGAGCTCTACTTAAGCTATTCCGACCACTCATTCCATTTGATTTGGTCTAGGTTGTCTTGTCCACGTGAAGCTCTCGCTGGCGACACACAGTCACCATCGCCAGAGCTACTCCTTGGATCTCTGGCCATTCTCTTAGCTCAGGTAGCTTCCTTGTGACCCTTAGATGCTTAAGCATGCTTCTAGTCGTTTGAATCGTAGTCAGGTCGACATCACTATTTTTACAGTAAGCTCACCACCGCACATTCATGGCGCGCCGCCGCTAAAGTTCACCGCTGGCCGAGATTCGGCCATCACTAAGTGCAGTGAACTATTGTGAATCCATTTTGGGTGTTAGTTTGCACGGCCGTGGTCTAGCGCGCCAGCTAGCCACCAACCAAGAGCGCGGGGGCTAAAGCTCTATTGTCGGAAATCCCGACCAGCAACTGTAGCTCGCGATTAAGTTAAATGTGGTCGGATTAGGTTAAAGTGCTAATTAGATATTAATTGATGTCTCTTTTTATCTCGTTGTCGGGTGGGCCCCAGTGCAGAAACCCGTGAGCTTTAATCACTAGTTTCTGCACCGAGTCAACATTTGACATGGGTCCCACTCGTCAGCAACTAGAGCTAGTTGCAGCCCGGTATAAGAAGTTTTTGCTACGTTTTGAAATCCCGAAATGGTTTACTTCTTCACTAAAAATAGTTTAAATTTCTAAAATTCATAAGTAATTCGTTATTACTCCAAATCAAGCGAAATAAATTTTGTTAGTTATAATTCTTACTGTACTTTAATCTGGTTTAACCCTTACACTTGTCTCTATTACATAAAAATCTGATAATTAATTTAATTGCATATTAAGAACTTTACCCTTATAAAATTCACAGAAACTTCATTTGAACTCCAACTGAACCAAAATTTTCCCCTAAATTCACTTAGAAATAGAACCTTACTACTGTGAACTTATTATGCATTTTTCAGCATTTTGGTAATTGGATATTTTTCTCGGTGTTCATTTGTTATCACTCTTTCTAGATTCTGAGTTACCCGACGTGAGTGATTATATTTCTGAGCAACCAGATACTGAACAAGTGGATTATAATCAAGGCAATCATCCTCTTGCATCATTTTGATCCCAGTTTTGGTATTTTCAAATGCAATGATAATTGCGTGCATGCTATTTTGGTGAATCAATAATTTGTGACTCTAGCTAGTTATGTCCTAATCATTGTGGCTAACCCTTAATCGTTTCATACACTTAAGCTTAAGATAGAAATCATATGCTAGATTACATTAGTCTTTATGTGAATGCTTCGCCATGCAAATTAGTAGACCGGTAGTTTGGTTGACAAGATTAACTTGTCAATCATGGGAGACACTAAATCTATGTTAATTTTGATTCTTTGATCAGATTCTTGAAACTAAAGTTTATGTCTAAAATTGTCATTAAAAACATGGTTTTGATCTGGACAAGTGGTTGTTAGTGAGAGTGCCTTCGTGCACGAGATTGTGTATTGTGGTAGTCTTGTTTGGATCATTAAGGACCGAACTTTGGGCTGTCAATTCAAGTACCATACGTACTTCCACACGCGGTGTATGGGCGCCGCTTGGTTAAGTAAGGGAAAGGTTTTATTGAGTTGGAAAACTAGTGAAGTGAGGATATATGTGTTTGATCATATGTTCATAGGGATCCGATTGCAATTTAATATGTGCGAGCGAGCACAGTTTTAGATTTCAGTTCATTGAGTCGGCATTCCCAACACAACTTGCGTGCCCTGGTTAGCAGGCTCTATCAGTAGCTTGTACTAAGCGGGATCTCGTCTCGCAAGGGTGATTCAACTCAATAAGATCAACTTACTGAAAAATACCGAGTCTTGGTTTACCCAGCCGGCATACCTAAGGAAGTGTGTCATTATCCGGAGGCTTACGGGCTGATCAAGTCATGTGGGTAAAGATGTACACCTCTACAGGGTTAAAACTATTCGAATAGCCGTGTACACGGTTACGGACGACACTTGTTTTGATTGACATCATTGTTAGACTCTGAAATAAAAATTGACTTGGGCAATTGTGGTTGTCGGCATGGATAGTTGTCCATGCAGTTTGGATTAGCATAGTGAACAGCCACTTTGATATGTTTGACATTATGATTATCACTTTCTTACTTGTTGTCTTTTGGTCCAAACATTGTTTACAAAATGACCTTTGCAAACTTAGAAAGTGTAGGAATAAAACATGTTGCTTTATGCAAATCTAATGCTAGTATAGCCTTCCTTTGGACATCTTTAACATGTATATCTCTAATCCTTTGGATAGGCTCTGTTAAACACTTTCTTTTATTAGTTTGTGTAAGTTTTGTGAGTACCTTTTGTACTCAGTTGGATTAACCACTTGTTGCAGGTGAGGACGATTATGCTTACGACCCATCCGTTAACGTCGATTATGGTGACGCTAACGAATGATGTTATTTCTTCCTCTACTCAGTTGCCTTTGGATGATGGGCACACTTACTTGGAACTTTTGGTGTTTATATTTGTTTTCCGCTGCAAGTTTTTGGTTTTATGAGACTGTTGGTCACTTATGTAAAATTATGTACTTCATCTTAACCGTGTAAGATCTTTTTATATAATATATGACTTGTGTATGACTGTGTGCAATGTTGTTCAGGATATATGCACATTAGTCTTTGATCTTGGGAACTAATGTGAGACACATATCCGAGAACTTGAAATTGGGTTCGTTCCCTATTGAAAATTATGCCTCTGGTATAATCTTTTAATTTGGAAACGAATTCAATCTCAGGGGTCCTCACAATTAGTGCGCGATTCGCTCTCGTTCTCGCTATAAATTCTGAGCTGCGAGCGAGACTCTTTGCTCACACTCTTCCTCGCCAGCTCTCTAGCAGTTTCGATCGGTTTCTTTTTTACATAAGGTTAAGGATTGTTTAGAGCCATCATTAGCGAGCATATTAATAGGTAATTTTTTTCTCATATGAATTGTCTTTATTAAATGTGTAGATAGATAATTAGTCGTAATTAATTAGTTGTAGTTATTTAGGTGTAATTAATTTTGTCCTTATCATTTTGGCGCTATTAAATTGTGTTATTTAGTTAGTTGTGATAAATTAGGTCGTATTGAATTAGTTATTGTTATATTAATCATACATATTTTTTCATGGCATAATTAATTAGTTACGATTTCAGTCGTAATTAGTTAGTGTTAGTTAGTTAATTACTCGTAATTAATTAGTTGCTATTGGTCGGGTGTAGTTAATTAGTCGTACTTAAGTAGCCATAATTAATCTAATCGTAGGTAGTTAGTCGTAATTAATGTAATGGCTTTATGTAGTGCTAATTATCTGTTTGTAATTAATTATTCAAATTAATTTAGTGATATTTAATTCATTATTAAGTTGTAACTATTTTTCTAATTCACTTGCGGTAATTAATTAGTCTGAATTTAATTAAGAGGTTTGAAATACTCGTATTAATTTCATCCTACTAATTTTGTCGTACTTAATTAGTTGTAATTAATTTGGTCATAGTTAATTAGTGCATTTTTGTCCGTGTTTGGTCGTATTTTTTAATTCATAGTAATTCGTCGTGATTATTACTTTGTTCACTACTAATCCGTGTCTTTGATCTGTTGCAAGTCATACCTCTACCGGAGCTACTGGAACTCTTCTACGACGAGAATCACTGGTGCTAGGTGTGGATCACTGGGGATGCGGATGGCCCTCCACCCCTGGCGCTTTAGTCTGAGAAGCATTATTGGGAGCTCGATGATCGCTACGTCCCAATCCTTGAAGGCATGGGCTTGTTGCCCTTTGCTAGGCTGCTCTCGGTCGGACGATACTTCTCCCTAGACGGTAGTGTGATGTCGGCCCTTGTCGAACGGTGGAGACCCTAGACTCACACATTCCATTTTCGGCAGGGAGAGATGACGGTCACTCTCTAGGATGTCTCACTCTTGATCGGACTCCTGATTAGGCGTGAGCCACTTGTTCTTGCCCGTCCGTTGGCAAATTGGAAGGCCCGGTTGGGGCATCGGTTTGGCATACCTGTCCCGGACAACGCCTGTGGTGTCACTCAGACCTGGCTGAGGAACTTCAATCAATGCCCACCAGATGCACCTGACGAGGTTGTTAAGATGCACCTCATCGCGTACCTTCTCCATCTCTTCAACTGGGCCCTGTTTCCTACCACACAGGGCGATTGAGTGTACCCCAGCTTCGTCCGTCTCACCGAGTCTTTGGCTGACGTGAAGGCTGAGGCCATGCCTCAGTTACAAGCATTACATGGTACATGCACGGGTTTATTGCAATTAGGTTGAAGGACGATGCAAACTAGTCTTCGCGGCGCCATGGCCCCTGCCCCTTATCTCGGGGCTGCCCACAGTGGCGGTGAGTGTCGAAGTTATCCATGTCCTGCGATTCCTTGATGTTTTTGGACCGTACAGTGAAAAACGTAACCATGATGTAAATTGCACATAACTAATGTCTTCGATATGGAGTGCGCCCGGGTAACCGGAAACGCTACGACAGCGGCCGGTCTCAGGCGCCCCTTCCCCTTGTCTCGAAACTCCCCACGTTGGTGTCGTGTGTCGAAGTCCCCCATGTTTTGCGATACAGACTAGACGATTGGATGATGTTAGAAGAACGAAATGGCAAATACAAAATCAGGACGCGAATTGTACATAACTCACCTCTTCGATATGGAGTGCTCTCGGGCAATGGGAGAAGCTACGACGTTCATCGGTCTCAGTCGCAGGAACCTTCCCCTTGTCCATCGGGTGAGTCCTAGGCTACTCCGGTGCCTCCTCAACAAGGTCCAGTACTGTTGGACCGAAATGGCAACTAGAGGGGGTGAATAGGAGCACTATCTATTTTTCATTTTGATCGGACTCAACATGATTTTGACTCTAATAGCTATGAGAGCTACAAAGATCAATATGTAAGCATAGCGGAAGACTTGTATTGAATCCAATTCAAACCCCCAAGCGCAACAACCAAAAACACAAAACGCGCTGATGAACAGTAACTATGACCAGTGCTGATGACCAGTGCCAGTAGTGCCGGTGAACAGTATAGCGGTGCTTCCAAAAATCAGACCTACCGGCATGAACAGTGCGGTACTACCGGATGAACGGTAAAATCAACCGATGAATAGAAAAATCAGCCTGAAAACAAAATAAAAAATTGGCACAACTTTTGATCCACAACTCCAAACTTCATGCAACTTGAAACATACTCTCTCTAGGATGTCAGGAACCTATTCCAATCAAGGATCGTGAAGATCATTACCAAAGTTCCAACCTTTTTCCGTTTGAGTAAAGGTTGCTTCAAAACCTAGCCAAAATCAAACTTTGATCTAAAAGTTTGCTCGTGGGTAAAGGATGATCAAGATGATCTTAGATGTATTTTCACATATCATAGCAAGTAAGATCACCACAAGAAACCAAAGGAAAACCAAGGAATCATCAAAAACCCAAAATCAGCAAAAGAGAGAGAGCACGAACAAAGAGAGAGTCATCTTGAATAATCTTGATTTGATTGATTAGAGATTGAAGTTGGTTTACAACCACTCCACCATGGAGCACAAAGACTCAATCCTTGAGCACACAATCAATCCAACTCTCTAGAACCCTAACATCTCCACTTTTCTCTCCTAACCCTAAAAAACAAAATTAGGGTTTTAGATATAAGGGTTGGAGGGTGCACAACCAACACCCTCCCCTATTTATAGTGGAGGCAAGGCTAAGAGAGTAAACCCTAATGGGCACCCGTTAAACTCACACACAAACGGGTTTCACTTACGCACGCATTTCAAAGCATCGTCTTCATCTTCTTTTGACCTAAACCGCTTCTCCTTGCGCCATCTTGCGCCGCAGGTTAGCAAAAGGTCATCAAGGCAATATTTAGGTGAAGTTACCAAAATACCCCTTCTCGATCCTTTTTCGAAGACTGAGTCCGATCTTCATGAAGCAATCCCATACTTCGCCACGAGTAGGTTGATCAACGGCTCTCTTCATGTCGGCAAGTCTCTCCCATCCAGCTTCCACCGAAACCATCATGGCACTTGCATCGGCCCATTGTAAAGCAGACCAGTTTATGCATAAGATTGAAACATAGCTATTGCTTGTTCTTTCAAACCAGAATTCATGTGAGGACTTTGAGAGAGAATTGGGCGATCCATTGGTTCATCCTGCACTTCAAGGTCAAGCTGTTGTTCCATTGGGAATTGGGGGCTTGGTGATCATCGCTAGTGGTCTCGTGACAATCATCTATCCGGTGTATTTTGGGTGATATCCAAAGAGTTGAGGGTTCGTGCATTAGCACAAGGGTTCCGCTAGCGACATCGACTACTTTGCATCATCTATCTATGTTTCTCACTAAGAAGATCGGGCAACCCCCTTATCATGTGGTATCAGATTCTAAGTTGACTCGGTGAGAGCTATTTACCCATAGTTTAGATTTGTTTTCTGTCCTATAGTCCATTAAACCAACAATTTCCAAACCCTACTTTCAATCTCTTTTTCTTGTGAGTTTAGTTAAGTTTTCATCCATTAGAGATTTATTTTTTGTGCTAATCTACATGTTTTTCTTTGTGTCACTTTGTCTTTGAGTACACAGAAACCCTACAAAAAAAACAAAAAAAATTTATCCGTGATCGTGAGCATGGTCGTGCTCGAAGCGTCCGACCCGCACCCTCTATCCTGTGTCTTGGTCGTGGGTGTGGTCGTAGCCAACGACAACCCACACCAGGACGTCCATTTTGGTTTGGCTGCAGTAAATTCACTTATATCCTTTCCTTTTTGAGAATAGCTTTTGAATATTGCTTTCGGGCTACTCTTGGAATTAATCTACACTTCTGACAATTTTGTGGCTCGCAAATCAAAAGGTGAATCGACACCTTTCCTTTGGCCTTTGCAAAAGAAGACAGTAAAAGGCAGCCGACTTGAAGAAAAAGCCACGGCTTGAAAAAGTATTAAAAAAAGAGTGAAAGGACACCTGCAAAGTCAGTACCAAATTTTCCTTTCGGTTACCTTAATAGCCGATGGAGGAAGAGCTTGTTCTTGCAGTTTTACGAAAGCAAAGAGCAAAGCAAAAGCAACTGGTCACAAATTTGGGAAAAGTACACCCTCGTTCATAATTTCAGATTGTATATTTTGTAGGACTGGAAAGGCGACTAGAGGGGGGGTGAATAGGAGCTCAAACAATTTTTGCAATTCCCAAAAAGCAGCAACAATAAATCAGAACCTCTGCTTCGAAATACCGAAATCGGTACTACCGCCATTATAGGCGTGGTACTACCGCATGGCGGTACTACCACTGTTCAAAGTGCGGTATGTCCGATTATCCTGACGAACTCGCCGACAGCAGAGTTTCAACCCTAAAATTGACACAACTTTTGATTCAACCAACCAAAACCTACTAAACTTGAAACATGATCCCTAGAGGATATCTATAACCTATTCCAATCATCTATTCAATAGATCCACGTCAAAGTTTTGACCTTTTTCAGATTTGATGAAGAACGATTTAAAAACAGGTCAAATACCCAAATATGATCCTAGTCTTGCTCGTGGGCTATGGATGATCAAAATGATCTTAGATGGTCTCCCACAAGTCACAGCAAGCAAGATTAATAGAGGGATTCAAGGGAAAACAGTGGATCATCAAACACCAAAACATCAAAAAGGATGCAAGAACAAATAAAAGGACAAAGAGAGCTCATCTCAAAGAACTTGCATGAATTGATTGATGATTGATGATTTGAGGTTTACAGCCACTCCATCTTGGAGGACACAACTCAATACATGAGCATCAGATCAAAACCATTCCTAAAACCCTAGCTCTCCTAAAACCCTAAAACCACACAAAGGGTTTCTCTCACGTTCTCCTCTCTTCTTTACATAGCACACAGCACACAAGTGCTTATATAGTGGAGGTTAGATTCTAGGAATATTCCATTAGAGCACCCATTAAACCCTAACACACAATGGGTTAACTCACGCACGCATCTCAAAGTGTCGTCTTCGTCTTCGATTGACTTAAACTGTTTCTCCAAGCGCCAACCCGTGCCGCGGTTTAACCAAGAAGTCACAAAGGCGGTATTTGGTGAAATTACCAAAATACCCCTTCTCGATCCTTCTCTATGGACCGAGTCCAATTCTGTCGAAGCAATCGCCTGCTCCGCCATGTGTAGGTTGATCAACGGCTCTCATCATGTCGGCAAGTCTCTCCCGTCCGAATCCCATCGGAACCTCTAAGGCACTTGCACTGACCCCGGCGCCGCTTGATCCAACTAGTTGCATCGAACTGTCAGTTCGATCAAGCCTTGTCCATTCTGCACCATGCTTGAGTCACTTGACTTCACCCGGCATCCATGATCATTCTAGACCTCAGCTCTCCAAGCTTAGTCCTGATCCTCCTCGCTGTTGACCGTCATTGACCTGCAAGCCACCTGCACAACAATAGACCAAGAAATCGTCTCCGGGAACAAGTTCTTCATAACTTGACCAACATTAGCTGAAAACATGCAATATGCAACACATATGCAAAGGCAAACAAGAATATGACATATCCCCAACTCAAACTTACAAGAGAATCAGCTTTTAGTCCACATGCGGTACTACCGCCAAATAAAACTCGGTACTACCGCTTCACGGTAGTACCGCTTCCAGCATTGCGGTCGTACCGCTCTCAAAGAATTTCCCAAAACATCAAAAAACAATGCTTCTGGAATTTCCATACCACAAAACCACGGTCATACCGAAGTGCGGTATTACCGCCAAGCAAGTTGCGGTCATACCGCTCCACAAGGAAATCCAAGACCATTTTGCACTCGTTCTGGTTTTTTCATACCGCTTAACACCCAACAGTCGTACCGTTACACGGTAGTACCGCGGCTTCCAAGCCGGTACTACCGATACCAGAAAATTGTCACGCTCTCACAAAGACCTCCGGTAGCACCGCTCTACTTAAATCGGTTGTTCCGCCAAGCAGTATGACCGCAGTTAACACGCTGGTACTACCAATTATCCTGACACTTTGCTGAAACTTTATGAAAAACAGGAATTCCAACAAACCTTAAACCAAATTGCCAATTGTTACATCACTTAGGATCATGAGCATATCCTCATGGTGTTCACATATTTAATCTCTTTGAACAATCTTGTGCCTTTATTTTCATTGCAATTGGCTAGCGTCTCTCCTAGTACTTGGTACAATACGAGTGCGTCGATCAACGACTCAGTCCTTTGGTTTCATTAGGTCACTTTTATCATTGCGTGTGCGTTCATACACTTCACTTAAACATGTTGGATCGGCACATAAGCAAATTTTTCTAGCTTGGATCATTACTTAGCTTTACAACATCTTGAATATCAGTTTGCATAGGTTATACACATACCTCTCCAAGCTCCACCTACCCGGTTGGTGTACTCCCTTGCTCTCGGTTATGCTCACGCATTACCAGGTTGAGATCGTTTGCTGTCACAAGTGTCGTTTTTGCCGTCCTTAATTCACTTTGGGATGGTAAGCATGTCTTGTTGTCAGGACAGTGAGTTGTGAGCGTAGCGAGAGAATTTTGTTTTACTAACTGGATATAATCTCACTTGTTCTTCGTGAGTTGTTACCATGTCAGGTCACGAGGAGATTCCACCTAATCCGAAGGCGTCGGTTATGTGGATTGAATTCACTTGATTGCACGAGATGCTACAAAAAACAACTTCATGATGGTGATAATGGTGTGCGTAATGAGCTCGGGGAAGTTCATACGGGACTAACCACCCTGGGGGAGGAGGTCACACAGCTACGTACGACCATCGACACTAACTTCCTAGAGCTACGTAACATGTTCACCCACCATAATCTCCGTGGAGGTGCGCAAACTGACGATGCGAGTGTGCATGGTCCTCCAACTGATCAACACAACGAGACCGCGGAGGAGCGTGCTATTCGTGGGGACGAGGAGCACCGACAGTGTCAAGCGCGTCGTCTGGCACTGCTGCCACATGCAGGTGTCGCCGCCGCAGCACGCGCGCTGGCACAGGGCCATGGGCATGGTCGAGGCATCGGAGGCCACCACGGTGGCAATGGTCGGGTTGCACCCCTGGATGCCCCACGAAGAGGTGACCCATTTATCGCTGACCCTGAGGTACGACCACACGATGTCCCTGGTCGACGGGCTGATGAGGCCGACCTCTCGGGCAATGACGACTACGACTACGACCACCGACAACCCCACCACGACCATAATGTGCATCGCCATCGCCACGATGAAGCTGAGGATTTTGTCGCTAAGCCCAAATTTAGTCTTCCTATCTTTTCAGGTGGTACAGATGTCGAAGCATATCTTACTTGGGAGTTGAAAGTTGATAAATTGTTTCGGATGAACAATTATTCCAATGAGAAGAAGCTTTTACTTGCATCCAATGGTTTGGATGATTATGCCACACATTGGTGGGAGCAGTTTCTTCGTAAGCGTATGGAGCGCCATGACTTACCGATTCTTACCTGGGAGCAAATGAAGCAACATCTGTGAGCACGTTTTGTACCTCGCCACTACAAGCGTTCTCTGTTTGAAAAGTTGACAGGTCTGCACCAAGGTTTGAAATCAATTGATGACTATCATAAGGAAATGGAGACTGTTATGATACATGCCGATGTTTGTGAAAATGAAGAGCAGACCATGGCAAGATTTCTAGCTGGCATGAATTATGCAGTCAAGCGTATTGTCAATCACCATCCTTATAATGATATGATCGAGTTGTTGCATCAAGCTCGTGAAGCCGAGCGCCAAGTGATTGAAGATGCACGGTTCGCTACCCGTTCACGCTTTTCAGCCAATCCGGGACAGAATTATAACAACAGTCAACCAAACAAGAGTACTCCAGTCGGGAACAATTCAGCGATGCGTAGTTCAGTGACTAGGAAACCGGAGAATACCCCCACAGGTACGTCGACCAGTGGCACCTGCTGCTAGTGTGGCCTCTTTGATGGAATCGACAGGTCGTTCTCGTGATATTATTTGCCACAGGTGTAAGGGTGTTGGCCACTTTCAGCGAGACTGCCCAAATGTCAGAACGATGCTTATCACCGAGGAGGGTGGTTATGTTTCGACTAGTGATGATGAATCACCTGATGCACAGCCAGTCTTGCACACTGATGACATAGAACAATGTAAGTGCGATCCCGAGTTTCCGACCACCGAACAATATTCCATTGTCTACACGCCCAAGGTGCTTAGTGTTATGCCTTCGTCGTCACTTGAACAGCAGTGCAATTTGTTTTAGACTTGGGCAAAGCTTGATAAGGATAAGGTGTGCAAAGTGATTATTGATGGCGGGAGTTGTCACAATTTGGCCAGTAAGGACATGTGTCATACATTGGGTTTGAAGTACTTGCCGCATCTGCGTCCTTACCATGTACAGTGGTTGCGCGACCAAGAGGATGTCAAGGTGAACCATATGGTGCGTGTGATGTTTTCTATTGGGAAATACACTGATAGTGTTGATTGCGATGTTGTGCCTATGACGGTGTGTCACTTGCTCTTAGGACGGCCATGGCAATATGACCATTCTGCGATCATTATGGGCGTACAAATCGCTACACTTTTCGATGGAACAACCTGGATGTTACCTTGAAGCCGCTTACACCGCAACAGATTGTGAATTCTTCAATGCAGAAAATTGAGATGCACATTGAGAGTGCGAAAGAGCGGGAGAACCATTCGAGTTGTAACAAGACATGTAAGGGAGAGAAGAACTTAGTGATGTTAGCCACCACATCGGAGATGAGAGAATTCAGCAAAGATCCAAATTTGGTGCACTTTGTACTGCTATACAAAGATGCATTGTTTTCGACTAACGACATGACTACTTTTCCTAGTGGTGTTGCTTGTGTTTTGCAGGATTTCAACGACGTCTTTCCGGAGGAGGTACCGGCTGAACTACCACCAATTCGCGGAATCAAACACAAGATCGACTTGATTCCAGGAGCATCCCTGCCGAACCGACCACCATACCGCACCAACCCTAAGGAAACGAAAGAAATTCAGAAACAAGTACAAGAGCTTCTCTCTAAAGGGTACGTACGTGAAAGTTTAAGCCCTTATGTTGTTCCTGTTATTCTAGTCCCTAAGAAAGATGGTTCATGGCGTATGTGCATAGATTGTCGAGCGATTAATAATATCACTATTCGATATCACCATCCTATACCTCGTTTAGATGATATGCTAGACGAATTGAGTGGTGTTGTTATTTTCTCTAAGATCGATTTGCGTAGTAGTTACCATCAAATTAGGATGCATGAAGGAGATGAGTGGAAGGCAGCCTTTAAAATAAAATTTGGGTTGTATGAGTGGTTAGTCATGCCATTTGGGTTAACTAATGCACCTAGTACTTCCATGCACTTAATGAATCATGTTGTAAGGCATTTGGTTGGTAAATTTGTGGTCGTGTACTTTGATGATATTTTGATTTACAGTCGCACTGAATCTGAACACATAGACCATCTTAGACAAGTTCTGCATATTTTGCATGATGCTAGGTTGTTTGATAACTTAGAGAAGTGCACTTTTTGCAAAGATCGTGTCATCTTTTTGGACTATGTTGTTTCTGCGCAAGGAGTTGAAGTAGATGAGTCTAAAATTGAAGCAATTAAAAATTGGCCAACTCCTGTGAACATAAGTCGGATTAGGAGCTTTCATGGTCTCACTGGTTTTTATCGGCGTTTTGCGAAGAATTTTAGCACCATCGCTGCCCCATTAAATGAACTTACTAAAAAAAAGGTGTTGAATTTGTGTGGGGGGTAGCGCAAGAAAATGCTTTTGCTAAACTTAAGAAACGATTGACTGAAGCACCGTTACTTGTTTTACCTGATTTCACAAAAAAAATTGACATTAAGTGTGATGTTAGTGGATTGAGTATTGGTGGTGTTTTGATGCAAGAAGGTCGACCGATTGCTTATTTTAGTGAGAAATTGAATGGTGCTCAATTGAATTATCCAGTCTACAACAAAGAGCTTTATGCGTTAGTGCGTACTTTGGAAACTTGGCAACATTACTTATGGCCGAAAGAGTTCATTATTTATTCCGACCGTGAGGCGTTAAAGTATTTGAAGGGCCAATCAAACCTGAACCGTCGACATGCCAAATGGGTCGAATTCATTGAATCATTTTCTTACATTGTGAAATATAAGAAGTGAAAGGAAAATGTGGTCGCTGATGCTCTTTCTAGAAAGAGTGTGCTTTTAAATCGATTAGGAGTGCAAGTTCTTGGGTTAGAGAGTTTGTGTGATCTCTATGATACTGATCATGATTTTTCTATTTCTTATACCCATTGCTCAGAAGGGAAATGTTGGGATAAATTTCACATTCATGATGGATTTTTGTTTCGCGCTAACAAACTATGTGTTCCAGAATCCTCCGTGTGTTTGCTATTATTGCAGGAATCACATGCAGGTAGATTGATGGGTCACTTTGGCCATGAGAAGACGTTGTCTATGCTCAGCGATCACTTTTATTGGCCTAAGATGAGGCGCGACGTGGAGAGGTATGTGTAGCGATGCACTACTTGTCACAAAGCGAAGTCGAAGTTGAATCCACACGCTTTGTATACCCCTTACCTGTTCCCAATGCACCATGGGAGGATATTAGTATGGATTTTGTTTTAGGATTGCCTAGAACTAAGAAGGGGAGCGATTCTGTTTTCATTGTTGTGGATCGATTTTCGAAGATGGCGCACTTTATTCCGTGCCACAAGAGTGACGATGCGTCGCATATTGCTGACTTGTTTTTTAGGGAGATCATGAGGTTACATGGCGTGCCGCGCACCACTATGTCGGATCGCGACGTGAAGTTCATGAGCTACTTCTGGAAGATGCTTTGGGGCAAACTGGGGACGAAGTTGTTATTCAGCACGACTTGTCATCCCCAAACTGATGGTTAAACGGAGGTGGTAAACCGCACACTTTCGATGCTACTCCGGACCATGATCAAGAAGAATCTGCGCGAATGGGAGGATTGTTTACCGCACGTGGAATTCGCTTATAATCGGGTCGTGCACTCCACTACACAGATGTATCCTTTCGAGGTGGTCTATGGTTTTAAACCTTTTACACTGCTTGATTTGCTGCCGCTTCCTAGTCAACATCGTTTTCATATGGAGGCATCCAAACGAGCTGAATATGTGAAGAAATTACATCTCAAGACAAAAGAAGTGATAGAACACAAGGTCAAATACTATGCTGAGAAGGCTAACAAGAATAGGAAAAGATAAATTTTTTAACCAGGTGATTTGGTTTGGGTACATTACCGTAAGGATCGTTTTCCAGAACGCCGCAAGTCTAAATTACTGCCACGAGGTGATAGGCCTTTCAAGGTGCTTGCGAAGATCAATGACAATGCCTACAAGATAGAGCTTCCTGGTGATGACTATGGCATTAGTTCTAAGTTTAATGTTGTTGATTTATCACCTTTCTTTGGTGGTGATGATACAGCGTTGAGGACGACGCCTTTTCAAGAGGGGGATGATGCGGACATCCCTAACACATATGCATCTTCTCCTATTGATGGTGCGACACAAACTAATAAGGACATCCCTACGACCAGTTCGGACGTCCTACGATCGATTCGACAGACCCTACGACGATTCAAGACCAGTAGGTCCAATGACCAGAGCTCGAACCGAGCTTCTAAACCAACAGGTGCTTTTGTTTCTTAATGAATCTCCTATTAACAATACTGAAAATTGGCTACTACCTTATGCAAATACTTTGTGCATTCTCAAATTCGAACATTGTGAAGACTTTGGATGCAAAGCAATGGAGGAGGACCTTGGAAGATCAAAGGAAGTCACCTTATGCTGTCAACTCACCCCGAGGAGGTCTCCAGGATCACCCCCGTGCGAGGAGGTCTTCCACGACCACCCCGGAGGTCTTTCAGGGCCACCTAGGAGGTCTTCCTCGACCACCACCACCCAGGAGGTCTTCGGGACCTCCCTCTAGGACCTCCTCGGGACCTCCCTCTAGGACCTCCCCAGGACCTCCCTAGGACCTCCTCGGGACCTCTCCAGGACCTCTTCGGGACCTCCCCAGGACTAGTCCTACGACACTCGATACTCAACATGAATAGTATTGGTCGTAGATAAGTTATAGTATATATCTTTTAGTTGGAGTCAGTTGTAATCTTTCCATAACTATATTAGGAAAGAATCTTTGTACGATATGTGAGTTAGAGATAGAATCGGCACTAAGCCATGTGTGAGTCAGCCGCACCCTTAGGTGCCAATATAAGGCCAGGGCTTTTCCCATTGTAAAGCCGACCAGTTTATGCATAAGGTTGAAACATAGCTATTGCTTGTTCTTTCAAACCAGAGTTCATGCGAGGACTTTCAGAGAAAATTGGGCGATCCATTGGTTCATCCTGTACTTCAAGGTCAAGCTGTCGTTCGGAATTGGGGGCTTGGCGATCGTCGCTAGTGGTCTCACGACGATCATCTATCCGGTGTGTTTTGGGCGATATCCAAGGAGTTGAGGGTTCATGCATTGGCACGAGGGTTCCGCTAGCGACATCGACTACTTCGCATCATCTATCTATGTTTCTCACTGAGAAGATCGGGCAACCCCTTATCAACAGGTCTCCTCAACGATCGTAGTTATATGAAGGCACCACACACCTTTGAGGACATTGTTGTACCCCTCGGACATGTTGATCGTCATAATCCCGTACCTTGCACCGTCTGTGTCATAGAGAAGGGACCATTTCTCCAATTCAGAAGCGTGGCGTTGAATCCACTGCAAGAAACTTATGGCACTCCTGGGTTGCTCTCCCTCCAGTACCTCCTAAGTGGACTCCTCTGTATGCCTCGTAGTCCGGTGTTCGAGGTCTGTCCAAATGGACTCAAACTTTTGCCTCTGGTTCTGTAGGCACAACGCTTGAATGTCTTCATAACTTCCTGATTGCGGAACCGCATGAAGAAGTTCGATGCAAGATGCCTCATGCACCACCGGGTTTGCATGTCGTTCCACTGGTGAGGGGGTTCTGTCCCATGCTTCATGGTGTTCTAGGCCGACAACAACCCAGCATTGCGGTCTGTGATAAGGCATACGTTGCACCGGTCTCCCACCGCCGTCCGCTTCACGTTTGCTAGGAACCACAACTAACTAAATGTGTTCTCACTCTCCACAATGGCAAATACCATCAGGAGAAGCTAGTCATTCGTGTCGGCCGCCACCGCGGTAAGAATAGTGCCCTTGTACCTCCCCGTGAGGAAAGTGTCATCCATCGTGAGCACAGGAAGACATAACTTGAAGCCCTCAACGGTCTAGGCGAAAGCCTAGAACACCTGGTCCAGTATGAAGTAGTTGGGCCCTCCATCAGCATCTTCACTTTTAAGCTTGCTTATGTATGTGCCGGGGTTTGATCCGACAATCTGGTGAAGCAATCTCGGCACAACGTTGTACGCCTCTTCGTATATCCCGTACATAGACTCGATGACCTTCTGTTTGGCTCGTCGGACCTTGTTGTAGCTGACTGGATAACCAACAAGATTGGTGACTTCCAACATCAGCATCTTGGGGGAGATGGACACGTCCTCTGCAACTAGGTGGCTGGTGAGGCTTACCACATATGCAAAAGTCACATTCCGATACTGCCACAGGGGCTCGCTAAGCTCACAAGTGTGGTCGGTCACCGCCTTGACCGCGAAGACCGAGCCAAAGATTTTTACTCGGTGAGCGCTGACCTTGCCAGAGTAGCCTTCCACTACATAATATCCTGGGTTGGACCGGTGCACTCGGTACACACAGTTGATGGACAAGACGTATCATGTTATAGCTTGTTGCACAGCCGCCTTGCTAGGGAAGCGCTGTCGAACTAAGAAGGTGTCGGCATCAAACCCCCACTGGGACCCTTCTTCTTGCAGTAGTATGAGTGAACGCACTGCGATATCATCGAGTCTCGATGCCACGTATGACACCTTCGATGACAAAATTCCCCCGGTTGGACCACCAGCCTGGTGTGCGTCCTCGTCGCTACCATTCGAGCTTGGGTCGACATCCTCGTCGGACTTCAACCTGAGAGGCTGGTTTGGTAGATACTTGTAGCAGTCAATGCGGGCTGACCACAATTCTGCCCCTCATTTTGCACAAAATTATGCGTGAGTCTTCCCTCTAAGACATCACATTCTATACTACCGTCTTCAAGCTCCGCCTACAGTTGCTCGCTTGTCGAGGCCCCGGCATCATCAAGGTTTCCGTGATGAACTCCCTCCGAATGCAGCTTCGAAGCTCGTGAATATTAATCGCATCGAAACCCTCCGTTCAGACCACCTTGTACTGGCATCTTGACAGGTCCAATCCATCGGGTCCGGCTCATACGAGACTATCGCCATAAAAAACTAGCAAGTCTTGCATGTTTGAAATTACCTAAAGCAACAACAACCCGATTTACACAACGCAATATAACAAACAGGGCATGTAAGCAGCAACAACCCGATTCTTTACACACAAGACATCTAAGTATACCACCTTGCACTATTTTTAGGTAAATATTCCACATAAGATTCACGCTTCTTACTTGAAAGACCATGTTCCAAACTATATATGGAAGATACCAATACTATGATAATTTGATGGCTCTGATCCTTTCTTTCCTCTAGATCATTTGATGGCCCTAGTCCTTATTTAGAATGACCATTTTGCTACTCTCATGGGCGCACTACGACCTGATTCTTTAGTTTTCCAGGATTATTAATTGGTGTCAACATTGAAAGCTTGAAAAGCTAAATCACATTTGCATGCTTTTTCTATTTTTCTAAAACCAAATCATATCTGCAGGCGCAAGTGAAACTTCCACTATGTTGCGTGAAGCTAAAATGTACATTCCATTGCAGTTTGATGGATAGCTAGTTATTGCTTGGTTTAGTGCCATTGTACTTCTAATTTGTGATGATGTACATCAGTACTATGATAAAAAGCTTCACGCCAACAACTATTGTTGTATGAAAATCTTGAGTACATCAAGTTGGAGAATGGAGATAATACTGTTCAATGTCTGAGGGCTGAAAGTCTACCTAAATTTAAGCGTGAAGTTGCTTTGTCATTGCCACAAACTAACTAGTTACCACTAACTAACTACAAGTCGTTAAATACCAACAAATTAATTATGGTCACGTATATTCAACCACTTATTTTGGACTAATGTAATCAACACTACTCAACTAGGCCACGAAAATATACGTACGATTAATATAACAACAACTAATTCATTACGACCTAATTTATCGTAACTAACTAAGAACACAAATTTAATAACACCTAAATGATGGAGACTAAATTAATTACGCCTAAATAACTACAACTAATTAACTAATTAGCTAACCACACATTTAATAAAGACAATACATAAAAATTACTTGTTGATATAACCACGAATGACGGCTCTAAACATCACTTAATCCTCTGCGAAAAGAAAAACCGAAACGGCGAGAGAGCGTGGGCCAAAATGAATGTGAGCGAAAATAAATGAGTGCGAGTGAGACTCTCGCTCGCAACACCGCATTTATAGCAAGGATGAGAGCGCGGTCCGTTGGGAGGGAAATGCGCGTGGGGGACTGCATGCATGCATGCATGCGAGGGACATATGTAACAGACAAGACATGAGGGACGCTTTTGGTGTGCTTTCGGCACGTCCGGCCGTGTGCGGGACAAATCTTATCTGTGTATGAAGCTTTTCCACATCCGCATGTATCAAGTTTTTCCACCACATCCGCATGTATCAAGCTTTTCCACATACCATGCCTGCTGTCCGGAGCATGGGCAGATGTTGACGATCTTGTCCAAAGCACGGGAAGAGATGACTGCCATCCCAGGCGCGGACGGAGGCGGGAGAAACCGTCCCACGCGCGGAGGAACATGAGATCTGCCGTCCAGGGAAGAAGCGGACGACAAATTATGTGCCACGTGGTCTTGTCTGAATGCTTAGGGTGCGGACGAGGTAGATCCATCCCACACACGGACAGACGCCCGTCACGTGGTGCTCCCCGAACGCTAGGGGTGTGGACGAGACAGTCCGAACGTGGAAGGAATGATCTGTTCGTAGGTGGTGCGGACGCGCTGACATGACGGCACCACCAGAGACGGCGGACGCCACTTTTGCGATTTTCGCCGGGACGGTGCCAATTTAGCGCGCACACAAAAAAAAATCCTCCTTCCTTCAGCGATTGCCGACCGAGAGTGAGAGCAAAAAAAGCTAGGTCTTGTCGTCGGTGGCGGCTGCTCCCATTTCAGCGGTCGTCGGCGGCCGCGGCTTCCTCCAGCGATGACACCGTTGCAGGTACCGCAGCTCTCTCTCTCTCTCTCTCTCTGCGTGTTTGTGCGCGCGCACTCGACTCTGCTCTGCTCTGCCTCCGCAGCCTCCCAGCTCCCACATCGCGCGCACGTGGCCGCACCACAGCATCCTCTTCCTCGCCTCGCGCGCACCTTCTCTCTCCTCTGCCCTGCCTCTACAGCCCTGCTTTGCCTCCGCAGCTCGCGCGAGCTCGACTCACCAGCCACCGTAGCTCTACTCTGCACGCGGCAGCTGCAACTTCTCTCTCTCTCTCTCCGTATTAGTGCTTTCTGCATCTACTCATTACTTCTTTACTCTGTAACTGAACTATTGAAGTACTGAATTAGTGAATTGTGTCTCTTGCTGTTGTGAAATTGTTGCAGGCAGTGAAAAATTGAGTTCAATGGCAGCCACAGCAAAACAGAGTGAAGAGCCGTATACCAAGTTCTGATGATCCTGGTTGGAAATATGGTTTCCTCCCTAATAAGGATAAACCGAACAAAGTACAATGTAGGTTGTGTCCTAAACTCGTAACAGGTGGGATAAATCGGTTCAAGAAACATATTGCAAATATCAAAGGAGATGTAGCTTCATGCCCCAAATCTGATGAGGAGGCAAAGAAGATTTGTAAGGAATCCCTGGAGAGCATCAAAAAGAAGAAGCAAGACACCGCAAAGGCAGATGAAGAGGAAAGAGCTGAGGTTGACATCTATGGTGAAAAAGAAGATATATAGATTTTGGAGATTGGATCCAAAAGGTCGCGCTCATCAGGCCCAATGCACAAGTTTGCTACTAAAATTGATGCTGAGACAGTGAGGGCTCTTAAGGAGGGTACGCAAACACAGACAAGCATTAAGGAAAAATTTGCCAAGGGACAAAGGGAAAATGTGAATGATTATGTGGCATAATGGGTATACAAATGTGGCATCCCTTTCAATGTTGTCACTGATAAGTCATTTCATAAGGTTTGTGAGGCAATTGGTCAATATGGTCGGGGTTACAAGCCGCCCACATCATATGAGCTATCATAGCCACTGTTGCAGAAGCAAGTTGCTAGCACTGAAAAGGAATTACAAGCACATAAGGACATTTGGAAGAAAAACGGCTGCACACTTACGACCAATGCATGGACTGATCGGAGGGGGAGAAGCATTATGAACTTGTGTGTGAATTGTGAGCTTGGAACATGCTTTTGAAATTGCATTGATGCTTCTGCTGATTCTCACACAGCTGAATATATGTGGTGTGGTAGATGCTTGCATAGAGGAGGTGGGAGAAGAGAATGTCATTCAAGTTACCAAGGACAATACCGCTGCTAACTTACCTGCTGCGAAGCTGCCCAAGGCAAGACGGCCACAAATATATTGGTCATCATGTGCTGCACAGTGTATTGATTTGATGCTTGAGAAGATCTCTAGGGATCAAAATATCAAAGGAGCACTGTCTAAGGCGAAAGAACTCACTACTTTTATCTATGGACATCACAAGACTTTTGAGTTTAATGCGGCAGTTCACGAACAATAAAGCCATTGTAAGGCCCAGAGCTACTAGATTTGCAACTTCTTTTGTCACTTTGAGTAGCATCCTTGAGAAGAAAGAGAAACTACGGCTTATGCTGACATCAGATGAATATGTGGAGCTGAATGTCTCAAGGTCACCAAAAGGGAAAGGAGCTTCCTCCATTGTGATATCCAACTTGTTTTGGAAGCAAGTATCTTTGACTGTGAGGGTCTTTCAACCTTTATGAAGATGCTTCGTGTTGTCGATGGAGAGAAAAGGCCCTCTATGGGTTTTGTGTATGGTGGCCTGCTGGATGTTAAGGAATCAATCAAGAAGATCTTCAAACAGATGTTGCTGAAGTACAAGCCCTATGTTGATGCCATTGATTTCTACATCAATGGAAAACTTGATAACCCTCTCCACAGGATATGGCTTACTATCTCAATCCCTACTATTTCTATAGAGATGCTGCTAAGATTGAGATTGATGAAAAAATAATGGATAGGGTCATCTCATGTATTGAACGTTTTTACCCTGATATGTCCACTCAAGATCACATATCAAAGGTAGAAATGAGAGCGTATAAAGCTGCAACTGGACAGTTTGGAAGACCTCAAGCTGAGATTCTAATGATGATGATTATTATCCAGGTAATTTTACTATTTTAGTAAGGACTTCAGCTACCTTTGCTTTCTATTGAAGTAATGAAGTCTACATTCTGGTTTGTACAACCTCGTATGCATTGCATTGACTGTTCTTTCTCTTTCGTTTTCTCTTACTTTAGCACATTGGTGGTCACTTTTTGGATCAGCTGCTCCACATCTTCAATCCATTGCATTGAAGGTTCTAAACTTGACAAGTAGTTCTTCTGGATGTGAAAGAAACTGGAGCTCATTTGAATGGGTAATGTACATATTTCTCAAATAAACATCACATGCTGAAGTTCAGATTTACTAATCATTTCATGCTTCTTCTGACAGATTCATTCAAAGAGAAGAAACAGATTGCTGGTGAAAAGAGTGAGGAATATTGTATTTGTCCATTTCAATGCTAAAATTATTGATAGGAAAAAAGAGAAGGAAAAGGATCGTGTGGTTTCAAAGGAGATGAGGAAGGCGGCTGAGTGGATTGTTAAGGATTATGATGAATGTGAGGAGGTGTTCCCAGGGTCTGGTTTGAGTTGGGGTTTAGTTGATGAGGTAATGGGCGTGGAAGAAGCCTTGCAGCCTAGGGGGAGCTCTAGAATCACTCCAAATGTGGAAACTTCAGCTGCAATGGAGGCCTTAGATGAGATGGAGCTTGAGTCTAGTGAAAGCGAGGAAGAAGATGATGACTTGGTGCTTCACGATGATGATTTGGATGTTGACGAAAGTGATGTGGGAGAAAAGGCTGGCACTTAGTAGATGTCTATTAGTAATTTAGTATTTAGTAGTCTATAAGGAAATGGGTCTAACTTTTGGGAAATGGGAGGCTGGCACTTAGTAGATGTCTATTAGTAATTTAGTATTTAGTAATCTATATGGAAACGGGTCTTACTTTTGGGAAATGCGACACCAACGATAGGTCTTACTTTTGGGAATTGGGTTTACTTGTTTTGGTGACGAGACATTACCTATGTGTGCCCATGCTTCTTTTTGTGAGAGGTGCACATAATGTACTTGATCCTTTTGTTGTCATCTACTAGCATGTAGCAGAACTAGTAATTGTGATTGTGATGCAGCAGTAATAGTATTGCTGTCATAGTGCCATTAATTCATTATGCTCTATGATGAGTTGATGACTTGGTTGAAACTTGGAAATTGAAACAATATATGATATATGAATGGATGAACTTTACTTCTTTATTGCCAATATTTATATTGTGCCACACTGTCACTGTATTACATATTTACATTGCTTATTTTGTATGATTACATTGGGCCATTGGCATCAATATTGCTCATATCTTCGGATCTTGGTGTGTACGGCTTCTCTTTTGATCCTTTTAGCTGTCATTATTGAGATTTTTATTATTATTTAATCCTTTTTTAATTATATTACAAAGTTAACCTTCGCCAACTTTATTTCCAAATCTGACTCTTTTGATCACGCCACCTTCCGTGACGTGACCAAATAAAACTGTCACGCCACCAGTGACGGCGTGGCCAAAGGTGCCACGCAAGCCCTCAGCCTCGCGCCGCGCCAGCGTAGAGGGCTTGCGTGGCACTTGTCACGCATTTTTGTTTGGCGTGACAGAGCCGATTGTCACGCCATTTATGACGGCGTGACGAGCTAATTCCAGTTTGTTTGTATTCCATTTGGATTTATAGATTTGGAACCAACAAAGGGACTTCGTTTTGAAAGATCAAAAACAATCGAAGATACGGTGATACATAACGCTATGTACATGTAACATTTAACAATTCACAACTTGAAAATAGAGACCTCTCTACGTAACCAAATATAACACCATCCTTTTTAACTAAGAGTAAATAGATATATGGACATGTAATCTTTTTGTGCTTTGAAAACCTTTGACACTTTACAATATTTCCAGGGCGTGTCCCAGAAGTGATACATAATGCATCCTCGAAAAAAATGAGTAATATGTGGATTGTGTGGTACAACATGAGGCACAATTATGCACATATGCTAGACAGTATCGCTGATGAAAGATGCGAGGCATCCTAGTGGAATGATAGGTGGTGCGAGACATCCCATCGAATCATAGGTTTGTGGTCGAGACCAAACCGTAAACTTCTAACTCGTTTTTGTCATGTTGTTGGATGCCTTACTATGAGAAGAATTGAATGTGAAAAGACGACGAGATTTAAAGTTGCAAATTAAAATAGACTTCATAACAAAGCTTGGAATAACATGGCGCACAGAGTTTGATTACATGCATAAGGAACAACATCATGCACGATGCAATAAACCGAAGTTCTCCTACGATACATATGCGCCTTTTTTGAATGAAAATAAATTAGACCTTCTGGGAACTAGTATGGAAAGGTGCCTCGCACTACCCACATAGAGTGTTCTCCAGCTGGGCGCCTCGGACGTGGCTGGCCGTCATTGTAGTGGCACGCGTATATGCAGGTAGGGTTGGCGCAGCAGCATGTGGGATCATAGGAACTTCCTATGTTCACGACCTCCTCGTTGTCCCTCTCGCGCTGCATCTGTTGGCGGATGTCATTATTTTGCTCCTTAAGATCATCAATTTGCGCCTCCAAATCAAAAATTCGGTTCCACAATATATCTACGTGCATCGCAACATGTCGTTCATGGGGAGAATCGATCTAGCGGGTAAAGTTGCATTTCGCCATTTGCTGTAAGGGACGGTTAGTATGGAGGATGTATCAGCAGTAACATGAAAAAAACTATTTACCTCAGAGTATGGGCATCGGAAGAAACGCCGTCCACCATCGAAAAGGCCGTCTATGACCTACACGATAGCGTCCTCCCTGTGTCCGCATTTCGGCCACTTAGGTTGAGCGCGCTTGTTCGGCATCAACCGGTAGTTAGGGCCGAAGTCCTCCCTCCTTTCCAGGTGAAGGTCTTGCTTCGACGACCCCGGTTGGATTGGTCCCTGGGCGTCTGCCATGGTATGTCAGTGTATGACGGAGAAGGTTCTTGTTCCTACGGTTTGAAGGATCATGTGGTCCTTCCAGAGCGTGGGGCGCACATTTTATAGCCCGTGGGGGGAGGCCAAGACCTGACGGGGTAATATGTTAGGTTGTAGACGACAAGACATGACGGGGCTGTCTGCTTTGCGCAGAGATAAAACCAAACGGGGCAGCTTTGCGCAGTGACAACACCAAAAGAGACAGGCTTGCGTAGTGACAAGACCGTACGGGGCAGCTTTTGCGCAGTGACAAGACCACACGGTGCAGTTTGGCGCAGTGACAATGCCAAAGGAAATAGTCTTGCGCAGTGACAAGACAAGACGAGACAGCTTTGCGCAAAGGATAACCCCGATCGCCTCGCCAAATTTTTCGTAACGAAAAGACATGACTCTGCAAAGAAAGACGTAGAGTGTTATCACGTCGATCTGAAAACCTGGCGAGGGTTAGGGTTGTCCAGTCGATCTGTAACGAGTTGTAAGTAGAAAGATAAGTGATATTCGTTCAGAGAAAGGATGATTGATAAGCCTCCCGTCATAGTGTTGTTGCTTCTGTAATTTTTGTATAATTTTATTCGTTTAGAGAAAGCTGCGCAAAGCTGGCCTGTGTGATCTTGTCACTATGCAAAGCTGCCTCGTCTGGTCTTGTCACTGCGCAAGGCTGTCTCCTTTGGTCTTATCACTGCTTAAAGCTGTCCCATGTGGTCTTGTCACTGCGCAAAGCTGTCACCTAAAAACCTAAAACCCTAACCCTAACCTCGAACCTAAAACCCTAAACCTAGACCTAAACCTGGCCTAATAGCCTAAACCCTAACGTAAACCTAAAACTCTAAATCCTAAACCTAAACCATTAAAACTTACTGCCACGCCACTTTCCCGGGCGTGACAGGACTGTGTTGTCACGCCACCATTCACGGCGTGGCAAAAACGTGCTGCCACGCCACAATGGTTGATGTTCCAGAGGCGTTGCGAAGGAGGGCCATAGCTGCCGGGGCTAAGTCCTGTCACGCCATTTACACTGGCGTGGCAGGCCTGCATTGTCACGCCAGTACTGACGGCGTGGCAGTATCACTCATCTGAGTCAGCCACATTGGCCTCATGCATTGAATCAACACAGTCTGATTTCATTCAAACAACAATAAGAATCAACCATCAACCATCAGGCCCCATGAAGGTTTATGTCTATCGAGAACACCACTGGTGGATATGCCTGAAACTTCTCAAACTGCCTCATCACCCGATGGGGCAAATGGTACTCCACCGCATGGAAGTAGATCAACGGCGAGAAGGTAAACCACAAAACCTCGCCCTACTCGCACATCGGGTTTAGCGCAATTTCCAGGACCTCGTCGTGGACGTATGGCAGCCACGTGACCTGCAACAAGTAGGTTTAGCTCAATAGGTGAATGCAGCAAGTAAAATAACTTATGAAACAGTACCTGGTCCTTCGTGATGACGTCGAGCTCGTTTGTATACGCGAGGTACCGCGACCTTGGACGCCTAGTAGGTGCCATGATGGAGCTCTAGAGGTAGGCTACTATGGGTCGCGAGGCCTCGTCTTCAATGGGCCATGGCCATGCCTGCATGGAGATATATATCAGTCGTATTTCTTATGGAACAAGATATGAGTGATTAATTAAAAAAATCCGTACCTGCAAGGCAGCACGAGTGGGTCAACCCACAGGGAAACGCTCCCACATCCAGATCTGCAGGAGGTATGCTCAGCCACCCAAGTTGCCCTCCGCACTCCCTGATCGGCATGCGTCGCATAGATGCCGGTACAAACACGCCAGTGTAGCAGAACCCCAACTGTAGGTCCCTGCCGTCATGAAATCTACCAAAATTGGCAAGTAAATCTAGGAGACAGCATTGCCGATATCGTCCGGGAAGAGGAAGGAGCCGAGAAGATGCCAAATCCACGCCCGTGCGAAGCGCTGCACTGTGGCGTCATCTGCGTTCGGCGGGCACACGTTGAAGTGCACGTGTAGCCATGTCGCAAGCACCGCAGATGGCCGGTTGTCCCTCGAGTCCGCAGGGGAGTCCTCCGGTCGCACTCCGAGCCACTCTCCCACCCGGCCTCGCCACCAAGACCGTTGACGTCCCGATCCACAAAGTGCACCCTCACGGGAGGCCTGAATCATACCAACGTTCTGGAGCGTGATAGTCATCTCGCCTGACGATAGGTGGAAAGTGTGGGTCTCCGGGCGCCACCGGTCCACCAGTGCGGTGAGCGCAGAACCATCCATACGAGGGAGCCCGTTGATGACTATCCACGCCAAAGCAAGGAGACCTGCTGAGCGGACTTGTGGCGCGTACCGCTCATCCCAATCTAGAGGGGTGTAGGTCCGAGGGCGAAGTGGCTGGAGTACCTGCAAGAGAGATACGTAAATAAATAAGTGAAACAACAAGCACGATGGAGTAGAAGAGTAGCAAATCTCACCTAACCACCGTGGGCTATGCGGCGAGCGCAGTGGTCGTCGTCGTACTCCGAGAGGAGCAACGCGTATTGCGCGTGCTGCGGCATCCTGCATTATAGGATAGGATTTTTGTAAGATCACGTGAGGTATAAAACAATGTACATAATGCAAATGAGTGAACTATATCAGTATGTACACATGACGTTGAAACAATATGTGAAATACAAATGCAAGTACTATACACGTAAAGAACAACCATTTTTGTGGAACAACAGCATTGGATACCTCAAGCAGGTGGGGCGACACGTGAGCGCCGCCGCCTGACCCTACGCGGCTGGGAATCCCTACTGACGTGCTTTGCCCTTGTGTGTCCGTGCTTGTGGCACTCCGAGCACCTGTTGGTGCTGCCGGCGTCGTTGAAGTCCCCTAGAGAGTACATGTCCTTACCGCCTTGCTGTGAGAGGTCCATGTCATTACGAAGCCTCTTCCTCTTCCTTCAACCGCGTTGCTTGTTCATCATTGTTACGTCAGGAATGTATCCCCCCCCCGGTACGGTGGCCAATGCGAGGGATCTAGGTAAGGCTCGAATCGCTTCTCCCAAGTCCGCATCGTGGCTTGCTTCGAGAATTCAGACGCATCAAAGATAAGGTGACTTACATCACAAGACGCGACAAAGCGGTGATGACGTGAGAGCATGGGACATACAAAGAACATCGGACCATGCAAATCTGATCTCCTCATCAGTTCACTCTATGGTTCCGACCACCATAACGTTTGCCCCCTATCGATGTGCCCCCGGCTGCCCTGACGGCGTATATATGCTTAATGGGATCATATTCCTCTGCCTCCTGATTGCATGACTCAGCCTCCGCGATAGTAAGGTGCTTGGCAGCAGCCGCACCCCAACGCTCGCCGGCGTTGAATGCATCCCTTGCTCGGGTCCACCGATCCACAAAGTACGAGTTGGTCTTTCGAAACGAGTACTCCAAGATAGCAGATACTGGCATCGCACGGATGCCCTTAATAACGTTGTTGAACACCTCCGAGATGTTCGTTGTCATCATTCCATACCGACAGCCATCTTTATCGTATGCCTATGCCCACTTCTTCTTCTGCTGCAAGACCTCGTCCAATCACGACTTACCCCGTTCGTTGGTCAGTCCTCTCAGCTCCATCAACTTGACCTTGAATTCCCTCTTCTCCAAGCATCCGCACAACAGCTTGAACTTTTTGGTGAGATCTTCCCTGCTACATTGCTTAAAGAAATTAGCTGCTAAATGACACATGCACCACCTATGTAGCACATCCGGGTGTCCGTCAAGTCTGCTCTTCATAGCGTTCAGAATGCCGTGGTGCCTGTTCGAGACGATGCAAACTGTCGTTCAGGCCCAACGAGGCGTGGACGAACTATATCCAGGAACCATTCCCAGCTTGCATTGTTCTCACCCTTTGTCAATGCGAATGCTAATGGAATCAGTTGGTCCTCTGCATTAATACCCACAGCGAGCATCAAGGCACCATACTACTTCCTCGTCAAGAATGTAGCGTCAACAGATAAGACAGCCTGCAATGTTTGAAGGCCTCTATGCATTGCCCAAAGGACCAATACACCCTCCCAAGGACATGTTTCATAACCCCTCCATCGAGTTCCATACAGTTGCCATGCTAAGGGCAAAACACCATGCCCGGATTCTTGGCCTGCATAGCGGTTAAGATTCGAGGAAGCAAATCGTAAGCCTCCTTCCAATCACCCCACAATAACTGCATCGCTCTCTGCTTTGCCCTCCGTGTCTTCCCGTACTTCACACGGTACTTAATGAACCCGTAAATAACCTTGATGAGGGTGGCAATGGACACATCAGGATCGACAGACACAACCGCCATAATACGCCTAGCAATGAAATTTGCGGTCGCCTGGAGGTGCTCCCCGGACACTTGTGCGGTCCCACAAGTGTGAGGCTGCTTCACATTCGCTATTTTTCATTGATTGTCCCTTACTTTGCGGCCCTATACCTTCCATCCGCACCCCCTTTCACACCTCACAGTGTACCTTTTGTTCACATCGGAGTGTTGCACTATGAACGGACGATGGTGCCGCACTGAGTATTCTTGCAGCCAAACCTTCATGTCCTCCATGGTTGGAAACAACAAGTTCTTCCAGATATGTCATTCTCGGGTCCGCAATGCCATCCCTACTCCTCAACCCATTAGCACAAACCGCCTTATCAACCATACTGACATCATCGAAAGAATGCACTGATGGGACCTCACCCATTACACTGCGAATAACCCTGTCTTCCTCTGAGGAGAAAAGAGGCGCGGGAGCCTCATCTTCGGTCGAGCTCCATCCTTCGTCAGACTCCACTTCACAGGTTGTTCCATCGCGAAACAACTCCTCCTCAAGCTCGTTATTCATTACAGCACCGTTGAAATTAGTCACAGGGTCAATAACACGTTGCGGGGAAGATACAAGCAGATCCACCGATGGGGGGCCATGGTTGGTACAACTCACGCTAACAAACTCTTCGGAAGGTCGCTCTTCCGTTGGGGGGGCTCGCGAATGATGGGTAGTGGGGTCTTGTTCCTCCGTGTTGCAATTCACCACATCCAAATTGTTTGGCAAATCCTCAACAACGATTGTCCTTTCCACCGCCACCTCCAATACTCGGACCTGAGATGTGAGCACAATTTCTTTGTACATGTCCCAATCATCGGCGGACAGGATTAGCACCAAAAAGGCGTGCACCTTAGAACCCACCCCTGCGTCGTATCGTCCTTGCATTTCGACAACGACCCCGGGCTCATCCCATCCAAATGTTGACTTAATCCTACTCACAAGAGTTTTAAAGTCCGGTAATTCGCGAAAGAAAAGGACGGTCGCTTCCATGCCGCCGAAGTGGACACAACTTCCAGTTTGGCTAATGGCCCCACCTGTAAATACGCGTACAACTTTGTCCATCTACATCCAACAAAATATTACAAAGTCAGTACTTCATGCCATATGAACGAAATACCGCAAGTACGAAATATCACAATCAACATTGGACATAACAAAAGCTCAGTTTCCTGAGACATGCTAGCAGTTTAACAGTACAAACATATGCATAATTGACAGGTTGTTTCACAATGACTTGAGGTGTGTTAGGCCATATACAGTAGGCGAATAACACAAAGAAACAAGGAGATGCCAAAAGATCCAAAACCTACACTACCTGAGTCTCTCGTGCTCAGTCACACTCGAGATCCCATTCTCGATACCGCCCAAACCACGTGTTTGGGACCACTCAGAGCTTGCCGACCTACACTACCCTGGATCTATGTGCCCAGGTACGCTCGAGATCCCGTTCTCGAGACCGCTCAAACCACGTGTTAGGGACCGCTCAGGGCTCATTCCTGAGTACGCCCAGGACTTCGCTCCTGGGTACGCCAGAGCTACACGCTTGGAGTGCCACGAACCACTCGTTCGGGAAATCTTATATGCAGAAAGGAGATAAGTCATATTTTTTAGCCTTCGACCTATATTTGGTTTCTTTAATTTGCTAAATTGTTTCTAACCAAAACATCACCCAAGAAAGTTTCACTAGGAATAGTGGTGGGTTTATGCAAAAGCTGTAGGATCAAGACCCAACAGCTTTTTTGCATAGCAGTCCAGTTCTCATTAATTCTAGTAATGTTCAGAGTAAAATTTGGTAGTAACTGCTGTTATTATGTATGGTACAATATGTTGAATTGCCAACCATAGTGCAAAGAAATCCCGTCTGCTCAAAGGTCACAGTATGAATTGTTAAGACATAACTAGGGTTGGGTGAATTCATCAAGTGCACAAGAACAAACTAACAAAGTATCTAATTAGTTAATAAGAAGAATTTAGCAAATTTTATGGCGGACATGGATTCATATTTCGCCATATAAAAACAATCATAAACACTATTATTGATGAGCAATTCTGCTAGCAAAAATTACATGCTGTGAACACCAGTAAATGAGACAGTTGCACATAGATGCATACACTTCACAATTGCACATACATACATGCAGTCAAAAGAGCTACACTTGATAAGATCATTAGATCACAACAAACTAGTGTGCTAAATGAATACATGCCAACTGATAAGGATATGATACTACGTAAAGATCCAAGCAACTAGGTCAATGATGAACCAAATCTGAGAGCATTTTCCATGTAAAACCTATGTATGCTATTTTTCATGGCAACATATATATCATCCATTCAAGAACTCATCCACTACACAACATTTAAATACATGATTATGCATCAAAGAAGTGATAATTAGATGCAAAGGAATGCACACCTTGATCTGGCCGAAAATGCAAAATGTCAGACTTCTTCGTTCTTGCTTCCCTTGTGCTCTAGAGGAGGATGGGATCTAGATGGAAGAATCAACCTTGAGCTCACAGGGGAGGCGGCTGGCGGGTTAGGGCAGACGGCGAGGGAGCCGGCAGGTGAGGGCGGACGGCGAGGGAGCTGGCCGTCAAGGTGGAGGTCGGGTGCAGGGGAGGAAACCGGTAGCACCAGGCGCAGAGGAGGATGAGGGCCGGCGGGGGAGGGCGGACGGAGGCGGAGGGTGGGCCGGCGGGTGAGGAACTTCGGCGGCGGGAGGAGAGCAGGCGCACGGGGGAGATGAGGAGACGGGGAAAAATGAAAAACTAGCGACGTCAAAACTCTTAAGTCCTTCACTATCACACCACGCAATCTGGTGTGACCACATAACTAGTCACGTCATGAGTTCCGGCGTGACAGATACCACGCAAGCCCTCCATGCTGGCACGGCGCACGGCCGAGGGCTTGCGTGGCATGTTTTGTCACGCCACGGCTAGTGACATGACAGAATGGTTTTGCCATGCCAGGGAGGGTGGCGTGGCCAAAGGGGTTAGAATTGGAAATAAAGTTCGCTAGGGGTTAACTATAAAAAATTAATAAAAAAAATTAAATAAAAAAAATCATTATTGACAATAGCCTTATTTTGAAGCCTATATACACAAAAAGATGAATTAGATGTCTTGTATGATGCTGTATGAGTGTGTGTGTGTGTGTGTGTATAACTATGTGTGTGTGTGTGTGTGTGTGTATAATTACAGATCTAAAATGTAAAATAAGGTACCCTCGAAACCGCTTACAAGGCCGAGTACAAGGCCGATTTCTGTATAAGCGCCACAAGGTGGGGTGATCGAACGAATACCGTACCGCTTTATAGAACCTTGGGTGGCGATCTGCCTCACTACGCGGCTGCCTTCTTCATCCCCTGCAGTGTCGATCTGCCTCACTGCACGACCACCTTCTCCCTCCCCTCTGGCGCCGATCTGCCTAATCGTCGTCACCTTCTCCCTCTCCACCGATGCCTCTGAGTTAGCGCTGCCCAGATTCGGTCAAATCCGGCCTGGATCTAGCCAGCGACAGCGGGGCGGTGGCCATGGCAGGCGCTAGTTCGGCATGAAGACCAGGCGGTGGCACAATTGTTCTGTGTGGAGCTCGGACGACTTTCCTATGGT
Source organism: Phyllostachys edulis (assembly GCA_036346405.1). Lineage (NCBI taxonomy): Eukaryota > Viridiplantae > Streptophyta > Magnoliopsida > Poales > Poaceae > Phyllostachys > Phyllostachys edulis. The sequence continues at coordinate 105,408,715 of CM070546.1, forward strand.
GGTGGAGATACTGCTTGTCTGCTTGTGCTCCCATGCAAGATTTGGTTATTTCTTCAGGTTTGGATTTCGTGCCCAAAATTGTATCTCATGCAAGATACAACTTCTGTAATACCCCAGCTCAACATAGAGGCCAGAATGTCACCTATACATTTTTCACTCTAAATTTAAACTATATTTACTCAATAATTCCAGCAACCTATGCATGATAGAAACCCACAACGGGTTACCTTTCAACAAGCATAACAAGATAAATACCATAAGGATGGATGTCCACATAACTTGGGACCTCGCGCCCAAGAACGCTCGGGGTCATACGCCCGAGAACGTCCGAAACCATACTCCCAGGAACATTGATTAGCAACAATACTAATAAATAAACCATTACTATAGCATTGATTAGCAACAATACTAATAAATAAACCATTACTATAGCATTGAGTCATAAATCATCATTACTAAGCGATCTACTACCACTCATGATCCATATAATTAAGTTAATGAAATCAATGTCCACTAATCAACTCTAGATAAAAGCATCAAATTTCTAGGTTTAAATGTAGCAACTAAATAATGATAACTTCGTGATTGATAGCATATGATGTTTTTGTGTTACTCTCATGCTATACATGTTGTCTTTAATAATCACCTAAAAACAACAATAAAGTAAGAGTGAGACTAAGACTCACTAAGTACATAATAAAACAATAAACATACAGTCTACCATTCAAGTAGATTATTATCATCACCATTCATGTATTCAATTACATCGTCATCTTTTCATTAATGCAATGCATCTCTACTCTACATGCTCATTTGCTCATCTCATGGCTCATACTAGTGTAGCATGAGTGAACACTCGTCAGTGTTCACCCTTTCATCAGTATGTCCTCCACAGAACCAAGGGTCTTTCCACTCCCGTGGAGTTCTACTACCATGATAGATATCACATGCTCACCCGAGATGGTCCACATCATTCATGACATGATTGTGTACATGATGCAAGAATGTAATTTGTTCTATTGTTCATTAACATGATCCATTATCATCATATTACCATATCATCAATATTATCATATCATCATCATGGTCATGTCATCATTATTATCATAAATATGGATAAAACATAAATATATCATGAAAAATTAACTATAAAGACAAGTGGCACCCAAACCAATGTCAACCATTCTACCATGCACTTGTCTTTTAGCCACGAAAATCGAAACGATGCGAAGGTGGAACTGAACTCGAAGCAACAATCATTGGACAAAGCCAATACGCACCTCAAAAATATGTTACAACAGTACAAGAACATAAAGCAAATCAACATCGCTCCTACGCGCAAACCCGACATAATTAACCTCTCTTCACTTGACAACCCACCTATTGTCCCGGTGCTCAAACAACCATATCTTCTAATTCTGGAATCCAAACATAGCAAATGATATGAGTTATGGAATCTACACAAAATTTTGTACATTTTTCTAGTTATACAAATTTCTTGATTAAGTTGTGTAAACCCTCGTTTCCAACCTCGAAGGTCAATCTGAAACTTTGCTGAACAATAAGCTTAACAATTTTATATTAATTTTTCTACCACATAAAAAGTAGCAAACTTTACCACTTTTGGAAATGATGATAAATTACTTAATTTTTCCTAGTTATAACCATAATTTAATTCTACCATCTATTGTAGGTAATAAGTCAAACAACACGATTGCTACCAACAGTGATGGAATTTTTGACATCGGCGGTCCAGAAGCCATGACTTTTACACCACTTAACCAAAACTAATGTTCTTACACTCTGTGGAAAGCTCAAAAAATAACCTACAATATTCATGATATGGCAAAGCTATGAAACAGGACGTAGATACTCCAAAACTATCTCGCAAGGCTCAGAAACAGACTGAACCGAAATAGGGTATAACCAAAACACCAATTCTCACTATCGATCTATCCTAAACTTTGATTAAACATCAATCTAACATCGCAGCGAAGGTTTCCATATTGTTACCCCTCAGAATTGGACGACGGACACGATCAGATCACGAAACCCTAATTCTTCCCTCTTTTTCCTCTTCTCCTTCTCCCCTCAGCGGCCACAACACCAAGACAAAGACGCAATGACCCATGAAAGGGAAGGGTAAGAATGGTAGAGGCGGTGGCGGCAGACAACAACTACGGTAGGGTAGCGGCACGGCTAGCGCGGTGCATGACAACAGCACGGCAGGGGCAACACAGCTGGGGCAGGGGTTAGGGCAGGGGTGGCGGTGGCTAGGGTTTGGGCTGGCAGCTCCCCTCCCCTTATATGCGGCGCACAGGGGGGACCACGCGAGTCCAACTTGGACTCAATTGGGCTGGCCCGGCCCACTCCTTCCCCCCATCTCTTCTTTCGTTTCTTTCCCTTTTAATTCTTTTCTAGGATTTAAATAAACAGGATATTACAGCTTATCTCTCTTCTTTAATTTCCCCTACACATCAACTACATTCCTACGCGGACACTCCTAGAAACGGTCCAGGTGGAGCATTGGGAGTGCCTTATCTTTGTTCAATCTTGTTAGTGTGTTAGTTGCAAGGTATGCTGTTAAAAAAATAGGGACAAAGGAGACACGAATTTTACGTAGAAAACCCTTACGGGAAAAAATCACGGGCACCAACCGGAGATGATCACTATATGAGGAGCGATTACAAAACGCAGGGGATTACAATGAGGCGTCCCTCTCCCCGTGCGGCTTACAAGAGGTAAATAAAGGGGTGAAAGGACTTAGAGTCTAAGTAGGAAACTAATCCTCTAATATGGCATATTCCAGATAATTCCATATTAGAAATTCGGATCACATATGGATCCAAATATCAACAATCTCCACCTTGAGACGAATTTCCTCTTGTAGCAAAATAAAGAATCATCAAGCACCAAATGATTCCCCACTAAGATAAAAATCACCGTGCGCCAACTAGTCACTAGGACTAAACTTTAACACCAACTAAGCTTGAGAAAAGCTCAAACTTAGTAACAGGAACTGACTTTGTCATCATATCAGCTGGATTATCATGAGTACTTATCTTGCACACTTTGACATCACCTTGAGCAATAACACCTCGAATAAAGTGATCTCACATCAATGTGCTTTGTTCTCTCATAGAACATATGATCCTTTGTAAGGCATATAACACTCTGACTATCACAAAATATAGTAGTGCAAGAATTATCTCCACAAAGCTCAATGTACAAACCTCTCAGCCAAAATAGCTTCTTTACAAGCTTCAGAAATAGCCATATATTCTGCTTCACTGGTTGATAAGGCAACAGTAGCTTGCAAACTTGCCTTCCAACTAACAGCACAACCACCAATGGTGAAAACATAACCTGTTAGAGACCTTCTCTTGTTCAAATCACCAGCATAATCAAAGTCAACATAACCAACAAGTTCATCTCTAGAATTCCCAAACTGTAAACAAGCATTAGAAGTGCCATGCAAATATCTGAAAATCCACTGAACTGCTTTCCAATGCTCTTTTCCAGGATTAGCCATGTATCTACTGACAACACTCAATGCATGAGATAAATCAGGACGAGAACAAACCATGGTATACATAAGAGAACCAACTACACTGGAATATGGAACTCTAGACATGTACTCAATATCATAATCTGACTTAGGACATAAGGCTGAAGATAATCTGAAATGTGAAGCTAATGGAGTACTCACTGGTTTTGCATCATACATATTAAAATGACGAAGAACTTTCTCAATATAACTTTTTTGACTAAGGTATAACTTGCCAGATTATCTCTCTCTAATAATCTACATGCCAAAAATTTTCTTTGTTGCACCTAAGTCCTTCATCTCAAATTCATTACTCAATTGTGCTTTCGGTTTTGCTATTTCGACTTATCTTTTGCAAAGAATCAACATATCATCAACATAGAGAAGCAAATAAATAGTGAATCATTAGCGTCTTTAAATAAACACACTATCATAATCGCATCGCTTAAAATCATGAGAGAGCATAAAGGAGTCAAATCTCTTGTACCATTGCCTTCGAGATTGCTTCAAACCATAAAGAGATTTCTTTAATCTACAAACAAGGTGTTCTTTTCCAGGAGTAACAAAACCCTCAGGTTGGTCCATATAAATGTCTTCTTCCAACTCCCCATGTAAGAATGCAGTTTTAACATCTAATTGCTCAAGTTCATAATCATGCATAGCAACAATACTGAGTAAAGTGCGAATAGAACTATGCTTCACAATTGGGGAAAAGACATCATTAAAATCAATACCTGGAATCTGACTATAACCTTTAGCAACCAACCTTACTTTATACCTTGCTGGTTCAGTAGGAGAAATACCCTCCTTTCTTTTGAAAATCCACTTGCAACGAACAGGCTTCTTCTCATTTGGCAATTTCACTAGTTCCCAAGTGCTATTTTTTCAAGTGACTCCATTTCATCATGCATGGCAGTTATCCACTTATTACAATCAGTAGAGTTAATAGCCTCAGAGTATGATGAAGGTTCTGTATTACCTTCAATTTCTTCTGCCACACTCAAAGCATAAACGACAATATTAGCTTCTTCAATCAACCTCTTGGGTAGATTAATCTCCCTCCTAGGCCTGTCAACTGCAATGGACCGTTGTGGTGGTTGCTCAACAATAGGAGTATCCTCAACAATAGGTGCATCATGAACAACAATATTTTTCTTATCTGATGTGTCATTTGAACCAACAAAATGGTCTACCTGAACACTTGAATTCTGCTCACTCTCAACAGGAACATTAGTGGGCAGTTTATCATGAAGCATAGCAGATTCATTAAAGACAACGTTTCTACTAATCACAACCTTCCTTGTTTCAGGATTCCACAACTTATATCATTTAACACCAGATTTATAACCAAGAAAGATGCACTTAACAGCTCTAGGCTCTAATTTTCTATTATCAACATGAGCATAAGCAGTATAGCCAAAAACTCTCAATTCTGAATAATTTGTTGGGGAGTTAGACCATACCTCAATTGGAGTCTTCTTTTCAATTGCAAGAGAGGGTGACCGATTAATAAGATAGCAAGCAGTGGAAGCGGCTTCAGCCCAAAAACGTCTATGCAAACCTGCATTTGACAACATGCAACGAGCTCTGGAAATGATGGTCCTGTTCATACGCTCAACTACACCATTTTGTTGAGGAGTACCAGGAACGGTGTAGTTCCTAACAATGCCTTCAGTCTTGCAATATGATTCAAATTCATCAGAACATAATTCCATCCCATTATCAGTGCGAAGTTTCTTTACCTTCTTTTCAGTTTGCCTTTCAACCATAGTCTTCCACTCTTTAAATGCTGAAAATGCTTCTGATTTATGCTTCAAGAAATAAAGCCACACTCTTAGTAATCATCAATAATTATTAACATATAACAAGCACCTCCTAGAGATGTCTTCCGAGATGGCCCCTATAAATCAGAATGCACATAATCCAAAACACCTTCTGTGGTATGAACTGAGATATTGAACCTCACCCTCTTGTGTTTGCCAAACACACAATGCTCACAAAATTTTAGCTTACCGATGCTATGTCCATCAAGGAGTCATCTCTTGCTCAATTCTGCCAAACCAATTTCACTCATATGCCCAAGGCGCATATGCCAAAGATTAGTAGCATCAGAATCAGATAATGAACTTGAAATTACAACAACATTACCTAATATTGTAGTACCTTGCAGATGGTACAGATTGTCAGATTTAATATCAGCTTTCATCACAACAAGAGAGCCTTTTAATACCTTCAAAACTGTACCTTCACCAGAATACTTATACCCTTTACCATCAAGAGTACTCAAGGAGATAAAGTTTCTTTTCAAATCTGGAATGTGCCTCACATCTGTCAAAATTCTGACAATGCCATCAAATATCTTGATCTGAATTGAACCAATTCCTGCAACCTTACAAGATGAGTTATCACCCATCAACACAGTACCACCTTCAACAGGTTCATAGGTGGCAAACCAGTCCCTATTAGGACACATATGAAAGGTACAGACGGAATCAAGAATCTATTCATCATTGGTCTTAGCACATCCAGCAAATGCAACAAGAACTCCTCCATCAGAACTATCATCAATAACAAGGGTGTAATGTGTTTGTTTCTTGTTTGTACAGCATCACACAGTAACAAGCATTAGATGTGAATTTGTGTGGATTTAAATTCTGTTACTTCCCACCACCTCTGTGAAGCTTTGTATTCCAAGTTTGTGTGTCAAACTGTCAATTAATAGTATTTCAATGGGTGGTATAACAATTATACCATAGTAATTGCAAGTTCTCTCTCTCTCTCTCTCTCTCTCTCTCTCTCAAGTTGATCTGTTAATTAAAGTAACTAGCTGACATGGATGCACTCTGGATGGTCAGACTATGAATAACAGAAAGTGTGTACTGCTGCTTTAGACACAAAGCTAGTATTTGGAGCTTGATTTTACAATGAATATGCCAAATAGGCTCCAAATATTGCTGCTTTATACGTTCTTTTGTCTTTCTTTGTGTAGACTCACATAATGGAAGCAAGTTTGACAAGTAGCTTGCATGTTTTGACTATTACTACCTTTTGTTTTTTTAGGGCTTCCTGAGAATGATACTGACATTGCTGTGGCTGAAGAATCTGCATCACAAGCATCGTTGCTATCTCCTTACGTGACCAACTAAGATAGATGAATAGGTGCTAAAGTTAATGGCTAGCTTTTCACCAGGTAAGCTTAAGCTCTTTACGTGGATCTTCGACATGCACTTTGTCTTGAACAGCATCTAACAGTGGAGCTCTTTTGTCTATATTTTTCTCTTTGTTCCAGGCGAAGATAGCACTAAGCTCAACTTACCTGGCGTATGGGATCTGATGTTGCTTCTAATGTCTGGTTTTACTAGGGCAGAGTCACCATGGACCGAGATTATAGTTTACATTTACTAAAACAGAAAAAAAAAATACATTTTCACTTAGTGCTGAACAATCATATTCCTATATGCAGGCCCTCATGGGTTTGGAGCTGCATGTTCAGACGTGTTATTCTAATGTGTTAGTAACTATTATGTGCCACGAGATGCTCTCTCTTCTATTTTGATGTTATTTGGCTCCTGTTTTTGGATGTGGTTCATATAAGGTTTGCTTATCTTTTTTTCAGAAATTTATATATTTATTCAGGCTTCCAAATCTTCAAAATTCTCTGATTTGGTCTCTTTTTTTTTGTCAGGCAAAGTGAAAAAAGCTTAAAATTGACAGAACCAGGAAGAGCATCAGCCAGCAGGGCATGAAAGCAGCAAAGACAAATATGAAATAGAAAAGGAGGAAGGAGAAGAATAAGGGTAAGTGACTAATGATAGGCCTGCCTACGGCAGTACGATGTGTAAGGGTAAGTGACTAATGATAGACTGATAGTTACAATGATTGAGATTATATGTCCCACTCAGCGTTGCAGAGTGATGATCTTTTACAGATTAGGGGGTAGTATTGATTTTGTTAATATTTGGATCGTCCGAATTTCTAATATAGAAGTATCTGAAATATGCTATATTAAGGGTTTAGTTTTCTATTTGGACTCTAAGTCCTTTTACCCCTTTATATACCTCTTGTAAGTCGCACGGAAGAGGAACGTCTCATTGTAATCCTCTGCGTTTTGTAATCGCTCCTCGTATAGTGATCATCGCCAATTGGCGTCCGTGGTTCTTTCCCGTAAGGGTTTTTCACGTAAAAATTTGTGTCTCCTTTGTCTCTATTTTTCTAACCAGTAGTATCAGAGCACAAAAATTTAGGATTTAAAGAGATACGAAGAAAAAAAAATAGCAGATCGATCTGCTGTCGCCGTCTCGTTCGGCGCCGCCGTCACGCAGCGCATCTGCATCGTCCTTCGGCGCCAGCGTGAGATCCAATCCCGGCCGCCGTCACGCGCGTCGCTCCCGTCGCGCGGCGCGTCATCCGCTGCGTCCTTTCGTTGTCCTCGGTCCTCCAGCATCGCAGATTCGTAGCGCATCTTCATCTCGCAAGCAGATCGTTCTCGCATCGATCGGCGCGTCATCCCTCACGTCGCCTCGGTCCAACAACGCGCGGAGCGATTGAAGCCACGAGACCAGCGCCGCACCGAGGACAGCAGTCCAAGACCAACAGCAAAAGCACAGTTTTGAAGCAAGTCAAGCACAGGTCCCAAGGATTTCTTCTTATTATTCTATAAATCTCCAAGCTTTGCTTGTTCGGTTGATTCCCGTGGAGGATTCACGTTGACAGTTGTCTCGTGGATTCACGTGAGCTTGGTAGTTTTGGAGATATTTTGCTTCATCTACCCAATAAGTGCACCAGGAATTCTTGAAGATCTTTGTTTTGCGTACACAGATCGTGTACCAAAGAGGTCATGATTTTTGCTAGGTTTACACAGTTCAATACTAGCAATTTTCAGGTTTTATTCCTCATGGTGACTTTGAAGTATGATCTTCCACTTCTGGGTCGAGACACAAGATTCTCGCTATGGCAAGTTAAGATGAGGGCTGTGTTGGCACAAATGGATTTGGATGATGCGTTGAAAGGGTTTGAGAAACAACCTATCACATGGACTGCAGATGAGAAGCGTAAAGACCGTAAGGCTTTATCTCAGATTCACCTTCATCTATCAAATAATATTTTGCAGGAGGTTTTGAAGGAGAAGACAATTTCGATTATGGTCAAGTGGAACAAATTTACATGACAAAGGATCTGACCAGCAAGATGCATCTCAAATAGAAGTTGTACTCTCACAAATTACAAGAAGGAGGATCCGTGCTTGATCATCTTTCGTTGTTTAAAGAGATCGTTTCCGACCTTGAGTCGATGGAGGTAAAATATGATGATGAGGATTTGGGTCTTATTCTTTTGTGTTCCCTGCCTAGTTCTTTTTCAAATTTCAGAGATACCATATTATATAGTAGAGATACTCTTACTCTTCATGAAGTTTATGAAGCTTTGCATGCTAAGGAGAAGATGAAACAGATGGTACCTTTTGAAAATTCAAGTCCAAAAGGAGAAGGCTTGTTTGTTCATGGCAGGCAAAAGGAGAAGAACTCAAATAATGGATCTCAAGGCAAAAGTTCAAACGACTACAAGAACCAGTCAAAATCCAGAGGCAAGTACAAGTCGTGCAAATATTGGAAGAAAAGTGGGCACGACATCTCTGAATGCTGGAAGCTGCAAAATAAAGAAAGAGAACTGGCAATTATAAGCCAAAAGGTAAACCAGATGATGAAGGTAATGCCTCTCTTGCTGCTGATGATAGTTCTGATGAAGGAGTTCTTGTTGCTTTTGCTGGATGTGCTAAGACCAATGATGAATGGATTATTGATTCTGTCTGTACCTTTCATATGTGTCCTAATAGGGACTGGTTTGCCACCTATGAACTTGTTGAAGGTGGTACTGTGTTGATGAGTGATAACTCATCTTGTAAGGTTGTAGGAATTGGTTCAATTCAGATCAAGATGTTTGATGGCATTGTCAGAACTTTGACAGATGTGAGGCACATTCTAGATTTGAAAAGAAACCTCATCTCTTTGAGTACTCTTGATGGTAAAAGGTACAAATATTCTGGTGAAGGTGGAGTTTTGAAGGTATCAAAAGGCTCTCTTGTTGTGATGAAAACTGATATTAAATTTGCCAATCTGTACCATCTGCGAGGTACTACAATAATAGGTAATGTTGCTGTAATTTCAAGTTCATTATCTGATTCCGATGCTACTAATCTTGGGCATATGCGCCTTGGGTATATGAGTGAAATTGGTTTGGCAGAATTGAGCAAGAGAGGACTCCTTGATGGACATAGCATCGGCAAGCTGAAATTTTGTGAGCATTGTGTGTTTGGCAAACACAAGAGGGTGAGGTTCAATACCTCAATTCATACCACAGAAGGTATTTTGGATTATGTGCATTCTGATTTATGGGGGCCATCTCGGAAGACATCTCTAGGAGGTGCTCGTTATATGTTAACAATTATTGATGATTACTCTAGAAGAGTGTGGCCTTATTTTTTGAAGCATAAATCAGAAGCATTTTCAGCATTTAAAGAGTGGAATACTATGGTTGAAAGGCAAACTGAAAAGAAGGTAAAGAAACTTCGCACTGATAATGGGATGAAATTATGTTCTGATTAATTTGAATCATATTGCAAGACTGAAGACATTGTTAGGCACTACACCGTTCCTGGTACTCCTCAACAAAACGGTGTAGCTGAGCGTATGAACAGGACCATCATTTCCAGGGCCCGTTGCATGTTGTCAAATGCAGATTTGCATAGACGTTTTTGGGCTGAAGCCGCTTCCACTGCTTGCTATCTTATTAATCGGTCACCCTCTCTTGCAATTGAAAAGAAGACTCCAATTGAGGTATGGTCTGGTTCCCCAGCAAATTATTCAGAATTGAGAGTTTTTAGCTGTACTGCTTATGCTCATGTTGATGATGGAAAATTAGAGCCTAGAGCTATTAAGTGCATCTTTCTTGGTTATAAATCTGGTGTTAAAGGATATAATTTGTGGAATCCTGAAACAAGGAAGATTATGATTAGCAGAAACATTGTCTTTAATGAATCTGCTATGCTTCATGATAAACTGCCCACTAATGTTCCTGTTGAGAGTGAGCAGAATTCAAGTATTTAGGTAGACCATTTTGTTGATTCAAATGACACATCAGATAAATAAAATATTGTTGTTCACGATGCACCTATTGTTGATGATACTCCTATTGTTGAGCAGCCACCACAACGGTCTATTGCAGTCGATAGGCCTAGGAGGGAGATTAATCCACCCAAGAGGTTGATTGAAGAAGCTAATATTGTTGCTTATGCTTTGAGTGTGGCAGAAGAAATTGAAAGTAATTCAGAACCTTCATGAGGCTATTAACTCTACTGGTTGCAATAAGTGGATAACTGCCATGCATGATGAAATAGAGTCACTTGAAAAGAATGGCACTTGGGAATTAGTGAAATTGCCAAAGGAGAAGAAGCTGTTCATTGCAAGTGGATTTTCAAAAAAGGAAGGTATTTCTTCTCTTGAACCAAAGAAGGTATAAAGCAAGATTGGTTGCTAAAGGTTATAGTCAGATTCCAGGTATTGATTTTAATGATGTCTTTTCTCTAGTTGTGAAACATAGTTCTATTCGCACTTTACTCAGTATTGTTGCTATGCGTGATTATGAACTTGAGCAATTAGATGTTAAAACTGCATTCTTACATGGAGAGTTAGAAGAAGATATTTATATGGACCAACCTGAGGGTTTTGTTACTCCTGGAAAAGAACACCTTGTTTGTAGATTAAAGAAATCTCTTTATGGTTTGAGGCAATCTCCTAGGCAATGGTACAAGAGATTTGACTCCTTTATGCTCTCTCATAACTTTAAGCGGTCTGATTATGATAGCTGTATTTATTTAAAGACTTCTAATGGTTCAGTTATTTATTTACTTCTCTATATTGATGATATGTTGATTGTTGCAAAAGATAAGTCAGAACTAGTAAAACTGAAAGCACAATTGAGTAATGAATTTGAGATGAAGGACTTAGGTGCAGCAAAGAAAATTCTTGGCATGGAGATTATTAGAGAGAGACAATCTGGCAAGTTATACCTTAATCAAAAAGGTTATATTGAGAAAGTTCTTCGTTGTTTTAATATGCATGATGCAAAACCAGTGAGTACTCCATTAGCTTCGCATTTCATATTATCTTCAGCCTTATGTCCTAAGTCAGATTATGATATTGAGTACATGTCTAGAGTTCCATATTCCAGTGCAGTTGGTTCTCTTATGTATGCTATGGTTTGTTCTCGTCCTGATTTATCTCATGCATTGAGTGTTGTCAGTAGATACATGGCTAATCCTGGAAAAGAGTATTGGAAAGCAGTTCAGTGGATTTTCAGATATTTGCGTGGCACTTCTAATGCTTGTTTGCAATTTGGGAATTCTAGAGATGAACTTGTTGGTTATGTTGACTCTGATTATGCTGGTGATTTGGACAAAAGGAGATCTCTAACAGGTTATGTTTTCACCATTGGTGGTTGTGCTGTTAGTTGGAAGGCAAGTTTGCAAGCTACTGTTGCCTTATCAACTACTAAAGCAGAATATATGGCTATTTCTGAAGCTTGTAAATAAGCTATTTGGTTGAGAGGTTTGTACACTGAGCTTTGTGGAGATAATTTTTGCACTACTATATTTTGTGATAGTCAAAGTGCTATATGCCTTACGAAGGATCAGATGTTCCATGAGAGAACAAAGCACATTGATATGAGATATCACTTTATTCGAGGTGTTATTGCTCAAGGTGTGCAAGATAAGTACTTATGATAATCCTGCTGATATGATGACAAAGTCAGTTCCTGTTACTAAGTTTGAGCTTTGCTCGAGCTTAGTTGGTATTATAGTTTAGTCCTAGAGACTAGTTAGCGCACGGTGATTTTTATCTTATTGGGGAATCATTTGGTGATTAGTGATTCTTTATTTTGCTACAAGAGAAAATTCGTCTTAAGGTGGAGATTGTTAATATTTGGATCCGTATGTGATCCGAATTTCTAATATGGAAGTATCTGGAATATGCCATATTAGGGGATTAGTTTCCTACTTAGACTCTAAGTCCTTTTACCACTTTATATACCACTTGTAAGCTGCACGGGAGAGGGACGCCTCATTGTAATCCCCTGCATTTTGTAATCGCTCCTCGTATAGTGATCATCGCCGATTGACGCCCGTAGTTTTTTCCCGCAAGGGTTCTTCACGTAAAAATTCGTATCTCCTTTGTCCCTATTTTTCTAACAGATTTGTGGATCTATCTGATAGTTATGGAGCTCACTCATCTAGTACATATAGGTTTAGTATGTATCAATTGGTAACTATACTTTTCTATCTTGCTCTAAATTTTTTGTGTGTATATAAAGCCATTCATACATACAAAATCTAGCTCCTAAGAACAAATGAGCTTGTTTCTGTCTATAATAGGACTGACGAAGATAAACCTCTCAAAATTCAGTTTGAACAGTTAACAGTAGTGCTTTCCTGGATCCTGTTTTGACTTGCATACGTCACAGAGATTGGAGACAGCGGAAACCACGGTAGAACTAAAAGTTGGTCAATGTGGGTCAAAATGTTCTGTGTGGATCAACCAAACTCAGTGATCGGATCAGGCTTCAGAGTTCAGAATTCAGATGCCACACAAGAAACCAGAATTAATTATCCTGCTAAGGACCAGAAGCACATGGAACATGGCAGGTTGCCCCGGGTAGAAGACAAGAGACCAGTCACATACATGTACCATGGCCATCACCCAACAGCCACCTTTTGCTTTCCAGCAGTGGGATCTACTTAACAATGCAATCAAGTAGCCCCTTTTTTAGCTTTTTCCCATCTTTATAAACCTACCATCTGCACTCAGACCCCAGCGCCCGCGCCCATCTGCCTCTGCTTGTCCTCCACAGTCCCAACTTGGTACTAGTGCCTGCTGCAGAGTAAGATGGCTAGAGGGGCTCAGCCATCTGCATCCCTCCTGCTCCTCTCTCTGGGGCTTGTGCTCCTCTACTTCACCTCAGGTAAGCTCACTGCCTCTGCCAATTAGGTGATCTAGCATTGTTTGTTCAGTAGGGTCGCACTTCTGTTGGTGGGTGCACTGATGGTTTTATCTGAGATTTTGCTCCCAACCAGTAGAAAAAACTGCCCATTGTACTTTTTTTCCGCTGCCCATTATACCTTTTCTTCTTCAGTTTTTGTTTCTTCTGATTTCTGAATACCACTTTCTGGCAGATTTTTTCCTTCGTGCTGTACTAGTTGATTTGATCTAAGTATGGTTGATATTATCATTAGTATGATGCATGCTTTTCTGGAGATTGCTGTTAGTGTGTGGTGAGGAAAGAATATATCGGTTTCATTTAATTCAGGGAGAACGACACAACCTAGATATCTACGGTAGATTCATAGTCAAGATCTACTTATATGTTCTTGATTTAGCTTTTTCTGCCTTGTGATATGAACTTTTTTTCTATCCATCGTCAGAGAATTGTAGCTTACTTAGAAGTTAGTTGAACTTGGAAGCTTCTCTAAAATTGACATTTCTCTGTTCTTTTGTAGGAAGTGCCCTTCGACTTGCTGAGGGACAGGTACCTTAAATACGCCTCTTGTCTTTACTCTTTCTTCTGTAATCGTTGCTATTCTTTCCCTGTTGATTAATTTGTGTAGTTGCTAGTCAGACAATGATCTTAACCATGCTTTTGAGTTCTAAAGCACTCTAAGAATTAAACATTGGTAGTACATTCTAGGCACCTAGTGACGAACTGCAAGTTGGGGGGAAATCGCCTAGTGACTGATAAACTTAGAAGAGAGATTCTAGGCAGCTAGTGACGAACTGAAAATTGGGGGAAATTGCTTAGTGACTAGTAAACTTAGAGGAGAATGAGCTGCAAAGATTCCCAAATTCAGTGGTATGGTCTGATAACAGGACCAAAGAAAAACCATCTATCGCATTATGTTCAATTGTTCAATCTTGGGCGACAAAATTGATCATTAGAGAGTATGATTTGCGCGTGCCTTCTATCCTGAGAACATCTTCTATCGTCATACACTGACAGATCACTTCCATCTCTACGAATGCAGAAAACTTGGTGCGTGGCGAAGCCCTCAGCGGACGATAAGGTTCTTACGGCAAATCTCAACTACGTCTGCTCTCAGGTGAACTGTGGAGTGATACAGCCAGGCGGCCCATGCTTCAACCCCAACAACCTCGTGTCGCATGCCGCGGTCGCTATGAACCTCTACTACGCTGCCAATGGCAGGCATGCCTGGAACTGCTACTTCCAGAATTCGGCTCTCGTCGTGCAATCTGACCCAAGTAATAACCTCAACTGAAGAGACTTTACATATTGCTCTCTGAAATCTCATTTCCAGATTTGCTGCCCCTCCTAGCTACTCTAACAGGAGTTCTGAATCTCGATTTGCAGGTTATGGTTCCTGCACGTACTACTGATTTTTACCGAGGTCGAGGGCTCGAGGCCGTGTCGATGCAGTTAGGCTGTAGTAGCTTCTCATGTTATGTTAGCAGTATCGATTCAGGATCATGTTTAATGGGGTTGAGGTCTTGAGGAGCAGCATATTGGTGTGCGTTAGAGCATCTACAATAATTTGTTTCTTAGTTTGTTACTTACTAAGAGGAGAGAGTATCCAATCTAATAAAAAGAAACAAATCTTCCAATAGATTATTTCTTGAGCTTGTATCTAAGGCTTTAATTGCTACAAGTGTGTATGATTCTTGATGATCAATAATGAAGCACAACTTTGTGGTCTACATGTTTTAGCTCATTTATCATATCAATAACGAAGTTGGGCTGCACAAATGATCTAGTGTATATTTTGCTTTAAGACAGTGGGACCCACAAAACGCGTTTTTAGGTAACAAGTAAGTCTCTAATAGAGTATTTGGTTGTTTCTTGTGTCTTGGTATTAACAATTTGCTAGTTTCTTCATCTAGAAACAACCTCACATTCTCTTCTTACATTCTCTCCTCCACATCATCTAAATGCTGATATGACAACCCTTTAGTAACAGCTGATGTGGACTATTGTAGATGCTCTTTACTGCTGCCTGTTGTTTGAGATGTCCACTACCCCGACTCCTGCAGTGGATGTGTGGAAATTCGGACTTATTATTATCCTACGTCTGTCTGTCTCTACGTTGTGTAGTAGACTCGTAGATTGATCACTTAAAATATGGTAAATCACAATAAGTTCGCTTGTTGGATAGTGACGGCATAAATCGATGGTAGAGTCGGCAGATTTATCGAACCGGTCACAAATGCTGGCTCAATTCGGTTGTGATTTGTACTCCACATACCTGCGCAATCTAGCGGTTACCTCCACAACTCAGATCAGAGCATGAGAGCACCGTGTGCAGTAAAGTATATGAACATAGCGTATGCTCCATTTGTATGCCTAAACCAAAAGGCTAAAAACTGAGCAAGGCCAATGCATTCGTTCCACCACCCGATCCAAGCACTGTAAAACACATACGGTACAGCACAGGAGACAAAACCAGCACACACATGTTTCTGAACGCACTCCACTCCAAGTCCAATCCACCGCGCAAGTGCGCGCCCGGCGCTTGAAATCACCGCCATTACCGCGGAGCGGAGCGGCTCGATCGCCTACCGCGCGTGCCGGCGCGTGTGCGTCCCCAACTCGAAACGCCCAAAAACCTCCCAAGCGGACGCGCCACGAGGCCATTTTTGCATCGGCTTCCCTCGGCCCGGCGGCGGCCGCCAACGATGCAGCCCTTCTCGCGGCACGCCGGCTTCTTCGCGTCCCTCAAGCAGGTAACCAATCCAACCACCTCCCACCACACGACCTCCCTCCTCTGACGCCTCCGCGCGGCGTTTGCTCTCCTCAGGTGGAAGACCGGCTAGCGGCGGAGCGCCAGCAGGAGCAGCCGCCGCGGCCCGAGGCGCCGCTGTTCTCGGACATCATGACCGCGTCTCCCCTCTTCCTCGGCCCAGCAACGGCCACGGCCGCCGACGGCGGTGGGGGCGAGAGCAGCGGCCCGGCGCTGGACTTCCTCACCCTCTCCAAAGACGAGGAGCCCGCGCAGGAGCCCCAAGAAGATTCCAATGACGAGGATGACAACGGGGAGGACATCGTGCGGCTCATGGCACTGCTCGGCTTGTCGCCGCCACCAGGCGGTGGCGGTCGTGATGACGGCAGCGGCGGTTGCGACTGCAGCGGTGGCGATGGCTTCTTGGCGAAGGTCGTCGGGGTGGTCGGGCCCAAGTGCGACAAGGAGAAGAGGAGGGTGGACGGCTGGATTGAACATTACTGCGGCGACGGTGGGTGCAGGGAGCCTGCGAGGCTGGCGCACCTGTTGCTGGCCAAGGCTTCGTGGTCCTGGGATGGAGAAGGGCCTGGCGACAGAGCAGCCATTGCCTTCCCTTCCACTGTGAAGGAGTTCTTGGATCACGCCCCACCGCGACGGACGGAGGAGGGGCATAAGGAGGCAGAGTGATTGGACCCATGGGAGAAAAAAAAACGGCCGGTAAACCACCGGTTCCGGCCAGGGCCTGGGAGAAAAATCCTAGCCGAAAAATTTTCAAACCTGATTTTGATTTTTTTTGACTTCTCCAGAGTACTGGATGTTGTGTTCCTTTAGTAATTTGCATTCCAAGCTTCCAATTGCTAGAAATGTTAATAAAATATAAACATCACTGATGCACATCTTTATAATTAGTCACTAAGAGTTGCATAAAATAGCATGAAGTTTACCTTTAACCACACCTATGCTTAGATACAATATCCATTACTAGAGTTCTAGAAGAAGAGATCTTAGCATGTATCAGTTAAAAGTTAAAACCAATTTGAAATTATAGTTGCATATCCTCCTATTCTTTACAATTGCTACTTCATTAAACTCTTAGAGGATTGCTACTTCATTAAACACTCTACAATTGCTAATTACCCAATTTCCTTTGCTTTCCAGTTTTTCCGGTTGCCCGGTAACCGGCCGGGAGAAATTTGAATTCAAATTTTGGATTCTGAATTTCGACCGGTTTTCAACCGATTTTTCCGGTAACCGTTACCGAGCCCCGAACAGGATTTTGAACCTTGATTAGACCTCCCTTTGTAATGCCTTGGCCAGGGCATATTGCAAAGGCAGTGATGGAATATAGTTGCAAGCTGAATGCTCGTCTTCTGGAAGTGTCAAAAGCAATGTGTTGTCAACAGAGAAAATACCATGAGAAGCTTCTCCAAACACTGCCTGAGGCATCTTGTACATGTATTTATAGAGCTTTCAGGAGCAAAATTGCGTTTCCACGTACATTTTGCCCATAAGATCAAGTGACGACTCTGGTCAGCTAAAGCTCCAAATCTCCCATCATCTTAGTTGCCACTTCACGGTAAATTGTAATTTGTGTCCCATAAGCCACATCTGCCAACGAATATGACAGCAAGACATGCCAAGATATGTGATGCTTTCTTCTATCATCTCACCATATTCGAAGGGAAATCACCTAGTCAAGCAGTAAAGAATAATTAGAAGAAGATTGATGTGTACTTCTTAGGTGATGTTATGTTTGCTGTTCCAACTGAATTTTAGTCAGTACTGTGCCAAAAATGTCTCCCAGCATGTTACAATGCCTACAGAAATTAAAAATTAAACCATGCAAACACTGATGAAATGCATGAATTTGAGTAACACAGCAGCCTGTTGACTACCGACTATAAAATTAGATGCTCAAAATCCTTCAAGGGATAACAATTCATGGATGAGCTTTCTAAATGCCACATATTTCTGGTAATAGACTAGAGCTCATCAACCAAGAATGCTTTTGCAAGGGTTTTGGAAAAGCACACTGATTTTATTGGCAAACCAGTTTTGGGAACGTCTGTTATGGACTATGTTCTGATGTTTTATGGGTGATTTACTCCGTGTCATGGTTGCCACGGGCGTCGCCTTGGTGTCCTGGCGGTGCGGAGGGGGCGCCGCGGAGGCTCGCCTCGCCTTGGCCATCTAGGCAGGTGCCCAGGATAATGTGGCGTCCGTGGTGTCGCTGCAGTGTCCACGGCGACATTCTGGGCGGCACCTTGGCCACATCCCCCTACAAAATAGGTGAAGGCCGAAGGGGCCGGGAGCGTCAGGTGCGTGAGAAGCAAATTGAGGCATCGGGCTCGTGAAGTGAAGCTGCATGAGGGAACCCTAGCCGTCACCGCCCCTCACTGCGCCAAGCGCCGGCAATTTGCCCTGTCTCCGACGCCAGGTACTCCCTCTACTTCTTTGTTTTTCTTGAGTTCTTCCGAAGTCTCAAACTCTCGATTTGTCCTCTCCTCCTTGTTGTTCTTGAGTTCTTCCTCTTGCTCCCGATTTGTCTTCCTCTTCCTTCTACTTCTTATTTTTCTTTCTTCCTCTCAAGATTTGCTCCCGATGTGCTACTGCTCATCCTTCATTCTTCTTTCTTCCTGCGCTAAGTACGCCATGGCCTTTAGCTCGCCGTATCTCGCTTTGAGGACGCCATGGCGCCCGCCTGGACGCCATGGTGTCATGGCGCCGTGGTTGCCATGTACGCCATGACAACCATGCTCTGTGTAGGGATGGACGATATATTCAGATTTTGGAAAAGTTTCAAATTATTTTTGCATGTGAATGTGTTCATCATAAGATTCCTTGTAGAACATTAGGGAGAAAGATATAAAACTCACCAAGTCTATCATGTTACGCTGAAAACCTGCTAGCTTCCCGCCAAGTAGTCAGCTATCCAAATTTTCAGTCAGCTATAAACCATCATCTGACGCAGTACGGGTATTACGGACCCGGGATTTGCAGTAGTTGGATATAGATAATAGTTGAGACAATAAGTACCGGGGAAAAAACCCGGCCGGTGGCGGTTACCGGCCGGGGTCCGGGAGAAAAATCCCGACCGAAAAAGTTTCAAACTACAAATTTCAGTGTTTTGCTTCCTAATGGTTCTTTGTTTGATAATCTATTCTATTTAACTAACCATTATGGCAAGTTGCCATTCCTGATAGGGACACTACCATAGTACCATTCTTTTTTGTAACCCTTCTATTTTTTTTGCATATGTGAGGTTGATACATCACCTTTGATGCAAGATTACGAGAGCTCATTTTTGGCTGTTTATAGGCATTTGTTGAAACTGGTCTATCAAGTCATTGGGTGCCAGAATAGTTAAAAAGATTTAAATATTGTATGTGGTCTTAACAGATTATAGGTGATTTATTATGTTCATTGACCTCATATGTTACTTCACAACCAAACGAAGAATCGAGCCCTGTTGCTTGATTGAAAGGAATTTAACTTGGATTTACTCGATTAAAGCTTGAAGTTGTATTCTAAAGCTTTTTGGTTCGAGTATATGCATACTATATACCTTCTTGAATCAGGCTTAACTCATAGTCTCATACAAGCTATACTTTGGCTACTTCATTAAACTCTTTATTGCAATTGCTACTTCATTAAACTCTTGGAGGATTGCTACTTCATTAAACACTCTACAATTGCTAATTACCTATTTTCCTTTGTTTTCCTGTTTTTCAACCGGTTTTTCCGGTTACCGCCCGGTAACCGGACCGATAACCAGCCGGAAGAAATTTGAATTCAACTTTTGCCTTCTGAATTTCAGCCGGTTTTTAGCCAGTATTTCCGGTTACCGGCCGGGAACCGTTACCGGGCCCCGAACGGGATTTTGCCCGGTAACGGTTCTTTGATCCTTGATAAGTACTACTGCTTTTTTTTTAGTTCCTGGAAAATGGGGGGGGGGGGGAATCTCTCTCTAAAAATAGGGGAGACTAGAAGATTGAAGTATGTTAAGCAACAAAATTCACCTTCTACTCAAAACATGTGCTGACCAAGACCAAGCTATGCAAATGCATCTGCCATCTTGAACTATGAGAAGCTTCATCTCCAAATTGGCAAATAGCATCTTCCATAATCAAATCTGACAGGATAAGCATTACTATGCAACACCTGCACTGTTCAGAAAAAGACAATGCAGTAATTCTCTTTCCATCGGCAGGTATTCATACATCTGTTCCACTAATCATGACCAAAGCCAAATATTGGCAGGTTTATCTTCCCAAGGAGATTACTATTTACTACCAATAGTCTCCACAAGAACACAGGTTATCCTTAATATAATGGAATCTTGTTGAATCCCTCAAAACAATCTCGCGCCCAACAATTTTAGATATAAGCTTAATTGCAGAGTGACAATCGCCAGACTCCGAGATTCTCCATGACCCTAATAGTGCTTCCTTGTGCAGTACTCAGCAGTCCAAAGGCTATTGCAAGCTTCTCGTTGTGGTGCTTTAACATAGCCTCCTCCTGCTCATCATCCACATCATGCAATGCAAATCTCTTGTCACAGATATATCCATACTCATTTAATTTACTATCTAGCCAATCCATTTTTTTTGTATATTTCCTCTGTCATCGGATGTGATATATCCCCAGAAACAAATTCATGCTTTGTATCCCCTATTGTAATCCAGCTATAACCAGTTAACTTCATGACCCCTTGGCATCTCATCCTCACTCTTGTCGGCAGAACATCACTCCACCTACGGGCAGAAGCATAGATATTGGACATCAAAACATATGCTGCACTATTGTATGGATCAAGGTCAAGGATTGCTTTGAAAGCCCTTTGAGCGACTTCAATATTACCATGAACTCTGCAAGCTCTAAGCAAAGTCAACCATACTGTGAGATTTGGTTCCATTGGCATATTTCTTATAAAGTCCTCAGCTTCGTTGAGGCTCCCGCATCTCCACAGAACATCAACCATGAAAGCATAAAGCTCAAGTGTGATATCAACAGATGCATCCTCTTCCAGTAGTCTGAAAAAGTACCTCCCCTTTTCTAGCATTCTAGCATGACTACAAGCTGTTAACAGTCCAACGTATGTGACCTAATCAGGCTGAACAAAACTGTGATTCATATGCTGGAAATATTTAAGTGCTGTTGCAGCAAATCCATTCTGTGCACACCCAACAAACTACTGAGTTTCATGTGACAAGATTCCTCCTCCCCATATGACTAAAAACCTTGAGGCCTGCATCCATGCTACCACATTTCGAGTACATTGCAATCAAATAATTCCCAACAAAGACATCCAATTCCAAGCCAGCCTTGACTGTACTAGCATGGATCTTCGTCCCTCTGTCAAGAGCTTCTACCCCACAGCACGAGTCCAGTTACTCCAGTACACTAGTGAACGTAGATTGGTTTGGTCTGATTCCTGACATGACCATCTCGCAAAACTCTTTCAGTGCATCCTCATATCTTTCACTTGAGTTATAGGCAGTCACAAGGGCAGTCCATGAGACCACATTCTTGTATCCAACCTCGTCAAACAACCTCTTCGAGTCCTCAGCTTGCTTGCAGTTTCCATACACTGTCACCAAGGATGTCGAGACGAAACCATCCGAAAGGAAACCAACCTTGGCAACTTGGCTATGAAGCTGCAAGCCAACCAACACGTCCGGCACATTGGCACAAGCCGTCACCGCACATGCAAATGCGCTAGGCGTGGGCTTCATCACTGCTACTGCCCACATCTGGCGGAACAAGGCAAGCGCCTTCTCGCTCTCACCATTCTGGTCATACCCGCCAATTATTGCGGTCCAAGAAATCACATTCTTCCTCGGCATCCTCTCAAACAGCTCAAAAGCATCTGCACCCGCCCATTGCTGCAATACCCAGAGTCCAGAGATCATGGCATTGCAGCACGCGGTGTCTTTCTCGGGCATCCTGCGGAACATATCTCCAGCCTCCTCGACGCGTCCGGCCCGCATGAGCGCGCCGATGGTCGCCGTCCAAGAAACGACGTTCCGGTCCGCCCCGGCATTTCTCCGAACAGCCTGAGCGCGCCGGCGACGTCCCCGCAGCCGGCCGCCACGGAGATGGCGGCATCGCGTCGAACAGGAGGAGGGCATCGGCGGCGAGGCCGGCGCGCGCGTAGGCGGAGATGAGCTTGGTGTGGGCGCGGGGGTCGGCGGGACGGGCGCGGCAGAGGACGCGGGCAGCGGCGTCGAGGCGACCGGCGCGGAGGTGAGCGAAGAGGAGGCGCCTCCAGTGGGAGGCGTCGGGGTCCGCGCGTGGAGGCGTTGACTGCGGCAGGAGCGGGAGTGGGGATGGGTGGGAGCGCGTGGAGAGGCGGAGGAGGGTGGAGAAGATGGCGGGAGGTTTTCTCGCAATGGTTGCGTCGAACTGTCGAAGCTCCTCGGGACCGTTCCATAGGACTTCCGCAATTTGCACTTTGGAGAGCGAGAGCTCCAATGGCCAAAGCTAGGCTTCACAGGCTAGGCTACGCAAAACGTTGAGCTCCAGAGCCCGGCTTCAAGCTGACAAGCTCTCTGGTCGCTCTCAGAGCCTAAGGCCTCGTTCTAGTGCTGGTCAAATGGGCTGGCACGAAGTCCGCTACTGTAGACTCGGTACGAGCACGGTTCGCACACCTGCTTGTTCATGGGCGTCTTGCGGCAAGCAAGACGTGGGTGCGTGGCCAAAGCCATGTGGCAGTGTGGCAGTGGGCTGCTGGGACGATGGGGGCCGGAGGAGGAGGAGGAGGCGGAGGCAGAGGGCGGACCGGAGCGGAGGAAGGAGGAGGTTGTCATGGCTCATGGCGCAAGACGCCGCTGACGGAGCGGAGGAAGGAGGAGAGGAGACCGTCGCGGGCTCACTACAGACCTTCAAGGCCAGAGCGGAGGAAGGAGGAGAGGAGGCCGTCGCAGGCTCATGGCAAGACGCATGCAAGGCCAAGCGGAGGAGGAGGAGGAGGCAGGCAGGCGCCAGCGGGTGGAGGCGAGGAGGTGGCGGGGCATGGGAGGCGAGGAGGCGCCGGCATGGGAGACGAGGAGTCGGCCTGGAGGCGAGGAGGCGGCGGGTCACCGCCATGAGGAGGCGAGGCGCGCCTTGCCGGCTGGAGGCGAGGAGCCGAGGAGTCGATCTTCTTGGGCCATGAGGCGAAAGGCGAGGCGAGGTCCTGGTGGGTCACGAGCCGAGGCGGCGAGGACGAGATGGGCAAACGCAAGGCAGAAGAGAAGACAAGCAAGGAGAAGACGGATCGGGAGGAGAGAAAGAGAAGCGAGGCGGGGAGGCGGGCCGTGTCGTGTCGTGGGCGTGTTCGCACGCAGCACGGCCAAAAAAACGGACCGTTTTTTTACCGTTCGTGAATTTTTTGACCGTTGAGTGATTTTTTTTCTTGTTGAGAGGCTTAAAAAATAGCAAAAAAATTGAAAAAATTCTGAAATTTTTTCTATAAATAGGCATCATACCTCCCCCCTCATTCAGCACCTCTTCATTCTCTATTCTCTCTTTGAAATTGTGTTGTGCAAATTCAAATCCGTGTTGAGCTAATTTGGCAAAATTCAAAAAATTTGTGCCAAAATTTGGTAATTTCAATTTTCGTCGGCAAGTCAGCGAAAGAGGTACAATACTATTTTTGTAATACTTTTATTGTCAATCATTATTATGCTAAGATTAAAGTAGTAATAATGTTAGTTTCGATGTTGCAGTTTTCGTTATGGACAGTCCTTATGATAGCTTTGCTCTTAGTGAGTTCGGACTTTCATCGGACGAAATTGCGTCTATGGAGGCGGCTGCGGCTGCCTCAAACGAACCGGAGGTTTCACCGGACGAGCAAGCTGGAGTTCCGTCATCAGGCTCGACATCAGCATCAGGCTCAACGGCAACCGGAGCAAAGAGGTCGAGGCCATCTACATCGGGAGTGTGGGAGAATTTCGACAGGACAACCAGGCAAGACGCAACAGGAAATGAGGTACCATATGCTATTTGTAAAATTTGTCGGCATGAATTATCTGCAAAGTCTACAGGTGGAACGGGGCACTTGCTTAGACATGCTACAAGGTGTCGAACCAAGCAAGGATTGGCGATGAGGCGACGCAATGCAATACAACCCCAAGCAGATGCAGTATCTAGTTGGGACTACGATCCTCAGGTAGCCCGCCAATCTCTCTGTCGTTTAATTGCTTCTGAGGATTTACCGTTAGGCTTTGGTGAATCTGCTTCTTTCCAAAATTACATTAGGACTGCGCATAATCCTAGATTTTCTTCCGTTTCTAGACAGACAACAACAAGGGATCTAGTGAAATACTATAATGAACGTCGTAATAAAATAAAGGAACTATTTAGTATGTGCACATTTTCGATTGCCTTGACCTCGGACATATGGAGTGGTCGGGCTAGGGAGGATTATCTTAGTGTAGTTGTGCATTATGTTAATGACGACCGGGTAATGGAGAAAATAATTATAGGTTTGAAATTAATTGATGTAGCACACACGGGGGAGAATATTGCGAACTGTATTCTCAAAGTCGTGGAAGACTTTGGTCTTACAGACAAAATATTCGCAATTACCTTAGACAACGCCGCTTCAAACTCTAGGGCCATGGACATTCTTACTCCAATATTGAGTACATATGCCAATTCGTTCTTGCTACATCAACGATGCGCTTGTCATATTATCAACCTTATAGTCAAATGTGGTCTAAAGAGGTTGAGTCCGTATATTAGAGCTTTTCGCGATGCAATTTCTTTCTTGAACAATTCTAACGTAAGAATAGCACAATATAAGAACTTCTGCAGGGCGATGGGTGTACGTCCAAGAAAGTTCAGTTTGGACATGCCGGTAAGGTGGAACTCTACTTACCTCATGCTTAAGCATCTTTTACCATACAAGAGCACTTTTTCTGTTTTTATTCAAACACACTATCCTAGCACTGACGGTACTTTGCTATTAACTGGACAACATTGGTTCGTTGCTGAGAAGGTACTGTCATTTTTAGAAATTTTTACGAGGCAAGCTGTTGCTTTGTCCATTGTCTACTATCCAACATCTCCTATCATTGTGCATACTATTTTCTGATTGCTACTCAATTGAAAATGCATGAAAATAACTTAGTTTTACGTGAAATTTGTTGTTTCCATGAAATCTAAATACCTTAAATATTGGAGAGAAATCCCTTACCTATATGCATTTGCATTTATTTTAGATCCTAGAGCTAAAATTGGTGCATTTGGTACTGTACTTAATCTTCTTAGTGATGCTACGGGGCTAGACTATACTAACTATTTTGCAGAAGTTCGTTCTCGGTTATCCGAGGTTTACCAAAGGTATGAAAATAAGTTCCGAGGAGTTCGCTCGCAACGACCTCCAATAGCCCCCACCTCGAGTGGGAAGACAAGTATGTGGGGCACAATCTTCGGTGCCTCTTCATCCAGGTCCAGGTCTTCGTCTTCTTCTTCTTCTGTACCAACCCCTGCTCAGCCAAGACCCACAAGGAGCGGGGAACTATCCACCTATCTGGACAGCGATACGGTGGATTTCGCCTCAGAAGGTTTCGACATCTTGCAATGGTGGCAAGCCCATAAGTTAACATATCCCGTGCTATCCATACTTGCACGTGATGTGTTACTTATTCTATCTCTACGGTTTCCTCCGAGTGCGCTTTCGGTCTTTACGGAAGAATATTGGAGGAAAGAAGAACAAGTCTCACAAGTGAGATGGTGGAGATCCTTCTAACTGTGAAGGACTGGGAACAAGCTGATTCGCGAACACAAGACTCTGTGGAAAATCCAGAATTGTCGGAGGTGTTCGAAAATTTGTACTTAGACAATGACACCGACACATAGAACAAAGATGTATCATGTATGTAGAATTGTAGAGCTATAGGCTGTACTCTTTTTTCTTTGCCAAGATTTTCTCATTTTGAGTTTTTACTTGGCAAAGGTTTTAACGAGGCAGCCAGTTGGACATCAATAAAGCTCTTTATTACATTCTCAATATGATTGTCTCAATTTTTTTAAAATTTCATGTCTACTTCTGAATTCTACATATTTTTCTAATTTTTTTGGACTTTTTGTTCGATGGGCCAAGCCAACGCAGACGATCTCGCCCGACAGACCAACAGACTCGTCTTGGCCCGACACGCAACACGAATGCCGTCGGGCGTGCTGGCCGCCACCCCATGGTATGGCCGGCCTAAGACGCAGCCTAACAAAGACATCGTAGGAATGGGTCGTGCCTAAATGGGTCAGTGCCTAGCAGGGCCGTCTTGAGTGTCGGTAAGGCAAGGCCCATTTGGCCAGCACTACCTCGTTCTCGGAAAAGCAGAAGTCGTTTCAAACAGCCGGTTTTTCACAATCACCTCTCTTTCCTATTTGCCCCTCGAATTCACTGGTATTTACCAGTGGCTTGCCATCGCATAAAACTCTCCTCCCGACCCAACCCTAACCCTAATCCCTGCTCCCGGCGCCCCCGAGCCCCTCCACTTCCTCCTCCCGCACCCTTCCTCCTCCTTCTCCTCCCTACACGGCGCCGCCCTCTCCTCCCCCAAGTGGCGCCGGTGCCCATCCTCCTCCTTCGAGCCACCGCCCCTTCCTCCTCCTTCTCCTCCCCACACGGCGCCGCCCATCCCTCTTCCTCCTGCCTAGATCTGGGCTCCTCCCCGGCCGTGAGCCGCCACCGGCCTCCTCCCTCGACGAGGCCCCTCCCCGGTCGGTGGAGGGGCTGTGTGTGGTGGAGTGCTCGTCGTGGGCTGCAGAAGAAGGGGACCAAGCACCACATGAAGACGCGGCCCAAGAAGACGCGTAGTGGGACATCAAGCGCCACCCCTACATAGTACCAACCGCCGCCATCGCTCCCCTGAAGGAGGAGGAGCAATGCCGCCAGCCTGCCGTCGAGGTGGCCATCGCCTTGTCGCCCGGCTCAGATTTTGTTTGAATTCCATGAACTCTATATGCATGGTTTGATTTGAGATTATTAATTGCTTCCTTGTTTGTGATTACAATCTCAATGCTACTTCAATTAGCGGTTCTTTGCTTTCGATTCGATGGTTAGTTTGCTTGATGATTTTCTTGTTGCGTGCAACTCAATTTAGCTAGGTAACCTCGATCCAAACCTTGTGTCGCCTATGAATACGATGCTCTAGAATGTTTTGTTAGTTCATATATAGGTGCTCATAGGTTCAAGTTCGAGAATAATTTTGAGGCAAGATCAAGGAGCGAAGGCAAGGGAACATGGTTCACCGAGGCACTGGACGCTAGCTGGGTGACTGAACACCTATCGCCAACTTGGCCAAAGGGGGCATGCATGTGTTTGATGTTTAGAGGAAGAAAATTGTTACCTAGAGCAGCAATGATGTAGAATAGAGTTGATGTATAGTGTCCATCATCACTTAAAGTAAACGTTTGATGTAAACTTGATGTAAAGTTGTAAACCTGCGTATTATGATATATTTACTTGGTATTTTGACAATATGCTCCAATTATTGTGCTTCAAAGTTCAAACAAAGAAAGAAATGACAGTAGGCGGCGGAGGAGCACCGCGGCTGGGAGGGAATGTAGAGGTGGAGGGGACGTAGAGCAAGGGTGTATTCGGCGACAAAGAGGCCTCTTTCATGAGGATTAAATAATCCTTAATAAATGAGTCCATCGACTTCGGTAGTAGTCGGAACAGACTCGGTCAATAGCTTCTATGTATACCCTTAGTCAGGAAGAACATGCCTAAATCGACTCGAGCATCGACCACCTAGGGGTGAAAACAGGTCGGATCCGGGCGGATATTGCTCTGCTCGTATCATAACCCATGTTTTTTCACGGAGTCGGATACGGATACCCCGAATACGAATACGGGTTTATCGGGATATGGGCACAGGGCAGATGCGGATCATATTCAAATCGGCCACGAATAACTTGACGGATAGTGTACACACAAAAAAAAAGATATACCTTCACCAACAAAAGTGCCAAATTAGACTACCTATTAGAGAATTATTTATCCTACTTAACAGCATAAACATAATCAAATGTAAATTCATATTATATATTAGTCAATGACTAGAAAACCATAGAGGATATTGATGTTCATCGGATATCCATTTTGTTGATTTACCGAATATTTTTCGGATATCCTATAAAATACAGATACGAATCGGATATTGCTCTTCCCATATCTTAGCCCATATTCTATGAGATTTTTTCGATACGGATAATATCGGATGCGGGTCAAGGCTGAAAAAAATGGTACCTCTAACGGATTTTTTTCCCTGGGTACGGTATCGGATCATGAGGGAATTATTTGTCCCGTTTTCACCCCTACAACCACCCCCTAGGGGTGAAAACGGGTCGGATATGGACGGATATTGCTATTCTCGTATCCTAACCCATATTTTCCCCCTAAGTCCGGATACGGATACAAATTCAGGATATGGATACGTGACGGATTCATATTGGAAACGGATAAAAATAGGACGGATAGCTCACGCATACATAGCATAAGAGGGGAGGAACACTATCCGTCCCGTTTTCACCCCTACCCTCCCTCATCTCTTTCTCGTCATGACTACGCTTTCTCTCTCTCGCTTGCTCGCTTCCCTTCCCACTCTCGCACTCTTCCTTCTCTATCTCAGATCTACATGACCACCCCTCTTCCCTAGCTCCAACGATCACCGATGCCCCTCTGTCGTGGTGGAGCGATGGACCTCCTCATCGCACATATCACCACCGGCACCGAGGATTAGTTCATGACCTTGGGAAACTTCAGCTTGAACCACTCCAAGTTGGACATGACATTAGTTTTGTATGGGTCGTTGGATTGCTGGTGCTTCCAGTGTTTGCCGTCCGATCATCTCGTGTGGTCATTGGTCAGTGTAATCCCCATCCTTATCTTCGTCTCTAACACACACCGACACAAAACACATACTCTTCAGCCTTCCCCTCTCGTTCTCCATTTCTAATCCCCATCCTTATCTTCTTCTCTAACATAGCTATGGCCGGTTAAGGGGCAGAGCGGACCACGGCATCGCGGGGAGGGGGCAGAGGATGGCTTCACCGACTGAGGGTGGAGCAGAGCTCAGCATCGATGACCGGGGGACGGAGGATGGTGTCGTTGTCTGAGGGGTGAGGCAGAGCACGGTGGCCACTGGAGGGAGGCGAGGAGCGGCGACAAAGGGCCATTGGAGGGAGGCGAGGAGCGGCGACGGCAACCACGGGAAGGGATTGGTGAGAGAGCCAAAGCAAGTGTGGGAGGGATTGGGGAACAGGCTGGTGGGCCACGAGAGGGAGGCAAGCAGCGGCGGCGGCCATTGGAGGGAGGCGAGGAGCGACGGCGATGACCATAGGAGGGGATTGGGGAGGGAGCTGGTTGTGGCAGCGCCTGATGGGGGACGGTGTCGGATATCCGGTTAAGAAATCAGGAGATATCCAGGATTTGCCAGATATTGCATGCTCTAAATCTGACCCTGAATCCGGATCAAATATCCGGATCCCATCCCAGATTCGGCTAGATGGTCTAACCCCTTCCTAAATCCAAGCCTGATCGAATCTGGCTCTGGATCGAGTGGGAAATATACGTCCTGTTTTCATCCCTACCACCCCCTGGCCGGGCAAGTACCACCACCAAACATGTGGGCCCAACTGTCTGACCATATAGTATGTCCACCGCAATATACCATTAAAAGGAAACATGTGCCCTTGTCTCTCTAACATAATCGCACGTTCTCGTATCCTGTCTCTGACAATAACCACTCGACGATCGTGCGAAGAAGAAGATTCAATGACAACAATTGTTCCCATGTGGGAGATCAAGGAACCAACAAAAGCATCTCTTTGTAGGCAATAACTTCACCCCTTCAACGCTATATAAGGGACATACACTACTACAAAACAAGCTATAGTAGACGCCCCATCACAGACGGTTCCTTTGGAACCGTCTGTGTTGGGTCAGTCCGAACCTGCGGCTGGCGCGGAACAACTATCACAGACGGTATTTTTAGAACCGCTGCGTGATAGTCATCTATCACGCACGGTTCATAAATAGAACTGCTCAGGAATTATCCTGCACGGTTCTATCCAAAAACCGCCTCGTGATAATCTCTAATCACGCAGCGGTTTTACGCTACAACCGTCGGTAGTATCACGACGGTTCTTATTTAGAACCATCGTGATATTTTGTTATCCTGAGCGGTTCTAATTAAGAACCGCTCGTGATATCCTCCCATCGCCAAGATCAAGCGTCTATGTCCATCTTGCACTACCGCAGGGACGCCGCCTCGCCACTACGCAGATGGAGCAACCCGGCCGCCCCTTGCGCCGGCTCCAGATCAACATACCTACACACTTCAAGATCGATGGGATGAGGAGCTCTTACTATGGGCAAATAGATATAGTAACTTCACCTCCAAACTTTTTTTTATTTTGTAATTTTCATATATATAGCCAAACAATGTGGCGATAAACACAAAAGATTAAAAACTAGAAACCTATCTAGTGGCGGAGGTAGGCTACTATCTCCGTCTTCAATACTTCGTAGGCGGCGGCGTCGGAGGCGGACGGTTCATGGTCGAACGAAGCCTGAAATACGTCCACCGCCGACGCTCGTTCGAGTGTGTCCCAAGTTCTCGGATCGTTGAACCAAGAAGAATTGAGCCCATAGGCTCTCTTCTCTTGCTTGAGGGTCTCGGCACCGTCGACTCGACGCTTCTTTGCCTCGATTAAGCGGTCAAGTGACGACAAGCCTCGAGACGTGCAACCGTTTTGGAGGACCACGTCGACGACACGGTAAACTCGCCGAAAGTGGGAGATCACCGGAAGACACGGCGGAGGAGAATGTCAAGGCGGCGGAAGGTGGCGTCACCCGCTCCGCAAATTCTCGGACAGAGGAGTGAAGACATTGTTGAAATAGTGTTCTTCCGCAAGAAGACGATTCAACGTCTGAGAGAGGTATGCGTGCGGATCGTGTGTGTAAGAGGAGGCGACCATTAATTTCTGTTTTTGTGGAGAAAGGGGATCAAGGAGGTTGTGTGAAATACATTGTAGAAGGGACACATCTATATATAGAACAAGTTCTAAAGCGAACGGAGACGAAGAGATATTTGGGGAGTCAGAGCGGCGTTGGAAAATGAAGAGATGAAGCCGCTGCGTGTGATCGTGAGACGAAGCTAGAGCATGCAGGAAAATGAAGACGAAGAGACACGCGGAAAATGAAGAGTTATCACAGACGGTTCCGTTGTACAACCGTCGTGAAAGGAATCCTGAGCGGTTCTATTTAAAACCGCTCGTGATACGTCAATATCACGAGCGGTTGTAGTGAAAACCGCGTCGTGATCGTTCCATATCACGAGCGGTTCTCGTTAGAAACCGTCTGTGATATACTTTTTATAAGGTGGGAAGCGCTAGGGTTTTGCTCTCACTTGTCACTTCCTCTCCGCGCCCTTAGGCTCTCGCGCTCGTTCGCCTCCTCTAGGGTTTAGGGCTGCTTGGTAGTTCACCGCCGACACGACCTCGGCGCGCCGCCCCAACCTCGGCGCCCGACCTCGGCGCCTTCAACCTCGGTGCCACCGCCCCAACCTCGGCGCCCCGACCTCGGCGCGCCGACCTCGGTGCCGCGCCCCGACCACGGTGCCCTGTTCACCTCCCTAGCAGAAGCCCGGCGTCGCCGCCTCCGACCTCGACGCCGCCGTCCTCCTCCCCGTGTGGGCCTCCTCCCTCTGCACCGGCCTTCTCCCCGCCGTCCTCCTCCCTCTGCACCGGCCTTCTCCCCGCGCCGTCCTCCTCCCCGTGTCGGCCTCCTCCTTGCACCGTGAGTTCTTGTGCGGCATCCTCTCTGTGAGTATTGCTCCTCTGTGGCAGTTCGGCTTTGTTGATCAGTGGGCTTTGTTGACATGCTCTATGATGAACTCTATCTTATACTGAGATTGAATGTGATAGTTAGTTCATACTTGAGCTCTATTGTCTTACTTGCTACTGTCAATATGATCTACTGTTAATTGGTTACTTTCGGTTGAGCTCATCGTTCTGTTGCAAATTGATCAGTGGGCTTTGTTGACATGCTCTGTGATGAACTCATCTTATCTTGAGATTGAATGTGATTGTTAGTTCATACTTGAGCTCTATTGTATTACTTACTCTTTGTCAATATGATGTAATGTTAATTGGTTACTTTCGGTTGAGCTCATAGTTCTATTGCAAATTGATCAGTTCTATTGACTAGTTTGTGATTCTTCTAGTTGTCTGTATGAGCTCATTCAACTTTTCATTTGCCATCTTGATCTCTGTAGCCAACCTCTGTTTGACTGGAAGTTTAATCTGTTTTTGATTAATGATTGAGATCGTTTGACAGTTAAGCAAAGTATTGTTTAGAGCTCATAGTTTGAATTTATATTATCATATTCATTTAATGAAGAGTATAGACAATAGGATTGAGATGGCAAAGACTTGTTCTTTAGCTACTCTCCTTCTGAGAGCACATAATATCATCAATCCGTAAAGAAAGTTTTACTTGATTCTATTTTGTTTCTATGTCTTCATTAAAGGCTAGTCTTACGTACATGAAGCATTAAACCTTTGCCGTTGATTAAGGAGTGTTAGGAGTGTTAGAATAGGAGCAGGAGGCGGCGAGCCCTACAGGATTAAACCTTTGCTTAGCATTTCCTTTCGTCGATCTGACACACTTGAGTGTACCTTTACTTCTTGCCAATCCTCCAAGGCAAGAAGCATATGGTACACTCCAAAGGTGTCGTGGTCGATGAAGAGTATAGACAATAGGATTGAGATGGCAAAGACTTGTTCTTTAGCTACTCTCCTTACGAGAGCACATAATAGGAGCAGGGGAGGCGGCGAGCCCTACAGATTAAACCTTTGCTTAGCATTTCCTTCGTCGATCTGACACACTTGAGTGTACCTTTGTTTCATGCCGGTCCTCCACGGCATGAAACAAATGGCACACTCGGCGTGTCGACCTCGATGAAGTAGGCTTCCTTAGAGAAGCTAGTGGATTAAGAAATGTTAGTACTCTGTATGAGCTCATTCAACTTTTCATTTGCCATCTTGATCTCTATAGTCAACCTCTGTACATCTTCCCGAGATTAATTGTTTCATATTTATCTTTGGAATTATTTATGATTATTTGCTAATATTGCACATGTTGAGCATATTATTAAGTTTAAATGTATATGTTAATTTGGGACACTTGCAATCCATTTTATTGCATATGTAACTTATATAGATAGCAAGTAAGCGAGATGGTAGAAAGGCATCGTTTTCGCCGCCACCGACGCCAAGAGATGGAAGAGGCGCCGACGAGGTCGCCGACACCGACGCCGAGATGGAAGAGGCGCCGACGAGGCCACCGTCACCGTCGGCGATAATGACCTGAAGCGAGATGGCAGAGGACAATCGAAAATGCCTACGGCCGATCGGGTCATCACGGAGGTCGGTGACTTTGGGGTCCTCTCGAGTCCCAAGAGATCAACGGCGAGATTCCGGACCATCTGCGGGATACTTGCAAGGAACAGGTCCTCATCACCACACCAACGTGGAAGGACTCGACGAAAGAAGCGAAGGCGCTAGCGTGGACAGAACTTTCAAAGAAGTTCACTATTCGAAGCACATGTGGCACTCGCGGCGACGGACGGCGATGCTCACGATGGGTAAATCGTGGAGGACCTTCAAGAGCATTCTTGTCACGGCACGTGAACAAGGGTCAAACGCCTTCCCTAAAGACAAATTCTTGACGCAGAAGCATGGGACACCTTTGTGGCTATGAAAACGATGGCGAATTTAAGGAGCAAAGTGCGGCGCACAAAGCTCTCGGACACGAAACACTCACCAAGACAGACTTCGGCACCGCCGAGTACGCGGTAAATACTGAGGAATGGGCGGCGGAGAAGGAGAACCCGTTTCTCGATGTCACGGACCGCGTTCCCTAAGCTGGTTAAAAGCGAGGGCACAAGTCTCGTCTTCGGCAAGATCTCCTTTACAAACCCGGAGACAGAAGTGCCCCAACGTGTGGTAAATATGTCGAACTACTAAGTTGTTAATAAGTCCATAACTTCATAGTGCCTATAATAACATGATGACCTCTTGCGGCGTGACTTGATCGCCCAAGCTTCCCAAGGCTCCTTCTATGCGCATAGGAGAATGATATACTATCTACGGCCTTGGGAAACAAGGAGCACCGGGTCGCACGCGTTGCCTTGGGGTTAACGTACCTTGGAGTCATGGATTCGCGACGACTCTGACGTATAAGACTAGGAAGAGATCCAAGGCGAGCACGACAACCGGTTGGTACAGATGATTACTAACCAATTTCAAGTAGAGATGGCAAGATTGCGAGTCAAATGGATATACTCATGAGCGGTGATGCGCAAGCCGCCCGCTAATTCGGGAGGCGGTCCTCCTCGGCGTCGGAGTGGCGTCGCGTCACAAGATAATTGTGAACATGACGACGTCCGATTCCGATAGAGCGACATCAAGGTAACGTATATCTATGGAATGCACCAAAGATAGACCTATAGGACGCCTTAGCTAATTGCGATCGCTTTGTAGGAGCCACGCCTGTAAGCTCAAGTGAGGATGGATAGGTCCTTTGTATTGAGGTGCGCAGGGATGGTGTATCCATACGAGGAAGGGCGGTCAAAGACCTGGTGCCCGCCTAGCGCGCAGTTACGCCAGGTCTAGGTGGATATGGTACATGTCAATTTCGAGCCGCCCCGTGAAGATTTGCCCAAACGAAGAGATCACAACACTAGGGATGCCGTCCTCTTTTTATCCAAATGGCCCAAGAAGGACATCGCTCGACCCAAAGAAGGTCCGCGATCCGACACGACCATTCCTCTCCAACGGACCCTCGATGACTCCACCTCATGTTTAGCCTCATAAGGCCACCTCTTGATTCCCGTGGAGAAGACGCCAAGGAACAAAGAAAAGCATGCCGTCAGATCCGTTCCCGAAGTCGTCTCACAAGAAGACGCCGCCAATCGCTAAGGCCAAATCGAAATCCACAAAGCGTTAAGGCGCCTCCCAAGTCCGGAAGTCCGCGATGCCGGAACTACATCATCGGAAAACCATTGTGCTCCGACGCAGATAATGCCTTTGGATATGCTTGTCGCTTTGCATGCCCGGTACTTGGCGAGGACCCAAAAGAAGGGTGCGATCATCGAATCACCGTCGATACGAGGACAAGCATTTCTTCAACGGACGAGGTACTTCGTCGGGCTTCAATGACTTATTTGAACTATTCAACCTCGTTGGCCTCGGCGTCTCGCTTCTACGATGTTGGACAATCGTAAGTCGCGTATAATCAAGTTCTACATTCATGTAATACCAATAAATATCACAACTCATTGCTTATGTATAGATACATGCTGAAAAATGTTCGGGAATGGAAAGAACCAGTGGGTTTCCTCGATCCACATGTGGTATCGTTGCAAACCATCCAACAAGACTCATCCTTCGTCGAGAAATACATAACGAGGTCATTGCTTCGTCAGACGAACATGAAGTACATAGTGGTGCCCTACAACCAGGGGTAAGTGTCACTACTTGCTATACAAATTTTATTTGTACTTTATACGCAGCACGAACTTAGGTTTAATGACTATAGCGACATACATGAGTAGGTACCACTGGATCCTTTTAGTTATTATACCCAAGAGGAACCATGTGATATACCTTGATTCCCTAAACCGCAACAAGCACGACTTCAGCACTCTAAGAGGAATACTCGAGAGGTATGCTCATTTCCTCCTTACATAACTCTATTGTAGTCTTCATTCGTTTGAAATGGCCGAGGATAACCTTTTCGAATCATGTAGGTCGTTCATCAATTATGTTGCCAACAAAGGAATATACAATGGAAAGAGCGCCAACTAACACACAGGATGGATTTTCCGGTACGCGCTACAACACTATAATCCTATATCATACTTCATAATAACGCGTCTCGAACTGACTATACTCTTGCTATTTTTGCAGTGCCGCCAGCAAAAAGATGATGAGTTATGTGCAATCTATGTCTGCTATCATATGCAGCTAATCCTTACAGCTAGGAAGAAGGATCCTGAGGTTTGTCAATCTCGAAATAATTATTTCCTAATTATAAATTTAAATATATATATCTTAGCACTTTACTCTTGCTAGCGGCAGGCCTTGAATTTACAATGTGATTCACTCGTTGCGGAAGAGATCAAGGACATTCGAGGGAAGCTCTGCGCCTTTATCAACACAGAAATCATTAACGACAACGGAGAGTTTCACTCCGTCGCCAACCCAGAGCATCACCCCTCTAAAACCTCTCAACGCAAACAATTGTAATCTAGTTGTAACTATAGCGACAATACTTGAACAAATGCTATCTTTTGTAATTTATTTTGAGTAATGATCACTTTGAGTTGTCATGGCTGCTTGAATCTGTTTTTGTGAATGCTTGAATCTGTTTCTGTGAATGCTTGAATCTGTTTCTGTGAATGCTTGTTTTCAGAGGGCATGGCTAGCAATTCCTGAGGCTAGCCAGGAAAACAGCAATTTGTAGGAAGGGGGTACGAGCTATCACAGACGGTTTTGTGTTAAAACCGTCTGTGAAGGCAAGTATTACAGACGGTTTCAACTGCAAATCGTTTGTGATAGGAGAATATCACAGACGGTTTTAAACAAAAGCCGTCTGTGATATTCAGAAATCACAGAAGGTTTTTATTTAGAACCGTCTGTGCTATTCTCCTATCACAGACGGTTTTGTTTAGAACCGTCTGTAATATTCTCAGATCACAAACAGTTTTTAGTTGAAACCGTCTGTGATACTTGACTTCACAGACGGTTTTTTAATAAAACCGTCTGTGATATTTCCTATCACGACGGTTTTGTACCGTGCGTGATAATATCTGTTATCACGCATCAACAAACATAGGCGGTTCGAAAACCGCATGATGACGATTCGAACCGTCTGTGATGTCGGTTCCTGTAGTAGTGATAGTCAGACGACAGAGGAGAGATATCAAGAGGATAGTCTTAGTTGCAGTTTGTTCATCCTGAGCACAGTGCACCCCCATTGTAATATTATTCAATACAGGCACACATGAAGTAGGGGTTTTATTCTCTTCAGAGAAGGCATGAACCTGTCTAAACACAGTGTCTCCTCTGTGTAATCTCTTAGGCCTCGTCTTTCGCATTTACTTCGTAAGATCGATAGCAATTCATCAACAATTGGCGTCGTCCATAGGGAAGACAACAACAAGAATCAATTCTCCTTCACTCGTCATACGTTTATGGCAAATAAGTAGAATGAGGAGAATTGATTTGACCTCACGAATTACGTGGAAATCGATGTGGATGCCTGCTATGGTGAACTCGAGCAGGACATCATCTCATCCGAGGGGAATGCACGCTCCCAAGATTTGTCGCCAGTCCCTGCGAGTCGACCCCCACCCCCTCAACGAGATGCACGAGGACTCGCTGCAATCAGCACCTCAACACTTAGTAAGGATATCAGAATCCTTCAAGAGCAAGGGCCCCAGCGACTAGAAGCAACATCAACCATTCGAGGGTTCCGACCATGCCGAGGGCTCCACCCTCGAGGGCCAGAATTCGTTAGATGACACTTGAATTGATGCGTCGAACCCTAACACAAAAAAAATGCCAGGGCTAGGTCGTCACCTGATATCCATCACTTTGCAGCTACCAGTACCCGGGATATGGTTGGGGATTCTAGCGCTCCAAATCCAGTTGGATGTCCAGAGAATATGCCACTCGAACCTTCGAAGACCGATATAACCCATAATTCCCCCTCGTGGAAGGGGTTACACCAAGTCTTAAGGCACTCTCTGATGAGGACATTGCTTCCACACATATAACACCAACACCAGATGTTTCTACTAAAGGGTCAATGACACAAGCACGTACACGTCGTCTTGGACAACAAGTGAACTCGTTCCTTGGGCAAATTAATTAGTTACAGAACAAATGATATTTCCTAATTATTGTGTTTGCTTGTTTCTACTTAGGAGCGGGTTCATGGAGAATTAGTTGATCAAGCCTGACCAGCTTCACCGACCAATTCATGTGATGACAAACTCTGTGAACCAGCTGAAAAATCTAGACCCGCCATTATATGTTAATGGAGTGTTTTGGTGATTAATGACAAATCCATTTATGAGACTAACATGTCTATTGATATACTTATTATTTTAGTCTCAATTGGATATAAAGGTGAAAATAAAAGAGGTATGCTTTCGACATCATATTCTTATATATTGTTGTAATCCTCGGATCCAAAATATAGGTTGAACTTCACCAAAAAGTCTAACTCGAATATGTGCATATGTTCCTATTACACATTTGTGTATGCACACATTTAAGGGGAGTTCACTCTATGTTTTGTGGTTTCATTAGTATTGATCCATATTCCTTTTCCACATATATAAAGGATCTTTACTTTGAAACATATCCTTGAATATATAACTTGTGTAGTTAATATATTCATTTGAGTATATATAACTTGTGTAATTCTCATATACTCATACCATTATATATTCAATTACTTGCAATTGAAGTGATTATCATCAATTACCAAAGAGGAAAAGATTGTGGTATCTTGTCCCACCATTATGAGTTAATGGTATGTCATGGTAATTAATGATAATCATATTATAGAACTAACACTTTCCATGAGTTGGATGAATAGGTTGAGTTCTATAGTTGGAGACTTTAGAAGATCATCATGTGTTGATGATATTGAAGTCAAGGGCTTGGAGTAAAGGATGCATCATATGTTGATGTGTATCAAGTTCAAGAAGAGGAGATGATCATGAGTTGATCATCAAGTCAAAAGAAGACCCATCATGTGTTGATGGAAGTCAAGTGAAGGATGCATCATGAGTTGATGCATATCAAATCATGACCCGGACTTGAAGCAAAGATGTGCGTCGTCAAGCTTCAAGTGGTTGCGCAAGGCAAAGGTATGACTAGCTAGGGCTAAGGATTTGTTCATAGTCTTTTGCCAGTCTTGGTGTTTGGTTGGAAGACAGGATTGCTAGTATAGGTTGTCGTACTATTAAGAGGGGTCTTTTACTATTAGCTTGAGTTAGTCATGTGTTGATAGCTCATTGTGTTTGCTCTAGCTCATCTTAACATGTAGCTAATATTTGCGAATGTGTTTTGCAAATAGTTGTGGCTCATGGATAACCCTTGTAGCATGTGACTTAAGTTTGCGAATGTGTTTTACAAATGGTGTAAGTCCATGTACCTTATTCCTTCTAGTGTGATTCTATAAGTTGGCAAATGTGTTTTGCAATTTGTTGAGAATCTCACGTGAATCCTTGTTTGCATCGCGCGTCAATTTGGCAAATGTGTTTTGCAAATTGAGTTGAAGCGGAATGCAATTTGTGGCATTGATTCTAAAAGGTGGCAAATGTGTTTTGCAACTTGTTGAGAGTCTTGTCTTTAACCTTGTGTGTGCATCTTGCATCAAATTAGCAAAATGTGTTTTTGCAAATCAAGTTGATGCAAAGATCAAAACCCTCTTTTCGCTTTTTCGTTCTTTGGCGGTCCGACCGCCAAGTCGGTGGTCTGACTTGCCGCATGGCACCGCAAGGCTATGCGGTTGTACCGCACTAATTTTTGGTTCAACCGTGGTGCGGTTGATCCGATTTTTCTGAGGCGGTTTGATTTTTCCAGAAGAGATGTTTCTGGTCCTTAGCCAATTCTGTGGAGCTTTTCTGGAGAGGTCAGACCGGCATCTATTGGGCGGATCGACGGTGGGCGGTCTCGACCGCCAGTTAGTTGGTGATCGACGACAAGTGAGCTCAACGGCTAGTTTTATAGCCGTTGAAGCTAGGGGCAGTCAGACTGGCCATTGGTTGGCGGTCAGATCGATTTCGTCCAGATTCTCTGGAATCTTCTCCCAATGACTAGATTTTGTGTGTGGGCTATAAATACCCACCTTGGCTGTGTGTGGAATGGTTGCTGGTGCCCCTAGACATTCCATTGAGCAAAGAGCAAGCCTCTCATTCTCTTTTGTGCATGTGTTGCACTTAGTGAGGTTAGAGAGCAAACCCTAAGTGCATGTGTTGCCTTAGGTGGTGGATTTAGTATCCATTTGAGCTTTGACACTTGATTGGTTCAAGTGAAAGTTCGAGGCTTGTTACTCTTGGTGTTTGCCGACACCTAGACGGTGTGGTGGCGTCGTTGCGCCGATGAGCTTCTCAAAGAAGATTGTGAGAAGACCCAGGCGGTTTGTGAGTGGTGTGGTGCTCACCATCTCCGGAGTGGAGGAAAGAGCAACCCTAGTGGAGCGAGGTGTTGGTTCGGTTGGGAACCGGTCCAAGTGGTTGGACTTACCTCGGAGGGTTTGGCTTAATTCGTGGAGCCGGTCCAATTGATTTTGGGCTTACCTCAACACGGATTAGGGGAGACCGGCAAGTCTCCAATCGCCACCGTAAAACATCGTTGTGTCATTATGGTTTGATTACTTGTGCTTTATGTTATGCAATTTAGATTCCTAGAATTAAATTGCTTACTTGTATGTGTATAATTGCTATCATTTATATAGTCTCATTTTATTGGTGCTCTTAGTAAAGACTAGTTGTTTTAGGCTTTAATTGTGCAAAGCCGAATTGATTTACAATTCCGCTTAAAACTCGATTTTAGCCAAAAGTTTTTTAAAAAAAAAAAACCGCCTATTCAGCCCCCCCCCCCTCTAGTCGGCCTCCTCGATCTTACACCAGCTCCGTTAGCCAGTCTGTGTGATGACCAGCTCTGCCAACCAGTCACTATGACGACCAGTTTCTTCGAATTACTTAAGGAGTCCTATTTGGATACAACTCTGAGTCCTGCTCCATTACGATTTCAGAGTCCAATTTGGAGATTCTACTTATATATGATTCTGCATGGATAGTGATCCATATAGGATAGAGTTCTAGTTGGTTACAAGTTAGGGTCCTAGCACCGACTTAAGTTGCTATAAATAATAAGGGTGTTGCGCCACCAATTGTAGACTTTGATTATTGATTTAGCTATTGATATTGCTAGGCTTCTCACATAATTGAAGTATCAACTTAATCATTCAATCTTGAGTGATTCATCTTCCGATGTTGCTCTTGTGTTTATCTGGATTCGCTCAGGTGGTTCTTCTCGAATAGGCCAATTGTGTTTGGCACAGTTGGTAACCAATCAAGAAGTGGTGTAGCGATTGCGAGGTTTGCTAGTCTCTACTGGATCGTGGTTAGCAACCCCTTTGTCAACGTCGCAACTCAAGTTATCATATTTCTACTACGACGGAAGATCGGGACAAACTTACATGCATGCATCTTAAGTCAAGGCATGTGCATATCAATCTTGATGAGGATATAACAATCCTCATTTAATCATTTATCTATAATTCATATTATGGATAATAATGACGTCATATAACTCTTGAGTATACCCCTTAATGTTCATAAGAGAGAAGCTGGAGGTCGTAAGTTCTCCTACAACCACCCTGTAGTCGTGGGTCTTCCTACGACTACCCCATAGTCGTAAGCCCTTCTACGACTATCCGGTGATTGTAAGCTCTACTATGATCAATCTGTGGTCGTAGGCTCTCCTACGACCACCACCTGGTCGTAAGCCCTTCTACGACCAGTCCTTAGTCGACAAGACTCACAGACATGTGGGCCTAGTCTATTAGGGAATCTTATATACCGTATCCAAGGATATGAGCAATCAATTACGCTGTTATTCCCTGGAATAACAACACGATTTAACTCCTTATTATGATGATAATTGCCTGGCAACGTGGGGACGTTACAACCCCCGTAATAACCTCCGGTAATAGCTCCACGATCTGATGCGTTAATATAACCTTTATACTGAAGATCCAATGGCGCACCTTGGGGACGGTATAAAAGGCAATGATCATCAAGGCAAGGGGGACAAACGGACAGAAAGAGAGAAGATTAGAAGCACAATACTCTAGTCTTCGATTCCATTTTGTAATCCAGCATACTCAATACATACACACAGGAGTAGGGTTGTTATTCTCCCAGGAGAAGGCCCGAACCTGTATAAAAATCCATGTGTCTCCATCTCTGTGTGATTTTGAGCCTAGAGGAACCCCCGAATCAAACAATCTTTACGTAAGTTCGGTCCTCAAGCACCGACAGTTGGCGCTGACCGTGGGGAACTTCGAGTCATCATATTTCCTTCATTTGTCCAATTCTCATGCTCTTATGGCAGGAGGGTGGAACGAGGAGAATTGGTTCGACTTGGCCGATTATGCAGATATCGACATGGATGCCGGTTTCGACTACGAGCCGAGTGATGCATCCTCCGATGGTGATGTCACCCTCGGAGATCTTTCTCTAGGAGACTTTACCACCGATGGAGTTGAGGAGGGATCCTTATCCCTCACAACTATACGTCCATATGGGGAATCAGCTTCCTAAGAGGGAAAGGGTCAATCCGACCACAATGAGGGCTGTCCCAAGGCAGACTCGGGGCACGGTGAGGATTCCCTCTCTAAATGTCCAAGTCCACCTGAAACAGTCCGACCTGGCGCGAAAACTCTTGGAAGTCGTAATTTCGGATCTTCATCAGCATCTGGTGATTCTCTCTCTCTCCGGTTAGCCCAGCCAAGGATGCGATCGAGCGTTCTCTTCCTGCGAGTTCGACCATCCCAACGCATAACTCGCTTGCCGACAGAGACGGTTATAACCCGGAATTCCCCTTCCTGGAGGGGTTTGCTCCAAATCTCCAGACGGTGTCATTCGACGTCTCCTCAAGCGAGGAGGCCTCTAGCGCAAGTGGAGATCATCAACGGGAGGTCTTCGTCCTTCCCTCAGGTAGTAATAACTCTCCTAGAGACAGGGCTGAGGACGCTCCCCGAAGATCACACCCTATGACCGCTCGTGGCAATGACAAAGACACCTCCAACAATGACTAGAGTCAATACTCTGATGAGCGTGCGAGAAATTCTCGAGATCATCGTACTTCACTAAGGCAAGCTCAAGGATCAAATATGGATGATTCTGAAGCAAACCGACGGAAACGAGTCGCAGCTCAGATAAATTTTCCTGGGCACACTCAATACCAATCGGAATAAGCTCAGGAACTTCAGCATATCAATGACCTGCTTGAAAACCCATCTCGAAAACTTACCCGAGCACCCGGCTACAACCTCTTTGCTGAAGAGATCGCACGAAGGTTGCGGAGTACGATGAGCAAGCTCGAACGACCCCGCCGACATCATTCTGAAAGTCGTAGCAGTACGACTCCATCAGCTTCCAGTCATTCGAATAACTCACCGCATGGGGATCGCCGCAAAGTGTATCGCTCCCCAAACCGAAAAAGAGTTCATCGAACGTCTGACGATCACAAAGCTCCTAGGAAAGGTGATCATTCACCGCTTTGACCCAGAGGTCTGCAACAGCAGACAAGATACGAGAAGTATTACCCTCGTAGGATCGAGACTTACCATAAGTCAGATTCACCCCTCGCTGGGTATCGTCGAGGACAACGTCAACCCCTCTTTTCTACAAAGGAGGCGTTACGACGTAATTACTGGATGTCGGGTATTCTCGCCTGACCTCTGAGCAGTTCATTGGCCGACGCGGTTTCGACCAGGGAACATGGAGAAATTTGATGGGTCTCAAATCCCATCGAATTCCTTCAGATCTACACAACCGCTATTCGAGCAGCAGCAGGAGGAGAGCGCGTCATGGAGAATTACCTTCTGACTGTACTTGAAGAGTCTGCTCGATCATGGTTATTAAGCCAACCAGTCGAGTCGATCTACTCGTGGCAACATCTCTGCGATCTGTTGCTGGCCAATTTCCAGGGCACCTACCATCGCCCTGGAAAGGATGACGACCTATATAGGATGCGACAAAACGACCACGAAACATAACGCCAATTCATCAGGCGTTTCAGTCAAGTTCGCAACTCTATTCCTGAGGTTTCTGACTCATCTATTATCAGAGCCTTCAAGCAGGGAATCTGCAGCAGAAGGATCATGGAGGACATCGCTCTGAACCTCCTCGCCATCAGAGTCGAACTCTTCGAGATGGTCGATCGAGACGCTATCGGCGATGAAGCGATCGAGTGGACCAAAATCATCGATCAAGATGACCAGCACCCTCAGGAAACCGGTGAAGGTAGCCAAAAAAAAGGATAAGAAGGCCAAGAAATCCAAGAACAAGGCACAAGGCCAAAAGCCTCAAGCCAAAGCTTCTAAAGAGGTCCTGGCCATAAGCAATAAGGAGCCATGAACTGCTAAACAACACCCTGATCAAGGCAAAGGTAAGCGCCCTGAAAGTAAGAACGATAAGCCTAGGTGGTGCTCTTTCCATAAAAAGGAAGGATATGACCTTCGCAATTGCCGAGTTTTCCAACGAAAAGTCGAAGACTACTACAATGGCAAAGGGCCACTTCCTGCCCTCGAAGAAGTAGGGCAAGCCAGTGGTCGTACACAGTCGGACCACAACGAGAACATGCCGTTTCAAGATCCCAAGCACACCATCGAGCACATCTTTGGGGGTTCATCGGCGTACGAGTCAAGACGACAGCTTAAAACAGTCGAA
The DNA here is from genome assembly GCA_036346405.1 of Phyllostachys edulis. NCBI lineage: Eukaryota > Viridiplantae > Streptophyta > Magnoliopsida > Poales > Poaceae > Phyllostachys > Phyllostachys edulis. Next base: position 105,453,578 of record CM070546.1, read on the forward strand.
CGCGAGGTAAACTCCATTGACTCCCCTCTTGTCAATAAAGTACCGAAGTGGTCGGAAGTCACCATCTCTTTCGAGAAGGTTGACTGTCTGATCCCTTCGACTCGACCAGGTCGCTATCCGATCGTGATCGAACCCACCATCAACAACTGTCGAGTAAATCGAGTATTGATTGATGATGGGAGCTCGTTAAATATTTTGTTGACGAATACCCTGGACGAGATGCAAGTACCCAGGACCAAGGTAAAACCGGTAAGATATTCATTTCATGGTATTATATCGGGGTCTTCGGCCAAACCTATTGGTCAAGTTTCTCTTCCTTTAACATTTGGAACACCAAGTAATTTTAGGACGGAGAAGATCTCCTTTGATGTGGTCGATTTCGATACGACATATAACGCCATACTCGGACGACCAGCTTTGGCAAAATTCTTAATGGCAACTCATTATGGGTATCAATATCTTAAGATGCCAGGTCCCCAAGGAGTAATCACAATTCATTGTGATAAGCAGATGGCACACACGTGTGGCCGTCGATCCCTCGAGATGGTAGGTCAGATACCAGGTCGGGAAGAAAAAGTGTAACCTTCGACCAAGAGCTCGAAGCCTAAAGCTGTGCCTAAGCCAAACGACCAAGTCAGAGAGGTTCCCCTGGATCAGGAGGAACCTTCGAAGACTGTTCGCATCGGGGATACTTCCGATCCCAAATAGGAAGACGCCCTCATCACTTTCCTCCGAGCAAACGCAGATGTCTTCGCGTGGCAAGCATCCGACATGCCCGGAGTCCTCAGGGAAGTGATCGAGCACAAGCTAGCTCTACGGCCTGACAAGGTACCCGTAAAACACAAATTACGGAGATTTGCCTCTGATCGACGAGATGCTATAAGGCCAGAATTGGACAAGCTACTTAAAGCAGGCTTTATAAGAGAAGTCGACCACCTAGAGTGGTTGGCCAACCCTGTAATGGTTAGGAAGTCTAACGGCAAGTAGCGAATGTGCGTAGACTTCACTGATCTTAATAAAGCTTGTCCAAAAGATGATTTTCCTTTACCTCGTATCGATCAGTTGGTTGACTCTCATCGCTAGTTGCGTAAATATTAAGTTTTCTAGATGCATATTCGCTACCATCGAGTTAATATGTGTCTAGAAGATGAAAAAAAGACCGCATTTATTACTCCATTTGGTATATTTTGCTATGTCAAAATGCCATTTGGTCTAAAAAAATGCTGGCGCTTCTTTTCAATGCTTGACGCAATCGACTTTTTCACCTCAGCTAGGCCGAAATTTGGACGCCTATGTTGACGATCTAGTCGTAAAAAGCATCAAACGGCTTGATCATGTTTCGAACTTGCAGGAGACGTTCGACAACCTCAAAAAACACCGCTTGAAACTCAATCCTGAGAAGTGTGTGTTTGGAGTCTCTTCGAAAAAATTGCTTGGATTCCTGGTCTCTGTACGAGGGATCAAAGCAAATCCCAAAAAGATAAAAGCCATTATTCGCATGCGCTCTCCAACCACGAAGAAAGAAGTCCAAAAGCTCACAGGGTGTATGGTAGCTTTAAGTCGTTTCATAGTACGACTGGGGGAAAAATGACTACCTTTCTTCAAACTTCTAAGGAAGCATGAAGGTTTTGAGTGGTCGGAAGAGGCGAACGCTGCCTTCGAGGATGTCAAGAGATATCTTACGAGTGCATCTATTCTGGTTTCCCCGAAACCAGAAGATGCGCTCTTAATTTATCTAGCTGCCATGCCACAGACAGTGAGCGCAGTACTAGTCGTAGAACATGAAAATATTCAACGACCAGTGTACTACGTAAGTGAAGTTTTGCACGGATCTAAGGAGCGTTACCCTCAGGTCCAAAAGCTTCTCTACGCCCTCCTCATGTCTTTGAGGAAACTACAGCATTATTTCAGGCGCACAAGATAATTATGCCGTCTGAGTTTCCCTTGGGATTAATCCTCCAGAATAGGGAAGCAGCGGGACGCATGTCTAAATGGTCAGTAGAACTTGGGGAGTTCGACATCCATTTCGTGTCCTGAACGACCATTAAATCCCAGATCTTGGCAGACTTTGTCACCGAATGGACAAATCCTAAACCATTCAGATCCCTAGTACGATACCCACGATGTGGATTTATGTACTTTGACAGTCACTTACTTTAAGTGGCTCGGGGGCTGGGGTGGTCCTGGAATCTCCTAACGGAGAGACTTTAAAGTATGCCATACAATTAAACTTTCAGGCCACTAAGAACGTGGCAGAGTACGAAGGTTTACTAGCCGGTATACGAGCCGCGAAAGCGCTCGCGATTTGATGACTACTCGTGAGAGGAGACTCTCAATTAGTCGTGAATTAGGTTGAAAAAGAGTACCAGTGCTCTAATCCGACCATGTCTCGGTACTTATCGGGGGTTCGAAAGCTTGAAAAGCATTTTTTTCAGTTTCGAAGTACAATTCATCCCTCGAAAGGATAATTTCCTCGCATACCAGCTTGCTCGGATAGCTTCTTCCCTATCATAAGTACCAAAAGGGGTCTTCTTAGAGCAACTCCAGAAGTCGTCTCTAGTGGACACACCAGAGACATCTCTTATTGAGACAGCCTCTCTAGAATACAAGGATACTTGGATGGATCCCATTTACAAGTATCTTCAGATGGGTTCCAGACAGATGACGCATCTCAAGCGCATCGCTTATCCGAAAAGGTCAAAATGTATACTTTGGTCGAAGGAGTCCTCTATAAACGAGGTACTCAAGGGGTACTCATACGATGCATACCGCAGAGAGAAGGACTAAACCTCCATCATGGCAAACACGGGGGCATCTGTGGAATACATGCTTCCTACAGAACGTTGGTCGGAAAAGCCTTTCGACAAGGATTTTATCGCCAATGTTTCACGATGCCAAAGAGTTGGTTAAGAAATATGTACAATGCCAGTTTCATAGCAGGCAAATACACCAACCAACTCAGGCATTACAAACAATCTCTCTATCTTGGCCTTTTGCGACCTGAGGTCTCGATATTCTAGGACCGTTCCGAAGGGCTCCAGGAGGCTTCGAGTTTCTTTTTGTGGCTATTGATACATTCACAAAATGGATCGAAGCTGAACCTGTGACCAGGATAACAACGGAAACCGCAAAACATTTCATGATGAGAAGCGTGATTACTCGGTTTGGAGTACCAAGTCGAATAATCACAAATAATGGTAAACAATTTTCGAGTGCAAAATTTTAGGTATTTTGCGACGAGTTGGGTACCAAGCTTTGTTACGTCTCTGTCACCCATCCCCAAATCAATAGGGCAGTCGAACGAGTAAATGGCCAAATAATGCAAGGAATTAAAACTCGAGTCTTCGACCAGCTTGTTAAGCGCTCAGGGGCTTGGGGTACAAGAATTACCCTCAGTATTATGGGCAGTTCGCACGACCGCTAATCGAGCAACAAGCAAAACACCTTTTTTTCCTAGTCTTTGGTGCCGAAACCATGCTTCCGCCAGAACTAAAGATCAGGTCAACAAGGATCGAGAGTTTCAATGACTCAGCCCAAGAACAACTTCGAGCGGATGACATTAACTCGTCAAGAAAAGAGAAATCAAGCCTTAATCCGCTCAATGGTCTACCAAAGAAGCCTGCAAGAAATACTACGATCGAAGGTCCAACCTCGCAGACCTTCTTTGTCAGAGGTGACTTGATATTGAGGAAAATTCAATCCTAGTCTAATCGGAACAAACTTTCCCCCAAGTGGGAAGGTCCTTACATGGTGGTCGAAGTTATACGTCCAGGCTCGGTACGACTGGCAATGGAAGACGGCTGGGTTCTCTCTAATTCTTGGAACATCGACTAGTTGTGTAAATTCTATGTGTAAGAAATCAACCATTCAATAAAGCATCAGGTTCTTTCTATCTTTATTGTTTTACTTTGAGTAGCGCTTTGATAATTCTTTCAACCATACCCTGGTCGAAGGTCCACCCTCGACCAGTTCCTAGTCGTGAACTCTTACACGACAATACATTGGTCGTAAGACTTTCTATGACCAGTACCCAGTTCATCTTTACACTGGTCAAAAGGATGGTAACATCACCTAGTTGAAGACTTTCCTCTCTACACGTGGTCCCGACCACTAGAAGGAACTTCCTAGAGTCGATTTGTTCCTCCCTTTTTAATGCCAACACAAAGAGCTTGGGTTCAAAACATGGTTGAAATAATGTCAAGCCAACTCTTAGTACCTTAATTTATTTCTTCATTCATCTTTTTGAAAAATAAATTAAGCTAAGTACACTTTCCAAATTTGTTCGACTACTTTCGATAAACTCAGTTAGTTTTAACTGGTCGGAGGAAGTTGCAACACCTAGTTGAAGACTTTCTTCTCTGCACGTGGTCCTACCCACTAGAAGGAACTTCCTAGCGTTGTTCTGTTTCTAACTCTTACTACCAGAGCAAACCTACTAGGTCCATTGAAATAAGTTGAACAATTTTTTTAAGGAACTCCAGACGTTAATCTAACTCAAGTTGACCGTTCTTGATTTGATTAATCTGGTTGGAGATGGTAACATCACCTAGCCAAAGTCTTTCCTCTCTACACGTGGTCCTGCCCACTAGAAAGAACTTCCTAGTGTCGACTCGTTCCTACTCTTTCGACCAGTGCAAGATTATCGTGAATGAAAAACTACAAGTTAGCTAAACCACTCTCTTTTTCAGAAAACCCATTTAACACTATTTACTCGGTTTATCTAAATAAACCAAGCAAATAGTCGGGGGTTAGGATAAAGTTATTAATTTGACTTCAATTCTTAGTCTTGCTCTTTTTTCTATTCATTATCTTATGAGTTACTAACTACTCGACAAGATGATTTTCAGAAAAAAGGAAGGGATATATATATCAACATGAACAAAAATTTGTCTTTACAGGACTCAAGACTCTGGTATAGACTGCTCTGGCGAAGGGGATCTTATTTGCATACCCTCCATGACTGCCTCAGCGATCGACTGCAATGTTATCATTATCTGCTCCGCCTCTGCTTCAGGGCAGACTAAGTCGTCTATGACAGGTTGCAGATTAAGGTTGCGATCACGGGCTTTAAGTTTTGCCAGGACAAATCTTATTCCCTCTTCGATCGCATCCTTTATCGAGTCGAATTGGTTAGCCCTCATAGTAGTCACTAACTCTTGCAAAGTTCCGACTTGTTCACCAATGGCACTCGACAAGCGGCATAATGTGTCGCCACGACGAGTAATCCTCAAAGATGAAGCCCACTGAGTACATTGTTCAGAGTGAAATATTGTCTTGAAGATTGATCTTCAAAGCCTTCATTTTCCTCGATTATGTAGTCGGCCTCGCAAAGTCGCTTTTACTTGTACTACTTGTTTTGAAAAGAATAATACCACGGATAAAATGACCTCGAGAGGAAAACACAATCACCATGTAAAGATTTGCTTACCAATGAGTTGAGAATCTAACTTCTTGACTTCTTGGCGTGGCAGCGGTGTCCTTAAGGTAACGTTGTTCTATCGCCTAGACCTCTTGGTCTTTGTCCGAAAGAGAAAGAGATTCGTAAAAAAGAAAAGGAGGTCGAAGGTGGTCTTAAGTTCAAGACTTACCGCTTAGTCGTCCTCGCAACTTTTGGTTTGCGTAGTTTGCCTCCAAGCTTCTTCCGAGGTCTTCAATCTCCTCCTTTAGCTTTTTTCGCCTCGGCTTTTCATAGTCGAGAGAATCGCTAAGGTCTTCGCCACTCTTAAACCTGCGAAGGGAAAGAGTAGACGTCAGCACCAAACAAGCGGTCGTAAGCTCTTCTACGACCAAGATCTAGTCGTAAGTCATTCTACGACAAAACCCTGGTCATAAGCTCCTCTACGACTAGTACCTAATCGTAAGATCTTCTACGACAAACCCTGCAAGTGCTGCGTAAGTGGTCAAAACATGAAAGGCTACGAAAAGCAAGCATTTACCACCTCTATGCTCGTCGCAGAAGTTCCGCTTTTTCCGTCGAATCGGACAAGTTGCTCGTTACATTCAACAACAAGAATAATTTGCTCCAACGCTCGTGATAGAGAAAGACGATTAGAAGTTTATAAAAGATATGAGTGCAAATACCAACAACAATGTACTTACATTCATGGCCCTTCGTGCAAACGAAGATACTACCCTTGTAGGATTCTTCAGTTCATCAATCTCTCGCACTCGGTCCCACCACACCTCTTCAAGACGTGCGTCATCGAAAACATCCCCTCCATCAGGAATATTTTTGGGGTGAGAGACACGAGCACGAGGTTTGAGAGCAGAAGATCCCACATTGGAAGACGGCCCGAAGAACTCAGAGGCGAAGTTAGTATATTCCTCCTCCTCTAGTTTGGTAACTCCAACTCCTCCTTGAGGACCTGGGGGAAAGTCTGCAACAACTTCCTTCCCGGGACGATGGCCTGATGCCTCCGCAGATCGGCATTGTCTTTGCTCATCTCACGACCACTCCTGGTCGTAGCTACTCCGCCCCACGATCGCCTCGATGGTCGTGAGCTACTTCAAAGACTAACAAGATCTTCAGTCCACTGACGTAGATGATCCTCCGACCAACGCCATCGCTGTTCCTTCACTGTCGGGAAATAGCATGGGTTCCTTGACAGAACGCCCTCGAGGGTGACAAAGCCGAGCTAAGATCGTAAAAGGAAAGCACATTAGGTAGTAAAAAGCAAAAGGTAAATGTTGTTCTTACACTTTTGTCTCTTTTACATACCTCCTAGTGCCAGACTAGATCCTGAGTTTGGAAAAGACCCTCCCTAAGGAAGGTTTCTTCGACTTTTTCTCAACCACGTCTGGTCGAGACTCAAGTTGAGGAACAGCCACGACTACGTCTGATCGTGGGTCTTGATTGAGCGCCATCGCTCCTTCAGACTCTTGGCTCTCCGGACGGTCGAGACCTATCTCGACCGCCTTAAGGACATCATTACCCTCGACCACAGGTACTGCTGGCGCAACAGTTTCATTCACAAAAGACGTGAAACCCTTCCAGTTCTCCTTTTCTAGTTGCTTGATAAAGCCGTGAGAAGCAGAAACTGCGAAGGTTTTATTGTCATAATAGAAGGGTACCTTGGTCTTGGGGGCTTTAGGCTTGAATACTTCAGCTATTCCCGCCGCAATTGTTTCTCTCAGAGCAATTAGTTCACCATAAGATTAGCCAAAGATGCATTTAAATAACGGAGCTCGAGCTTGCACCGCCCTTATTAATGTACTGCATGAGCTTCCTCCTCCTGGTCTGAGGAGCATCTGCTTGCTCAACAGCAGGGCTCGAACTTGAGCCTCCCTTGTCGGCGGCTTCAATGAGCCGACGCCTCTTGGTGGGGAGAAACAAATCGGTTCATCGCAACAAGACCGACGACCATCAGTTCGACCTCTTCGTTGTCCTGACGGTTCTCCATGCCTACTTTCTGCAGAAATCAGGAAGAGAGACATTATGAAGTGGTCATAAGTTCTTCTGCGACTATTTACCATGTCGTAAGTTTTTCCATGATAACCCCCTGGTCGTAAGTTCTTCTACGACCAGAACTTGATCGTAAGTCTTCCTACGATCAGTATCCAGTTATAAATTCTTCTATGACTATAAAATCCTAAAGATGAAATCAATTCTCGATTACCTTTAGGCGATCCACCTTGTCCTCTAGGGACAGATCAGCCAAGATTGGAGGCGCTACCACATGGCTGGGGGCTTCTCACAGATGAGTTTGACCCGAACATCAATCTTCTCTTGTGTGAGGTCTGTAGGGATAAGAGAACCTTCAATAAACCAATTTCAAAAATAACAGAAAGAAAGCTAAAGCTTGAAGTTTACTTACCCTCCTCATAGTCCCTGGTCGGGTCTTTCGACCCAGAATACCTCCACATTGGATAAGCCCTTTTCTTCAAAGAGCTGATGCGGCGCGTGATGAAATCCTTCACCACGTGCCATCCAGTGAGCCCCTCTTCCTTCAAGTCGGCAATAGCTCGAATGAAGGAGGTGATCCGGCTGAGATCCTTCGGAGTCGCATCCCAAGAGGAAACCTTCTCAGTCGGCTTCCCGGTGAAGGAGAGGCTGTCCTTGTTGGTGATTTCCCAATATAACCACCTCTTCTTCTACCCCAGCCATGACGACCGGGTAAACATCTAAATATACGCCTTCGACTTCCCGTCGTGGAGCTTCAGACTGTAGCTACCGGCAATTCTGACTAGTCAAGCCATTCCGTAGTAGTACCGGAACAACTCCAAATTAGCCGGAATCCCCAGGTATGCCTCACACAGGTACACGAACACCCCCAACATTGTGATAGAATTAGGAACAAGATTCACCAACTCCACCTGGAAGTATTCGAGTACCAATATGAGGAAAGAATGAGCGGGCAATCGAAGACCACACTCACAGAATGCTTGGAAAATGGGGATTTGCCCAATCTCTCCCCCGACGGCCAATGCTGCCCAACGGCATCAATCCACTTCACGAATTCCTTCCTCGGGATCTTCTCGGAGTCAAACAAAGCTCCAATTTTGGCCGCATCTATCTCCGATTCAGCCCAAGGGTAAGCGGTTTCGGCCATTTCTTCCAAAAGCCGAAGGTTTGGATTTGGAAAGATTGGGGAAGAAGGCTCGATTTGGTCGGCGGCGGAGAACTCAAAAGCTTGAACAACAAGAGCGATTTGGGGGAAGATAAAAGACCTTATCCTCACCCACGGTGAAAATTTATAACCGCACGCTTGAAGTCGAAAAGACATGGTTACCCAACGGTTGCGAAGCTTCAGAACCGCTCCAATGCATGCATTTGAGGAGTCAATCGATTCTTAAATTTGTCCGCCGAGAAAATCGGTCATTTTCACACCTCAAGCGAAATTACCCTCTTGACCAAGTCCTTTCGTCAAGTATAACAAATGATTGGAAAGATTTTACTTCCAACCCCAGTACTGCGACCACTCGGTGATCGTTAGATCTCCTACGACCACCCTGTAAGTCGTAAGATTATTCCACAACTTTCTTGACCAAGTAAATTTCTGGTCAAATGAAACACTAGTCGAAGAGTCTTTCCTTCCACCACCTCTATGATCATCTCATTGGTCGAAGACTGTAACGCTTCCTTCTTCAAGTAAGTTATTTTCGCTTAAGCTGGGGGGCTAGATGACGAGGATATAACAATCCTCATTTAATCATTTATCTATAATTCATATTATGGATAATAATGACGTCATATAACTCTTGAGTATACTCCTTAATGTTCATAAGGGAGAAGCTGGAGGTCATAAGTTCTCTTACGACCACCCTGTAGTCGTGGGTCTTCCTACGACTACCCCATAGTCGTAAGCCCTTCTACGACTATCCTGTGATTGTAAGCTCTACTATGATCAACTGCGGGTCGAGGCTCTCCTACTCACCACCACCGGTCGTAAACCCTTCTATGACCAGTCCTTAGTCGACAAGACTCACAGACATGTGGGCCTAGTCGATTAGGGAATCTTATGTACCGTATCCAAGGATATGAGCAATCAATTACGCTGTTATTCCCTGGAATAACAGCACGATTTAACTCCTTGTTATGATGATAATTGTTTGGCGACGTGGGGACGTTACAACCCCCGTAATAACCTCCAGTAACAGCTCCACGATCTGGTGCGTTAATATAATCTTTATACTGAAGATCCAACGGCGCACCTCGGGGACGGTATAAAAGGCAAGGATCATCAGGGCAAGGGGGGCGGACGGACGGAGAGAGAGAGAGAGAGAGAAGATTACAAGCACAATACTCTAGTCTTCGATTCCATTATGTAATCCAGCATACTCAATACATACACACAGGAGTAGGGTTGTTATTCTCCCAGGAGAATGCCCGAACCTGTATAAAAATCCATGTGTCTCCGTCTCTGTGTGATTTTGAGCCTAGAGGAACCTCCGAATCAAACAATCTTTACGTAAGCTCGGTCCTCAAACACTGACAAGTCTTTTTCGACTATTCCTCAAGCTAGGAGGATTCGACCACTAGCAGTGGTCAGGAGGTCTTTGCGACCATCGACGATCCCAATCATAGTCTCGCCCGTCATACTCTGGGAACTCCCCGTGGTTCATCCCCTATAAGGGGTGATCAGAATGGCACAAGAGCCCCCCCCCCAGACGATAGAGGTCTCAACTCTAATGAGCGCCATGGAAGTTTTGGGTATGATTGTACTCCGCCCTCGGAGCGCACACCACCTCGGAGGTAGATGACCCAGAAACTACCTGAAGACAGAGGCTCGCTACGCAACAATAACTTCCTAGTTGGAAGCACTATCGGTTGGTAACTGCTCGTACATTACAAAGAGCTAACGATTTGATGTAAGATCCTCCGCATGGATTTTCAAGGGTTCTGGAAATATGATGTTTTCGCTCAAGAGCTTTCAAACATCAACCTAGAATCTATGACAAGAGTTGAACAATGCATGATCACGGATTCGGGAACTCAAACCAGGACATCTCCTTTTGTGTCTAGTTGATCTCATAGATCTGGACAAAGGGTAGGAGGTCAAGAACTTCCTCGACCACAATTGTCCACTCTTCCACTGGCTCGACCGAAGGACAAGCAAGAAAGGAGTCGACATGCACCATCTCCAGCTCACAATCAACGATCTCTTCGTGGGACTGGTTAACCACATCTCACCACGGGAGATCTACGTCAATAGCTAGACCGTGAGTATGACTACTCTAGAAGGACAAATGTCCAGGACCGTTTAGGTCCAACAATGACTGGTTATCAACGTAGCTAATCACCTAGTGACTATAACCCTACCTTTTGACAAAGGAGGCATTATGAGTCCATTGCCGGATGTCGAGCATTTTCTACCAATCTTCAAGTTTGACAGAGGGTAGAACCCCCTTGAGTTTCTCCAAATTTACACAATGACTATCCGAGCAGTAGGAGGGAAGAACATGTGGTGGCCAATTATCTCTCAACTATGCTCAAAGGATCTGCTCTCTCGTGGTTATTGAATCAACCGTCTGAATCATCTACTCCTGGAGGCATCTTTGGGATCTGCTGCTAGCCAACTTTCAAGGCACCTACCACCGTCTTGGCAAGGAGGACGACCTGCACTGCATGTGTCAAGAGCCCTATGAGACACTACGTCAGTTCATCCGATGCTTCAGTCAGCCACATATGTTTTTATTTAAGAAAAATAAATTAAAAATAAATTGAAACCCCAACTGGACCCCACCTGTCAGCCGCATAGGATTTTCTTTATAAAAATAACTAAAAAATAAAATGAAAATTCGACCGGTCCCACCTATCAGGATTTTCTGATTTTTTGGAATTTCCTCTAGGGTCAAACTTTGGAGAGTATGTTCTCCCTTGTTTTAAATCTAAATGACTTGATTGTTGTTTCTAAATTCATCTAAATTTAATATCATTCCATCAGTACAAAAATCATAATTTTTGGAGTTCATTTGAATTTATTTGAATTTGTGTTGAATTTGGTTATATTCGCGATTATAGACTTTGCTTCGAACAATGTCGTCGTTGTTGATCAAGACCAAGTGATATCCACTGTTGATCAAGGCAAGTCTTTGTTGTAGAGGAGGCCCACTATCCCCACCGATCTGGCAAAGACTTCAAGCAACAGTTAATGTCGTTCAAACACCTATAGATCAATCCATTGGATGGTGTAGTATTATGACGAATTATTGTAAAGGTCTTGTTATGATCGTCTCTGTCACACGTCCAAGGAAGTGTGTCATGGCCGACATTATGAGTTGATCATATCTTGCGGGTAAAGTTGTACAACCTCTGTAGAGCGTATAATCTATTCGAATAGTTGTGCCCCCAGTTATGGGCATTGTGCAGAAAGTCTCACTTGGTTAGTTTTAATAAAATGTGAACTGAGACATGTACTTAGTGTGAACATGGTTGTAGCGATGATTTAGGTGGATGGAACCTTGTGAGTAATTGTAGGTGGAAGGAACCTCTCGAGTAACTGTAGGTGGATGGAATTTTATCGAGATATTAATTGTGAAAATGAAACTTTGGTTTTGTAGTTAAACATGCTAAGTCATAGGTTTGGAAAATAATTATAGTATTTGAGCAAACTAGTTTTATGCTAAAATAAACATACAACCCCTCCTTTGGTAAGCCTTGCATTTATATATTGTATTTGCGGTGAGGGCTTGCTGAGTACCTCCGTACGTATGGTTGCTCAAATATGTGGATTCACACTATGAAGCAGAAGACCCGGTGTATGGATACTTCTATGCATTCGGCTATAGGAATGATGAAGACGGCAATATCTAGGTCCTCACCCCAGTCGGTTGCCTATGGCAAATGCATGGAGGAACCGCTCTTTTGATACTTTACGTTGCTGCTATGTTACTTTGAACTTATTAGCATGCCGCTCCGTGTTGTTAACATTTGGCCCTAAGGCCTATTTACCATGTTCTGTAATAATTAAGTACTTTTTATGTATGTGCTCGTATGAGACTAGCTCAGAATACAAAGAGGGTCTAAATGCAAATCTAGGTCCCCACACCCTAGTCGGGCAAGTACCACCATCAAACATGTGGGCCCAACTATTTAACCAGATAGTATGTCTACCACAATATTCCATTAAAAGGAAGCATGCACCCTTGTCTCTCTGACATAACCACACGTCCTTGCCTCCTATCTGTGACAATAACCGCTCGACTATCGTGCGGAGAAGGAGATTCATCCACAACAACCATTGCCCACGTGGGAGATCAAGAAACCGACAAGGCGTCTCTCTGTAGGCGATAACTTTCACCCCTTCGATGCAATATAATGGACAGAGTCAGACGACAGAGGAGAGATATCAGAAGGATAGTCTTAGTTGCACTTTGTTCATCTTGAGTATGGTGCACCCCATTGTATTTTCATTCAATACAAGTGCACAAGAAGTAGGGCTGATATTCTCTTCGGAGAAGGATTGAACCTATCTAAATGCCATGTCTCATTTGTGTAATCTCTTAGGTCGTGTCTTCCACATTTACTTTGTAAGATTGACAATAATTCGTCGACACTCCTCGACGGCGGAGGAGGCGATGTTCGGCCGTGGAGGTGACCCAATCTACAGCGGAAAGGATGATTCATAGGTGGGTACAATGGCTCTGGAGGTGGGGAGGTGGATTCGACGGCGGTGGCAGGGGGCTCCACATCCTATAGGCTCCCCCACAAACCAAAACCAGGTGCTCACCTCGATCCCTAACCGCTTTTATACCCTAACCTTTCGCTTGCGCTTGCACGAATCAGCCGCCTAGATCCTGCCTAGGCCGCCTCCACGCTGTCCTGTCCGCCCTTACTATCTCCGCATGAGGTTGCTTGACTTTGACCGTCTAGATGGCCTCACAGCCTAGACCAATGTTTTCCTCGAAATTGCGGTAGATACCTGCCCGCCTAGCGCCTAGGTCCCGATTAATCATGGATTAATTCTAACTTTTTGAACACTGCTTAAGAAAAGAAAGAAAGATCTGAATATGAAGAAAGAAAACGTCAGTGACTAACGAAAATTAATATCTCTCTTGAATAAGTAAAACGCGGAGAAAGACAAGAGAAGCAATGGATTCCCAGTCTGAACTTGCCCGGCCGGCCCGGCATACTCCGATACTAACGGCCGAAACGCGGCATACTCCGATGCTAACGGCCGAACGCCGCACGTGGGCCCCACACGGAGCCAAGGCGGGACGTACACGTCACTGTCACGAGGGGAGTACATGCTCCATACCTCCGTGCATCTCAGGATTCGAGACCAGTTCAGTTCAGACTTCGAGGGGAATCGCAGCAGCACCTGATCCCGACCCAAGCTTCACCTCCCATTCCCGTTCCTTCCCCGAGCAGCCAGTCAACAGCATCTTACCTTTATTAAAGCTCCTGGGATTGGCGCTCAGCGAACATGTCCACGTCGCTCGGAATTCAACGGCCGAGCGTGTCCACGTCGCTCGGAATTCAACGGCCGTCCGATCGTTTTGTTGTGGTTTCGTGTTGTTTGGTCTCGCCGTCGGGTTCGTCGCAGCCGCCGCTTATGCGCCATCCGCTGCTTGCGTGCATGTCCCCGCATATTTTACCACCGGCGATTGTCGCGAGACGCTGCGAGTGGGCCGGGAGCCAGGCGGTCCCGTTTGTCAGTTTCCGCGTGTTAGAGTGGTCAGGACGAGCTTCTGACGGGCGTGTTTTTCTGTGCTGTTTCTTGCCGTCCCGCTGCTTTTGGTTTAGTGCATGCATGTTGTTTTGCCTTCCCTCTTGTTGCTGCAAGAGGCTGTGGGTGGGCCGTAGCTGTGTGGTCCCGGTTTGCGCTTTACACGGGGATGTCGGTCCATGGTCCGTCACCGTGTGTTTGCCTAAGCTCGTGTGTTTTTTTATGCTATTTGCCTGCCGCTTTTTGGTGTCCCGGTGCCTTCGGTTTTGTGCTTTATCTCAGCTCCCGTTGCTGTGAGACGCTGTGGGTGGGGCGGCAACCAGCTGGTCCCGGCTTGCAGTGCGTATGCGTGGGGATGGGCAGATCAGGTCTGCTGCTATGCGGTTTGCCTACACTTTGATTTCTCCGCCCAACCACAGAGACATGGGGTTGTGCGCTGCTGCCTCTCACAAATGGGCTGTGGTGATCGCCATTTCCCAGGGCGGTCCCGGAGGCGTTGGACCGCGCGCCGCGCCGCGTAGCTTGGTTACGCCTGATTTTTACCATTGCTTATGTTGTTTGTTTTAATCGTGTGGCCCAAGCCTTAGGTGGGTCATGCCGTCAGTGTGCCTATATTTTTGCGTGGTGAACTCAGCGCCCTCGCGTTCCTCCAGGGCGCCTGCACAGGCGTGGGGCCTTGCGCCGCGTGGCGTTGGTTTAGCTCAGATTTTTACCTGGTATTGGCTTTATGCCTTCCGCCGCGTGTGGGCCAAGGCTCGTGGGCCACGCCGTCGGCCGATTGGTTTGTTTTGATTTTTTCTTCATACCGCCCCTCGGTGCGCCCTCGCTTATGTCGTGTTTTCGCCTGCCAACGCAATTTTTGCGTTTATCGTCGCTCAGGCGTTCCACGCCGTTGATTGTGTCGTCATTGTTAGGTCTGTATCGCACAGCTTACACTGTGCATTACGGGATAATCGGTTCGCGACAAAGATGTACCATCCGCCCAAGTTTTCGCCGCTCATCCGAACCATTTTGAGACTAGCGCCTCGCTGTTTTCCTTATTAGTTTGCTCCTTTTACTTTCGCTAGCCTTGTGCCGATTTCTCCGCTTTTAACTATTTCCATTGTTAGGATACTCCGCCATGTTCTCGTTGTTTTGATTATTCGCCTGCTTCCAACGACGGATCGGCCATTATGGGTTACCAACACAATCTTCGCCAAGAGTTTTTGCCTTTAGAGTTTTATGGTTTTGCATTTATGATTTTTTGACGACCTAATCTTGTGCTTTCTGTTGTTTTTTGCAGGTTAGACGTGTTGGCTTTCACGTATCCACAGCCGTCCTCGCAACCATAGAACCGCTGAATGGATAGGTACGCTATGCGACGGCTTCATGTTTTTCGCTCATTTCGCTCGACCATTGCCTTATATGTTGCTTCGTACGTTTGCTCCCTACAAGTCCCTCTTGCCTGTCTTGTTTTTTTGGTTAGTCCAATTATGCCGAGTCTCCCTCGAACACGCCGGTCTTGGACATGGACCTGCTGTGCATGCCTATCTCTTCCCTTCTTTTGGTTCTTTTATTTTTTTCCCTTCCACTATTCGCTTTCTACTTGTCCCCAAAGGCCCAGAGGTCGTCACACCACGAAAGCGCCCCGTGCTTGCATCAGAAGAAGAGGGCGCTCTGGCGGCATGGCGGATGGAGACAAGGAGGTCGTCATCTTCTAGGTCAGCGCCGCCACCACGGCCGGCGAATCGCTGGTCGAGCGCCGCTTCTAGAGACATGCGGTCCCGTGTTCTCATGAGTGTCGATTGAATGGCGAACCAGCCATAAGGCCGCATCCGCATGTCGCTCTCTCTATCTTGTTCTTCTTCTTTGATTTTTCGCTTGATTCTTCGGTTTTCCTGTTATCCAAACCTTGATTTCAAATCGTAATTCTCCGCTTCCATGCCTCCGCTTTCAACCGTTAGGCCTTAGCCTCTCACGCTCTCTACACATTCCTCGCTTCTCCGTTCGTCCCATGTCAACGATCCGCTCGTGTGGATGTTTGCCTTCGCGTCTGGCTTGATAGTTTTAATTATTGTTTGCGAGGAATAGTTTTTACGCTTTCACTTAACTTTTGATCCTCATTGTCAACCGTCCTCACGACCTCCGCGTCTCGCTTGCTCCTCCAGGTGCGTCTGCTCTTGGTTTGCCCTGGACAATTTTCCTGATAGTTATGCGTTGATGGATGCTGCTATCTTGTTGGCTGGTATACTGCTGTGACTGATTGGTTAGCGATTGTTACAGTTCAGCAATAAATGTAGTTATCCCTGTGGATGCGAGGAGCGGTTTCCGTCTTTTCATGACATATATCTCATTAGGTGCTATGTAGCCTGGGCTATTCGAAGGGTCCATAGTAGAACCATACATATGAATGTTCCTTTTGAAAATACTGTCTGCTGTGTTGTGAGGAAACGGCTCTCTCTGTTTCCTTGAGCCACAGTGTGATAGATGTACATTGCACATGGTTGTTTCGTGTTGCATACCAAACAATGTATCAAACATTCTAAGAATTATTATGGCTGCTTATGAGTTAGTTTGCTCTTGCTTAATTTTTGGTTGTGAACATGCGGTTTTCCATGGAAAAATCGGTGCTGTATGCGTTTTTTTCCATAGTGTGAGGGAATACTAGGAAGTGTCTCAGTGTTCACCGATAGTCATGTAATACGTGTAACTACCTGACTAAGATTGCAGCTGAGATGGCAATTTTTACCATACGAAGGCAAAACTTATGTTGCCTAGAATTGCTTAGTATAGGTATATGTTTTTCATAGATAAAGCCTAATCTAACAGCTGCTTGTTTTCTGCCTTCGGTATGCCTTGTTGCCTTGCTTTTGCTTTGATTTTATATTTAGATTTTTATTGATGGTGACTACATGCTTCCTGGCTTATCACAGTTTGTTCAAACAGTGCCATGTGTTCTGTTATGAGCTTTTGCTTGCGCTCGCTTTTGTCTCAGCCATGCTCGCTTTTCCTCAAACATTTCCCGATGCCGATAGGTCACGCCAAGATCACGACCTCGGTAGGTTATATGATGGCGATGCGATCGCGTCCCTTTTGTCGATGTTGTATTGCTTTTCCGGCTGATTTATGAACGCTTGCACTTACTTCCGCTACGCTTATATCCGGTCGCCCGATGCCTTACCATCGCCTTTATGTGTTGCCTTCACGCATTGGTCCCGCTCACGCCTAGGTGAGTTTATATGGCCTGCTCAACCAGTTTTCACACAAAGACGCCGAGCTATCTTATCTATCAAACATTCTCCGCCCTCTCGTCTCCGCCGGTTTGCTCGTGTTACACTAATCTATCTTGCCTATTGATCGCTTCAATGTGCTTTGCTCGGATTGTTGCATGCTATACTCGAATATGTCGCTCCATGTCCGCCCTTCGATTGTTCGGCGCTTGTTCTTTCATTCCCTTTGTTTATACCTTGGAACAGTTCATTTATCTTGTTTTCGTTTTTCTTGTTTTGTGTTTCCTTGTGCCGATGCTTCCGCTCCATCCTATTTCATCGTGGCTACTACAAACACCAAGAAAGCCATAATCCATCCGTATCTCCTTGGCCTTCCATTTATCTATCATATCTACATCCGATTTGTTCATGTGCCATTCTTCCATTATATGCTATAGGAGATCATACGCCCTATTGTATCTTTCGACATGGCGCGTCAAAACCGACAGAGGCGCTTCTCTCCAACAGACGCCGGTTGTTTAATACTCAAGGTTATGCATCGCCTCGACTTTGCTAGCCCTCGCTTTCTACTTTTGTAGGAAAAAACACATCCTCGCTTTTCACCGACATTTCAACCTTTTATGTTTTGAAGCTTTCTCGCTTACAAAGAGTTCTGCGCACATTATACCCGTGGGCCTAGCTGTGATGCCCCTTTTCGCTGCCACCGATTATGTCCAAACACTTAAAGGTTAGTTCGGTCGCCTTAGTTTATTGATCCTTGCAGAGTATACCTCGTGTGCGGTACATATGCCTTTTTCAAATAAAGAAAACTATTTTTATCACAGCTTCATACTCAGCCCGTTCATACTATGGTGCTCCGGATTATGTATGCGCACATTGTTCAGCTATTTTCTCGTACCAAGAGAGGGTTTCCAGTCAAAGTGCATCCACACAAAGACGTATTTCTTATAATTTATGCTGCCGAGGTGGGAGAATCTCCTTACCGCAATCCAAACCGTGGCCACCACCATTGCATGATCTCATTTCCTTTAGTGGTGGGCCAAGATCCAAACAGTTCATGCGGTTGATCGTGAATACAATGCTCTTTTGCATTTACTTCCTTGAGTCCACATTGATGAAGCATCAATACAAAGCCGGTCCTTATGTTTTCCGAATAAATGGCGTTGTTCATCATCGGATTGATCGCTTCTCCAAACTCATGGAAGCAAACCTGAATATGCTCACTTTTATATATATGATACTCAAAATGAAATACATAATAGGCTTGCTATTTTCCGAATGACTCGACTCATCGCGACAAACGGCAGACTCGCCATTGTTGCTTCTCTCATTGATATGCTTGATAGCTGCAATCCATTGGTCAGGCAGTTCAGACTGGCACGCGACCGTTTGCTTTCTCCAAACTCTCCAGAGATAAGCGTGCGCCTCATTGGTGCAGACACAACGCATGGCAATCGCTATAGCCTCCCAGTTGCATCAGAGTTAGCTGCTCTAATTGTCGGAGATTTCCCTACCGATGTATCGACATTTGACATTGTTGTACAAACACATCACGGTGATTTCAAGCAGATATCACCATTGCATCCCGCTTTGATGTCTTTGCAATATCCTCTGCTATTCCCGTACGGTGATAAGGGTTTCCACTTGGGCATCAAACTATGTGAAGGCGATAATATTCGCCCCACAATTCGCGAGGATGTATCCATGCGTGAATACTATTGTTATTACTTACACTATCGCGCTGGTGAGCCTAATGTTTTCACCTGCTCTGGTAGATTGTCGGACCAAATAATTGTCAACTCCTTTTCATGTATAGAAGCAAATCGCCTTTCTTATCATACATTCAACCAAGATAAACTTCGTTCCGAGACATACCAAGGCATAACAGACGCTGTTGCCCAGGGTGCACAAACTGGCAGAGATGTCGGCATTAAAATGATATTGCCTACTAGCTTCGTTGGTAGTAGAAGATATATGGCCCAAAACTATTACGACTCTATGGCTTTGTGCCGATCCTATGGTGCTCCAGACTTATTTACTACATTTACGTGCAATCCGAAGTGGCCGGAAATAATCAAGCACTACGTCGTGAACTCGTCAATGCCCTTCGATAGATCTCGATATTGTAACTCGAAGTTTACCATATGAAATCGCAAGAATATGTCAATGACATTAAAGATGGCGGTGCTTTTGGCCCTATTCGAAAGCGTGTAATTTTTTTTGCCCTTGCACCGCTTGTCGCCTCACGCTAATTTCATCGCTACTAAACACGCTTCCCAACTTTTGTTCTTCGTAGTAATATATACCATAGAGTTTCAAAAAAGAGGACTCCCTCATGTACACGTGCTTACGTGGCTCAAAGATCGAGGCGATGGCCTTACGGCTACTTTTATTGATAGCCTTATTTCAGCGGAAATACCAGACATTACTGCTGATCCACTTGGCTATGCTCTTGTTGAAGAGTTCATGATGCATGGTCCATGTGGAGATCTTAATCCTAAATGCCCTTGTATGAAAAAAGGAAAGTGCTCAAAATGGTACCCGAAACAATTCCAGACCGAGACAACTATTGATGAAGATGGATTTCCAATGTATCGTCGCCGTGATGATGGTAGGTTCATTGTCAAGCACGGGTTAGGCTTGATAATGTATGGGTTGTCCCATATAATTTGTCAATTCTTAAAAAATATCAAGCTCATCTTAATGTTGAATGGTGCAACAAGACAAACCTCGTGAAATATCTTTTCAAGTATTGCCTGAAAGGTCATGATTGCGCTTCAATGGCGTTCAGTGTTGGCGACGCTACGCAGCCCTCGACAAGTAACACCAATATTGCTTCTTCTGATGAGATAGCAGAATATATAAAAGCTCGCTATCTATCAACATGTGAGGCATGCTGGCGATTGTTTGGCTTTGAAATTCATGCTCGCATGCCTTCGCTTGAACGCCTATTCAGACATTTACCGGCATGACCAGGTTTCGATTCGCAAACTTCTAACTTGGACAATGTACTTCAGGATCCTAACGGATCTAAAAGCACCTTAACTGAATGGTTCGTCGCGAACCAACGGTATATGGAGGCCCATAACTACACTTATTGTGAATTCCCAACAAAATGGACATGGAACGCCGATCGTAAAATCTGGTCACCAGAAAAGAGGTACTAAAATTGAAGATTGATGCATGTTCACCCGCATCGTGAACTTTTCTATCTAAGAATGTTGCTTATGGTTGTTCGAGGCGCCACATGTTACGAAGACCTACGAACATATGAAGGTGTTGTTTACGAAACTTTTCGCCTGGCATGTCATGCACGTGGCCTTATCGGTGATTTATCTGAATGGTTTTCTCTTTTGATGAGGCCATTGTGTGGGCAACTTCTTCGCAGTTGAGGCATCTTTTCATGGCAGTTATTCAGTACAATGCCGTGGGTGATGTCCGTGCACTATTCAATAGGTATTGGCGTAACATGGTTGATGACATTGCATACAGAATGTCGCGATCTCTCAACGTGTGCGCAACCGCAATGCCTGCGTGCTCACTGCAGGCTTACCTGTTCAAAGAGCTAAATTCCCTTTTCTCTAATAATGGCCTGGTTCTGTCGTCATACAATCTCCCAATGCCGGCTAGCGCGTATGAAAATACCTTTGGTAATAGACTTATCACAGAGGAACTCTGTTATAATAGATTGGAGCTCCAAACACAATCAATATCTATGTATGACAGCCTAAACAATGACCAGCGTCTTATTTACAATAAAGTCATGCATTCTGTCTTCAATGGCAAACCATGTTTCTATTTCGTCTCTGGACATGGAGGTACAGGTAAAACATTTCTCTGGAATGCGATCATCTCCAAGGTTAGATCGAAGGCAAGATCGATAGCGGTTGCCTCATCGAGTTGCTTCCTTATTGCTACCAGTGGTCGGACAACGACTCACGCTTCCATATCCTCTCGATATAGATGATCGAGTATCAGAATATTCACCGTGGTACAATGCTTGGAGAGCTTATAAAGAAAGCGCCTTGGTTTTGTGGGGACGAAGCCCCAATGGCGATAGACGGTGTTTTGAGGCGCTTGATCGCATTTATGAGAGATATTCTTTCCTCGAGACAACCTCGCAAACATAGCTATTCCATTTGGTGGAAAGCCTGTTGTACTCGGTGGTGATTTCAGACAAATACTACCGGTTGTTCAAGGAGGGACACGTACGGAAACTATTGCCGCTTCTCTTATCAAGTCATCCCTATGGAAACATGTCGAAATCCTTCGTCTCACTGTCAATATGCGCCTTACCACATCGTGTTCAACTACTGTGGAGCAAAACGATGTGGCAGAATTTGCGCAGTGGGTGCTTAACATTGGCGAAGGTAGAATTCCTATGAAGAAGCATCCAGGAGAGACACACGCATCATGGATACAAATACCTTCTGAATTCTTGCTTAAACCTGCTAGTGATAACTTGGGCACAATTATTGATACTATTTATGATGATTTTGCTCATAACCACAACTCGATTCCTTATTTGTGAGCTCGTGCGATTATATCGCCGCTTAATACTTTGGTTGACAAGATTAATGCTTCAGTCCTTCTAAAAGTACCTGGAGTTCCTAGAGAATACCTGAGTTACGACAGCATCAGCGATGCTCTTGACCATCCATCTGACCTTGACTTGCTTTATCCAACTGAATTTCTTAATTCTATAAGCATCAGGAATTTCCCTGAGCATATTATTTCGTTAAAAACTGGGGTACCTGTTATTCTTCTAAGAAATATAAATCAAACAATGGGACTATGCAACGGCACACGCCTTCTGTTGACTAGGCTAGGAAATCATGTGCTTGAAGCTGTGGTTATGACTGGAACACACATCGGTGAAACAGTGTGCATACCAAGAATAGTTCTTAACTCAAAAAATCAGAGATGGCCATTTACGCTGCAACGTCGCCAATTCCCGATTAGGCTATGTTATGCGATGACAATAAATAAATGCCAGGGACAAACTCTTCATAAGGTCGGATTTATCTAAAAACCGGTTTTCAACCATGGTCACTTTATGTTGCCATATCAAGGGTTACATCAAGACAGGACTACAAATTTTGATTGAAAATGAGGATGGCTCTCATCGATCGTAAACAAGGAATGTTGTATACGACGATGTTCTCGGATTCCTTTGATTGCTTCATCAATGTATCAACCTTTTCCCTTTCTACACTTGTCGACATCTATTACGATTCACTTGCCATCAATGGTCGACACTCCATGTCTTTACAGATCCATGCTATCGTTTCATTAATGAAGAAAGAACACCGAAAAATATAGATGTTTCATTCATGTAAAAAATATTGCTTCGATAGTAAAAACATTGCGCTCCATTATATTTTTAAAGCTCGTGTCAAATTTACGACTAGATTATATGCATAGTAAAAGTCAATAAACAAAGTTTAAATATATCCCTGCTTGGACATTATAGTTGTAGACCCACCGATTTAGAAATTTATAATCTATTTGCTAAATTACTTGTTATTGTTTTTGTATTGTTGATTCGCCTATACTATATAGTTCGCCCCAACATTCTTTTTGCCCAAAATACTTAACAACAATTGTCTATATGTAGGTTTACATCGGGATAGCCACCCTACCTACGACGCTTGATTTAGCGATTATCTCACTTTCGCAGTCAAGATGCCAAACATTTTGCTTCCTCTATAAATTCTATTCAAGATACCATCTATGTACGTAACACCTTGGATTTCCATTATGATTTTTACTCTAATTTAGGACATGAGCTGTTTAACGTCATACGATGTGCCATTATGAGTGCTCTATCACTATTTGCTTACCGCTCGCTGATATATGTATGTAGACCTTTAGATATTAACATAGACATGTATGTTATATTCTTTCCCTACCAAACTTATAATTTTTACAGATTTAAAAAAATCGCAACCTATAGTTTTTACAGATTTTTAAAAACTGGATCTAATCAGTTCTTTGTCATGTATAAGTCATAGCATGACCATAGACACATTTTTGTGCGAGTAACACCTTGAATTTCCATGATAGTTTTCAAGATGACTCATACGCCAACTGCTTAATGTCGCATGCTGTGCCATCACAGAGTGCTTTATCACCTATTTGCTTACCATTCACGATATATCTATGTAAACCTTTAGATATTAACGATACATGTATGTTATATTCTTGCCTTAGCAAACCTTACACTTTTTTGGGTTTTTAAAAATTGATCCAACCAGATTAGCTATTATCTATAAACCAATGCACCACAACCTTGAATTCCCATGATCATTTTCAAGATGACTCATACATGAACTGTTTAATGCAATGCAATATGCCATTGCAGAGTACTTTATGACCTATTTGCTTACCGCTCGCTAATATATCTATGTAGACCTTTAGATATTAACATATACATGTATGTTATATTCTTACCTTACCAAAACTTAGACTTTTCTTGATTTTTCAAAAAGTTGGATCCAATCAGTTAGATGCTATCTATAGACCAATACACCACCGTAGAATGCTTGAAGACACAATAAAAGATAAGAATAAAATGGCCCATCCTATAGAGAGACCATTGAGAAAGTCATTCCAAACACGATACATTACCGATTGACCCCACTTCTTTTAGATGTGCTTATCAATGATAAATATCTGAATTTGACAGATATAAACATACGTAACTAAAGAACCACCTTTACCAACATAACATATGTTAGGTGAATCTGTTATTTTCACCTTTCCAATTTCTCATCTCCATTCCAATATCGCTACATGTTGTTACAATCTACATAAGCATTTATTCACTAATTAAATTAGATATCTTTTTCCGATTTCATATCTAAAATATATCCTGAACACCATCCATGCCGCAGATATTCACAGCTTAGGCTAACAAAATAGAATTGAAAACCATGATAGCTATGCAAGAAAGGCGCCGCACCACTAGATTAGTTTCGAGCATAAAAGCTAAACAACTAGCTTAGTGACATAACATACATTAGGTCTCGCCATATTATTTTTACCTTTACGCTTTCTTGTTTGTGTTGGGATATTCACTGTATTATGATTTATATAAACGCTTGTTAGCTGATTAGACTATATACCTTCTTCTCGAACCAATGTTTAGACTATTCTCAAACAATGTACATGGTACAGATATTCACAGATTAAACTAAGAAAATAGGATTGAAAAGCATCATAGCGATGTACAACTTACATTCTTGCCGCTAAATCGCTTCCAAGAACATCAAACACCGTGATTTTACACAAAATTGATAACGCTTGTTTATTTACAGTACATATGAAAGAACTCATCCTTTGTTAAATTTTGTCGCTTATATTTCCATTGACAGCTTTGTCGCTAGATGTACTTCTATAGCACCAAAATCGAATCACAAGAAGGTCGATTTTTAACAGACACATTGTTTTTCCAAGAAAGAACACCAAAAATATAGATGCTTCATTCATGTAAAAATATTGCTTTGATAGTAAAAACATCGCGCTCCATTATATTTTTAAAGCTCCGTGTCAAATTTATTTACTAGATTATATGCATAGTA
The DNA here is from genome assembly GCA_036346405.1 of Phyllostachys edulis. NCBI lineage: Eukaryota > Viridiplantae > Streptophyta > Magnoliopsida > Poales > Poaceae > Phyllostachys > Phyllostachys edulis. Next base: position 105,478,478 of record CM070546.1, read on the forward strand.
AAAGTCAATAAACAAAGTTTAAATATATCCCTGCTTAGACCTTTAGATATTAACATAGACATGTATGTTATGTTCTTTCCCTACCGAAACTTATAATTTTTACAGATTTAAAAAAAAAGTTAAAACTTATAGTTTTTACAGATTTTTAAAAAACTGGATCTAATCAATTTGCTGTCATGTATAAATCAGCACATGACCATAGACACATTTTTGTCCAGAACATCTTGAATTTCCATGATAATTTTCAGTATGGCTCATACATCAACTGCTTAATGTCGTGCAATATGCCATCACAAAGTACTTTATCACCTATTTGCTTACCATTCACGATATATCTATGTAAACCTTTAGATATTAACATATACATGTATGTTATATTCTTGCCTTACCAAACCTTACACTTTTTTGGGTTTTTAAAAATTGGATCCAACCAGTTAGCTATTATCTATAAACCAATGCACCATGCCTTGAATTCCCATGATCGTTTTCAACATGACTCATACATGAACTGTTTAATGCAAATGCAATATGCCATTGCAGAGTACTTTATGACCTATTTGCTTACCATTCGCTAATATATCTATGTAGACCTTTAGATATTAACATATACATGTATGTTATATTCTTACCTTACCAAAACTTAGACTTTTCTTGGTGTTTTTAAAACTGGATCCAATCAGTTAATTGCTATCTATAGACCAATGCACCACAGTAGAATGCTTGAAGACACAATAAAAGATAAGAATAAAATGGCCCATCCTATAGAGAGACCATTGAGATAGTCATTCCAAACACAATGCATTACCGATTGACCCTACTTCTTTTAGATGTGCTTATCGATGATAAATATCTGAATTTGTGAGATATAAACATACGTAATTAAAGAACCACCTTTACCAACATAACATATGTTAGGTAAGTCCTGTTATTTTCACCTTTCCAATTTCTCATCTCCATTCCAATATCGCTACATGTTGTTGCAATCTACATAAGCATTTATTCACTAATTAAATTAGATATCTTTTTCCGATTTCATATCTAAAATATATCCCTAACACCGTCCATGCTCTGAGATATTCACAGCTTAGGCTAACAAAGTAGAATTGAAAACCATGATAGCTATGCAAGAAAGGTATTTGCACCACTAAATTAGTTTCCAAAGCATAAAGGCTAAACAACTAGCTTAGTGACATGACATGCATTAGGTCTGCCAAATTATTTTTACCTTTACAGTTTCTTGTTTGTGTTGGGATATTCCTGTATTATGATTTATATAAACATTTGTTAGCTGAGTAGACTATATATCTTCTTCTCAAACTAATGTTTAGACTATTCTCAAACAAAGGTACATGGTACAGATATTCACAAATTAAACTAAGAAAATAGGATTGAAAAGCATCATAGCAATGCACAACTTACATTCTTGTTGCTAAATCAGTTCAAGAACATCAAACACCGTGATCTTACACAAAATTGATACTACTTGTTTATTTACGGTACACATGAAAGAACCCATCCTTTGTTAAATTTTGTCGCTTATATTTCCTTGACAGTTCATCGCTAGATGTACTTCTATAGCACCAAAATCAAATCACAAGAAGGTCCCAGCTTTTTAACAGACACATTGTTTTTCCAAGAAAGAACACCAAAAATATAGTTGCTTCATTCATGTAAAAATATTGCTTCGATAGTAGAAACATCGCTCCATTATATTTTTAAAGCTCCGTGTCAAATTTACGACTAGATTATATGCATAGTAAAAGTCAATAAACAAAGTTTAAATATATCCCTACTTGGACATTATAGTTGTAGACCCACCGATTTAGAAATTTATAATCTATTTGCTAAATTACTTGTTATTGTTTTTGTATTGTTAGTTCACCTATACTATATAGTTCGCCCTACATTCTTTTTGCCCAAAATACTTAACAACGATTGTCTATATGTAGGTTTACATCGGGATAGCCACCCTACCTACAACGCTTGGATTTAGTGATTATCTCGGTTCCACAAGTCAAGATGCCAAACATTTTGCTTCCTCTATAAATTCTATTAAGTATACCATTTATGTACGTAACACCTTGGATTTCCATCATGATTTTTACTCTAATTCGACATGAACTGTTTAACGTCATGCAATGTGCCATTGCAGAGTGCTCTATCGACTATTTGCTTACCGCTCGCTGATATATGTATGTAGACCTTTAGATATTAACGAGACATATATGTTATGTTCTTTCCTACCAAAACTTATAATTTTTACAGATTTAAAAAACGTTAAAACTTATAGTTTTTACTGATTTTTAAAAATCGGATCTAATCGGTTTTTGTCATGTATAAGTCACGCATGACCATAGACACATTTTTGTTCGTAACACCTTGAATTTCCATGATAATTTTCAAGATGACTCATACGTCAACTGCTTAATGTCGCAAGGTGCCATCACAAACTACTTTATCACCTATTTGCTTACCATCCGTGATATATCTATGTAAACCTTTAGATATTAACATATACATGTATGTTATATTCTTGCCTTAGCAAACCTTACACTTTTTTGGGTTTTAAAAAATTGATCCAACCGATTAGCTATTATCTATAAACCAATGCACCACAACCTTGAATTCCCATGATCGTTTTCAAGATGGCTCATACATGAACTAATTCAAGAGACCTTTACACATGCACGTAAACATTAGTGCTATGTTCTTAACTTACCGAGCTTACTGATTCAGCGCCTTTTTAAAAAACCTTAACCTAATCAGTTTGTTGTTACCTATAAGTTACAGCTTCATCGAATAAACCTCTAATGCAAAGTAAAAAAAAGGGAAAACATTTGATCCATTCTATAGACGAACCATTGGATGCTCATTTTAACCTGAACTGATTACCAACTGACCCCCCTTTTGTTATATATGCTTATCAATGGTGAATGTCCAAACTTGACAAGTAAAAACATACATAGCTAAAGAATCGCCTTAAACAACGCACCACACACTGAGCCTATTCTATTATTTTCGTCTTTTCGCTTTCTTATTTCTATTCAATGACTCTATGTGCTGTTATGATTTATATAATCATTTGTTCACTAATTAGATTACATATCTTTTTGCCTCACAAATTAGATTAGATGGTTTTTTCCGAATCTGACATTTAAAATTAGTTCTGAGCCATGTACAGTCGTGGTCTTGACATGCTAAAGTAGGAAAGCACGATTGGACACCGTAATAATTATACAAAAACTTCACTCCGTTACTGAGTTAGTTTGGGCAACAAAAAACTAAGTTTTCACCCAAATTGATCATGCCTATGTTCCATAACCATTATGTAAACTCATGCACCCTAATCGAAAAATTGTATTCGCTTAAAGGAACCCTATTTAGTGTACCATGAATCTATAAGGAATTAAACAAGCCCTTACACTGTTTGAGCTCTGCACAGGTCAAACCATTTCCCTGTTACGGCACTGTAGTACTATTCAGTTAAAGTAACCAACCGTATTGTTTTTACTAAATATACACCGATAGCCATGCATCCGCTTCTACTGCCTAAGACCTACAATTTTATTTCATTTGTCCTATTATTTCGTCAATGGCATTATCCAATTCACTTTCTGCTTTTGGTTTCGTTTGCTCATTATGGAAACAAAGTTATGTAACCCGTTTAAGCTCATTGAATCTGACAGATAGCTTTATGTCTTTAAGTCTATTCCGCACATACTTAACTTTGATACACTACTCATTTCCCGTTACATTACTCATGAGATTGACTTTCCTTTTCAAAATCCTTTTTTGCCAGATGGAGTACACTCTACTGAAAAATGTGACACAAGAATCGCATCGTTGGCGTGTTCGTGTGAGAGCAACTCGTTTCTCCGAATATGTAGAAGATGGTACTCCTAGAAAGGTCCTTCGCCTTGATTTCGTTCTTTTTAGACTAACAGTGACCTCCTTGTATACACATTTTCTCTCCTCACACACCACCAATTACATACTAACTGATTTTAATCATCTTAATTAACAGGGCACTACCATGGAGGCGCAGATTCCAGGAAGACACCTTGCTCTATTCAACTTGTCCCTAAAGGAAAACAGTGTCTACTTTATTGAATACTTCGAGGTTGCTAATGCTAAACCATCTTATCAGGCAGTTGACTGTCCTATTATGGCTAGATTTACCAGACACACAAAGATCAACGAGATAGTACCTGTGCCAGACAATTTCCCAATATATGCATGCACAGTTGTCTCGTTTGATGTGTTACGAACACGCCTTGGACAGAGCCAATTCCTTTCAGGTTAGCAACATTCAGCAAAGCCCTTTTTCCAGACTACGCATATTGCATCATGACATACCTTTACAATTAACTTCCCTACATATTTCGGTTTTATAACAAATGCTATTCATTGCAAGATACCATTGGCCTTATTACGGAATCTCTCACGTTAAGGCAGTGTTTCATAAAAGGATAACAAAGACAATCCGTAATATCAATATCACAGATGGCGGTACTCGACTTTCTCTATCTTTATTTCATACATACATAAAATTGTACTCACCAAACGAATAAACACTTACCAACTTAAAAAACAGAGAAACAGCATGTGTTACTCTATGGGGACCGCACGCCACTCAATTTGATGCGCCTGGACTGCAAGCTGAAGCAGAGAACAACCCTGTCGTAATACTCTTTGTTGGACTCACTACTAGACTCTATGAAGGTACAAACCACCTCCATTTACATAGATACATAGATTTGGTCCACATAAAATTACGCGTATATATTGTCATCACACAGATAACTTATTGAAATGTGTACGAAACTTATGCAGGTCAATTATCATTGCAAGGTAGCACTATCTGCAAGTGGTATACTAACGCTAACATCCCTGAGGTGCTTGCTCTACGAAACAGGTAGACGTACCAGAAACCTGATTTCTTCACTTTTCTCTTTATTTTTATGTTTCACTAAATTGACATTACTTTACAAAATCCCGTAAAACAACAGATCCTATAAATGTATTTGTTTTATACATGGAACACTCAACATTCGATTCAACGCTTAATAGCATATCCATTTCTGTTACAGTACATTAGGCCAAAAAAACGACGAGTTTACCATTCCATAGAAACTCACAATGAATAAACATACCTCATACAACCAATAAAATTGTAGCAAGCTAAGCATATTGCATCCTCAATATCCTAATGCGCAACCCCTAGATCACCGTACGATCTCAGTTAAAAGCAAGAGATAATCAGATCTTGAAGAAAAACATAAACAATAAACAGTTTGGATTGTTCATAACAAAATCTGAGCGCTTGAAAAGGATATTCCTGAAAAATTGCATAGTATAGCATATAAACAATGTAAGATATATGTTTGGGAACATAACTGAATTAAGCTAAACAACAACATAACTGAGTTAAGCTAAACAAGATTGATGATAACAATATGCTAACACAAGATATCAGCACAGCAGATGCTGCACAATAATTAGACCACAAGTAAAATATGGTAGTGCTTCAACAGTATCAAACCCCCTCTCAGTCCGATGGCCTCTGGTTAGAACATACATTAGTTACTTTTTTTCCTCTAAATTACCGCATCGACACTGCTTATAATAGCGTGATAGCCCAACACAATAGCAATTATGATACAAAGATAGGTACATTGCATCGCATATTGTTCAAACAAATGCATGTGCTATGCTCTGAAAGTGCTATCTAACTTAAAATTGAAAATATCTATGCTCTAGCAGTCATTTCCAAATTCATAGTTTTTATGATTTTTCAAACGTATTGTCAAATGCGTTGTTTTTAACATGTAATCATCTCTGGCCTCAGTTTTTCAGCCATACCTCATCAAATTACATGGTTTGGGCAAACCCAAAGCCGCATAAAGAAGCAGTACCAATGATGTCTATGAACTAGCAACCTTAAATGCGCGCGAAGCGGTGGTATGTTGCCCTCTGCAGACTTTACTTCAATATAGCAACGAATGATTTTAGACATTCTATGACAGTTTCACATTTTCTACCAAAACACAAATGACAGGTCAGTATGTACACCGTCAAGATCGCAATCAAAGAATCGACCCCAAATGAGGCTGGTGGTACCTAGCTTTGTGGTGGTTGCAAAAGGACGCAATCCCAACACTTGAAGGTTACAGATGTGCGAGGTGCAACGACTTGACAGCTGAACCAAGGTTCTTGCCAAAACACATTTCCTGCCCTTTCCATTCTGCTATTATGTCCATATACCTACTACAAGCACCTCCAACTATCTTCCTAACATACTTTACATATAGATACAAGATCCCTGTGCGTGGTACCAACATAGACAGCATTCGCAAAACTAATGCACCAACAGTGGAATTCGTGTTCTTTGGAGATATAGGACAAGAATTGGTTGGAATGTCGGCATTAGACCTTGCAGCGAGTGCACCCACCATCACTGGTTTCGTACCACCAGAAATAACAAGACTTTATGGACGTCAGTATAGCCTAAAAGTCAGTGGATCACGTGGATCTCTTCAAAGACTGTCTGCATCATTCCAAGTTGATAGCTTCAGCATCATATCCACAAACCTTCCACTTTCATTACCTGCTCCAGTGCAAACTGAAACTCCAAAAGATGCTGAACCTGTTTATCAGACAACTGCTAGCTCATCGAAAAATACAGGTAAATACCTTCTTCTACCAAGCTCCATTTCAACGCACACGTAACACATCGCATCATCGGTTACCAATACCAACGACTGTGCACAAACAAAGACCGTAACGTACTGGGTTACACACACCTCCATCCCCAGAAATCAAGAAGGTATGAACCATCGTCATGCAACTTATGAACTTACTCTTTGTTTGTACAGACCCATTGCACCCAACCATTCTCGCATAAGTTTTTATTACACTATACACAAACTAACTAACCACTGTTACAGTCCACAAAACGTCCCGCCAAGACGATTTCAATGATGTCTTCACATCCTGATGACGATACAAGGTGCTTCTACTCCAAACTGCTGTTATAACTCATTAGATGATTGACGCAAGTCTTAACCAAGTACTGACCAAACATTTTCCTCTTTACAATAGCTTCGAACGAGCGAAGAAATCCTGTGTTAGAAAGATTGACATGGATACACCGGCAAACGAGTAGAACAACAGGTCAGCATCGTAATAAAAAACGCACTCCCTATCATTACCAGCACTGAAAAATACACTAATTCTTCTATACCAAGTTCTTTTTTGGCAGGGATCCTATGTACAGAATAGACGACCTTGAATCAGCACACTACGCCTTTTGTGACAAGCGATTGTGCTAACGCTACTTTGTAAAAACTGCTGAAGAACTGAGAGCAATCGCACAAAACCAAAGATAAGCAAATCTCGGGTTGTTTCCTATCCCCGTTATGCCGCTTGTACATATTCCCTAACGTTATGAGCTACTATATACACCGCAAACTCTATGTATTGCCTAGTCAGATACATGCCCAAAAAAACGCATGTTCCAAGGTTCACCTTATGTAACATTCCTTGTTAAATTACCTTTGGATTACTTGGTGAAAATATACTCCACCCATGCTCTCTCTCTCTCTCTCTCACACACACACACGCACACACTCATCTGCTTACATGCCATTACAGTTTGTCTCCAGATTATTCCCCAATTGCTTTATTACTTTGATGTGAAAAATAGACCAAACTCTCTTGGCTGGGTAACAATTGTTGTGTGCACATGTCAAAGGTTATGTGATCAGAATGTTAGCCACAAGGAGAAATTTGCATGCGTTGAGTTATACCCTACAACAGTCCTGTCCTATGTCAGCAGTTTATGGCTTCTCCATTATTTGCCTATTGTAGACTAATATTGCAGTTTATTACTATAAATGTTCCATTGTTCCTCCAATCTAAATACATGGTTAATGCATGCAGTCCACTAAGATTTGTAAGAAACATCACCTGATATCAATTAAACACAGCTGTAGTATTACTTTTTCAAAACCCCAAACAATCTGAAACAAAACATGCCATAATACCACACTATCAGTGTCCTCTCCATCATGAAATGCATCATTCGGTGTTTTGCTGTTGAACTGCAAACTCCAGATCATACATATTAACATTTATACCCACTCACATATTTACTGCTAAACTATTAACTCAAGATCATGCATATTAACATTTATACCCACTCACATATAACAGCAGACTACCACAACCAGACAAAGCGCAGCGAAGCAAGCTTGACGTCCTAGTGTAAGTTATCTCTCCTCCTGCTGCTGCTCAAAGCGAGCTTGCTTGTTGCTGGAATTGGGTTCTTGATCTGATCTCTGTGTAGTCGGTAGATCCCGCGACCACAAGGTCCGGCATTCCGGCCCGTTCTGGCGTCTCTTGCGGTCACCTCTTCGAATCCGGGCAGCGTTCTTGGAGAATTCTGGTGAAGGTTTGGAGAATTTATCTGCCTTAGTTAGACCTGTCATTCGGGCGAGGTATGGCGGCCGCCCGACCTCCCCCGCCGGCCGGACGCCCCCGCTCACCTCGGCGCCAGGTACTCACCGTTTATGTAGAAGGCCACCATGGCCGCCGCCGAGTCGGACGTTGCCTTCCTCGTCGCGCGTGGGCTATCTCCTCTTCGTATTGGGTGCGTGGGTCTAGTTAGGTCGCGTGCGATGCCTGGGCCCGCAGCCCACTCCCTACTCGATGGTAACTAACACAAGCCACCCAGCCAGAGGCATCTCGCGTACTCGAGAACGACCTCACTACCCAACGACAACGAGGGCTGAGTGGCGGCGGCGGGCGATGACCGGCGGTCCTGACAAGAGCGCCGAGGCGGCTCGAGCGCGGCGGCCGGGGGCAGGCGGCGAACAGAGGGGGCGGGACCGCCGGGGGCACGGCGAAGGGCGGAAGAGGCAAGAGCAGAACAGAGCAGGAGATGCCAAGAGTTTGGCTCCGTTTGGTTCCTAGAAATGATTTGTATCCAAGGAATTGAACCACCAATTCCATTTCTTGAATTGGGCTGTGATTTCAATTCAGCTGTTTGAATGACAAATGAAATTACTCGTTGGAATTCCAACACCATGCCAATTCCTGATCCTGTTCGGATGTCCTATTTTCAGAATTGCTACTACACAGCTTCAAGATGAAGTAAAACCTGATTTGAGAACTACACTTCTACATTTTGTTTTCCCGCTATTTCTATCACATAGTTAAACTAATTCGCAAATAAAAACTTATTTCACTAATTGATGTACTTTTTTTACAAAGAAAAAACTGCAAATTAAGTAGATGCAGTAGGTGCTGCTACATTTTTTAAGAGAGAGAGAGAAGCTCCGCTGAAAATTGGCTAGATGCATCATTACAAGAACTAGCACAGAATCATGTATATAGGTTGTAGTTGTTGATTCCTATTAAGTTGAATATACCAACTAGTTCATCTCAAAGCTTAAGCTGACAAGAAAAGACGAACAATTCATTTATACTTCAACTTCCTCACGTGTAGGCTCTCTCGGGCCTAATACGTGGAATATAAGTTGGCTACAATTTTTTTTTCTTTAATTACGCCAACCAAGTCTTTAACTTAAGACTTTTTAGCTCTGATACCATATTAAGTTATATGTACCAACCAATTCACCCAAAAACTTAAGTTGATGAGGAAAGACAAACAATTCACTTAAACTTCAACAATTCCATTTAGTCTCATTGCAATATAGTTTGTGTATGGATTCCTTTGCTATTGGGTAATACCCTTGGTCAACTCTGTCATACCTAAAAATTAATCATGGGTTCCCATCTGGTCTTGTCCATTGTTGTTGACTTGTCTTGGTTTCGTGAAAGTAGATGCTGAAGTTTCAAATGGAATGAGATCCGCATACTTAATGCTCAAACGTTGGCTTAATTGAAGAGCAGGTAGTGTGGTGTACATCTTCTTTTCTTTTATTATGTGTTTAAAATGGATAAATCAAGAGCCAGTTGGTGTAGTCAACACAAAATTTAGTGAGGTAGCATGTAATGCGTCGACGAAAACGAAAGCAAAAATCTGTTAATACTTTCAGTTGCCAAGGATTGTGTAGTGGAGAGGAGTTTGAGTGGTCAAACAGCTTCAGCTTTCGGGCACATACAGTGCATATACTGGGACTAGGATAGTGTAATTCCCTGCATTCAGGCCAGCATAGTAATAAATTTGTAGGGAAAGCAAGGCAACCGCCCAAGTTAGTAGTCACTAGTCAGTACTAGAAACCCTCGCGCGCGTTTGCGCGTCGAATTGAAGCTGAACGAGTATGACTGGTATTATGGCGCCGTCAATAATAGAAGTTATCTAGACGGTGGTGATAGATATGGTTATGAAAGATAATCATGGTTGTGCTAAATATAACAAAAGTTATTTAAGTAGATAATTATGGCTATGTTAACTATAACAAAATTTGTTTCTGTCTATAATATGTCGTTGGCTATCACTTGCTCTGTTAGTTTGTGAAAGCTGGTTTAGGTAAGACAGCAATATGGGCAGAAACTGTTATGCATAGAATGTATAGTTGTAGTAAATTTGATCCAATCTAAGATAGACCATAGTAGTTGAACAAACAAAATATGCTGAAATAGGTAGAGCAGATGCCTTATATTAACATGACCGTAGTTAAGCTTTGTTTGTCGAAGGTTTTAAAAGGGCAGTATGTTGGTGATGCTGCTGTAGAGTTGATAGGATAGGAAGTATACATACTAAGATTACACAATATTAAGCAAAACAAACTATATGCTTTGATCTAGGCGGGTAGACAACAAGCAAAATACACGTCTTTCATGCGACAAGCAAAACACACGTGTTTCATGCGACAAGCAAAATAGCCGGTTGATACGATGACCTGTTAGGAAAACAAAATACTGATCAGCTGGGAAAACGTGTGTGTAGATGGGGCACTAGATAATTTGCATTGGAAAAATTATTAGAACCACAGTGCAATGCTAGATATTATATACCTGTTTTTTTTTCTTGAGTGGCAAGGTCTTTTTTTAATCAGTATCGATGGGCTTTCAGTGCGGAAAGTAGGTGTGGTATGTAAGAAAGGTATATGCACAAGGCCAGTATATGGTAGGAAGACATATTATTTTCTACTGAATTAGTCCCTACAATCGCGAAACAGTGTGCAAAGAAAGTGTTCATTTCAAGTTTATGGATAATACAATCTATTGTGATAGAGTGTGTGATAAAGAGCTGGTTCATAGGACATATTGATGTTTTGTTATTGTGTAGTCAAAAGTTCGATGGCTGACAGTGTTCGCAGTAGTGGTTATACAGAAGTGTGTGGAGACTTTTTTTATAATAGTGATACGCAGGCAAGGAATGTAAAAGGGAAGCTCTTGCAGATGTATAATCCTATAGAGATGGCTAGATGTTGGATCTTAAATGATACAATTTGTAAGCGGTAATGTTCTGTTGCTGTTGGGAAAATATAATGTATAATGTGGTAGCACAGCTAGTGCTCCTCCAACTACAACTACCCAAAGCTTGTATCGTGATAGATGCCGGGTTACATTATAGCAGCCCAAATTGCCCATGCAAGAAGTTAAATCACAGACATCAACCCACAGGCTTTCATGTTCCATTTTGAAAAGATTTCAGATAAACAGAGAAGCAGCATACCGAAATATGTCTGTACAAAAGCAGCAAAAACAAGTTTGTGTGAACCAAAATTGGAAAGAAAAACATTACTAAGTAGTTCGTTAATGGCAATATTTCATAATACTGTTTGGTAATAAATGATAGAACTGCAGATAAAGAAGGCATATATGTTGGTTGTAACTTGCAATACGAAAGAGCATGGTCAAATGAGCATTTGCAGATCTTGAATCTGGTAAATAGTTAATCTTATGCAAGCAGGATCAATCTTGTATGAAGATGGGAAAATATCAAATGCTTTAGCAACAACCAAAAGGGAATTTACCATGGTCAAGCTCATAGAAGTTAAGTCACAAGATGTGTGTTGTAAAGAATGCCAAATAGTGGCAGCAAACATCACCCTGGTAGCCTTCCCTTTGACATTGAAAGTCCTTAGCAATTTAAGGATTAAAGAGTAGGCAAGTAGAGCCACAGCTGAAGTTTAATCCAATTCCTCAGTGAAGTGACATCCCTAGAGTGAAGAATGATGTGTTAGATATCAAAGACCATGACAGCATATCCAAGTTTAGTACATGTCTAGGCAATTTAGCATGTCATGCTGTGACATATGCATCCTAGGCCATTTAGCAAAGCCGCGATTCTGGAGGAACCAATTTACCGAATAGCCTCACCTAGCCCATTTAGCATGTCATGCTGTGACATATGCATCCAACATACAAAGTACAATTAAAGTAAAGTTCAACTGACTATGCAACTGGATGTGGAACGAATTTAGCATCATGCAGATCTTGAAAATGCAAATGTAGCAAGAACTACCCATACTTGGATAAAAGTTTGATAAAGCATGTACCACACAATCGATTATGCATGATGTGATGACCTCAAAAAAGAAAGAAACCCATATATATGCAAATGGTCATATTGCTAAAAATATGGAACTGAGGACAACTAAATGCTATATAATTTTTGCCCATCCACCGTCTGGTTAAGTTGCATAAAACAAACCATGCTCCTGTTAAGTGCCACTGCCTCATTGATTGTGTAGCCAACAGCTGCACGATCTTCCTCTATTCGAAGGAAATCACATTCATCTATGTTTTCTGCATGTGTCTTCTTGCCTATAAGAGAGAAAGACAGGTTGTCAAACCATTACAATAGAAGCATAAGTAACTCAAGAGTAAAAAAGAAATAACGTACCATCTTGTTGCTCCTGAAAAGATTTAAACCCCAAGATATCTCCATCCAATGCAAACCTACACAATCTGATCCGCTCCACTCTCTCACTCCATGCCTTCCAAGAGTGTCCACGATGTTCAGCAGCCGTCAACCAATCGCCTGGCATAGTCCTTGCGGTCTTCCCTGGCCTCGAAATTTCCCCACCTTTGTCCTTCCCCCCACCTTTCTTGCCCCAGACCTCTCCTTCCTTGTTGCCTCGGCATCTCCACCAATGTCAGGTCCATCCTATTCAAAACATCTGCATGTGCCTCTGCGATCTCCCCTGCTGACATCCCTGCCAACCTAGCCATGTTCTTTGAATTAATCTCTGCTGCAAGTGATGGCTCCCCACCATCCAATTGCATATCCTCTCCTCGCAATTCCACAACCCCAGCCCCACCTGCCTTCATCGAATCATCCCTTGCATCAACCTGCTTCATCGGTTTCGTTGACGCCGCATCAGAAACTGAAGCCACAACACCCAATTGTCCCCTCCCATTTCCACTGTCCAGTAGTATGACATCTCCCCCCAATCCCTTCTCCCCCGTCGCACCACCAACCTTTTAAGCCACAACCTCGGGATCAATTTTTTGTGCGCTTTGTTTTGTCGGCTGCAACGGTTTCGTCTGCCTCCGCTTTGGGGGCGCGTCGTCAGCGACGAACTCTCTCCACCGGTTGAAATCCATGCCCTTCCTCTCCTTCCTCCTAATCGGGCCAGTCGCGGCGGCTACGGGCTGGTAGTCCGTCTCGTCCTCCTCGTCGTATTGCGTCGAGCCAATGAATAAACCGAACCCAAGGCCGAATCGCAATAGGGCGACCGAGCAAGGCTGCTCAAGACATTGCTGGCGGCCGAGCTAAAATGCAAGCGGCGCTGAGTCGGAGCAGACTCCAACACAATATTGGGCTAGCGAGGCGCCAAGAGGAGGGGGCGAGGGGCTAGGGCCAAGAGAGGGCGACGGAGGCAGTCATGAGCGGGAGAAGCGCCGTGAAGGAACTAGGTGACCTATTGGAGCGGAGCTGGGGCTTGAAGAGAAGCTAGAAGCCGGAGGGGACCAAACCAAACCGAATCGAACGAACGCGAGGCAGCCCGGCGCAAGATCCGACGGCCCACAGAATCGAGCCGACGTGGATGGCGTAGCTACGTCTGGAGTCCGCAAGGATTTATAAAGAAAGATTCCCCGGTTTGCTTGTTAGAGTTTCTTGTTCATATGACACTATTGATGACCCAACATCAATATCAAAAATGGCACGCTCCACCGTGCTCCTAAAGGGCCAGACTCCCCACTGCGTGTCACATGTAAAATCTAGACATCTGAGGCACGGAACAGACCGAGTCAAACCCCAGGGGCACGACAAAGGACAAGCATAGAGGAGGAATATCGTGGAGGGGAGGTAAAGCAAATGCTAAAAAATGCATTAAAAAAATTTAACACTATTTGACACTATTTAACCCTTTAAAAATATTTTTTTCCTTGGATTTTTTTACCTTTTTTCTCGTACTCTCGCAGCTTCAAATGTATTATCACATGCACCGAAAAAAACGCCACAAATTTTTCACATAAAATCATCAGCAATGACGCGACATTGTACTCTTCGCCACGACGTGCGAGAGTTCACCTTCATGGTCGTGGCGGCAGCGATAGTTCACCTTCGCGGGTCGTGGCGGCGGGCAGTAGTTCACCTTCGCGGGTCGCGGCGGCGGACAGTAGTACACCGTCACCGGTCGTAGCAACGGGCAGTAGTACATCGTCGCGGGTCGCTGCACCATGATTTCATGTGAAAAATTTGTGAATTTTTTTTCCTGGTGCATGCGAGAATACATTTGAAGCTGCGAGTGCGGGGTAAAAGGGAAAGAACAAGTATTCAAAGAATTTTTTTTAAGTGTTAAATAGTGTACCAAATAGTGTCAAAAATAATTTTTAAACCATTTTTTAAACTCTTCACTTCCTTTGCCTTGCCTCCCAACCACAACATTCCTCCACTGTGCCTCCAGGGCACGGCATTGCCATCTGCCGCACCTCTAGGGGCCGGACTCAGCCTAGTTCGTGTCTAGGGACCCGAATTTCACTACTGACATGCGGTGGGGAATCCTGCCTCCTATGACACGGTGGAAGATGCTATTTTTAGAATTGACGTCGAATGAGAGCTAAAATTATTATTAGCGTCATTGCGTAGTGCCATATGAGGCAAAAAAAAAACCCCGTTGGTTATTCTCGGTCTTTGGATAAAGATGCAGAGGTGATTAAACTATTGCTTAATTCCTGTATGTAGCACCAAAGTAGGTGTTACCGATTGGAAGACCCGTTGATGCCGTTAGTTTATTTTTGCCCAATTTGACTGAAGAACAATTTAAATTTGTTGGATTATGAAAGAACAAAGTTGTGTAGAGCCTCCGTCAAGTTCTAGATTCCCGTATTAAAAAAAAGCAGATCTAGCGGCGGCAAGCTACACCGCCGCGATTTCCGCAAAGTCGGCGAGCTACACGGCCTCTCCGCCTAGACGGTCCAGGGCGGGTCTCGCGGCCTAGGTCCGGCAGGTTGAGCGGCCGGACGGAGAGAGAGGGGGAGGGAGAGAGAGAGAGAGAGGGAGAGAGAAGGGGGCGAGCGAAGGCGGTGGAGCGAGGCCGTGGCCACGGAGGACAGAGGCGGCAGCGTCCCTTCCGTTTGGAGGTTGAAGGCGGGTAGATCAGGGAGTATTGACCTTTGGGCCGTGTGGGCTGCAAATCACTGGACCAGTCGTAACGGGTTTAGCCCATGTGGGTCGCACCAGACCAATTAGGACACCGACTCGACCTCTACTCTTCTGTCAGGCGCAGCGGCAGATGGCAGCTATTGCCTTTTCTTTTCTTTTTTTTTTTTCGTTGTTTCTCCTTTTCCGTAGTCCTCTCCCTTTATTTATAGATAAGGCTGTCAGCTTACACCTGGCTGGAGGCCTCGAATGTTGCAATAAATGGGATCTTTCGTGCATGCATGATGATCACTTATACATACAAGGAAAAAGTCATTATAGCACTCTGAACTTTGTTTGAAATTCCGTTTAGCACCTCTCCAAATTTTGCAATCTAATTCAAATAATGCCTTAACCCGGTTTGGTATGGTGGTATTATCCGTGTAGCGTAATAAGTGCGTGGTTTTACCATATAAGATGACACATTGATCAACTATAGGTGAATGACAGGTAAGACCCACATGAGCTTCTCCCCCAAATCGAAACAGAGAGGGAAAGAGCTATAGGGGACTGTGGTCATGAAAGCACGACCGATAGCTAGGTGGGGGAAACCCCTGTGGGCCTCACCTACCATTGACCCAACTTAGCAAACGTGTAATCCTACGTAACAAAACCGCCCACTCATTGTGCCACGTAAGCAATATTATCCTGCGAAACCAGGTCAATGTGTTATTTGAACCGGATTGCAAAGTTCAGGGGACAGGGGTTAAATGTCTGATTTCATAGTTCAAGATGCTGACTGGGCCTTCGAGTAAACTTTAGGGTGTTATGTGGATTTCTTCCTACATACAATTTTAATATTTTTTTGCGATTAATTTTAAGATACTTTGTGTGGTAGCTAATAAATAGCTTTATAATGGGATCATCGACTCAGATTTATTATGATCACGTCCAACGTCCCAAATTAACGCCTCAAAGAACACTACCTCGTCGGCCCACATTTTGAGCCACCCGCGACCCGATCGACCCTGGAGTTGCTTCCGGCAGCTTCTGGTTCTGTTTTTGTGTCGAGTTCTATTGCTAAAAAAACTCATGCCTTAAATACGTATTTTCATTTTGTTGTCTTGTAACGTGAATATTGACATCGGTGCATTTTGTTTTTTACATTTTAGCATCATGTCGGAGATGAAGGACACTAATGCTGCTGGGCATGATCTTGTTGGAAATTCTGAGCCTATGGACCAGAGTGAAGACAATTCCATGCCCTCGGCACAGCAACAGGTTATTTCTGAACTAGTTCTGATTTCTGAATATCATATGGTCACTTAAATTGCAGTCTTGCATTCTAATTAATGGAACAACTAGCAAGGTTGCTCTCAATAACTGGCATGATCCGTTACTTGTGGTGAACACTGAACACATTCTCCTATGTGCAGGAACAAGCAAACAAGAAGAAATTCGGAGGACTAAAGCCCAAAAAGCCACCACTCATCTCAAAGGTCCTTGCATTTGCATGCCTCATCCCAAAATGAAACATCCCATACCAGATAGCTGCATAAACAACAGTAGTTATCAGTAATTAAAGTGCTCTTTGTAATTGTAGGATCATGAGCGGGCTTATTTTGATTCTGCTGACTGGGCTCTAGGAAAGGTATTACCCTTTTATGTGGCTTCAATTTTATTTTAGTGTGTTAAGTAATTGAGTTCCAAATTCCAATGCATTAATATTCTGACATTTGGCTCTGGACAGCAAGGTGTTGCAAAACCCAAAGGACCGCTTGAGGCACTTAGGCCGAAGTTGCAGGTACTATTCATATATAGGATCATATTTAGCACCCTAAATGAGCATGTGTTCTGCATATTTTGCTCAAGTTCAGGTCTATTGAGTTCTGGACGCCTACAAAATTTGCACCATAAACTCATTGCTATACATTGCTCTTATTTCAGCCCACACGACAACAGCAACAACGTTCAAGACGCTCTATTTATACTTCATCAGAAAACGAGGGTATGTTATAGATTATACTACTACATGATTGGTTTTGCCCAATGATCTACCAATTCCTTCTGTCTGTGTGAGCAAAGTAACTTTACTAAACATCGGACTCACAACATGCAGATGGAGATGGTGCTGGTGCTGGTGCTGAGGATATGAACATCAACTGAACAGGGTCGAAGTTGTTCTTGGCTTCATCATTTAAAGCAGCTTGCTTTTGTTATTTGTGGACCGCAGGGAAGGATATGCATGTCTTTGTTGCTTCCATAGAAAAGAAAAGAAATGATGTAATTTCAAGGACTGAATGTGATTCATCGGACAGCTACCTAGATCTGTGTGAAATGGTAGCATTAGACTAAACCATCGTTTGCATTTGCCGTCGCACTTGAGTTGTGCTATGGCCTACTTGTCAACGGATATTGTATTTTTAAACATCTAATGAGTATTACTCCTTTTAAAAAAAATGAGTATTACTCTTGTGTGTGTGTGTGAAGCCTTTTTTTGTACTCCGGGAGTAGTACTCCTTATTTCGTATCTCACGACGTAAGGAGTATCTTACGCAACCGAGAATATGTATATGTTGTATACGAGTATATAAGACCACCTAGGTTGTATTTACACCTTTTCAGGGGTGGTATGTATAATTTTTTAGATATACTCTTTTTTATGTTTGAATATGAAGGTATTTACAAAATATGCTAAAAACTATTGAACTATTGACTCTCTTACAAATTTTTCTTGTGGTTCACATTAGAATATCTTATAATTAGTATATGAGTATACCCAAAGTGATAAAGAAGTATGTCAAGTTCTTTTAGGTGGTATATCAGAGGTGAGAGTAACTACACCCGGGAGTAGAAGGTATTAATCCACATATATTGGTGCTCCTAAGAGTACGTACTCCCACTTCTTATATACCACTTAACTCGTATGATAATACCTCTTTATCTATTTGAGCATACCCCAATAATGGTTATAAGATACTCCAAAGTGAGTTCCATAAAAAATTTCATTAAAATTCACTTTTTATAGGAAATTTTGTATATATACTTTTTTTTATATATGAAAATGGTATATAACTAAAATAGAGGTTCCAATGGAAATTTTTCGATCAAGTCACATTAGAGTATCTTATAATTAATATTTAAGTATACTGAAAGTGATAAAGAAGTTTAATATAATTATTTAAGTGATATATCAGCAATGGAAGTACATAGTACATACTCCAGGAGTACGATACGGGCGCACGCGTGTGTCTAGTTGAACATTATATGCCTCCTTGCGGCAAAGTGAAAGCAGGGTAACATTGTCCTACGATCGTACGAAACAGTTGCTACTTGTGGGGCTGCATCCAATGACCATTGGCCAATGTCGTTCTTCGTTATTCATGCGTGGTGACTGAACTACAGTACGAGAGAAACTATGAATTGCAGCCGGAAAATATTACCACGAGACTTCCATTTTAGATATGGCGTCTCCAGAAAATGAACTATGAACATTTGTATAATGTAAGAGAACAGAAAAACTAAGATGTGGGGGGTGAGATAAACGTGAATTCTGAAAGACAACGCATGCTAGCCAAACTTTATGTTTTCTTCCTCACTAAAATCTTTTAGGATTTGAGTCAGGGTCGCTGGAAAGAGCGTAATGCCAGAATCTTTGAGAGACGCTGTCGGCCTGCAACCGATATGCTCTGCAGTATTAAGGAGATCTTCTCGTGGAAGGTTGTCGGATGTGTTTCAACTATTTAGTCTCTTATGTGTAACATATCGGTGCTACCTAAGTATGGCCGTTTGAGGCTACAATATATTTTCCTTTTGTTTTTTTAAGAGAGCTTTCTTTCTGTTCTTGTACTCTTAACTTGTTCTACCATTTTTAATATATTTAACCTGGGTATCTTCACGCCAACCTGTCAAAATAAAATAAGATTCTTAAAAGAGTCGCACTCACATACACGTCGGACGGTTAGAAAGTCTGCATGGCACAACATAAGCGTTGGTCATATGCAAATACGTGTCCACATCTTAGAAGCAGAGGCACCGACGTACCCTGTTCCTGTCCAGGTTAGGCAGAGCATCTGAAGATGTCTGTTGACCATAAAAAGGCTGGAATGCTGTTCACGGCTCAACGCTTATAGTGCCACTGTTCAAGGTTGAAGGTCCTAGTGCAGTTATTCATGTGATTGTGCGTACATAAACGGGAATTGTACTGATGTGTAGTGGGACAAGTGATCATGGTTGCAAGATCCTAGCTAGGACCTAAATAACACATGGATCACATACATTACTTGCCGCGAAAATGGTAAGCACTACGGCACGTACGCAATCCCGGGGAATCGAACTTGGAGGCAAGGTGTTGAAGTATGACATGAATTTGTCGCAGTGTCTATGCCGGACACGGCATATACATCGATTAGCGCTAGACGTGACGTCGAGTGACGCGACGGACTCTGACTCGGTTTCCTTCTCCGTTAGATATTTTTATTCCGTAGTCTATATATATACCTCTGTAGTCGTACGATCAGATGCGCCAAATAGCCCCGTACTTGTAATTTCTCCTCGTAAAGTGAATTCTACCTTCGTGCGTCTGTGGTTTCTCCTGCAAGTGTTTTTCACGTTAAAATATGTGTCTTCGGTTGTCTTGATTTCCACGTTAAATATGTGTCTTCGGTTCTCTTGATCTTCTATTATTTGCCTTGCGTTTTATAACACAGGGGCATGTGCTTTATATGTAAATCCTCGTCTCCTCTCTTTGTACCCAACACACCTCTCAACTTGCTTGCTGGAGAACTCAGCTAGTCGCACCTAGGATGGGAATCGTTGGTCCTTATGGAGCGCATGCACGAACCATCTCTACCCGCATGCTTTTCCTAACCTCACCTAAAGTTGAGGGAGGTAAAGTTTCCTTCAATTGTATCTCGTGAGCCACAACTTTTTTTAAACGTATAATAAAAACTTTGCATATATTTGCATTATAAGGAAAGAGAGTCAGTACAAGGCAGATAAAATTTTGCAAAAAAAAAAGAAGAAGAAGAAGAAGAGAAAAATGGCTTGGTCTAACCAAGCACCAACTAGATGTGCATTTCTCCGACTAACTAACCAAAATCAACTACTTGCACCTGGACACTCAGATTCAGACCAACATCAACTGACAGATCAAGAACATGTCCCTGCCAAAGTATTTCCTGTCCAGCTCCAGTATTTGCAAAACTAAGCTGCGAGAGGCTCATATACTTCTGGATCAGCCGCATGCTTCCTGTCCAGCTACATCCGTGCAGGTTGAGCAACGCCGTCTCCCGGCCGGGTCAGTACGACGTAGCAATCACACAGCAGTATCACGAACCTCCGGGGTTAGGCGAGGTGGAGCTATCAACCGGCGCCGGCCAAAAGGCGATGGGCGACCAATTATGGAACATGGATTGTTCTCGATTTCGAGGAAGCTCGCCGCGACGGGCACCGATACAGTATATATCCTCGATCTGCACGTACGGCACTGCACTGCAGAACAAAATTTACGGTGACGCGTCGGCGTCGCATTGCATGCATTTCTCCCATGCATGCACGGTTGCTTCTATCCATATTTCCCCCCCTCCGGTCTCTCTAAATTTCTGCGAGTGCAAACCATTGCAGACGAGACGCACAGCTGAACTCCAAAAGCTGCCTGCGTTTGAAAAGATTGGTTGGCTATATCGGTAAAAACTAACCAGGACATATGCAGATCGATCATCCCTGTCTGCCTGCACGTACTTGATGTCAAATCGAATCCAGTGCCATCTTTAGTTTGTTAAGCAAGATTACAGGGATGGGGCACACTAATCACATGAATAGCTAATTAATCAGGCCTGCAAACTAGCTAATTGAAGCCATCACCAATCTAATCCTGAAGGGACTCGGATTGGGACCTGGTCTCCGTGGATTCTTTTCCCGATCGGAGAAGATGTTGTGATCCGGGAGCACGAGTGGTAGGGCTCACGGGCGGATGGATGCCTTGTCGGTGATATGCTCTAGAGATAATCATAGAGATGATTGTATCACGTCTATATTTATGAGTTATGAAATAAATGTTATTATGTTCTTTGAATGAATTATCATTTATAAAGATTAACAAGTATGTAATTTGTTGGTGAAGCTCTTTAAATTATATGATGTCATTCTAAATGTATCCCTGCTCGGATGTTACTAGTCGGGATACTAGTAACTTATTGACCAACACGTGTATTGATTGATGACCATGTTTCACTGGTCATGGATATGGAGATATCGAATTAATAATATGAACACATATTAGAGAACATGGTGTTGGATTGACCCACCATAAGACACTATTGAGATTATTATAATTTTATGTATCAGTTGATCTCAAGCAATGATGATGTATAATCCTTAGACCTGAGATCAGCATGATTTTCTACATATGTAATAGTACACTTAGGGGTTGTCAAACGCTACTCCGTAACTGGATAGTCATAAAAGTAGCTTTTAAGTATGCTATGAACCATGCAAAGGGATGTGACTGGTCGGATACATGATTTGTCCTTCTTAACATAACAGGAGAGATATCTCTGTGCGCCTCGATATGGTCGGATAAAGAAAGTGCATAACTGTACCACTAGTGGTCGAAGAGTCGACCACATGAAGTTATCCGTCACTACATCGATAAAGTAGTGAACAGTCCATTGATGACATATATCTCACCTGGAGTTCAACCAGATGTTATGAGGCAAAAAGAGAATACGCAAGCATATCATTTAGCCTGACCAGATACGAACTGATTGTATAGAGATACAGACTGGTCGTGAGTTGGTCGTACATGATCACTAACTGGTTGGCGAACTGGCCGTAAATTATTACAAACAGGTCGTGACTAAATATAGACTGGTCGTATAGAGATATAGGCTGGTCATAAGTGATAAAGACCTGGTCGCATACCATATTGTATAAGGTTCGTTCGATATAGTATTTATATGTATTCGGGAATCGTTATGTCCAGCTAGAAATCGCTAACGACTTATGGTCGAAAAAGAGTTCAGTCTGTCACGACCGACACGCATGAACCTCTGGTCACACACTTAACGGATTGGAACAACCGATTTCGGATAGGATCCGTTATAGGCTCTTTATAAGGGGGTGCATCAGATTGTTGGGACGTAAGAGGGTTACTCCACCGAAACCTTAGCCGCAACTCCCCGGAGACCCTACTGTACGCGTTGGTACTAGCACACTAGAGTATAATGCTCCACCTCAGGACGTGTGGATACCGTAGAGGTACTGCTGTGCTAATCGAGAACAATCCACGACCTACACAAGAAACGTGATACGTTGTTGGAGGAGACGATCGGTGCCGAGGACGTTAGACCATCAACTACGACCACTACATCGACATGTTCGACGTTGGATCAGGCTGCTCCAACTCTTCTTCTGCTGTACTGCGTGTTGGTAACGATTTATGATATATTGCTTACATAGCTTTCTGGTTTACATGGTAGATTTTTTGAATTATCAGCTAGTGTAGTCTACCTGTATCCCTTCATGTCTTACCACACTAGC
Organism: Phyllostachys edulis; assembly: GCA_036346405.1. NCBI lineage: Eukaryota > Viridiplantae > Streptophyta > Magnoliopsida > Poales > Poaceae > Phyllostachys > Phyllostachys edulis. The sequence continues at coordinate 105,501,525 of CM070546.1, forward strand.
ATTGTTGCCGCAGTGGGTTCTGAATTAAACTACCACTACGTATCCACTGTGTACATATCGAACGGGGTCGCATTCGCCTCCGGGCTCCGGCAACTGCGCAGTGCACAAACAGCGCAGCACCGCAACTGCACATGCATATGCATGCTCACCTATTGATTCCTGGATGTGATTAATTGTCGTGTTCCGGTTGTTGGCTGCCCAACCTTAATTGGCTAACTAAGTGCGATCAGATGATGACGATGACGATATACCCATCTGTTCATTCTTTCCGCTTTTATGTTCAGTTTAGCGATATAGGGAAGTAGCATTTCCAGGTTATGTAAATTCCATATATAATGACTATACCATTTCGAAAAGAACAAAATTTTGAATAGTTGCACGAAATGACGTAAATGGTCCGGTGCAAATTAGCATCAATTACTTAAGGATCTGTGCGGTTTTCTTTTGAGAGAACGTGCGTTTCAGCTGTAAAGTTAGGAAATCGTGGAGAGCCTCTACAGCTATAGATTGTACTTGCAGTTAACATAGATTTTTGTTGGTTGGCCTCATATTTTTAATTTGTGACCATCAACAGATCAATCAAGTGGTCCTTGTCACTCTTTGATCCGTGATACTAGGATACAGCAATATGAATGGACGATCTATGCATAGATGCTCGATCAGCTTCAGTTCCCATCAGATGATTGAGCAATGATTCGATCCCTCTTCGAAGTTGCAGAACAGCCGAACATTGATCGATACCTGCATCTGCCGTGATCTTTCGATCTGACCAAGCGGAACATGAGAACATCAATTGGCTGTGTTGATTCATGGCATTTGAAAAATGATCGGACTACTTTCTTCCCCGAAAAAAGGGATTCCACAGGAGACGCCTGTTTTGTCGGTCGTTGCTAGCTAGCTGCCTATCTGCAACATGCATGCTCGATTCAACTGTCAGTTTGGACGACTCATATATTCACAAATCGTCAAATCCCAATATTTATTGTCGACAAACAGTTCGTCGACATTAACAATCTTCGATAGTACAGAACTACAGATACGCACTGGTTACTGATCAGCTCGCTGATGATTGGTTCAGTCAGAGGTTAGATATCCACACTGTCAGATGTCAATGTTAAATACGATATACTGATTTGATCGCAGCCTACGTAAATAAATCTCGATCATGTCACACTAGCTAATCCATTATGGACGCCCGGATGATCCATTCCGTTAGCTAGGCTGGCGACCTGAATGTATAAAGCTCAAACAAGAAAGGGGTTAGATCAGATAGCCTGTCAAACGTCGACGTGAGGGATTAAACTGCACGAACTGATCGATCGAAAAGCATTTTTCCATGATTAATCTGCTCTCTCTCTCTCTAACTGCAAATTGGTGAGGAGATGAGAGAACAATTAACCTATATAGGCGGATAGATACAATGTGCATGCATATGCATGTGATGAATGAATGATTAATCAGCATATGATTGCATGGACTTTGCTTGTTGCCGTTGTCGAGCGCTGGCCTAGCTGTCTGGCTGGCATTTGCATGTTGGTGTCGTCGTCGTGATTCGTGCGTACTGCATACGCATCCGTTAATCAAGGATGGATCATCTGTTGCGCGCATGATTGGCTGCTACTTCTTTCATCGATCGAACGGCCGGCTTGTACGTACGTGCGTCCGTTGATCCGGGGAGTATTTGTGGTATTATTGTTTGTTTGATCCGGCACCGAATTGATGATCTGCCTCGCTCCTAAGAACATGGACGTGCCCCGCGATTAGTTGAGGGCTTTGGTATATAAATACATGCCATATGCATGCCGTTTATTACCAAGCACATGCATGCTGTTTCTTCTTTCTTTGGCTCGATCGCTCATCGATCTTGTTTATCTCAGGGGTGTGACCGCGTTCTTGATCAGGGAAGCTTGCATTTTTTTAAAATTACACTCGTACCTTTTTTAGCTTCTAGACGAATATGGCGCAGAAACCTCACACCTAATCAAGCCAACTGCCATGGCAAGCATGTCGATTGAAGTACAGTTTGATTATCTGTAAATCCAAATCCAACCCAAACTCCTTGGGGTCGCATGCATGCATATCTCAACAAAGGAAGCCATACACCTATCAAATCCCCTATAGGATATGTCCTGCATGCATGCTAATACGCTATGCAACCCCATCAAGCTACAAGGCTAGCATCAAATCGCAATGTGGACGAGCCTAGCTATGAATCCAGACGAACATGGATGGATGGATGGATGATCCTAGATGGGTCCCAAGCTGTCTCTCTCCGATCCATGGATGGATCGTTTCAATCCATATATATCCAATGCAATCGATCGATCGATGGACTTAGCACTACTATAAAACAAGCTATAGGAACCGTCTGTGATAAAATTATCATAGACAGTTTAACAGAAACCGTCTGTGTTGGATCTGTCGGGGCCAGGTAATAACCATCTGTGATAGGCATATATCATAGACGGTTCATTAATAGAATCGTCTGTGAACTATCACAGACGGTTCTATTAAATAACCGTCTGTGATAATCTTCGCATCACGCAGCGGTTGTTAACACGCATCGCTCAGGAACTATCACGAGCGGTTCTATTAAATAACCGTCTGTGATAATCTCATGTACCATAGACGGTTGTTAACATAGATCGTCTGTGAATTATCACAAACGGTTCTATTAAATAACTGTCTGTGATAATCTCCTGTACCACAGACGGTTGTCAATAAAGATCGTCTGTGAACTATCATCGACGGTTGTATTGAAAAACCGTCGGTGATAGTTGTATATCACAGACGGTTCATAATAAGAACCATCTGTGATATCCCCGCGCTATAAATTCCTAGACCAGACCCCCTGCCCATTCCCATTTGAGCCGCCACCCAGGTGTTTGCCCACTGCGCCGCCGACAGAGAGGGAAGGGAGGAGAAGGAGAGGAGAAAGGGAGTTGAAGGAGAGGATTCTCGAGAGGTTTGGTATTTTCGTGGTAACAATCTATAACCCTTTAGAGCATTTGCAATGTACGTGCTTAATTAGCCGGATGCAAGTGAATAGAATAATATTTTTCATTGGGTGGTTAGCATATGCACGCATTAAGTTCTGTGAGGGGGAAGGAAATGAAGAGAGAGAGCGGTTGAGAGAGATTTTATTTCTTTTCTGGCTTTTTTAATAAGATGTCAGTCCCACTTAAGAGTAAGAATCGGATCAATACATTGGGGGAAAAATGACTAGTTCTTTGAATGCTTACGTGGCATCTCTTTGAATCGGCACCGGTTCAATACACTGGAGATGTTCTTATGTTGCTATAAATAAATCGTTAATCAATTTAAGTATGTTTGGTAAATAGGAAACCATTACACCGCCGACAGAGAGGGAAGGGAGGAGAAGGCGAGGATTCTCGAGAGATATTAGGTATTTTCATTGTGAGCTCCGAGAGTAACGATCTATAACCCTTTATGTTTGCTATAAATTAATCGCTAATCAATTTAAGTATGTTTGGTAAATAGGAAGCCCATTGCGACGCCGACAAAGAGGGAAGGGAGGAGAAGGAGAGGAGGAAGGGAGGAGAAGGAGAGGATTCTCGAGAGATATTTGATATTTTCTTCATGAGCTCCGAGAGTAACGATCTATAACCCTTTATGTTTGCTATAAATTAATCGTTAATCAATTTAAGTATGTTTGGTAAATAGGAAGAGTACGTACTTGCGGTTTATTAATCTAATTTGACACTAATTTGTTACATGCGTAGCGTAGATGGACCGAAACTGGATGTACGGTGTGAACCGTGTGAGTCAAGAGTACATTAATGGCGTGGTTGCTTTTAGAAGAGCCGTCGAGCAGGATATGTTGAAGAAGGGGATAAATTTTATGTACTGTCCATGCATTGATTGCAATAATCTGAAGATGTTTAACAACTTGGCGCAGATCGAAGCGCACTTGATTCGAAGGAGTTTCAAAAAAGGGTATACATGTTGGACCAGTCACGGTGAAGAACAGATTATACCAGAAGTTAATAATGACGACATTGCCGAGGAAGTCAACGATGTGCCGGATGTGGACTATGCTTTTGATGAGGATAGGTCGCATGATGACAATCTGGATCAGATGCTACGCGATGCAGAAGAGAACTACAATGAGAGAGAGTTTTGTAAATTCGAGGGCTTAATGGAGGACTCGGTGAGACCTTTGTTCCCTGACTGTAAGCCGGAATACACAAGGTTGCCAACCGTGATTGAACTGCTTAAATTGAAGGCAGGCAATGGTTGGTCTAACAAGAGTTTTACGGTATTGTTAGGTCTCCTAGCGGACATCCTTTCGGAGGGAAACGTGTTGCCCAGCACCACCTACCAAGCAAAGAATGTTCTTTGTCCATTGGGAATGGAAGTAGAAAGAATACATACATGTCCGAACGATTGTATCCTCTACCGTAAAGAGTATGCAGACATGCATGTATGTTCCGTGTGCAAAGCATCCCGATACAAACGTCAGAATACTGCTAAGGTGAAGCAAGGACCTCCTGCTAAGATGTTGTGGTATCTGCCTGTGATTCCACGTTTGAAGCGTTTATTTGCGAACCCAAAGGAGGCAAGATTGGTGCATTGGCACTCGGAGGAGCGTAAGAAAGATGGAAAGCTAAGACACCCTGCTGATTCTGTCTAGTGGAGAAACTTCGATCGGAGCTTCGAAGAGTTCGGTGCAGAACCGAGGAACATAAGGTTAGGGTTGAGTACAGATGGAATGAATCCTTTCGGTAACATGAGCAGCCGACATAGCACCTGGCCCGTGAATCTATATATGTACAACCTTCCTACTTGGCTGTGTATGAAACGGAAGTACATTTTGATGTCACTACTTATCCAAGGGCCGAAGTAACCTGGGAATGATATTGATGTGTACCTAGCACCATTCTTTGGAAGATCTTGTGACTTTGTGGAACGAAGGGTGCAGGTATGAGATGCGCATAAAAGAGAGAACTTCACTTTACGCGCCATGTTGTTCTCGCACCATCAATGATTTTCCGCCCTTGGTAACTGTCGGGATTCAAGATACAAAAGGAGCCAATGCTGTCAAGACCGCTTAGATGCTACGGAGAGTGTATGGCTAAACAACTCATGCAAAACTGTGTATATGCGTCACCGTAGGTTCCTTCCCAGGAGTCACCTATACCGCAAGATGAAGAAACAATTCGACGGAAATAAGGAGGACGGTTCAGCTCCAAGGGCTTTTAGAGGGAAAGAGATCTATGATATGGTTAAGGATATCAATGTTGTACTTGGGAAGAAACGTAAATTAAGAACCCGTCAGAAGAACATCTGGAAGAAGCGGTCAATTTTTTGGGACTTGCCTTATTGGGAGCACTTAGAAGTTCGTCACTGCATCGACGTCATGCACGTAGAGAAGAATGTATGTGATAGCTTGATTGGTCTCTTACTGAATATTAGTAGCAAAACAAAGGATGGTGTAAACGCACGGTGTGAGTTGGTTGACATGAACATAAGGACCGAGGTAGCACCGAAAGAGACCAATACAGGACGAACGTACCTTCCCCCAGCTTGCTACACTCTGTCCAAGGCCGAGAGAAATTAACTGTGCCAGAGCTTGCATGGTGTGAACGTCCCGTCTGGTTACTCCGCTAACATTAAGAAACTTGTTTCTATGCAAGATTTAAAATTAATTGGTATAAAGTCTCATGATTGTCATGTGCTGATGACACAAATGCTTCCTGTTGCAATTAGGAGTATCTTACCGAACAAGGTCCGAGTAGAAATCTTAAGGATGTGTTATTTCTTCAACTCAATTGCTCAGAAGGTCATCGATCCCCAAGGACTAGATGCTCTGTAGGCCAAGGTGGTGATGACTCTATGTCATCTTGAGATGTATTTCCCTCTGTAAATTTTTGATATCATGGTCCATCTCATTGTTCACCTTGTGAAAGAGATAAAGATATGCGGCCCTGTGTTCCTACGTCATATGTACCCGTTTGAGAGGTACATGGGAAGTCTCAAGTCCTACGTACGGAATCGATCTCGACCGGAGGGTAGCATCATCGAAGGTTATGCAACCGAAGAGGTTATTGAGTTCTGCGTTGATTACATGGCTCAGGTGGAACCGATAGGTGTACCTCTATCTCGCCATGAGGGGAGACTGGATGATATCGGGACTATTGGAAGGAAATCAACCACTCCCGATCTAGATACGTACGCTCAAGCCCATTTCACGGTCTTGCAACACATGACCCAAGTGTCCCCATACATCGACGAGCACAAAGACATGGAACGCCAACAGAATCCAGACCGGTCGCAGGTTTGGATCACGAGAGAGCACAACCGTCGGTTTAACAAATGGTTAAAAGTGCAAATCACTAGGAGGTCATCAAGTGATGATACGCTGCTATGGTTGGCACAAGAGCCATAATTTACAATTGTCACATGGCAAGAATACAACATAAATGGGTACACATTTTATACGGCAGCTCAAGACAGGAAGAGCACAGTCCAGAACAGCGGTGTCTGCATAGATGCATTCAGTACCGATGGGCTGAGGACCTCCTACTATGGTCAAATAGAGGAGATATGGGAGCTCGATTACGTACTTTTCAAGATCCCCCTATTTCGGTGCCGTTGGGTCCATCTCTCACAGGTGAAGGTCGACAAGTACGGCGTCACTACTGTGGACCTCGAACGTGCCGAATACAAAGACAAACCATTTGTACTGGCTAACCAAGTTGTTCAAATCTTCTATGTAACCGACCCGGCAAATAAGAAGCGCCACGTAGTTCTTCATGGAAAAAGGAGGATTGTCGGAGTTGAGAATGTAATGGACGAGGAAGAATACAATCAATTTGACGAGTTGCCTCCTTTCGAAAACGGCATCAGGCTTGAGGAAGAACCCAATGAGGAAGCTAGCTATATGCGCATCGATCATCATGAAGGGCTATATTTTAATTAAGAATTTACTCCATTGTAATTAATGTATTCCATCACATCATGTGTTATGGACTTGTAATCTCTCATATATTTTGATGTCAACGTGAAATTGTCATGTGTTAATGTGTTATGGACTTGTCATCTTTGATATTGATGTCAATGTGGACCTTCATTGTAATGTGGAGTATCAAAATTGGTTTCACTTGATTTAGAGTTGAGTTGAATTAGATATGAATTTTTGAAGTCAAATGTGTTATGAACTTGTCATCATACTTGTCACCAGGTTCATATGGACTTGTCATGATTGCCATCATACTTGTCACCAGGTTCATATGGACTTGACAATCACTTGTTATCAGGTTTTGTTAGGATATCACAGATTGTCACCAGGTTTTTTTAGGCCATATCACAGACGGTTTTTAATAAGAACCGTCTGGGATACGTCCCATATCACATTAAGAACCGTCTGTGATATGACGTATCACAGACGGTTCTTATTAAGAACCGTCTGTGATTCCTTATCACAGACGGTTCTATAATAGAACCGTCTGTGATAGGCTTTTTATAAGGAGGGAGCTGCTAGGGTTTTTGCTCTTGCTCGTCACTTCCACTACTCCCGCGCCCCTTAAGCTCTCGCGCGCTCGTTCGCCTCCTCTAGGGCTCGCCTCCTCCCTGCTCCGACTCCAGCCCGCCGACCGGCCGCCTCCCTGCTCCGACTCCAGGCCGACGAGCGGCCGCCTCCCTCCTCCGACACGTGGCTTCCTCCGACTCGGCTGACGACCCGCCTGCCTCCTGCTCAGACTCGGCTCGACGAGCATCACCATCCTCCTCTCCTACTCACCGGCACCGGCCCCTACTCAGCCGGCTCAGCGCCTCCTCCGTACGCCTCGCGCCTCCTCTGGTATACCACTCTACTCGCTCTATCCCGCTCCCTCCCTTGCTCTGTGATGGGTTCTGTTGATGCTCTGTGATGATAGTCGAAATCTGAAATCAAATAGATAATTAGAAATAGACTTGAGCTTAATCATATTGTCATATTGCTTTATATGGTCGAGTTATAATTAGTAGCCTTTATACTTTCATTTTCGATTATAGTGAATTAAGATTACACTTGTATGTTCGTGATCGATTGATCTTTCGTGAGATATTTGCATTTCTATTCTCAATCATCAATTAGGCTTATTGTTGATATAAATTTGTGAATTATCTTGAAGGCATATGATCGATGTTCGCTTACTGATTACTTTATGTCTATTTTTGTGATTTGATTTCACTAAGATAGTTAAATTGTAATCTGTTGACCTAAAAGTTTAACTGCTACTCGAGATAACTTGACATATGAGAAAGTTGTAGTTTGAGCTCAAGATCTGTTTTGTAATTATCAAAATTGATTGATGAAGAGATTTTGACAAAGGACTGAGATTGCAAAGACCATGTCTTATGCAATTAGTCAACTGAGAGCAATTGAGCAATCTTATTTGCTTAGCTTCATGCTGTTTTTAGTTGTTCTTATAATGAATATGTTGAGCATATTCTTCTTTTTAAATGGCATGGAGAAATTTCATATGTATATGATAACTTGGTCATTTAAATATGCTGGAATGTTACGAGTGTTAGAATAGGAGCTAACTTGAGGCCTGAATTCAGCCAGCTAGCTCGCTCCTTGGTCATTCATCATAAACGTTCAGGTGAAACACAGCCTACGTCGTCGATCCTGACAAAACGTACACTCCAGTGTGTCGGGCTCGATGAAGTAGGCTCGGGCAAAGATGGGCTCGGGTTCTATCTATGCAAAAGATTCGTATCACTAGTTTCTATCTATACAAAGATCACAAGAGATTGTTATACATGTGATTGTTATGTCAGTCTAGTTAAGCTTTGGATAGAGCTCAAAATCTGAATTTTAGTTTTCTTATCCAATTTATGAAGAGAATAGATCTTAGTGCTGAGATGGCTAAGTTTGTTTCTTGTGCAACTCGCTATATGAGAGCTTACATTAATTTCAAATTTTTGTGCTCTATGCTAATTTCATTCATATACATGTGGTACATGTTTTGCATTTCAATCAATTTAAATGACTTGAATGATTTACATTTGATTATGTTAATTTGGTCCTCCCTCGTGCCTTGTCTGGAATTAATTATGCAATTTCATTCATATACATGTGGTATATGTTTAGCAGTTTAAATGACATGGAGATAATTCATATGTATATGTTAATTTGGGACACTTGCAATCCATTTTATTGCATATGTAACTTATATAGATAGCAAGTAAGCGAGATGGCAGAGGCACCGTCTTCGCCGCTGTCACCGACGCCGCAGATGGCAGAGGTGTCGTCTTCACCGTCGTCACCAACGCCGCAGATGATATGGAAGCGAGATGGCAGAGGACAATCGAAAATGCCTGTGGGCCGACTGGTCATCACGGAGGTCAGTGACTTTGGGGTCCCTCTGAGTCCCAAGAGATCAGTGGCGAGATTCCGGACCATCTGCGGGATACTTGCAAGGGAACGGGTCCCTATCACCACACTAAGGTAGAAGGATCTGACGAAAGAAGCGAAAGGCGTGCTGTGGACAGAACTTTCAAGCAAGTTCACTATCCTAGAAGCAGACATGGCACGCGTGGAACGGACGGCGATGCTCATGATGGATAAATCGTGGAGGACCTTCAAGAGCACTCTTGTCATGAAGTACGTGAACACGGGTCAGACGCCCTTCGCGAAGTATGGATTCTTGACGCGGGAAGCATGGGATGCCTTTGTGGCTATGAAGACGACGGCCGAATTTAAGGAGCAAAGTGTGGCGAACAAAGCTCTCCAAACATGAAACACTCACCCGCATAGACTCGGCACCGCTGGGTACGCGGGTAAATATGAGGAATGGACGGCGGTGGAGGCGAATGAAACCGGGCCATTTGCTGACATCACAGACCCGCGTTCCTGAAGCTGGTTACAAGCGAGGGCAAAAATCTCATCTTCGGGCAGCATCTCTTTCACAAACCCGACAGACCAGGAAGTGTCCCAACGTATGGTAAATATGTCGAACTACGTAGTTGTTAATAAGTCCATAACTTCATAGTGTCTAGAATAACATGATGACCTCTTGCAGCATGAATTGACTGTCCAAACTTCCCAATGCTCCTTCCAAGCAAACAAGGAGAAGGATATACTATCTACGACCCTGGGAAACAAGGAGCACCCGGGTCGCACGCGAGGCCTTAGGGTTAACGTACCTTGGAATCATGGATTCACAGACGACTACTGCACGTATAGGAGTAGGAAGAGATCCAAAGTCGAGCACGAGGACCGGTTGGTACAGATGATTATTGAAAAATTTGAAAGAAAGCTAGCAGCATTGCAGGATCAAATGAATTAACTCCTAAGCCAGTCGCAAGCCGCCCCTGTTAATTTGGGAGCCGATCCCCGCCGACATCGAGTAGCGTCGCGTCCATGCATAATTCTGAACATGACGACGTCCAATTACTGATAGACAACATCAAGGTAATGTACATCTATGGAATGCACCAAAGATAGACCTATAGAACGTCTTAGCTAATTGCGTATCATTTTGTAGGGGCTGACGCCCTGCAAGCTCCAAGTGAGGATGGATGGGTCCTTTTCTATTGAGGCTGCGCGGGGGATGGTGCATCCATACCAAGAAGGGGCAGTGCAGCACGGTGCCCAGCTGGCGTAGGGTTACGCCAGGGTCGAGGTGGATATGGTACATGACAATTTCGTGGTCGTCCCACTGAAGATTCGCCCGAACGAAGACATCAGAACACTAGGTAATGCTGTGCACACTTTTATCCAATGGTCTAAGAAGGACATCGCCCTGGACCCAGCAGTGCCACGATCTGGACACGACCATTCCTCTCCAACGGGACCCTCGATGACTCCACCTCATGTTTCGCATCAGAAGGCCGCCTCATCGGTTCCCGTGGAGAAGACGCCGAAGAAACAATAAAAGCGTGCCGCCATATCGGTTCCCAAGTCGTCTCGCAGGAAGACGCTGCCAATCGTTAAGGTCAAATCGAAATCGATGAACGTTAAGGCGCCTCCCAAGTCCGGGATGTCTGGGAAGTACATCATCGGAAAACCGTTGTGCTCCCATGTAGTATTAATGCGCGCTGGATATGCTTGTCAGGATTTGCATGCCTGGTACATACAGAAGACCGCAAAGAAGGGGTGCGATACTGGGAATCACCGTCAGATACAACGACGGGCATTTCTTCAACGGGACGAACCACTTCGTTGTGGGCTTCAACGACTTATATGACCTATTCAACCTCGTTGGCCTCGACGCCTCGCTTCTACGATGTTGGACACTGTAAGTGCGTACAATCAAGTTCTACATTCACGTAATACCGATAAATATCAGAACTCATTGCTTGTGTATAGATACATGTGGAAAAAAGTCCAGGAATGGAAAGAACCGGTGGGTTTCCTCGACCCACACGTGGTATCTTTGCAAACCATCGAAGCAGATTCGTCCTTCGTCGAGAAATACATAGCGGTGGCATTGCTTCATCAGGTAGACAAGAAGTACATAGTGGTGCCCTACAACAAGGGGTAAGTGTCACTACTTGCTATACAAATTTTATTTGTGCTTTATACGCAGCACGAACTTAGGTTTAATAACTATAGCGACATACATGAGTAGGTACCATTGGATCCTTTTAGTCATTATACCAAAGAGGAACCATGTGATATACCTTGATTCCCTAATCCGTAACAACCACAAATTCAACATTCTGAAAGGAATACTCGAGAGGTATACTCATTTCCTCCATACATAACTCTATTGTAGTCTTCGTTCGTTTGAAATGGCCGAGGATAACTTTTTGGAATCATGTAGGTCGTTCATTGCCTATGTTGCCAATGAAGGAACATACAATGGAAGCAGCGCCGATCTAACACACAGGACGAAATTTTCGGTACGCGCTACAACACGATAATCCTATATCATACTTCATAATAACGCATCTCGAATTGACTATACCTATATATGTAATTCTATTTTTGATCTTGCTTGACAAAAAAAAAAATGATGAGTTATGTGCAATCTACGTTTGCTATCATATGCAGCAAATCATTAGAGCTAGGAGGAAGGATCCCGAGGTTTGTCAATCTCAAAATAATTATTTCCTAATTATAAATTTAAATATATGTGCTTACCACTTTACTCTTGCTAGCGACAGGACTTGTTGATACATTTGGATGGACTCGTTGAGGATGAGATCACAGACATTCGAGGGAAGCTCTGCGCCTTTATCATGTCAGATATCGTTGACGACGACAGAGATTTTCACTCCGTCGTCGACCCAAAGCATCACCCCGCCGACACCTCTCAACCATATGCAAACAATTGACTCAATTGTAATCCAATTGTAACTATAGCGACAATACTTGAACAAATACGATCTATTGTAATTTATTTTGAGTAATTATCATTTTGAGTTTGTCAACAATTGATTGTCTGTGATGTATCTGTTTTTGTGCATGCTTGTTTTCAGAGGGCATGGCTAGCAATTCCTGAGGCTAGCAAAAAAACGGCAAAAATGTAGTTAGGATGACGAACTATCACAGGCGGTTTTTTGTTGAAACCGTCTGTGAAAGATAGTATCACGACGGTTTCATTAAAACCGTCGTGATCGTAGCATATCACGAGCGGTTACTGTTTAAGCACCGTCGTGATACTAGAATATCACGCACGGTTTACTTTACAAACCGTCATTGATATTTCTAGTATCACGATGGTGCTTAAAATGTAACCGTCAGGATATGCTACGATCACGACGGTTTTAAATGGAAACCGCTCGTGATACTAGCCTTCATGACGGTTTCAACAAAAACCGCTCAGGATAGTGAGTATCCTGACGGTTTTGAACCGCTCGTGATAATCGCTGTTATCACAAACGAACAAATATAGACGGTTCGAAAACCGTCTGTGATTAGGTGTTCTCTAGTAGTGCAGGTCAGTGCGTGTGCACAAGCATGTATTGAAGGGATACAGATAGACTACACTATCTAGCAATTTAAAAATTATACCATGTAAATAGGAAGTCATGCAAGCAAGAGATCACATATCATTACTACTAGACGCGCAGTGCAGCGGAAGAAGAGTTTGAGCAGCCTGATCCAACGTCGAGCACGTCGATGAAGTGGTCGTAGTCGATCGTCCAACGTCCTTGGCACCGATTGTCTACTCTAGCAACCTATGACGTTCTTTGCGTAGGTCGTGGTCTTCCTCGATCCGCGCAACAGCAACCGTAACAATGCCTCTACAATATCCACACGTGTAGGGGTGGAACGCCTACGCCGGTGTGCTAGCACCAACACGCATGGTAGGACCTTCGAGAAGATAGCGACTAGGGTTTAGGTAGAGCAATTCACGTTCGTCCCAACAACCCTATGCATCCCCTTATAAGGAGCCCATAACGGATCATATCCGAACTCGTTTGTTCCAACACGTTAAGTATGCGACCCTGTAGGTTCATGTGTAATCGGTTGTGACTCGAAAACTCCTTTCCGACCACGAGTCGTTAGCGGTTCCTAGCAGGACATAATGATTCTAGAGCACACATAAATATTATATTGGACAAACCTTGCACATTTTGATCTGCAACCAGGTCCTTATCACTTACAACCAGCTCGTATCTCCATCCGACCAGTTCATATTTAGTTACAACCAGTTAGTGATCATGTACGACCAGTTTGTATCTGGTCGGACTGAACGACCTGCTTGCGTATCACTACTACGGATCACCTCATCACAGACGGTTCGGAACCGTCATCACAGATTTGCTTCCAACCATCTAAAAAGTTCGCTGCGTGATAATAGGCGTTATCACGCACGGTTTGAACCGCTCAGGATCTGAATATCTGAGCGGTTTGGAAGTAGAACCGTCTGTGATAGTAGTTATCACAGACGGTACTACTTCCGAACCGTCTGTGATTGTATATTTTCACAAACGGTTCTGAACAAGAACTGTCTGTGATAGTAATTATCACAGACGGTTCTTATTTAGAACCGTATGTGATAGTTTTTTCAACTGTAAAAAAAATACTAAATGTATAGCTTGCAGGTGGCCACGGCGGCCTTCCCCTTGGCCGTCTGCCTCTCCGCCTCCGGCACCTCATCCACCTCATGGCTCTACTCGCTCATGAGCCTTCTGAAGAAGGCCATGATCTTGTCCTCGTCGTAGAGCTCCTCGAAAGGCACATCCTTCTCCTCATCCCCGCCCTCCTTCCTCCCGACCGCGTCGCCAGCCTTGGGCTTCGCTGCCTCCGTCGCCTTGGCCCGCAACTCCTGGATGTCGCGGAGGAAGTCGTTGGTCTGTCCCTCCCCGATATCCCCGGCGTCGATTAGATTAGTCACTACAAGGGCTACAAACTGAAGCATTAGTTAGATCATCAAGCCACATTGTTCCCCATCCATTCAATCGCAAAACTATATTCAAGCACACATTCAATCACAAAACTATATTCAAGCACACATGTATACCTCGATCTAGGAGAAGTCAAGGGGAAGGACAAAAAGGCTCGGAGGAGGAGGGTCGCCACGGATGGGGGCGGCGGGAGGAGAGAGGTGGGGAGACGCCACGCCATCGGGGAGGACGAGCGGCGGGAGGAGGAGGCCCATGAGGGAGCACTTCGGCGGGCAAGGACGAACGGGAGGGACGAGGGACGGTGGCGGGAGAAGGGAGCCTAGAAGTCGTGCTGGATTTGGGGGAGTCCTTATTAATATATAAGGACTCCTGCTACTCCCACGCACGCATTCAAAATTTTCGAACTCCCATATTGTGAATCACATATCACAGATGGCTCGTATCACCAACAGTCTGTGATGAGGTACTTATCACAGACGGTTCGTGATACAAACCGTCTGTAATAGTATCACAGACGGTTCGTCATACAACCGTATGTGATGAGGTACTTATCACAGACGGTTCGTGATACGAACCGTCTGTGAAGGACAACACCTGTGATGAGGCGTCTAGTATGACATGTTTTGCAGTAGTGTATTCTCCCATTGCCTCACGATATCTGGTTGAACTCCAGGTGAGATATTTTATCATCCATGTGATCAACTCTTTGACCACCAGTGGCACGGCCATGCACTTTTTTTATCCGACCACATCAAGTGGCCCAGAGATATCTCTCCTATTATGTTAGGAGTAACAAATCCCATATGCGACCAGTCACATCCCTCTGTATGTTTCATAGTATACCCGAAAGCTACCTTTATAACTATCTAGTTACGGAGTAGCGTTTGGTAACCCCTAAGTGTACTATTGCACATGTAGGAAACCTTGTTGATCCCAGGTCTAAGAGTTATACATCATCATTGCTTGAGACCAACTGATGATACATAAATCATAACAATCTCAATAGTATCTCAAGGTAGGTCAATCCAACACCGTGTTCTCTAACATGTGTTCATATTATTGATTTGATATCCTCATATCCATGATCGGTGAAACATGGACATCAATCAATACATATGTTGGTCGATAAGTCACTATTATTCTGACCAGTGACATCCGACTAGGGATACATTTAGAATGACATCATATAAATTAAAGAGTTTCACTAACAAGTCTCATACTTATTAATCTTCATAAATAATAATTCATCGAAGTAACATAATAATATTCATTCTATGACTCAACATAGACGTGATACAATCATCTCTATGATTGCCTTGATCTAGGGCTTATCACCAACATATATATGTATATATAACTACATATATATATATATATATATATATATATATATATATATATATATATAGGCACACATATACATATACCATGAATCCTGCATGTGGTTTTGTGTAGTGGAGAGAGAGAGAATGTGATAGAAGTTAAAATTGTAATGATCATGCTAGATAAATGGTGGAGATACGTGGTACTATAATTCCATAGCATGCTAAAATCTCATCTTCTGTATGGAGAGAGAGAGAGAGAGAGAGAGAGAGCGCGCACGCCATAGCTAGAGAGAGAGAGAGAGAGCGCGCGCACGCCATAGCTAGAGCCAATAATGTAATGGACCATGCACGCATATGGCCGGCTTGCATGAGGCCGGGCTAGCTAGCTTCTCCGACATGGCACGTTGGCGCATAGTTTCGGCAACTGTGCTACCGACAGATGGTGGAGCTTTCCTCTAGCTGTACATATACGTATTCCAGCACGGCTCCTCTACGTACGTACATATATACATGTGTAGGATTGGTGTTTGGTATACGTATTGTGACGTAACTGTACAGCACGAGCACGGAGCACGTACGTTGTGGGAGTTATACCTTGGGAATTAATGTGCTGTGTGCCTGTATCGTCGCAAAAAAAAAGAAGAAATTAATTTTTTTTGGATGGAGCTCCAGCCGAGCAAATATACAAAGAAGAAGAGAATTGACCCAGTTTATAAAGGAAACTGGGCCCAAAAATCTTAACAGATACACGGTTTCAGAGAGGAAAACCGGCAGCTAACCCCGAGACGACAAAACGACCTCAACTCGAACAGAATGACCCTCACACCGGAAGGCACAACCAGACAGCAGGCAAGACCAACCCAACTCAACTCGCACGCTACCAACCAACCAAACAACTCGGTCGGCGGAGCTCAGCTCCCACGCCGCACCTCTCTATCGGCGGAGTTCTGCTCCCACGCCGCTCCTCTCTATCGGCGAAACCCTGCTCCCACGCCGCTCCTCTCTGTCACACAACTCGGTCGGCGGAGCCCTTCTCCCACGCCGCTCCTCTCTGTCGGCGGAGCCCAGCTCCCACACCGTTCCTCTCTGCCACCCAAGTCGGCAGCTGCCGCCGGAGGAGCGCGATTGACCCGAAGTCGTCGTGAAGCGCCGATCCAGAAAGAAGAGCCGCCGTGAATCGAGGACGTTGGGGTAAACCTACAGAAGAAACCGACGGTTCAAAACGAAGAGTGCAGGGGCTTCTCGAAGCGACGCCTTCAGAAAGGTAACGACAACAATGCCGCCGTCGCCCATCCGGACACCCGGACAGGGTTTTCACCCAGAGAAGCATCTAGGGTGGAGGAGACGCGAACGTGTCGCCTCCAAGGAGAGAATGGCGCCCGAAGGCATCAACGACCTTTTTCACCAAAGAAGTCGGCAGAAGCTCATGCTCTGCGCCCGTAACCTCGCACAAAAAAAGGTACGGCCAAACGACCCACGCACCAGACCAAGACATCGCAAACGCAGCACACGCAAGATGGACTCCACAATAAGACCGCGACTAGAGGCACCATCCGCGTCCGAGGCGCGAAGACGACAAATGCTGCACGCACATGAGGGCGGCGACCACCGGAGGACCGTCGGAGACGCCAGAAGCCGCTGCTTCTGGGCGCCATCAGCGCGTGCGCTGCCGCCGCCGAACCGCCTCACGGCGGCTGCCGTAGCCGCCGCCAGTAGCCGCCCTCATGGCGCTGGCCGTATCCGCCGCCGCCAAAGCCGCCGCCGCCGAGCGGCAGGATCGGGCCTCGTTGACGGTGATCTTTGCGGTTGCCGAGCCCTTGCCGTTCATCCTCGATGGCGTCGCGCATTGCTCGCGCGCTACAAGAAGGTGACGAAGCCGAACTCGCGACCTCCGATCTCACGATCCGGCGCCGACAACGCGCGCCGCCACCACCCACGCCAGAGCACGGAGAGGCGCGGATCGCGCTGATCCGCCACTGGCGCAGATTCGCCGGCGGAGACCCGATCCGGCCAGCCGGAGTGGATCCGACGATGACACGACGCGTGCGACGAAAGCACCTCGCGACGGAGAATGAGAGGCGTGGATCCGCAGCTAGCTGGCTGGCAGGACGCAGATCCGGCAGGGGAGACCCGATCCGGTCGGCCGAGCGGATCCAATAAGAACGACGGCGGGCGAGCGCCATGACGGAGAAAACCAACCAAAGGGAGAAGAAAGGAGAGGAGAGGAGAAAGGGGAAGAGAGAGGGCGGCCGCCGAGCAAGTCGCCGATGGCGGCGGCGGCCAGTGGGGTCGCGCGCGAGGGGGGGGGCTAGTCGGTGGGGTGGGTCGCCCGAGTCGCCCCGAGAGAGATGACGCGAGGCCTTCAAAGGGTTTCTTCAGCAGACTTCTCACTCGTTGCTCTGTAGGTCTTAGAGAAGAAGAAATTAATGTACTGTGGAAAAACTGAGAAGGAATGCCACGGGTTGGTCATAAGTCATACGCGATAACTCATACGCCGTGAAATCTCAAGATAAGTTGTGCTAACCAACTTGTCGTTACTGAAAAAAAACCTAGGTACAAGATGTTATTAAGCGCCTAACTTGCTTGTGCTATATTAAGGATTTTTCGAGAGACTTTTTTTATGAGAATTTAATCGTAGTCCTTGAGCCATTGCCCCAGCTGTCTAGGGCTAGCTACGCTCTTACTTTATATACGTGTACCAAGGGTGTGCATGCATGTTGTGGCGATCCCATGATGTGGCGACCACACATGCACATATCGACCCAGCTAGCTCCCAATTGAGTCCCGCCTCCATTGGTGCATCCATGATCTATCGAGTATCGCTCCAATTGTTGCACCACAACCACAGCCACAATCATGGGTGCTCCACCGACTCTACTCTAGCTAGACCATACCCCATGCATACCCCAGGCCACGCACCACCGGCCACCACGCCACAGTCTAGTACGGCTAGCTCGGTCAGCTCTGGCCTTTTGCCTTGCTAGCGCTCACCAACCAAACACGCTACTGTACGTGCGTCCCAGCGACCGTGCCCAATCTATCTACAACCTCTAGCCACGTACTGACGTACATGCGCAGATAGCCACGTACATGCGCAGATACGTATGCTACCTTCAATTAGTGCGGAACATGCATACGTACGGTTTCTAACAATAACGGAGAAGAACGAGCGGCGACTTGTTTGGTTCGTCGCCACACTTTATGTTGATATTTGTGATCTGTATGTGATCTAAATTTTTAGTAAGGCCGAATCTAGATATGCTATATTAGCGGATCAATTGCCATATTAACGGATTAGTTTCTTATTTGCATTTTAAGTCTTTTTACCTTCTTTATATACCTCTTGTAAATCACACGGGGAGAATTGACGTCTCATTATAATTCTCCTGAGTTTTGTAATCACTCCTCATCTAGTGATCATCGCTGGTTGGCACATGTGGTTTTTCCCCCACAAAGGTTTTTCACTTAAAATTTATGTCTCCTCTTATCTCTATTTTTCTAACACTTTGTCACACACGACCGCGTGCATAGATCCAGGAGACGATCGAGTGGGCGGCCGTTTCTGGGCACTCCCCTTTCAATTCTGACCATGTGACAACATACATGCCCACGAATCCTCCACAATAGGAGTGACAAGAACAAGGAGAAAAGGGAAATTAAGCCTCTTCTTTTCCCCCCTTTTTCCGGATTTCGATAGGTCGGTAGCAAAGGACATGTGACCTGCCGGCCGGATCCAACGTGCGCTGCTTAATTACATGTTCTCATCGACGCCTCATAATAAACGATAACAACAGCAACAATAATACGGCGAAAAGGACCCTAATAGTAAAGCTTGCTGTAAATTAGTTCCAACATATATTCCAAGCTGCTTACTTATAACTATTCCAACTGTACTAAGCTTTCGAAACAGATCAGCCGCATTAATTTGTATGCGCAATAGTGCCTTGATGTATATATAGGTCAAAACTAATCCTTCTCGTAATAATTTCGGTGCTGCGAAATATATGGAGAGAAGCTGACTGGCTGGATTTCTTTTTCATGAAAAAAAAAATCATTGCCAAGTCATGCTAACTAGATAAGGGGCTTAAAGTGAAATGATCATTAGAGACTCTGTTTTCCAGTTGTTATTCCACTAGGAGAAAATTAATAATAATGAGCTGGCCACTATTCTATTTTTCCTTTGTTTCTTAACGTGAACACAAAGAATAAAAGCTAAGAAAACTTGATAAAATTGTATCTCGATCTGCTCATGATGTTAGTCTGCTGACTTTAACGAAGTTATTAGATGAAGCTACGCTGCCATCACCTCTTCGGAAATCTCAGTATGCCTCAATCTTCTCAATCCTCGTTTGCTTTCGTTTTCTATGGAAGGAGCATCGTTACTCATATGAAAGAACTTACACTGACTGATCCATTTTGTCGCAAAATTTGGTTACACCGACTGATTCAGTTTGCATGTAAATGGATTACATTGACACGTTTGCCACTAAATGAGTTTTAAAACTATTTGGTATAATTGGGTCTAATAATTGCAGATATAGCTAACTAGTCCTAGTAGGACCAATTTAGTTTTTAATAGATCAGTAGGACCATTTTATTATCAACCAGCAGAAAGGAAGACATGGCAACCAACATGGTCACGAGTCCTCTCTAGAAAGCTTGGAAACAAGCTCATTCTCAAGAGGGCGCGAAACCACACAAAAATGAGCAAGAAAGTAATCTTGCAATGGCCACTAGACTAGGCAGCATATCTAGTACTAATTGGTGTTTTGGTGCTAAGATATTAATGTCAACTAGGAGTGTCGGATCGAACCCAAATGGCTCAGATGGAGACGGGTGGAAAGCCCCCAGCTGACTTGCGCACTTTTTCATAAAACCCCCGCATATCCTATTCTTCTAGCGAAATAGCCCTTACCCCTTCGATCCACCTATTGTTCGCTCGAATGAATCGAGTTGGGGCCGATTGAATTCCCCATCAAGGCAGCGCTCTAAGGTTCATGTAGCACCCCATCGTCGCCCTCCTCCCCCACCCCCAACAGTCGCGATTCCCCCTCCCTCTAGTCCCGCTCGGGGCATCGAGGTAGCGCTTTGCGGTTTGCACCCAGGCAACTGCGCTGCCTCCCTCAACTTCAACACCCAGCAGTGCTGCGCTCCAATCGCAACGCCCCCTTTTGACCCGCACCAGGTTGTCACCCTCCAATCGCATGCTAGCAGTAGCAGGTGGTAGCAGAAAATTGTAGCAACAGCAAAATCCTGATGCTATAGCAAATTTGCCACCCTTGATGTTGTAGTAATGCTAGCAATTTACAGAAACTGACATGAATAAACTCACAGATTTTCAGTCCACAAACTTCATTGATTATGCACAATTTTTTTCACTCAACCATCACCTGGGATTCTCGCAATCAGAAGCATACAATTTTACATTTCACAAATCGAAAAAATTGAAGCAACTCACAATCAGAACCATATAATTTCACATTCCACAAGTCAATTTCTGAAGCAACTCACATTCACAACTCATAATTAAAATGGTTACGATTCAGAATTAAAATAGCTACAACCAAGAATCGTGTGGAGTGTGAATGAAAATGTTTTGGTGCACTTGTCTAAGATTGATGACATGCTGATTGCTGCCGCTGCTATATGCTTGAATGCCAAACCAAGACAAGAGTTTAAAAATTATGAAATCTGGATGAAATCAGGAAGTATTTTCCATATTCTATTGTTTGTTTGTGTTGGTTGGTTGCTCACAATGGTACAAGAAACACACTTAACACTGATTGCTAAAAAAGTCACATTATATCGTCATTCTCAAGTAAAATGGCCTTTTACATGAAATTGCCAAACTGATACATATCATTGTCATTCTGCATTACATTCATTCATTGAAAACAAAAAATGGGGGAAAATGAACTAAGGCATACTTCCATCCTCAATTGCGTACTTACATCCTTTCTCAATTACACAATGCATTCACAATTACACAATTCATTTTGGGTTTGTGTACTTCCTTCCAATCAAACTTCTCGGTTGTCACCATCTTATACGTAGGAGACAAATATGCAATTGAAATACTCCAGGACTAAATTGGACAAATAAAATAATAATTTAGCACTACACATTAAAACAGAACATATTCAAGAACATGAGACAGACAAGGGCCAAGGGACTTACATGAGGCCGACACCGATAAACCCGATTGGGCCATATATAAGCGAGGCAATGGCATGGTTCCCTGGTGTGGAGGTGGTAGTGTAACCGGAGGAGGAGGAGGAGAAAGGAAGGTGGCGTGGAATCGTTGGTGGTACTGGCAAATCCCTAACCCTTCCGTAGCGTGAAGAAGGGACAAAACGAGGCGGGGGTGAAAGTGGCTTTGTGCGACAGTGAGGCGGTAGAGGCATGTGTGGCGAGGTCGGGCGGGGGGTAGGTGGCGGCTGGTGGCGCGGCGTCGAATGCGGAGGTCATGAAAGGGATGTGTGGCGGCGTCGGGAGAAAAAAGAGATCGAGGAAGATTAGAGAGAGTGTTTTTCACAAAAACAGTCAATCTCTCGGGGGGTAAACGCAAATTAAAACTACATAAGTGAGTTGGGGGCTTGGGGCCTCCCACTTGCCTCGATCCGAGCCGTACGAGCTAGATCGAACGGCCTTGGTCTCATTAACACCTTATCATCCAATTAACCGTTAGCACTGGTATGTTGCCACTAAACTAGTGTGTTAACTATTAAACTAGTGTAAAGCACAAGATAAAAAGGGGCCCATCAAAAACCATACGAAGAGGGGAATCACATGAATTCACATGAGCCCGCCATACCCGGTGAGTGGGCCCCCACCCTGTTCACATGTCTCCATCCCACCCCCACTAAACAACTCAAAGAAAAATCATATTCCATTCCACTCAGCCTCCCTCATAATTTTAATAAATGATTTTAAAAATAGGGGAAAACTCCTTTTTGTATATGTACCCATAAGAATTTAGTTATTCACACCCAGGTCTGAGTTTCAAGAAGAAAAGCATGGCATGATTTGCCTTGCTTCTAGTAGTAGTAACGAACAATTGTGAGCGAAATGTGCATGTTCAAGAGTCCCATTTGGTTGTAGAATGTTTTTTGCACTATTTTTGAATTTACCTTCAAATTATCCCATGCTTGTTTTAGAACTAGAACTATATTCGTTCTCTTAATTTATTTCTAGAATGGTAAACAACGGTTAATGCAAGCTGTGTCAAATAAGTAATCTTTGAACTCTCTTAACATTTCAAAGATATGTAATCTAGTAACATGCACTCATATCATATGATTTTGTTAGTAAAAATTACAAAATTACTATATTATGGAAATATTTATCATGACAAATTTAATGATACTATTCAAGATCAATAATTAGTGAATATGTATTCCAGCGCTACATAAGTCATGGCATTCCATAACAATAACATCGATCAAATCGAGTATGGCTACTGAATCTTTAGTATTCTTATTGATCCGCGTACCACATCTGTATCTTAGATGAAGTGGGTCTTTTCGTAGAAGAAAAGTGAGCTTGACATAGTAGTGGTAACTTTTTTTACGCAAATTCGATAATTCATCACCTTATAACATATGGATTATAACATTAGAATGGATGCAACTCCAAAGTAGAAGCACCACTCAAACACACACTAAAAGTTTGTTTGGATAAGAAGGATTAAAGTGTAGATTTTAGTTTAAACCGACACATTTGCCGAGCAAACGAGCGCGAGCCGTGCCGAGCGAGCGAGCCACGCTACACCGCCAAATTCCACACCAAACAAAGGCGAGGCGACGAAGGAGCAACAAACACCCCCACCACCTCACCTCACCACCACTCTAATGTCTAATCCACTCGCAAATCACCACCCACGCAGCAAATAAGTACACCAAACCCAACAACGAAAAGCTAATCTATTTCTTCTCCTTTTCTTCCTCCTACCACCACCTCCTCCTCCACCACCACCACCACCACCACCACATTCTTTCTCCCACCTTTAAGCCGCCCCAATTCGGCGCGCCATCCTGTTTCTTCGATCCGGAGGGGGCAAGAGAGGTGGGGATGATCTCTATAGGCGGGTCATCGTCGTCGTCGGCGGCGGTAAGGATGGCCGGGGCGAAGAGGCGGGGGAAGTCGGCCGCGGCCGCGGCTGCGGCGCCGGCGCAGACCAAGTGGCGGAGCGGCACGCAGGAGAGGATCTACGGCCGGCGCCTGCTGGACGCGCTCCGCGCAACGGGGCGGGCGGCGGGGCGCTACGCCGCAGCCGCGCGCCGTGAAGGCGGCGGCCGACTCGGCGCTGGCACTCACCGCGCGCGGGCAGTCGCGCTGGAGCCGGGCCATCCTGCTGGCCGGCGCGGCCTCCTGCCGCCGCCGCGTGCTCGTCAAGGCCGGCGGCAAGATCCGCCGCCACCGCCGCCCGCAGGCGCGCGCCGCTGCGGCGGCGGCCAAGGCGGCGGCTGCCGCTGCAGCCGGCGAGCCGCCGGTGCTGAAGGAGAGGAAGGTAAAGGAGCGGCTCCGCGTGCTGGGCGGGATCGTCCCGGGCTGCCGGAAGCTGCCGGCGCCGGACTTGCTCGAGGAGACGGCCGACTACTTGGCCGCGCTGGAGATGCAGGTCAAGGCCATGCGCGCGCTCGCCGACGCGCTCGCGGCTGCCCAGCTATCCTCACCACCGCCTTCTCAGCCAGAGGAGGCGGCCGCCGGCGACGAGGCCGAGATGGAGAGGTGAGGGTTTGGGGAAGCATGACACGACGGCTCGGGTGGCTTGGGAAAATAAGGGTGATTAATTAGTGGAACTATTATTGCGAGGGGGTTTGGGATTTGAGGGTACTGTGATGATGCTGATGCCGCTGCTGATGATTTGTAAATTCTTGATACTTGTATAAGTAATGCTGCTCTGGTCCTCTCTTCTTTCCTCTTCTTGTTCTTGAAATGTTTCTCTCCCTCTGAAACAAGATGGGGATTGCTGTGTCATGTTGATTATGCCATGATTGGGGATTATGATGTGATTTGGTTGTGTTAATTGGGACTTAGGAGTTCAGTTTTTGTTACGGGTGATTCGAGCCTGAACTCGCAACTCCTGAACATTGTGGTTTGATTGTTTGGTCAAACCGAATTCTAGAGTGTTTGAACCATTTGTCACAAAGTTTCTGTCAAATTTTTAGCTCCCGTACAGACCATGCTATTGCTACGCAACTGAGGGGATAATTTCTGCAGGATATAGAGAACAGAAATCTGAATTTGATTAGAGAGAGAGAGAGATGGTTATCTTGATAAATGGTCAAGAAATACAGGTTTAATTAATAAAACAAATGCTTGATGAGCGAACGCGAAATGGTTAATTTGGTACTTCGCTCATTGCTCACCAGGAGTCAGGATACAAATTACGATCATCGCCGAGGATAATTGCACACTACCAACACATTGTTGTCTGTTACTACATTGCATGACGAGAAAACTTGCAAATGGGAATCTCATGAATATAAACGTCGCCGAGACACTGCAACCGTCGCGCTTAAACTAATACCAGAAATTAAACAACGCGTAAGCAGAAAGCTTCCTCTGCTTCCTTCTGCTCGCGGCACAGATTTCATTTCTTCTCTCTCATTTAGCCTCTTTTAAAAGGAAATAGCAAATGTAGCTCCTCTTGTTCGAAATGTCAAAAGTGGCACCATGATAGATTAGACAGGCGATATGTACCTCCTGTCGCGCCCTTAGTCCGTAAAAGATCATCTGCCATACTCTCGGTCCGCGGTAGGACGAACATATATGTTCCTACCGCAAATTGGGAGCGTAGCAGGTAGCCTACCACGATACTTTTTTGTTTGTTTGTATTTTCGTGTGAGTGGGAACTACTTTTATTATTATAAATAAAAAACTTGCCAATTTAGCCCAAAACTCCCATATTTCGGATGGGCTGGATTTGCAGGCTTATCACTACTACATCACTTTCTGCATGAAATCTCTGACATGCATTTATGCTGGCAAAATGTTCTATGACTGCACATTTGGCTGTCACTAGGGTGGATATTAGTCAGATACTTATTTTACTGAGTTTTTTCTTCAAATTTGACATAGTTTAATTTAATATCATTTTATTTATAGTTTGAAAATATTTTTAGAACCGAGCTAAACCAAAGCGAAATCCAATTTTATTTGAAATTAACTTATTTAAATATTTAACCAATTAACAAGTATAATTTAAACAATTTTGAATCTAACTAAATAGTCACTAACAACCTTTTTCTACCGCTAGCTACGACTCCGAGAGTGGATAGCACGAAATGGGAAGGTCGAGAGCACGGCTATCTTGGTCGTCGCGTCGTCGATTTTTTTTAAATAATCCATTTTTATTAGAAATTACTAATTTATTCTAGCGATCTTTTTACGTATATACCTCTGTTGTCTCAACGATTGAATGACGAGTTCGATACCAACCGAACAAATGATAGGTAGGGATGAAAACGGATCGGATAGTTTCCGACCGATCCGGACGGAAACGGATTCGGATTGTCTCGGATCGGATTTTTCTCAGATAATTTTCGGATCGGAAACGAATTCGTTTTTTTTTTGTCGGAAACGGTTACGGTAGGCATGCTATCCGGCGGATACGGATACGGGTTGTCCGGATATCCAGATTTCAGCCCAAAAGAGAAAAAAGATATTTTAATTGATTTCTAAATTTTAGAAAATGCAACAAATCAAATAGCCTTTTAGAAAATAGCAAATAGAGTTAAAAAATTCTAGAAAAAATCACAGAAATTTCTTGAATTATTTTGAACTTAATAAAGTTAATTTCAAGTTAAAGTTGTTTTTTATTTTTGCACATAAACTATTTTTAATTTCAAAATAGGAAAACCCTTTTTAAAATCCAGAAAATTCAAGAAATTAATTATTTTTCCTTTTTCACTTTAAATCCAATAAAATCCTAGAAATATCAATAAATTTTATTTTTGACATTAAAAACTAGGAAATTAAATAATTGACCTTATATTATTATTATTATTTTCTTTTTAGCCAAGAAAACTCTTTTAAATCTCCAAAAATCCAATAAAATAATAACTTTATTAATTTTATTTTCGGTAACATACTTTAGGATGTTACGGTCATTTCTTGATATAGATTAACCATTCAACCCGATCGATGTTAGTGTGAATTAAGTTTTATGTATGTGATGAACTAAGTGTGAATGTGTTATGACTTGTGACTTTGTGAGTTATGACTTATGAGCTAAATATGGTAAACTAAGTGTTATGTTTGTTATGAACTAGTTAATTCAGCTTGCTAGTGCCAATGTTATGTGTGATTGCTGAAAATATAAACAATTCATGAATGTTTGCATTAAATAAATTAGTTATATGTTTTCGTTAATTTCTGGCATACAATTTAAGGGGTTTTCATGTTCCGAAAAATATTCGCGACCGTATTTGTTTCAATTTGTATTCGCTCCGTTTTCGTATTCGATATTATTCGTATCCAAGGTATTCGTATTCGAATCCGGATCCGGAAAAAAAATGAAAACAAATATGGCAGAGCCATTATCCGTCCATATCTGATTCATTTTCACCCCTAGCAATAGAAATATACTAGACGTACCGTTGGGCGACTGAATACCTGCCGCCCAACGGTTCGGTGACAGGGTGCTGTCATCCAACCGCTAGGTGACTAAGGTCCTATCGCCTAACAGTTAGGTGACAGGGGGCTGTTGGCTGTTTTTATTATTATTTAATTCTTGTTTTGTGTTGTAATTAATATTACATTTTGTAGGTTAATTACATTTAGCAAATATGATTTTATGATGTTATTTATTTTGGAAAAAAAAGTGTTGTGACGAGGTTGGTTGGTCTGTTTGTTATTTTCATAGAATATGAACGGTACGAAATTTGTCAGACTCGCAATAACATTTTGTCATCGTCATATATTGTTGTAGTGCTCTAAATTTCTGTAGAATTTTGTGAGGGCGATTGAGATAGTAATGAGTGTAAGTAGAAAGGTAAGTGATCATTTTTTTTTTATTTTGTAATCATTTTTTACAATGTCGGTACGAATGGTTCTTTCTGGTATTCCACTAGAAGAGGCATACTTGCAATATAGGCACGACATGCAAGTACTGCTACATTGTAATTTATATTTGTAAGGCCCTTCGCCTATCGTCAACAACTACACTACAGAATGATCAAGACGTCATTCATTCCCTAAGGCAGAGGCCACAATGAACGTGCAGTACAATATTCATATTCAACCTCAAAATCGAGCTATTCCATAGCAGGCATTATCTGATTCTGACGCTAACTTGCAATAACAAATGCTACAAGTGGTGTTCCAGTATTCTACAGCAATTACCTAAGTCAATTAGTTCATACTAAATAACCTTTACTAATTAGTTCATACAAATAATTCATCCTCCTCATGCGCTCGGTCACGCTTTATTCACCCAATAATAGTCGGTCACGCATACACCGAAACAACTAGAATGCTTCTCACAAACAACACTAATACTCTCTCACGGACTATTTTTTTCTCTAACTAAAGTTTTCTATCGCTGCTACTTACATACAAATTAACAACATTTCGATTTTAACTACATAAACTATTTACTTATACTACTATTTTAACTACATAAACTAATTACTTATACTACTATTTTAACTACATAAACTATTTACTTACTAAAAAAATACACTACAAAATAAATAAAAAACTTACCTCATAGACAAAGTCTTCTTCTTCTCCCTCTCTCTCTCCTCTTCTTCTTCTCCCTCTCCTTTTTTTTTTTCTCTCCCTCTTTTTTCCTCTCCTCTCCCTTCCTCTTTCTTCTCCTCCTCACGCGCTCACTCTCTCTTTTCTCTCTCCTATCGCCGCCAGGGGACCACGCTGGTCCTATATAAGCCATCCGATGCCCGACCAGTTCGGCGATCGGGCGCTTATTGCTCAAGTTGCTAATAATCGCAATAATGACGCCTAACGGTTCGGCGCCTGCAGTATAAATGCCGAATGGTTCGGCGACAACATTTCAATCGCTTTACTGTTGGGCGACTGGAGCCAGTCGCCCAATCGTTAGGCGACATGAGTATAATTCTGTAAAAAAAAAAAGTCGCGAGAATAAATTTGTAATTTCTAATAAAAATAGATTATTTTTTAAAAAAATTTCTTGTGTCGCCGTCTTCTCTCTTCTGATGGACACGGTAGTTTTCTTTTCAGTTGAATCGATATTTTTCCCCTTGTGATGAAGAATGGGAAATAGGATTGTTTGTTTGCCTATTCCTCTTTTCTTCCTTGTTCATCTAAACAACAAACTGTAAAAAGCATTAGATTTGTTAAGAGTCGAGTCTCATTTTAGGACTTGCTAGTAAACAAGATGGCGACTTGTAGCCCTGGTATGAGTAGTAAACGATTCACAAAATAGGTCTCGGCACCTTGGGCGGAAATATTTCCGTCATAAACAGGGCCTTCCCATGGGAATTATTTATATTAATTAATCCTTTTTTAATTTTTATTTTAAAGTTATTCTCGGCGCACTTTATTTTCAATTTCGACCCCTTTAGTCATGCCACCACCCATGGCGTGACCAAACAACGCTGTCCGTATCTCTTGGCACGCCACTACCCGTGGCGTGACAATGTTGTTTGGTTACACCACGACCAGTGGCGTGACAAAAAGTACTATTTAGCGGACTTATTCTACCACGTGACAGCGTTGTTTTGTCACGACACGGATGGTGGCGTGACCAAAGGGGTCAGAATTAGAAATAAAGTGCGCCGGGGTTAACTTTAAAATGAAAATTAAAAAGGTTAATTAATAATAAAAAGTTCTTCCCATGGTGGCTACAAATGTATGTCTTTTCCTGTGACTAATCTTATGATATGTTGTAACACAACAATTTTATAGGAATCAAATAGAAATTTCGACAAGAAGCTATGGTGGAAGCTATGAGATTTCTGCGAGAAAACCGACATTCTTACATTCCAAGCAGGAGATTTGAGGATTTGTCATTGGTGTATTTCAAGATTTACCCTCGTTGTCTCACTGACATGTATCGATAGATAAATCCTTAAATACACATATTCATAGTGGTAAATCCCCAATAATTCCTTCTAAACAAGGCCTTAAGTTATCTTACGATAGTACAGTGCACAGCCAAACTCGGAGGTGTTGAATCTTGAGTTGGTTAGGCTTGAGTCCGAGTTGGAGTACCAAGGTACCACAAGTCTGATCTCAACTTGATAAAAAATGATACGTATAATGCCGATGTAAAATTAAGTGCAAGCGGAGCTAGACATGATTGTGCTAAGGCCTATGCATCGATACAATCACAATGATACAGCTTTGGAGAAACAAACCCACAAGTTGGTTCGGTGACGAAGCCATTGTGAGAGAGTAGGCTTTAGTTAGTTTTACCCCTTCTTTTGGGGATTTATTGTAAATTCTTTTTCACCCTTTCCTTCTTTAATGCAAAGCATAGCTTCGTTCTTAAAAAAAACCCCACAAGAGGATCAAAGACGGTAGAAATGAAAATGGTCACCATATCGTCAAAAATTCGCGGTACGATTCTATAGGAGATGGGCCTAGTGAAACAATTGGTTTGCCGTGCTCATCTTGAGCAAATTCAATACAATATTCTTGGTAGGTGCTTTGATGCTCTCCAAGAAGTGAAAAGCATATGTTTCAAATGCTCCCTCCAGTTTAAAACAAGTTGTTTTGGACTTGTCAATCCTCAAAATATAACTTTGATCACTTATTATTATTATTATTATTATTATTATTATTATTATTATTATTATATATTTATAAAACCAAATAAATTATAATATTATGAAAGTACTTTTTCGAGACGAATTTACACATATGATTTTCATGTATCTGATCTAAATATCTAAAAAGATATAAATAGCCAAAGTTTTCAAAATTTACTGTACGTATTCCAAAACAACTTGGTTTTTTTAAATCGAAGAGAGTACATTGATGATTCAATTCCTAATAGACTTGTTCGTAGGCCGCGTGGCTCGACCTAATTTTTTTGGGGCTCTGGTTTTGATTTCTAGCTTGAAAAAGCCCGATAAAATTAAATAAATGATTAAAAATATTGTTTTTATTAAAAAAATAATAGTTTATTTAGAAAAAAATATTTTTAATAGGAAAACACACATGAAATAGTATTTCTTTTGGGCTTCAGGCCAGGACTCGGGCTTGGCCCATGTCGGCCCTAGCCATTCAAGGCTGGGCTTTTCCAGGCCTAGCTCGGTGTTTGAACAGGTCTAATTTCAAACCGTCGAGTCCTCCACCACCAACAATGTTGTTTCGAGATTCGAGAGATCATAAAAGTTCATTACTCGTGCTTTTTGTGGCACCGTGTGTTTTAAGATTTGTCGCATGAAAACGGTCTAAGACGTCGAGTCAAGAGAAACATAGATAGGTCTAGAGATAGCTAGATGGATCGTGCCAGTCGGCTCTACCAAGCATGACATTGCTGGTCCGCCCAGTACGGCACAATCCACATCAGATGGTGGCCGGTCGACATGGCTTGAGCGTCTATATCGTGCTTGGGTCCATACCCTGGCACGGTGGGCTCGACGAGGCCAGCACGGCGTGAGGAGGAGGAGGACAACGCGAGGGAGGAGAGAAGGACCACACGGGGAGGAGGCCAGGCGACGGGGCACGATCGGTGCGCGCGAAGGAGGAATTCGTCGGGCGCGTGGCTACGTGAGTTGGACGTGTCGCATGCGTGGCTACTAGCCTGTTGCCTTGTCCCAGCCCGACCAGGTCAAACATTAGCCGGCCTGGGCCAGACACGGCCCGATTGGCCCACGTGCCTGGGTCCGCGCCCCGGCCCACGGGTCTGCACGGCACGCCCGTTTGGCTATGACTAGCCAGGTCAACGGGCGGCATCTCGGTCAGCGCAGCGCCGCGCGTCTTCGTACGCACGGGAGAGGAGGATCCCCTCTTCCCGTCCCCGCGGAACGGGAGCTCCTTCCCGCATCTCTCGCAGACCTGCCCGAGGCCCGCATTCTTTGCTTCGTTCCTCTCTGATCCATCCAAACCCTAGATTCTGTGAGGAGCGCCCGTCTTGAGCTGAGGCGCAGCGAACGGAGAAGGTTTCTTCCGGGAGGAATCCCGTTTCGCGCGTGACCATGGCGGCAGCGGACTCGTCGTGGGCGGGGCGGATGGCGGCGGCGTTTGGCGCGTCGTTCCTGTGGCTCGTCTGTCTGATCTACTTCATCCAGGTCTCTTCTTCTTCCCGGAACCTAACCTTCCTCGCGATCACTTCCAATTTCGAACATTTCGCCATTGGCTAGATCTGCTGTCCCCCCTGTGTGTGTGGATCATTTCTTGAGGAGTTTATTAGGATCTGTGAGTATGGAACACGCCTCCGGAATCTTTATTTTGGAAATATTTTCCCCTTGGAAATGGGTGGGGAAACCGAATAGCGGGAGAGGACAGCTTTGGCGATCTAGGATAGTTAGGAGGAGAGGAAGTGTGCAGCAATTCTTGAAGTTCTGAATTGAGATAAGGGTGTTTCTGGCAGTGACTAAAGTTGTGTGCAAACCTCGCCTTTTTTGTCCTGTTGCAAATGTAAAGGTGTGATGCCAGAATAATTTGAGATCGACATGTGGTATATATGTTGCCAAATTGACCACTGTCTGTATAGAGAGATTGAAGTGTGCTAGGAAATTTGGTTAGAATGGATAAAACAGCCTTTTTTTTCCTTGGATAAGTATTTTGGCAGACACATTTGGATTATTCTACCAAGGTTAATTTATGTTCTGTGCAGGATAATATCATGGTTGATTTGTTGTTTCCTATCCCCAGTCATGTTTATTGCTCTCGAGTCTTGAGTTAGGCTACAAAAGTAATGATGTGACTGATTGATGTTACAAACTGAATGACTGATGGCTGCAGAAACTTATTTCTTGCAAAAATGTTTTTATTAAAAAAAATCAAATTGCAGGTAGGTCATTATCTAGTAATGTAATATGCCTTTTTGTTGCAGAAGGATAAGGATTATATAAAGACTAAAGACCCTTTTTTTTGGAATCACATGCTTTTTTTTATCTCATTTAGTCATTTAGTAGCTTTAGCAATCTAGCATTATTCTTATGATAGATAACTCATTATTTTCCAACCATGATTGAACTGGCTGGTTGTTTCCCCTCAATAAAGGACAGATGCAGAGTTAGAGCTGAAGTTTCACTAACAAAGGAGATTAAATTTAGATATGCAATCTGAAATTTGTGAAACTATGAAGTGTTAGACAAGTTATGTTTTGGATTGTAACACCTTAAAAACAATTTAATGTGATAATTCCACAACGATAGTGAGCATTGGTGGTATGTCAAAGACCTTAGTGTGTCACATAGGGGGAGGGGGACCAAATTTGTTCATTCATATTGTGTGCTGTAGTGTCATGCTCTGGTGATATGTCAAACATTAGCATGGCCATTTAGTTGCAAATTCCTTGTCTCAATCAAAATATTCAAGATAACTAGAGAAACCTTCCCGTAAATATAAATAAGCCAGCTTTGGTTTAACATTTTTTTTCCTTTTTTTGAAAGCTTCACTGACCATAAAAACTATTATTCTGCTAGATTTTAATATATATTCTTCAATTTTTTTTTAGGGTTCCAGGTCTTTTGTTTGGACAGCTGTCTCGTACCAAATGAAGGACATGATGAAGTTATCACCCTCAGCGTCACAGTTTTTGGTCTCTGTTGCATATTTCCCATGGAGCATAAAACCTATATATGGGTAATGTTACTTTGTGTTCGCTGCTTTACTGTGAATCATGAAATTTATCCACATTTTAACCATGATTGGTAGAGATTAATCATCTTGGCCTTTTTTGTAACCGAAATAGTTTATCTAACATATCATTTCTCAAATTTCTTTAGAGGAACAATTTGATTAAGTTTGACATTGGTGCATGCCTGAACGATCTTCTAGCAGTGTTTACTCCAGCATAAGTTCATTTGTGGAAACTTATTGTCTATTCTTTTGAAGTTCTCTGATTTTTTACTGCATTTTCTCTCTGTTGCAAGTGAAGTTGAGAACAATCATATGGGTGCTATTTTTTTTTCTAAAGGAGCTACAATCATGTACTATTCCGTAAGAGTCAAACAATTTACATTTAATGATTCCATACAGGTCGACATGAATAGTAACTATGCTCTTACAAGCTGAACTTGAACTATAATAGTTTTATGCCAATTAATTTCATTGGAGCTTTGTTTTTATTTAGTGGAAAATGGATTAGCATGCACAGTACATTTGGAGACATGACAGTAACAGGGAAAAAGGGTAAAAGGGAAGACATCGCGGGAAGCACTTCCAACATGTACAGGGTAGGTCAATATACAAAGAACACCCTAAGATATATACATATCTAACACCCCCCTCCCCTTAAACTCATGGTGGATCAAAAACACTGAGTTTGGAGAGGTAGAAACTTTGCTGAGTCCTAGTCTGTGTCTTGGTGAAGAAATCTGCTAACTGAAGCTCTGAAGGCACATACTGAAGAGCAATAACTTGGTCTTGCACCCGCGATCTCATGTACGAAGCCTCTACTCCAATGTGCTTGGTGAGCTCATGCTTCACTGGATCTCGAGCAATGCTAATCGCATCAGTACTGTCTGATAAGAGAGGAGTCGATGTAGAAACTGAAACACCGAAATCCTCAAGTAGCCACCGAAGCTAGGTGATCTCAGTTGTCAACGACGCCATGGCTCTTAACTCAGCCTCAGCACTCGAACGGGAAATGTCAATATGCTTCTTGATCTTCCAGGTGATCAGAGAGAAACCAAGGAAAACACAATAGACAGAAAGAGATCGGCGATCAGAATGATCGCTAGCCTAGGTCTTATTAGAGTACGTCTGAA
This sequence comes from Phyllostachys edulis, assembly GCA_036346405.1. Classification (NCBI taxonomy): domain Eukaryota; kingdom Viridiplantae; phylum Streptophyta; class Magnoliopsida; order Poales; family Poaceae; genus Phyllostachys; species Phyllostachys edulis. The sequence goes on from CM070546.1 coordinate 105,536,035, forward strand.
GCCCAAGTCTCATCAGAGTACGCCTGAAGCTGCAGAGAGTTGGAGCGAGGAAACAAAAGACGACGAGTGATGGTCCCACGAAGATATTGTAGAACATGAAGAAGGCGATGGTAGTGGAGCTGAGTGGGAGCAGAGACGAATTGATTCAGGATGTGAACTGAGTGAGAAATGTTAGGTCGAGTGATCCCAAAGTAGTCGAGGTTCCCGGCAGGATGGCGGTAGCGAGTGGGGTTCTCAAGAGGCTGACCATCAGTAGGCTGAAGGTGAACGCCAAACTCCATAAGAGTATCCACCACGCGCTGATCAGTGAGACAACCACGAGCAAGGATATCTTGAATGTACTTCTCCTGGGAGAGGTAGTAGCCCTCAGGCGTAGAAGTGACATCAATCCCAAAGAAGTAATGAAGAGGACCCAAATCAGACATCAGGAACTGCTCACTGAGACGCTTCTTCGCAAAGCCAATGTACTGAGTCATCCCTAGTAATGATCATATCATCCACACAGAGATGGAGCGTCTGACCTCGAGGAGAGGTGTGTACGAAGAGAGCAAGGTCGTGATCATTGGTAGAGAAGCCGACAACAGTGACAACGGAGGAGAAGCGGTCAAACCAAGCACAATGGGCTTGCTTGAGCCCATAGAGAGAGCAACGAAGGCGACAAACTATACCATCAGGAACAGAATGCCTTAGGGGCGGTTGCATGTAGACCTCACTCTGCTCGCTATTGAGAAAGACATTCTTGACGTCCAACTGAGAGATGAACCACTGTCGAACAGAGGCCACAACAAGGAGAGTGCGAACTGTGGTCATTTGGACGACAGGAGCAAAGGTCTCATCGTAGTCACGACCATGCTTCTGCTGAAAACCATGCACCATAAGACGAGCCTTGTAGCGCTCAAGAGAGCCATCCGAGCGGGTCTTGATCTTGTACACCCACTTGCACGTGATAGGAGTGACGCGCAGGTAAGGGTACAAGATCCCAGGTGCCAGTACCCTCCAAAGCAACAATCTCCTCAGACATTGTGAGCTGCCACAGGGGCGAGCAACATGACCTCACCAGAGGTCGAGGTTCAGAGAGCGGCTACCGCCAGAGACCAAATCGCAGTGATCACGAAGATCGTATCTGGGAGGAGAAGGTGGAGCAGGACCTAGCAAGGACGGAGAAGAAGAGCTGGGAACAGGACCCCGCAAAGACGGAGACTCGACTGGAAGAGGTTGAGGACAACGAGAATAGTGCAGTGGAAAGGGGGAAACCTCAACAGAAGACCTGGAAGGAACCTCTGGAGGAGAGGGACATGAAGAAGGTGAAGACGGAAGCAAAACAGAAGGGGAGAGCGGAGAGTCAGGAAAAGTAAAAAAGGAGATCAACTCAACAAGAGAATCAGAACTAATAGTAGAAGGACAAGGGTAGTAAGGTCGGGACTCATCGAAGGTGACATCCTGAGAGATCCTTACCAGGCGAGCAACAGGGTCGTAGCAGCGATAACCTTTATGCTCAAGACTGTAGCCATGGAAAACACACTCAACTAACTGAGGAGTTAGCTTGGTGTGCTCATGAGGTGGAAGAAGGACGAAGCAGAGAGCCAAAACAACGAAGATGACTGTACTCTAGAGCGCGACCGTAGAGACGCTCGACTGGAGTAGAACCCTGAAGAGTAGTGGAGGGCTGCATGTTGATGAGGAAAGAAAGAATGGAGCGACCTCGATCCAGAGTGAAGTGGAGCAGAAGAGACAAGCATGAGGCGAGAGTATCTCGTGCAAGTGACGATACTTATGCTCGAGACACTGCTTCGAAGCGTGAGCACTGTGACAAGAGTATCGAGGAAGAGTACCTTTCCACGAGAAAGCGACGCAAAGCAATAGATACGTACCCACCAGCAGAGTCAGCACGAGATACGAATGGCCGAATCAAGCTGAGTTTGAACCATGGTGGCAAACATCTGGTAAATAGAGAGAACCTGGCTGCGAGAGGACATGAAGTAGATCCAAGTATGATGAGAATAATTATCAATAAAGATCACATTGTATTGATGACCCCTTTTGAAGTGAAGGGAGCAGGACCCCAAATATCAAAGTGAACAAGATCAAAAGGATGAGTAGAAATAGAATCACTTGATGGATAGGGGAGCTGCAGCTGTTTGCCAAGCTTACAACCCATACAATGTAAAGATGTGTCCCTAGAAACAGACCCAAAAACACTACAACCTACTAATGACGATAGACGTGATTCACAAAGATGACCCAAACGATGGTGCCACTGAGCGAAGGAAGCAGTAGAGGACGTAGCAAAAACAGAGGTTGTGGTAGTGGCTGACTGGCTAGTTGAGACAGTGGAAGGAAGGTGCAGCTAGTCGAGCTCCCAAAAATGCTGCTAATCACGACGCCAAGGGCCAGTACCAACCAGAGTCCCCGTGTGGCGATCCTGGACAGAACAAGAGTCAGACTCAAGAACAATATGATAGTCGTGATCAGTGATCTAACCAGCCGACATAAGCTGCATAGTAAGCTGAGGAATATGAGAGACTGCAAGAACATAAAAGGAAGAAGTGAAAAGGGTGCCTTGTCCTGCAACAAGAAGAGGAGTACCATCTTCTGTCTGAATAGTGGAAGGAAGAGTTGTGGGACTCACAGAGGTGAGGTGGGTAGAATTTGGTGTCATGTGAAAGGAAGCACCAGGATCTAAGATCCACGGAGACAATATACCTGACGAGGGTTGAGGCGGAGGCGATGAAGACTGCTGGGAAGCAAGAGCCAGGCGAGCGGAACCCAAGGAGTCTGAGGACGAGCCGACACCGACGTGCTGGAGCAGGGAGAGAAGTTGTTGTGTGACGTCACCGGAGGTGTCCTGGCGAGAGGCGGTCGCTCCTGAGTGGGAAGAGCCTCTAGAGCCCTTCGGTGGACGTCCACTCCGGCGACCCTGGTTCCTCCTACGCTTGTAGCAGTCCTGGTACTGGTGGCCATCACGCTGGTAGTAGGTGCAGTGGAGACCCGTAGTAGAGACAACAACCATTGGTGCGGCAGGAGCTGGAGGGATTATGGTCGATGCTGAGGGAGCCGACACTGAAGCAAACAAGACAATCGACATATGAGCTGCACCACGATGACGAATCTCCTTAGCACGAACACCCGTGAGGGCGACCACCAAGGTTGGGCGCGGGTGTCGAGTTAGGAGCTGAGTACGCACAGTCTCGAATTCAGGCCAGAGATGCATCAAGAAGTTGTAGAGACGGTGAGTCTCCTGGTGAACGTAGAGCCGCACACAGCAGGGACATGTCCGGTAGACATCCGGCCCTAGAGAGTCGAGCAAACGCCACACCTCAGACATCTGCTAGTAGTAGTCATCCGCAGTGGCATCGAGCCGCTGAAGGGAGTGTGCCTGGTGTACAATGGAGAGGTACATGGCATCACTCGTCAGCTAGTAGTGAGCTCGGAGGCACTCCCACATCAGCTGAGTCGTCGACAGCTCTGCCACATTTATGGAGATGACCACGGGCATGCTACCCACCAGGATGGCGATAACACGAGCCTCGGCATCCTGCCATCTCTCGTAGGCGTGCAGCTTAGACTGGTAAAGCTCTAGGGTCTCCTCCAGAGTAGCAGTGGCCGCCTCCTATGCACCGATCCGCACGAAGAGGAAGAAGAGCAGAATCCCATGGTAGACGAGGCGACGGGGTGCTCACCGGTGAGATGACCCCAGAGACGTTGGCTATTGAGGTGAATCCTTAGGCGAACAGCCCATTCCTAGAAGTTCGTCCCATCGAAACGAACAGGGGGAGCGAAATGGCGAAGGAGCCACCCGCGGAAGCCATCGGTTGAGAAGAGGCAAGCTCAGGCGGCAAGGTCTGTGTTGGCGATGCTCTCGGTGCTCTTGGTGGAGAAGCAGCGAGCTCGAGGGCCGGTGGTGCTCTCGGTGGAGAAGAGCTCGGTGCCAGAGCAGAGGGCCGGCGGTGCTCTTGGTGGAGAAAAGTCGGCGCCAGAGCAGAGGCCGGTGCAGAAGCCAGAGCAAAGACTTCTCGAGCAGAGCAGAGGCTCGATCCGGCGGGATTCGGACGAAGCCGAGCTTGATCCGAAGGAGGCGTCGTCGAGGGACGTCAATCCGGCAGGATCTGGAGGCGGCGACCCCATTCAGGCATCAGGAGGCTCGATCGGGGGTGGTGGCGACACGGGATCCGGGCGAAGCCAAGCGGGGAACGTCAATCCAGAGGCGGCGGTGTCGATCCGGCGTTGGGAGAACGTCGATCCGGAGGAGGCGACGACCCGACGGGATCCGGAGGCTTTGGCGTCGGGCGACTATGCGCACAGGCGAAAACAGAGGAAGGGCGAGCAGGAAACAGGATGTGCGCTCGGGCGCTGAGACGGCGGCGGCGGCCAGGTGGAAAGAAGTAGGGTTAGAGTTTTCATGGCTCTGATACCATGTTGGAATGAACTCCTCATCTATTCCAATGAGTCAAAGGCCAATGTACCATGTACAGGGTAGGTCAATATGCAAAGAAAACCCTAAGCTATATGCATATCTAACATCATATATATCCATGCATTGTTTGTTGCATGTGGGGCTGGGTGGTAAGGCATTATGTACTACATAGGCCTGTGTAACATCAAACTCATTATCTAATTTTCTAGTTAGTTCCCATGATCCTTTATTGTTTTAATATTTTCTTGTTCGCAGAGTTGCACAACTCTGGTACTGGTTGCTCATTATTGTAAAACATCCATATGCCTTGATACATGCATTAATGGACTGCTATGTATTTCAGATTACTCAACAGAATTCTGGTTTTCTTTACTTACCCATATATCATTGTGCCTGTAGGATTTTGTCAGACTGTATTCCAATTAAGCAGAGGAAGCGTATACCCTATTTGATCATTTCTAGTTGTCTTTCTCTATTTCCGTGGCTAATCCTTGGTCTGTCAGAAACTTTGAGGAGCTCAAGCAATTTTCTTACTGCTTTGCTAGTAGTACAGAACTTGGGATGTGCCATGGCAGATGTTGTTATAGATGCGATGATTGCAGAGGCAGTTCGGTCAGCAGGGTGAGTATCTTGGAGCAATTTGTGCATCATTTAGCAAGTACTATAGAGTACTCTACCTCAAAACCTCAGTAATTCTCTTTCAGGCCAGAATTTGCTGGTGATCTCCAGTCATTATCTTGGTCATCAATGGCTGTAGGGGGGATATTTGGGAGCTTATTGGGAGGATATGCATTATCAAATCTCCCGATACATGTTATATATATTATTTTCTCAGCTCTTCCTCTGTTTCAACTAGCTTCCTGCATATTCGTCGAGGAATCTCCAAAAGGGTTTGAGAACACAGTAGATGCTGCTGCACATAAGCATGTTGAAGATCAAACTGCTGATAGTGCTTTTGCTGGGAAAGGCACTAGTGAACCATCTAAACACGAGGGCACTAGAAGGCGAAAGGGAGCTCGTAAAAATAGCAAAAGGAGGTCGTTGTCCAAACGATCTGAGGCTCATGAGAACAACAATAGGTCAATTAATTCAAGGCCCTACTTGTCTCTGAAATCAGCCTTCTTCAGTTTATGCAGTGCTTTTAAGCAGCCAACCATTTTACGGTAACCAACTATGCAATTATTTCATTTCCTCTGGTGTTCACCCGTCACTGAAGAGCCTAATTGATACTTTTGTTTTTTATCCAGACCGATGGCATGGTTTTTCTTTTCAAATGTAGCAATTCCAAATATCTCAACAGTCATGTTCTATTATCAAACGGAGGTCCTACATTTGGAGGCTTCCTTTCTAGGGACTGCACGTGTGATTGGGTGGTTCAGTCTAATGCTTGGCACATATATCTACAACCGCTATTTTAAGCACAAGAAACTCAGGAATATTCTTATGTAAGTTTATTTGCTGAAACTGCTTCTTTTATCTAAATGTTAAGTCACCATCTGGATTACTAGTAGTCTGGCACAGATTAATTTTCAAGTAAGTTGAAATTTTATGTCATATATGCTTAATGTACCGAGAATTGCTAACTGCTTAAGTTGATTGTCTATGATCAATGTTTCTGGCATTTATTTGAGGACAAAATTTTCATGACACCTGATAATCAGCCATCTTCTTTACTTGGTTTCTCCGATGTTGATGTGTGCACCTTAAATTGTATCTAAATGTTAAGTCACCATCTGGATTATTTCCATTTTCATGACTATCAGAATGCATGTGGGATTATTCCCCAATAAATTCGTTCGATCATTGTATCATACTCTAATTTTCATTTTCATCCTGGTATGTTGCTAATTGTCAAACACTTTTTGGTAAGTGTTCTGGCCCAATTTAACTGGTTTGGTGAGCATACACTGTTTAATAATTTATCCTGTTCAAAAAATTGTTGCAATTCTTGGGGAGTCATAACCTACAATACAAACCTGTCCACACTTATTTGAATTTGTTATATACTTATATGTGCTACTTTTAACATTTGTTCTTATTTCCAGGTTTGCACATGTAGGTCTTGCCATAATTAGCATACTGGACATTCTTTTAGTGTCAGGACTGCATGTTCAGTATGGAATTGCAGATAAATACATGGTGCTGTGGGGTTCTGCTTTGGCTGATGCAATCAACCAGTTCAAGTATATCCTCTAGCTATGATTTCTTTGAATCACGAAACTACAATGGACTAGATTACAAACCAGATACTTGGTGAATCTGCTTGACCTGTTGTGTTTTGAAAACCTGTTTGAGATGGGTTTCTGTTATTTGACCTAAACTAGATTGTTTGGCCCATGCAATTGTGCGGTACAGGCTAGTATACTAAACTATTAATCTTGGGCAACTCGATATATTTGACTGGGGATATATCTTAATGGGAGTTGTTTTTATGGTTGGGGACTCTCTCTTATCTTTTATGTTTAAAAATATGTTGTAGATAGCACATCGATCTAATGGTATAGATTAGTTGTAATTAGGGGTCTACCAAGCTAAGGGCTAGATGTTTTTTCTTTCTTGTGAGAATTTCTAGCATATTCTCTTTTTTTCTTAGAGCTTTTGACCACGCATCATCAGCTTTTATTATACAATTGATTAGTTCCCAGAGTTACTGATCTTGAACTGACTAACCTGGCATTTAAATTGATCGAATATTTAGTGTCATGGAAACTCAACTAGGCACCAGTCTAAAACTTATTTGTTTCCTCTGAAACAGGAGAAAAACTGATGTACCCTTGAAGTTCCTTTTCTTTTCTAGGGTGAATCTCAGCCAAACGGCACTCATCAATTAAATGCTTTAAATCAATGTAGTTTTCCACCAAATGAGGAAAATGTTTGGTTTATCCAGTATGATCGAACCCATTATCAGCAATAATTAGAAGGTTCCTAGTATTTTTTGAATCCCTGATTATACACATGGCTTGAAGATCAGAATAGTGTATACATATCTACACCGAGTGGAGTCTGGTGTATCCAGGGTTTTGAAAACCGGTACGAAAATTTTAACACGGGGGGGGGACCCTATTGGTGGGGAAATTTTATCGGACCCTACCGATAAAACTGGTAACCGGTGGTTACCGGATATTTCGGTGAAATTGCGGACATAATTTTTGAATTAAAATTTGATTTTTTTTTTCATATGTAAAGATGAAATTTATCTAATTTTTGAATTGAAATTTGAATTTGGATGAAAATTAGATAAATCCGATTTTTTTTGTCCAGTATGAAATTTTATCGGACCCAAGGATAAAAAAACCGAAACCGGTGCAAATCTCGCTCGGCGGCCATGCTCCGGTTACCGGTCGGTAACCGGAAATCCCAAAAAAAACCTGGCTGAATTTCGATAAATGGAATTTGAATTTGGGATGTAACCGCTGGGATTTTGAAGTTGAATTTGAATTTGAAAGATTCCGGCCGGTTTTAGGATCCCGGTCCCCACCGGTAACCGTTGGGATTTCGATCTTTGATCAGACCCCACTGATAATGCTGGTTACTGGCGAAATTTTGGCAATAGAGTTTTCCCTGGTCTGGTAGGGCCGGTTTGGCCGAAATTTTCAAATCGGCACAAATTTCTTCTAAATTTGACAAAATTCATGCAAATCGGAACCGGTTTCAAAATATACTCGTGTCCTTTTCAGTTTTCATACGAAATCAACACTAGAAAACAAAATATTTTCTTGAAATTAATCTTTCAAGCTAGGGCTGGTGGCGCCATCCTGGACATCATGATTGGAGTTTGGTGTTTACTATCTTCTGTGTTGCAAATTACAATAATCAGCTGACTTAGTGCATCCAATTTATCCTTCTGCGTGTGTAATTATCCATCGTAATACAATTTCTGACAAGAATATTTTCATTTGGCAGGATGATGCCGTTCCTGATCCTCTCGGGGCAGCTTTGCCCACCTGGAATTGAGGGCACACTGTTTGCTCTGTTCATGTCCATCAACAACCTTGGTTCGACATTAGGTTCATTCCTGGGAGCTGCTCTCGCGTCAACTTTGGGCATCTCATCGGTGCAGTTTGACAATCTGGCACTCGGATTGGGTGTACAGCTGATTGGCACTCTCTTACCAATTGGATTTTTATTTCTGATTCCAAAGGAAGTTACAGGACTAACATCATAGGAAGAGGGATACAGACCTGATCATACTTTTTGTGGAATGGTCTGCACTCCTAGGTCTTACTCATACATGCAAATTAATAGAAAGCAAATTGAAGCTAGCATGAAGGTAGTCGGTTTTGTTGAAAGATGTATACAGGCATTAGGCATATACTAGAATGAGAGGAAGAGTGCAATAGATGGTTATACATTACCAAGCGTTGAGCTTGAGCAAATGAAGAAATTATGTTACCTGTGTAGACAAATGTACTAGCGAGAACATGTGTGCAACAGTGGAATTGACATTACTGACGTTGAGTCTCAATTCCATCTATTCGTTTTTCTTTGCTTAAGTCATGTGTCTAGTGGGATGAATCTCGCATCATATCTTCTGTTTTCCTTTGGGTAGTAGTGTTTCTACTTTCTAGTTCTTCATGCCATAGCAAATTCTGTTAAATCTCTATACCAGACTATGCTTTTGCTTGCAGAATTACCACAGAAAATTTAAGGCGCACAACTAATGGCCATGAGGCCCACAATTGAGGCTACTTAGCTTATATCAAAGGAGAAAAGAGGCAACTCGTCAATTTCATTACAGTAGACAGTAAAAAAAAAGGTTTCGGAAGTACTGATTAAATGAAATCTGAGCTACTGTTGCTCGTGACCATGCAAGACCTGAAACTTACTGCTCAGTTAAGTTGAATCACTTTCTTTGCTTTTCTTTTTTTGCTAAAAAGTAACTACATATAAGAAATTCAGAATACAACACACAGAAGCGTTGCTTCCCTTTCCCATCTTCCAAATTCCGCTTGTTAAAAGTTTCACTTACAAAGAATGTAACCACTCGAGATGTACCCTGGGGGTTCTCTGAAGACAGACTAAAGAGAAGCTAAAGTTGAATGGAGACTTGTAAGAGTATGTCAGCTTTGGCCTTTGGCACAGGCTTGTGCTCTGCCCGAAGTGAAATTTTCTGATGATTTCGCTTCAGATTCACAGCCACCTTTTCGCCTTTGCTGCTGAATTCGCTGGAGGTGGTGTTCTGACACCTCTTTTATCAGTTGAACCTGCCAATGGAAGTAGAAGCTCTTTCAGTAAGAACTGAAGATAACAGAAAACATCCTGTATAACAAGAGAGGACATCAGGATCCAAAAGTTTAAAAAAAACTGATGATCTTTTCTTTGACAGAAACCTGTTTCCCATTTAGTGTTTTCTTAAGAATGCAGTTAGGAACGGACAAAATCCAGCTCCAAGCATCATCAACTAGGATCTAACAATATAGGCAGGAAGACACCTATAGGCTCAAAGGGCAATGGCAAGAATCCTTGACGTTGATGATGTCTTGGATTGTATATCTATCAAGATTCAAGCATTACTCTATCCGTGGGAAAAGACAATGCAAGCAGGTAAAAGAAGGTTATAGTGATGTTGGCATGGGAAGCAAGGATCGGTTAAGAAAGAATGGATATTTGGTTCAGGCCATCGGACCCAGGAGAATGGCAGTGGCTTGTACTCGCTGCTATTTTTTACACCTTCCATCAAATGACAAGACATTAGGAACAGTTTAGTTGATTCATCCTCTACACAAGGCAGCCTTTGTTGTTATGGCATTAAGGGTGTGAACATAAGAGCAAAACCGAGTTTTCTTGATTAAAAAACTTACTTATATCTGACTTCGCTCCTAGAGAGGATCTGCGTGACTTGGTCGGCGGTGGTAGTGGGAGACCTGTTAGTGATTGTCTTCTCCTTAACCTTGCATCAGTTGTTATTGGAGATGGGCCATCATAGTTTGTGTTAGTAGTGATTTTACTAGGAGTTGCTTGTGCTGAATGTTGAGCATTCCTGCAATGTCGTAGCAGTAGAAAAGAAAGCTTAGTGCACGCACAACATTACAATCTATACTCGTGTGTAAATATGTACTAAAACTAAGCACGCATCCCATGACGTACCTTCTTTCAGAGCCATGAATCAATTTCCCTATGCTGCTCTGAATGGACTTCCTTAAATGTGATCCTTTCTTGGCCGCATTACTAGCGGTTATTTTCTCCAATTTGGCAGCAGGAAAAGGTTCATCCGTCCCACTCACATCCACGCTCACGTTCCTTGATCTGCAAGGTGTTCTCTGGAGAATATCCAATCCTGATTGCTTGGATAGATTATAAGCGTCAGGGGGTAGTTGACAAAAGGCAACTGTATCAACTGTAGTAATTATCTTCTCGTTCTCCTCTCTAACAGGCTCTTCAGAGAATGTTGTGGACGTCTTCTATCACAATGGACAAGAAAGATTAAAGGTCAGTTGCTACAAGCCTACAACATCAAACAATATTAAGTTACTAAGAGCAAGACGTACCTGCATTACTGATCTGTGGTGTTTGATGTGATTGAAGCCACCAATGTTGCATTCCTTGTCATGAATTGTCCCATGATCTCTGTTGAATGCCTTTTTGTCTGGTATGCTACCTTTACCAGTACTAGCATTCTCTAGGCTTAATCGACGTGGCCTTGGTGGGGTGCGCTCCAACAGTTGCTTTGTTCTCTCACTTGTTACTGTATTTTCCTTGAATTTAAGTGATGATTTTTCCAGTTCTTTGGTTGCCAATGCCTTTTTGAGAGTGTCTACCTGAAAATAGGTTGAACATTAGATACCTTTTCTTCTGTTTGTGGAACAAATGAAATACAGAAAGTCGGATATAAGTATGTGGAAGTGGAACAGTATAAATTTAATCTACGTTAATAACACAGAGATAAATGCAAGATTTTGCAGGGAGAAGCAATCTTAAATAAAATGTTTCACTCAAAGATATAATGATGACAATAATAAATTTAATCCCCCTAAATTTAAGTGGAGTGCAACATTTTACACAGATGGTCACATTATATTGTTCATTGTAGCAAACTAGCAGTAAAGATTAAAAGAAATACTGTTGTGGTAACAGAAAAAAAATACCTGTTCTTTAAGCTCTCTTATTTCGTTGCTTTCTTTATTTGCATGGGCAGCTCCAAGTTCAACACTAGAAGCCCTTTGAGCAAATTTCAGTGTGCTAAGAGTTTCTACATAAGACTTTGCATCTGGACTTATGTGGGCAAACATTAATGTCTTTGCGTTTCCCCCTATCGTTGGCATTGTAAAAACAATATAAAAATATGTTACAATTGCGTATATAACTTTAATGTATAACAATTTATAGTATGGAGCTTCCTTTATTCTACTCCAACGAAAAAAAGGGCTTCACTATCAGCATTACTGCATGGACTTATAATGTGCCAGATATTTCAAGATGATATATACCATCAAGAGTGGCCGATCAGTTAGTTGATTAGTAGTGTTAATATCCATAGCTAGAATAATGCATTTAGAAACATGTTCAAAGATATAGTCATATACCTAATGAACTCTGTAGTAATTGGGTAAGTTTGCTATTTCTGTAAGGAATGTGAGAATTCTTCTGCGCTAAAGAAGTGATGACATCTCCTAGGCAGGAAAGTGACTTGTTAATATGCTGAGCCTCCTTCAATCTGTCTCCTGTGGCTTCTGACCTATCAACCCTTTCACTTCCTGCAAGATCTACCAAATGCAAACTGCTACGGCTCACATTGTCAGACATGTCCTTCCCATCTACATGGACAGTCAAGATACTGCAAGAATGCATAAAAAAAATCAATTGCAGCAAAGATTGGAAGGACAACAAACCAAAAAATCACTAAACAAAAGATAATGCTGATGCAAACCTGTGGGAACGACTGCTTCTATGGTTCATTGCTGTTGGACTAGAAGCTCGGTGCTTTTCGCCCAAAAGCATCAAATTGATAATATCATCAGGAGACTGCACCGGGCATATCTTTGCGTCTGGAAGGTTCAATAAACCGTTGATACTAGTCCTTATATCTAATGTAAAATCAATGTCAGGAACTAACACACTGACAAATCAGAAAATAGTAGAACGAAAAATAACAAGAATAGCATGTAAGGCGTGAAAGGATATTTTGTGCTTGAAGTCCCTTCGCTTAGAAGATCACGAACTTGCTCGTTGTATATTTCAACCATCTGTACTCGTATATCATACTTTACATCTTCCCTAGAAGTTGATATATTGAAGAGATCGTTCAATGCCATGTGATTAATTCCCAGATCCTTGGACGACAACCCACCAGATGGGCCACACTAATCAGCAACATGCACAGAAAAAGGAACAATTAGATGTGATCAGGGATCAAAATCCCGGCGGTTATCAGAAACAGGAAAAAAATCCCGGCGGTTATCAGAAACAGGAAAAAAATCCCAGCGGTTATCGCTGGTAACCGGATTTCCCGGTGCCGACCGGGCGAACAGTAACTAGCCTGAAAATTTGAATTTTTAGCTTCTTTCATCACTTCTTAGATTGGTTTAGACCTATTTTATGTTAGATTACATATTGTATGAGCTAAAAATGCTTGAATTATTGTTTTTAGCCGGTTTGCACTTCATATGAGCTAAATATGTTAGATTACGTATTGTATAAGCTAAATATGCTAGATTACGTATTGTATGAACTAAATATGCACTTCATTAAACATTTTCTAATTCAAAATTTGTCAACTCAAAATTCCGACCGTTTTTTGGACCAGTTTTCAAACTCCGCAATTCAAATTTCAGATTTTGAATTTTGACCGGTTTTTTTCGGGATTTCCAGTAACCGACTGGTTTTCGGTACCAGCCGCAGAGGTGGATTTGTCCCGGTAACGGTTTTTGGATCCTTGACGGGAAAACCCAATTGGGACCGGGATGAACAGTAACCGGCTGAAATTTTGCAAATTCAAATTTGAATTTATGACTGCATAATACACTTTCTGGGTTGGTTTAAGCCTTTTTTTTGTGCTAGATTACATATTGTATGAGCTAAATATGCTTGAATTATTGCATGAGCAAGTCCTGGAGGAATTTTTGGACTTGGAAAGCACATTAGATGCTCCCCCCCTAGTTGCGACTTGGATGCCTGGTTGCAGTTGCAGGGGAAGGAGAGGAGGGGAGGAAAAGTAGGTAACAAGCTTTCTTTGTTTTTTCCAATTGCTACTTCATTAAACACTTGGAGGATTGTAACTTCATTAAACACTTTCTAATTAATATTTGCATTATTCCAATTGCTAATTACCCATAACCAGTTTTCTCTATTTTTCCGGTTTTTTCACCAGTTTTTGGGTGGTAACCGTTTTCAAAATCCGCAATTCAAAATTCAGTTTTTGAACTTTATCCGGGTTTTCCCCGATTTTTCCAATAATCGGCCGCCAACCAATACAAGGTTTTTTTGTTAGAATAGGACTCCTTTTGTATATTCCTTATCTGTACAATGACAACCCCCTTATACATCCCTATATCTATTGCCCATTGGGCCTTCTTGAATATACATACAATATTCATAACATGGTATCAGAGCTAGAGTTCCAACCTAGCTCGTTCCATTGCCATCCCGACGCCGCTGCCGCTCGCGATCGCCATCCGCGCTGCGTTCGCGTGCTCTTGTCGCCGCGACGGCCTGCCGTCGTCGATCGCGCCTAACGCCATGCCCACTCGCGACGGCCGCCGTCGCGCCGCGCCGCCAGGACCGATGTCGCCATTGAGCCGCCACGAGCTATCTCGACCGCCGCGCAGTGTCGCCACAATCGCTGTCAGGTTGAAACACGTCGGCGCCGCCACCGCCGTTGTCGCCGCATGGCAGGGAGAACCCTAGCCCCCCGTGCGCTCCTCTGATTGTTTTTGCTGTTGCACACCAAAGGCCGAAACGGTTTCAGCTTAGTAGTCGGCCCAGCCCGGAAAGATTAAAAAAAAACAGTACGCCGCTCTAACCACCGTGCCGTCCAGCGCCGCCTATTAGACTTCGTTGCCTTCGTCAGCGTCGACGACTCCATCCAGCCAGACATTGTTGGTTTGCGTGCTACTCGTCAGATCTGGGAGTATTTGCGCAAGCGATACCAGCAGAGCAGCGATGCTCAGTTCTTTTCGCTTCAACGTGAGTTGGAGACGCTTCGCCAGAAGGACTCCTCCGTCGACGACTTCTTCCGAGCCCTGGCCAGTCTCTGGCGCCAGCTGGACAAGTTGGCATCGCCGCTCTGTCAGGAGTGTCATCAAGTACAAAAGGCAGATCGTGATCGCCTTCGCCTTTATGACTTCGCCTGCCGTCTTTGCCCAGAGTTTGAGCCTGTCAGAGCTCAACTGCTGAACCGCTCACCACGACCGACAGTCACCGAGGCTCTTTTGACGCTTCGTGCTGAGGAGCTTCGCCACGGGTTAGTAGCATAGTTTGTTCCGCATGTGCTTGCTACCCCTTCTTCTTCGACTACACCGACGGTTTCGCCCGACTCGATCTCTCCTCGTGTGTCATTTACGCTCTGTTTTTGCACCAACCGGGGTTCAATGCAATTATTGCAAGAACTTCGCACGACTACTAAAGATTGTGCGGTGCGAAAAGCGAGAACAAGCACGTGAAATGGACGATCCAGGGGGCAAGGAGGCTCTTCCTCGACGGGAGGGCAGACCAACACATCAGGACCTTCTCAGCGAGGTGACTCTGTTCAGCAGTTTTGTCAGGCTCTACTTCAGCAGCTGTCTCACAGCTCAGCAGGTTATGCCAGTCTATCTCAGACGTCTCCTCCAGGTACTTCTTGGGTTCTGGATTCTGGTGCCTCTTTCCACATGACACCGGACTTCACATCTCTCACTTCAGTAAGACCTCTTTCCTTTTTCCTATCTTTGTTCAAACAGCTAACGGTTCTCCTCTGTCTGTCAGCTGTCAGGGCACACTTTTGTCCACTGACTTTTCTGTTCCAGCTGTTTTCCATGTTCCCCAGCTTACCATGCAGCTTCTCTCAGTGCGTCAGCTCACCGATCTCGGTCGTAGAATTGGTTTTGACTCTCATACCTGTTTCATCCAGGATCGACAGACAAAGACGGTACTTGAGACTGGCCGGCGCCGTAGGGATCGTTAGGGTCTCTAAACCTTGATCCACTTCAGTTGCTTCTGTCACCTCTACGTCTCCTTCCACCGCCACTGCTGCCACCACCTCTGGTGTTTTTGCGCAGTGGCATCATCGTTTAGGTCACTTGTGGAGGTCTCGTCTTTATTCATTAGTTCGTCAGGGTGTTCTTAGAAGTGTTACTGTTGACACGACCATGTTTCGTCAGGGTTGTAAGCTGGGCAAGCAGCTACAACTTCCTTATCATTCTAGTGAGTCCTTGTCTTCTCGCCCTTTTGACTTAGTTCATTCAGATGTATGGGGACCTGCGCCTAATATCTCTAAAGGCAGGCATAAACTTTATGTAATCTTCATTGGTGATTATTCCCGTTTTACATGAATTTTCCCTATGTCTATTCGTGGTCTGTTTCTTGCGATCTATCGTAGCTTTGCAACGATGGTCGTACTCAGTTTGATTCTCTCATCCGTACTTTTCATTTGTGATTACGCTAACGAGCAATCGCTCGGCGCTTTTAGAGAGCGGTTTCTTTACGAAAGCGAGGCACTCTTTACCGGTCTTCTTGTCCTGGTGCTCATGCTCAGAATGGGGTTGCTAAGTGCAAACATCGTCATCTGATTGAGATTGCCCGCACTCTTCTCCTTGCCTCTCACGTTCCACCATAGTTCTGGGCTGAGACTGTTTCTACGGCTGTATATCTTATCAATATGCAACCTTCCACTGCTCTTAGGGGTGTCAGTCCTATAGAGTGTCTCTACTCTCGAGCCCCCAGTACACTCACCTTCGTGTTTTTAGCTGTACTTGTTTTGTTCTGCTGCAGCCTCGTGAACGCACTAAACTATCAGTCCAGTCAGTTGAGTGCGTGTTTCTTGGTTATAGTTCTGAGCATAAGGGTTATTGTTGTTGGGATCCTTCTGCTTGATGGATCAGGATTTCATGAGACATTGTCTTTGACGAATCTCGACCTTTCTTCTATCGAGATTCGACCCCTCCTGTTTCCACCGTTGAGTCGATTTCATGGTTCTCTTTCTGACTCTTCACCAATTTCTCCACTATCACAGTCTTCCCCTGGTCTGTCTCCAGTGGTTCCTTCTATACCTCCGCCTCCGGTGCTGCCTTCTGTAGCACCGTCTCTTGTTCCTGTCGCACCACCGTCTCGTTTCTCTGGTATTCACTACTCCAGGCGTCCTTGTCCTTCACCAATCTCCTCTCCTGGTATCTTGCTGACACCCACATCTGATCCTTCTGATAATGCTCCTCATTACGTCCTTCGTGACCGGACATCCCTTCGATCTCCTGACCGTCTTGGATTTGCTCCGATAGCTCATGCTCTCTCTGTCATTGAGCCTAGTTCTTATCGTGAGGCTGCTCCTCATTCTAAGTGGCAGCTCGCTATGGTAGAGGAGCTTGATGCTCTTCGACGTACGAAGACTTGGGATATTGTACTGACACCTGTGCATGCTCGTCCGATCACGTGCAAGTGGGTGTACAAGATTAAGACCCTGTCTGATGGTACTATCGAGCGCTACAAGGCTCGTCTTGTGGCTCGTGGCTTTCAGCAAGAGTACAATCGTGACTACGATGAGACATTTGCCCCTGTTGCCCATATGACCACAGTTCGCACTCTTGTTGTGGTTGCTTCTGTTCGCCGGTGGTCTATCTCTCAGCTCGATGTTAAGAATGCCTTTCTTAATGGTGTTTTGCATGAGGAGGTCTACATGCAGCCACCACCTGGGTATTCTGTTCCCGATGGGCACATCTATCGTCTTCGTCGTGCTCTTTATGGCCTCAAACAGGCTCCTCGTGCCTGATTTGTGCGTTTTACCTTAGTGATTACTGCTGTTGATTACACTATCAGTTCCTATGATCCTGCTTTTTTTGTCCATGTCTCATCTTGGGGGGTAGGACAATGCTTCTTCTGTATGTTGATGATATGCTCATTATTGGTGATGATTCCTCATTCATCACGTATGTGAAGAAGCATCTCAGTGAGCAGTTTTTGATGACTAATCTTGGTTCTCTTACGTACTTCCTTGGGATTGAGGTCTCTTCCATGCATGAGGGCTACTACCTCTCCCAGCAGAAGTATGTCCAGGATCTTCTTGATCGGTCTGGTCTAACTGACACTTGCACTGCTGAGACTCCTATGGAGTTATCCCTACAGCTTCGTACCACTGATGGTGATCGTCTTGAGGATCCTACTCTATATCGCCATCTTGTTAGGAGTTTGGTGTATCTTGTGAGCACTCGTCCTAATATTGCTTATGCTGTTCGTATCTTGAGTCAGTTCATGGCTCGTCCTACCCATATTCACTACAGTCACCTTCGTGTTCTTCGCTACTTGTGTGGGACTATCTCTCGTCGTTTATTTTTCCCAAGCTTTACGTCGCTATAGCTTCAGGCGTACTCCGATGCGACCTGGGCTAGTGATCCTTCTAATCGTCGTTCTCTTTTTGCTTACTGTGTTTTTCTTGATTCCTCCCTGATTGCCTGGAAGACTAAGAAGCAGACTGCAGTTTCCCGTTTGAGTGCAGAGGCTGAGTTGAGAGCTATGGCAGCAGTGACAGCAGAGGTTACTTGGTTGAGGTGACTACTTGCAGATTTTGGAGTGCCTGTGATAGGACCTACGACTCTTTTGTCTGACAGTACAGGTGCTATCAGTATTGCCCGAGATCCAGTGAAACATGAGCTCACCAAGCATATTGGTGTGGATGCTTCATACACTCGCTCACAGGTACAGGAGGGAGTACTTGATTTACAGTTTGTGCCATCAGAGTTATAGGTTGTCGACTTCTTCATGAAGCCACATACTAAGGCATAATATTTGTATTTTCTCTTCAAATTCGGTGTGTGTAATCTACCATGGGTTTGAGGGGGGTGTTAGAATATGACTCCTTTTGTATATTCCTTATCTGTATGTGGCAACCCTCTTGTACATCCCTATATATATTGCCCATTAAGACTTCTTGAATATACATATAATATTCATAACATTTTTATCCTTGGATGTGATCGAATAAAGTGCCATGCAAATAAGGAGCTACAGTACAAAATATGATTTGCCTTTTACCATTGTGTGAGTTTTGCCGGAACCTGTTTGCCCATAAGCAAATATGCATACATTATAACCATCCATGACAGATCTAGTCAAAGATTGCGTCTCCTTATAAACCTCATCTGCACAAATTTGAGCATGATGATGTAACAATTGGATAAAGAGGGAAGCATACAAGTACAGTTTAGACCAATATTACCTTGAGTGGTTGTTGGCCCAAAAATTTTGTTGAACTGGAAGATTTTACGTGTAGTTTGTGGCTTGGATGGATCACAGACCATTATTGAGCCATCATGTCCAATATGTTCAATTGAAGAAATAGACTCCGAGTTAATAAGTGGTCTTATCCGGCAGAAGACTCGGATATTTCCTATAAAAGAGCTCTCAGAAATAATTCAAACAATAACATCAATGACCACAGTGAAATATACCATGTCATACCTCGCAATTCTTGAAGCATGTTATACAAGTTTCTGTTTTCTTTCACAGCTTGGTTATAACCAAGAGCAGCTTTGGAAAGCCCTTGGATATTATCACCTGTAAAGTTTGAGTTGCAGTGTTATACCACAACTAAAGCTTGATGATGTGGGTTACTTGGAACACCGAAAAGGCGTGCTATGGCCTATGTTTAAACAGCATACCTAATTCGGTGATATCATCTTGAAATTGGGTCTGCAAAGACCTGAAGTCAACTTTAACCTCTTGAAACATTGTCTTGAGCTCCTGCAGAATAGGACAGTGTCATTGCCGAGTACCAAGAGATGCTATTGAATCTACAAAGAGATAAGCACACCATTCGAGGACCATATAAGATCAATCTAAAAAAAGGGACCATATAAGATCAATGTGGTATTTCACAAACACAAACAGACTAGAATTCATAAAGTAACTGGCAATACTTGAATAAGAAAATATTTATTTATTATAAAATCATGAAATGAAAAGAAACCTCAAATGAATGATATTGACTATTAAACTTGACTACAATACAGATAGCAGCATGTGATCTCACCACAAGTTCAGATTCCTGTGCTTGCAAGAGGCGCCGTCTATTCTCAATCTGCGAATTTGAACACTACAAGGAACAACAGGATAATGCATTGTAACGAATTTGAACACTACAAGGAACAACAGGATAATGCATTGTAACGATGAACAGCTTGAGTGCTTGACTATTCAGTGATACTTTGAATGACTGAACATGCAAACTCAGGTAAACAGTTTTGTACATCATGACATTAAAATTGCTTACAGACTTTAAAATCATGCAAAGTTTTTCAAAATTATCTTACATTTATAAACCATGACTATTATGTGTTCAGTAATTCAGTTGAACTCTGCCACCATATTAACAAGATGCCAGTGCAACATAAGCATCCATGGGCTATAAAATATAATGCAACTTTTTTTTAAAAAAAAACAATGATTTAGAAACATCATGAGCATATTTGCAAATTTATAAAGCAACAATTGTCTAAATTTGCTTTTTTGTAAAAAGAATTACCCTTCCAAGAGGCTTACTGATGAATTTTTTGCATGTGCTTTCGTGACTTATGAACTAATCGTAGGCCCTAATGTGGTTTAAGTAGTTCTTCAAACTATTTCCAGATAAACAGCAAATCGGGGTGAAAAAAGCTAATTGTTACAAAAATAACAGATTTATCCTACCAAGATGTCCACATGTCATTTTCAAAATTTGCTTTCGTGAATTGTGAACTAGTGATAGGCTCTAATGTAGTTCAAGCTGTTTTTCAAGAATTTTTCAGGTAAACAACAAATTGGAGCAATCCGAGGCTAGGACTTGACCAATTACACAAAAGCATTATATTTCATCAGACAAGAGCTGCCCAAAATAATATTAATATTTACTTATGAATTTCTTACAAGCTAGAGAATTAAGTAATTTTTCCTCTAACCTATAACAGTTTATTTAGTTCTTGGACTTTGTGAGCACCAGCATTTATTCTGCATCTCAGATGTGAAGTCGCTAGTCAGCCTAATTTAGTATGTGTATAAAAAATGTAAGCTTAGGATGCTGCATAATACAACAAATTTCTTCTTTATTTTGTGATTCTAAGTGCGAAATTCTGCAAAATGGAAAACAAGTTGACGTTGTAGCATTTAACTATAAGCACCAAATGAGAAAAACCTTATAGAATGTTGGGCTAAGAGCATGCATGACTGGTAAAAAAACAAAATGTCTGTTCTCTGCTTGCTCATGCTAAAAGTTCGCAACAAAGCCAATTCCTCTTACTTTTCCTGATAAATGCAAAAGCACATTGCAATTTCCCAATTAAAGATGAGTGCAAAATAGTACCTCAATACTCTGAGTTGATTCATTTTTTATTGTATCCCCTTCTGGAGAAAAAAGTTGAAGAAACGGTTTGAACTGCATAAAAGGTATTGTTTTCTGCTGTAATTAGCCTTAATTAAAACATCGCTCTCAAGTGCAAAAAGGTAAATTTTCCTCTGAATATAAAGTACTTATAAAACATTAGTGAACAAATGCATAGACCAGCTATGCCAACCTGCAAGGTCGTACGGTTCATTGTACAAAGTGCACAAGGGCAGCAAGTAGCAACATAAACGAAAAGAACTTAGTATAACCACAGTTCGGAAGTCAGAACTGAAAAAAATGTGAAAGATCAAAGATATCAATTTCTTCTGGTATCCGGTATCACATGCTACTTTATAAATATTGCGTTCCAGAGCAGTAAAACAAAACACAACAAATAACACTGAACTACTAACAGTAAGAAACAAACTTAAGATTCCTCGTAATTCTACAGCTCTACCAAGCTGATTTTTTTTTATATGAAGAAGTTGTTCTATGCTCTCTGGAGAAAGATGTAATCCAAACAACCCATCAAGTATCAAAATGTAATTAGACTTTTAAAAAAGTTGTGATGCAATATAACAGCGATCTGTGGAAGACAGAGTTACACATCGCATATTTGTGTACACCCAATTGAACAAGAATACAAGATGCATGAAAACAAATAGGACAGCACAATTTATCTGAGATGATGATTAAGTAATAGAAAAATATTTGGTACAACAACCATCTGAATAGACATCAACTTATGAAAAACACAAATATGCTAAGATTTGATGTGAATAAAGAATAATAGCACTGCAAGTAATAGTGGAGGGACGACAGTCGACAGCTGCATGTGGCTTCACAACCATTTGACAGATAATTTTTCAGAAAAGATGTCTTACACTGCATCTGGAACACAACAGGTGGTAACAAGCACTGTAAAAATGTGCTTATTTTTAGGCTAAAAAAAGATCCTGAGTTTGCAGATCAAACCTAGATGTTAATTGCAGAAGTACTATGAGAATGACACAATACCAGTATGCTTTAGGTAATAAATGATACCAAGCTTAGTTCTTGTCATTTTTGTATAGCATAGCCTTTTTTTGTGAATGGACAGCCAGTCTATTGTAAATCTCTTATAATATCAACAAATCATATCCATGTTTCATTGATTCACGATTTGTTTGATCCATACGATACGAGAGATAAATGTCAACAACAAAAGAGCTCACAGGACAAAAGGGCTGATAAAACATAAGTGAACCCACATGGCTAAATTAGTGGGGGTAAACATCAATAATACATATGGCCTTTGTGAGAAAGCATCCAATACATAAGACAGCATTCCAGTTTGTTAGAGATATATGTATAGTTTGTTATTCCCCATTGTTATGAGGGGTTCTTTGCATATTCACCACCTGTACTTTGTGTATATATACCGGCCCATTGGCCTCATATTGAATACAAGCGCTATTCATAACATGGTATCAGAGCCACGTTTAGGTTAGGGTTAGGGTCTCACCTTTGCCGCCGCCGGCTTTTCTGCCGGCCGCTGCCGCCGCCGCCGCCCTTCCCGTGTCCCGTCGCTTCCTCCATCGCGCCTCGACGCCACCCGGGTCACCGCTGCTCGGGTCGTCTCCTCCGCTGCTGCCTCGACGCCACCCGGCGGTCGTCTCCTCCTCGGCGCCGCCGGTAGATCCGGCCGCCTCCTCGCTTTTCCGGTCGTCTCCTCGGCCATTCTTCTTGGCCGTCTTCCGGGTCGTCTCTCTCGCCGACGGCGCGCCGACGCAAACCTGCCCTCAACCGGACGGTGTCTCTGTCTCGGCGGCCTCCTTGTTGCTGCTCCTCTGCAAGGTCGCCACCTGGACCATCTTTGCCGCGCCGCCTGGAGCTTCTTCCGTGCGGCGCGCCCACGCAGAGACGTCCGTCCCGGACTCTACAAGCCGCCCACACGAAGTGTCTTTGGATCCGCCGCTGAGGACCTCCGGCTCTGTGCCCAGACGCTCGCGCTCATGAAGCGGCCCTCCGGACTCTCTACCGCCGCCGCCACTAGGCACCGCGCCGCCGTGTTCACCCCGGCCACACTCGGCGCGCCTGCCGCGCCTTTCTCCGACCGGAACCGTGGCCGCCGGGCCGCTCCTCCGCCGCCGTGCCGCCCCGCCGCCGCCATCGAGAAGGCTCGAAACCCTAGGGTTCCCCATCCGTGCGTCTTTGTTATAAGCCGCCCAAGTTAGCCGCCCAAAAAAGCGAAAAACGTAGTTTAACCGCCGCCGTCGTCGGCCTGTTAGACTTTCGTTGTTTTGTCGCGCGTCGTCGGCGCCGCCTACCAATGGTTGTTCCATCACCACGATCCCATTCTCGGGAACGGCTTCTAAGTGGTCTTTGATGCGATGCCACTCCCTCTGTGTTTCGCCGCTCGTCCACCCATCGCTTCCACGCTTCAAAGACATCGCCTCCTCCAACGGCCGCCCACGGTGGTGGTGGCCGCCCTCCATATGGCGGTGGCCGTCCTCATCGCTTCCCATGCGACAAGGTCGGCCACATTGAGTCGATGCTATAAGAAGCGGCATCTTTCACGCCGTTCTTCTACTAGCACCGATCGGTGCTTCTACATCGACGTCTGCAGATCGACCCCTTGATAGTTTTCTCTCATGGCGGTGAGATAGCGAGACCGATGCTTGCTTGGCGCTTCGGGTTCTCCCTCGACGGGTTCTGCAGTTTCTACATCGACGCCTGCATCGACTCCTTCAGCAGTTTCTCTCACTGAGCAAGAGATAGCCAGACTTCGACGCCTGCTTGCCGCCTGTGTTCTCCTCAACAGCTCGGCGGTTCGCTCATCGACTCTTCTGCTGCGAAACCACCACCTCCACAGTCAGGCACCTCCCCGTGGATTCTTGATTCTGGAGCATCTTTCCACATGACTCCTGATTCTTCCACTCTGTCCTTCATTACACCCCTTGATTCTCCTATCAGTGTTCTCACTGCTGATGGTACCTCTCTTTCTGTCTCTGGTCGAGGACCTCTTAGGAACTCATCTTTTCATGTTCCCTCTGTTGCTCATGTTCCTCGCCTTACCATGCAAACTTCTTTTCACTGGGCGGACATCGATCTTGGTTGTCGAGTCATTCTCGACTCGACTCTTGTTGTGTTCAGACCGCCACACGGAGCTCGGTTGGTTCGGCCCTCGGCGTCTTGACTCACGGCGTCTTTGGGAGCTTGACTAGCTTCACCTTCCTTCCATTGCCATCTCTCCGCTTCGCCACTCCGTCTCTGGCTCTTTCCAAAGATGGTATCACCGTCTTGGCCATCTGTGTGGATCTCGCCTGCGTCGTCTTTAGTTCGTCGTGGTCTTCTGGGATCTGTCTCAGGAGACGTATCTTTAGATTGTCAGGGCTGTAAGTTAGGCAAACAGATTCAGCTTCCTTATCCTCATAGTGAGTCAGTGTCTCAGCGTCCTTTTGATCTTGTTCACTCTGATGTTTGGGGTCCGGCTCCCTTCGTTTCGAAAGGGGGTCATCGATACTATATCATATTTATAGATGATTTCTCTCGCCACACTTGGATATATTTCATGTCTTCTCGTAGTGAGGCCTTGTCTATCTATAAACAGTTTGCCACTATGGTTCGCACACAGTTCTCCACTCCTATTCGTGTCTTTCGTGCTGACTCTGCTGGCGAGTACCTCTCTCATCACCTGCGCAGCTTCCTTCTTTGTCGGCGGTGGCACTCTCGCTTCGATTCTCTTGTCCTGGTGCTCATGCTCAGAATGGTGTTGCTGAGCGCAAACATCGTCACCTTCTTGAGTCGGCTCGTGCCACGATGATTGCCGCTCTATTCCACCTCACTTTTGGGCCGAGGTCGTTTCCATCGCCACCTATCTTGTCAACATACTGACCTTCTTACGCTTCTTCAGTATGCAATTCTGTTGAGCGCCTCGTGGTCTCCTTTCGACTACTCGCCTTCTTCGCTCGTTTGGGCTGCGTTTATACGTTCTCCTTGCCCTCGAGAACGCACCAAACCGATCGTCATCTGTTGAGTGTGTCTTTTCGGGATCTGAGGTCGAGCACAAGGGCTATCGGTCTTTGGGATCTGTTGGTCGACGGATGCGGATCTCTCGGGATGTGACTTTCGACGAGTCTCGTCCCTTCTACCCACGTCTGCTCTCTCCTCGGCTTCCTCTGTGGAGTCTCTGTTTTTTGACCTTTCGAGATACACCTATCTCTATCTTGCCCTTGTCCACCCATCCCATCGAGTCTCCACATATTCCCCTGTGGCCTCTCCGCCAAGTTATCGCCCTTGCCGTCTCCTGCGGCTCCTCAGCTCCCCACTACACTCGTCACACTCGTCGACCTCAGATTGAGGATCTTCCGGATGAGTCATCCTCTTCTGATGATCCATCTTCCCCTGATGGGTCATCTTCTCCTCGCTACGCTCTCCGCGATCGCCGATCGCTTCGCCTCTGCCTGCTTTTGCCTTTCTTTGGGCGCACTACCGTGAGCTTTGTCTCTTCACCGGATGTGTTACTCACCCCGAGTGGCAAGCATGCCATGGCCGAGGAGATTGCGCCCTTGAGCGTCTTGGTACTTGGGATCTTGTTCCTTTCCATCTCACTCTCGCCCCATCACGTGTAAGTGGGTCTATAAGATTAAGACTCGCTCTGATGGCTCTCTTGAGCGCTATAAAGCGCGTCTTGTTGCCCGTGGCTTCCAGCAGGAGCATGGTCGTGACTACGACGAGACTTTTGCTCCCGTGGCTCACATGACCACCGTCGCGCTCTTCTTTCGGTGGCGTCTGCTCGCCATCGGGTCTGCTTTCGGCTTGATGTCAAGAATGCCTTCCTTAATGGCGAGTTGCGTGAGGAGGTCTACATGCATCCGCCACCGGGTATTCTATTCACGAGGGCATGATGCGTCGCCTTCGCCGCTCTCTCTATGGCCTTAAGCAAGCCCTCGTGCTTGGTTTGAGCGCTTCTCCTCTCGTGGTCATCGCTGGCGGCTTTTCGGCGAATGATCATGATCCTGCGCTCTTTGTCCACACTTCGTCTCGTGGTGGGACTCTTCTTCTTCGTATGTTGATGATATGATCATTACGGAGATGATTCTCGAGTACATTGCCTTTGTCAAGGCTCGTCTTAGTGGCGATTCCTTATGTCGGATCTTGGTCCTCTTCGTTACTTCCTTGGGATTGAGGTTACTTCCACTCGGATGGTTTCAGATGTCCCAAGAGAAGTATATTCAGATCTTCTTGATCGCGCCTCTCTCATCGATCGTCAGATCGTTGAGACTCCCATGGAGCTCAATGTTCACCTCCGACCCTCGATGGCGAGCCTCTTTTCGATCCGACTTCGCTATCGTCATCTTGTTGGGAGTCTTGTCTACCTTTGTCATACTCGTCCGGATATCTCTTATCCGATTCACATTCGAGTCGATTCGTTTACTGCTCCCACCCAGTCCACTCTGACCACCTTCTTCGAGTTCTGCGATACCTTCGTGGGACTATCTCTCATCGTCTCTTCTTTCCACGCTCCAGCTCGTTACAGCTTCAGGCTTATTCGGATGCTACTTGGGCCAACGATCCCTCCGATCGCCGGTCTATCTCTGCTTACTATGTTTTTCTTGGTGGTTCTCTCATTGCCTGGAAGACGAAGAAACAGACTGCAGTGTCCTGTTCGAGTGCAGAGGCTGAGTTGCGAGCTATGGCTCTCTTGACAGCAGAGATTACTTGGCTACGGTGGTTACTTGAGGATTTTGGTGTTTCGTCACTACACCGACTCCTCTCTTGTCGACAAGACAGTGCTATCAAGATGTTCGTGATCTGTGAAGCATGAGCTCACCAAGCATATTGGTGTTGATGCTTCCTTCATGAGGTCTTGTGTGCATGATCAGGTGATTGCTCTCCAGTATGTGCCTTCAGAGTTTCAGATAGCGGATTTCTTCACGAAGGCCCAGACTCGAGCACAGCACGGCTTCTACCTCTCCAAACTCAGTGTTGTTGATCCACCATGAGTTTGAGGGAGGGTGTTAGAGATATATGTATAGTTTGTTATTCCCTATTGTTATGAGGGGTTCTTTGCATATTCACCACCTGTACTTTGTGTATATATACCGGCCCATTAGCCTCGTATTGAATACAAGCGCTATTCATAACACAGTTTACCTGTTCTTTTTCCAGCTGACTTGATAAAATAGTGCCAACTAGCTTTACAGGATCCTGAAAAAATAATTAGGCCATGTCAGAAACTGGTACATGATACAAACAGTACAATGTATTTAACTCAAAAACTAATCTAATTCTTGGTTAATCGCCTTTTTCAGAACCTCTTGGTCCAAATTTTCCTTGCAACTTATCATGCAATCCAAAATAACCTTCTGAAGTTTTTCCACTGTCTCTGCAAATGCACAGTACAAAGATGGTTATATTGTTCATGACATTGACTATTTTAACCAAGTCGCTGAAAAGTAGACAATGTGTACAGTGTAATATAAACATATTAACTGACAAATCAACTAAAAGCAGCATCGAAATGAGGTGACAAGAGTGACTTATCAGACAGCAAAAATTTAGACATAAAGTGTATCATGCGTGCCAAGAAAAATGCAGCACAAACCTTCCATGTTAGGACCAACAGTTTGAGATGGTTGTCCCTCACCATCAGTTTCTGTCAAGTCTAAACGCTTTTGGAAGGTAGAAGATCCACAGGCAACATTTTCGGACCGAACCTGGCTTGCAGAACGCGGTGCAAGAGGTGATTTCATGTACTTGAGTGGCCCATTGGCTCCGCCACCTTGCTTCCACTCATGGTAAGATTTCAAGGAAATGACACAGTCGACAATCTTGCCCACTGAACCAACATCAAGATTGTCCTGCACAAGCAACCCGCTTCGCAGGGTGAGTAAGCACCCCTCCATCAAGATTATCTTGCTGAGTACGTATAGCTAGCAAACCTTTCGCAAATCAGATGCCTCAAAGCACGGAAGCTTCAACTCTTGAGCAGCAACTAAGAAATTCCGGATGTTCTCAAAATACTGGAAAGCCGTCAATGGCTGGTTATTGCAGGGGGCATTAGTGACAACCTTTGGCACAGCACCCGGCTGTATTTTGTTAATGGCCTTGCATAGAACAATGCCATTCCTAAGAGCAGCAACAAATTCTTGTTCTGATGGGCAAGGGGACAGGCCGAATGGCCCGACCATGCTCTCGAGCCAGGCTGCAGCCTGGCGCCGCCTCCATGCTTGCAGAAAGCAAAGCAAGAAACTAGAATTAGCCAACGAAATTTGCAAAAGCAAAGCTTCGTGTATTATAAAAAGAAACACACTAATCTAGAAGCAAAAATGACGTTCTTGGCATTAGAACTAGCATACTACACATTATGATTGATGCTTTTTTTTTCTGCAACTAAAATTACTTATAGAAATTAAAGTATGAATGCATTTTTGCTAGTTTGTAATGCCCTTGGAGCAAGATAGCAGCGACAGCTTCGAGAATCACTGAAAACTGTTTCTCTAAGCGCATTTCTTGCGGAACCAGAGTTCAAGACGAAGCACTAGATCTTATAAGATTACGGCAAACATTTCGATAAGAACTACAGGTCCCTTCTTCGTCAAAAAAAAAAAAAACTACAGGTCCCAGAATGACATCTCGCAACTACTACAATTTAACAGATAGAAGGAAAAAAACAAAGCATCGATCGCGCAATGCACCCCCCCCCCCACAAGATTCAAGAAATGGAACCTCACGATTCTCGCCGAGCACTCCACCTAATTAGTTGCACAAGAAACGCCCCAAGAAAAAGACCAAGAACCGCGGCACAAAACCCATCTAAAACCCAAGCAAAACGAGGCGCAAACAACACCCACAGAAATCCCTAAGAAACACCGCAAGAGGAATCCGCCGTCAAGAACCCCACCGATCGAACCCAAGAAAGAGATCTACCAGCCTCCTCCGCCTTCCGCGACGCGAGGCGGCCATCGCGGAACGACACCCTCCGCGGCTCCGCCATGCCTCCCTCCCTCCGGTGCTCGCGTCCCCTCTTGCTCCCGGAGCCCTCCGGGTTGGCCTAGAGCCCTAGACTCTAGAAGCTTCGATTGGGAGGAGGCGAGAAGGGCGGGGAGACTAGAGGGAAGCGGCGAGAAGAGGAAAGAGGGGAGGTGATGGTTTGAACTTTGAATTCGAAATGTGTGGTGGGCGGTGGGGCCGGTCGCCGAGGCTGTTAAATTGTCCGAGATCCGACACGCCCCCCGTTGGATCGGACGGACAGCGTTCGCTCTGTTTTCATGGGACGTGTGCGGCGCCGACGCTCTAGGTGGGACGTACTAGGCTCACGCTTGCAGGTGGAGCGTCGATACAAGGGGCCCACCTGTCAGTGTCTGTTGCTTGGTAAAGGGAACAGCTACACGTGTTGCGTCGCGACTCGTAGTGTGGCCACGGCTGCACACCGACGACGGGAAGGGCATCGTAGGCAAAGCTGCCAGTACCGTCCAGAGGTGTTACCGATTTGATTTTTGGAATGGTAGGTTTTGGTATCGGTCGACCGTTTTGGATTTAATACAATAATATAAGCATATATTTGTTTAATTATATGCACACAAAATATCATTTATAGTATTATTTCAAATACATAATAGTATTATCAAATATAACATATAGTTCAATAGCGGTAGTATCAATTCCACTGGTATTGACCGGCATCAAGCTGATATTGAGCCGGTATGACCGATATTGATCGGTATTTGCCAGTATTTCTGTCGGTACGGTACGCAAGCTTTTACATACTGCTTTAGGCGACGATACGGTAAATACCGGTCGACATGGCCGGTACCGGAATGGTATTGACAACTTTGATCATAGGCCTTGTTAAAAAAATCGATGCCGAGGTCGACGAACACAAAGTCACAAACACCAAAGATCAACACAGAGTAGATAGAGCTCTTCTATTCATCACCAATACATATTTTTGCATAATGAAACTCTATTTATAGACTAAGGGGTATTTTGGTAATTGCTCATAAAACCCTAGATTTCATAACAACAAATACCATGCCACGCATATGCCTTATAAAAAACTTCTTCAAAAAACCAGTGAGAAAAAAATGAATGGAGAAAATAGTACATAGCACACGTTTAATTGCATTACACTTGTTGCTTCATTAAAAACTTTCATGTGAGAAAACTTCAAGAAAACTCACCAAGTTAAAAGGTACAACGTTTAATCTTCAAGATCCAATCTTCAAGATTTTAGATAAATCATCAGGATTCGATAAGGGTTATGATATATGGATTTACTTTCCTGAGCTCTACAACTCTTTAAGTCGTCTTATTCTAATGCCATGAATACATCTTTGGAAACTAGATGTAGGCAGAGACTTAGTGAATAAACCAGTTAGATTTTCATAATACTTTATCTGCATAATCCTTACCTCACCATTCTTCTGGAGTTCATGAACATAGAAAAATTTAGGAACAATGTGTTTTGTGATGTTGCTCTTGACATAACATATTTGCATTTGTGTAATACAAGTAGGATTATTTTCATAGATAATTAAGGGGGATTATTTTCATAGATAATTAAGGGGGCATTGACGGTATTAATGTTACAAGACTTCTAGATGTGGTTAATCACACGCCTGAGCCAAACACTTTTAAGTGGGGTGTCATATAGTGCTATAATCTCTGAGTGGTTGGTAGAAGTAGCTACCAAGGTTTGCTTAGATGACCGTCAAGGGATGGCTACACCACCACAAAATAATATAAATCCATTATGGGATTTTGCACTATAAGAATTTGATAGATAGCCAACATATCTTCAGGATTTAGTAATGATCATTAGGATCTAGGTATGATCTTCATGATCCTTGCATTATCGACCAACAAGATCTAAATTGTTAAAAACCTTTAAGGTAAATTTAAGCAGTAATCATCGTATAAACCCCTTTAGGCTTGACTAAGATTTTCAAAATCTCAAGTATGATGATCAATGTTTAGCATATGCTCCCCTTGAAGACAATTTTTTATTGAAGTCTTGTTGCTCTAATATCTTTCATACATTTTTTTTTGAAAAGGAATATAGGTAGGGATATTGTGATCAAATCAATTGGATTATCACAATGCAGAGTCTTACATACAAATATCCTATTACCCATCTGGAGATTTTAGGATAAACCATATTCGGGAGTAACATGCTTAACTTATCAAATATCACTATTTGATTGTGCAACACAAGTAGATTATCCTTGCAAAGGATATGGGAGTAATATTAGTTATAAAGTTGTATACCTTTCAGATATGATTTATCGAAACCTTTAAGGGTCTCAATATTTTGCAACTATCTCCGGGTGGTTAAAGTTATAACCAATAGTTTGTTCTGTAGACTTATAAAGTATGTCTGTACCACTCTAGAGTAAAATATAACCAGTCTTAGTTTTGGTATTTAGGGGATTAATTAGCAATATCACTAATGTATGTCATACCTACATGGTACTAGAGGAAACCACCATTCCACTAATTTCTGGTGGAAGATGCACTTTATAAGTGCTTGTGTGGTGCATTTCTGGTCTTTAGGTTCCTCATTACATTCTTTCAGGTCTTGATGGGTCTTTGTCCAATTCTAGAGACCATATGATCATTGGTGTGATTAAGAGGTCAACTAGTAAGATAATTTCCCTTCAGAGAGATACTCTTTCTACAGGTAAGAGACTATTGTGTATGAGTTTTATATATATTGTGATTTTATTTCCTTTCTTACTAGGAATTTTGAGTCCTTCAAAGATCTCGTCAAGGATTTTTAGAACCCATTGACTGCATATTTTATTTATTCATTCATGTCATCTACCAGAGTTATTATGTAACATAACATTATTTCATTCATAATAGGAGAGTAACAATCTCTACGGGGACCTTTGAATCATAGCTTTCACCACTTCATTATATTCATAATGACCCATCAAGTCTGAACTACATGGTTCCAAGACTTATTTAGCAATCATGGTTTAGTATCAAATGCTTCCTTTATGTAACATGGTATGAACACTTCAATCGCTCAGCCATGGACTTTGGTTCCGGATTTATGTTCTCGTAAGAGAAACTTTAGCAACTATAAAGGCAAAGTGGTTGTCGACAACTTTTCTCCCATATCCTCATAATTGAGGGTATCTCAGTGTTAACCAAATCTTTGTCATTTCCCAAATAAAAGCTTCTTAGACACACATGTGTCCCCGCAGATTTTAGATCAGGATTTGCCACTATGAATAGATGCAAGATTTGCCACTATGAATATATGCATTTCAGGATTTACCCTTCAATGTCTCATTGACATGTGGTTCCTGGGCCCACATTTAGTGAGACATGAGGGGTAAATCCTGAAATGCATCTATCTCATGGTGGCAAATCCTCAAATAGCCCTTCAACCTGGGGTATTTCACTCTTAGCAATATATTTACTACAAGTAAACATTAAGGTAACTCCTTCATAATTGAAAACTATTTGGTAAACTCCTCGCTTATGGCGTATAGAGCATAAACTAAACCTTAAGTTTAGTTTGACTAGTGCGTGTATCTTAGCACTAAAGATCTTTTTCGTCTTGAAAATACTGCGACGTTCGAACTTTTGGGCATTTCTCTCCCCTAATGCCGAGATTCGATCTTTATTAAATAGCATGCTACAAATTCCCCTATCATGGGCATATGTTTGATTGAATTTCAGATCCAATATGATCCCCAACAACTGGTGGGGTCCCAAAGGTGTATGCTACAATGGTGATAACATGTGGGAAATGTTCAATTCCTCCAACATGCACTAATTTCAACAAGGGGTTTGATAATTATATGTAGTGAGCTAGACTTTTATCATTGCAGTGGCGCACAAACTCAATGATCTTCACATTCTGTAGGTTATTCCAACTCCTGGTTGTTTATTAATATGTGACGAAGGTCCTATATGGGGGTCCGAGAGTTGTTAGACTTATTATATAGTCTAGTTTCTTTATTACTTGCCCAAGTTTTGATTCAATTACTCATATCATATTTTAAATAATTTGGATCATTAAACTTCAAGTTTATAATTACACAACATTTTCTTATGATCATAAGTAGTATGTTCTAACAGCATAAAACTACAGGATGCTCTTCAGTAATATAAATATGTAATGCTTGAACATAAAACATTGGCTGAAGGTTAATCTGCACGGAATATCATATTTTATACTAAAACATAATTATATTTTAATCACCCAAATGGAATAATTATTCGACGGGAATACTTATTGTTCAACAGGAACACTACATTTAATTAAGGGTGATAAATGGTATACCGAATTTTAATTTGTAATGCCAGTACAAATATGGCCAAAATTAGATCATTCATGATCAACAAAAATCTAATAGGTCACTATATTTTATTTTTGGAGTTATATTCACTTCAAACAAGTGATATGACTTCTGGTGGTGATGCAGTTGTAGGCCGCATTTACAATTATGGAAGTATTATTTTGGTGCGTAGCCAACATTGCATATGTGCGACTGCGTCATTTAGGCGTTGGTTTGTTGTGTGCATTCCTGCATGCTGGCGTTTAACATATTGTTGAAGGCACAAATCAATTGCCATTCGAGGCTACAATGATTATAGTTGCCAACAGCATGAGTATTAGCAATGGTGTAAATGTCATTTTCTATATCAACTAGATAAGGATAATAATCATGCACTTTACTTTAATTATCTCCCAAAATAAACTAGATTAATTTATTGCTTCTGGCTAATTTGCTTCTAGCTTTGACCTAGAATATGCCACCACGCCTACCATGACTCTTGTTTTGAATATTTTTCTATTCCTATTAGGTTTCAATATCCTACACATGCCCAATTTCCCCCCTCTTCACGCTAATTATAAAATCCCGAGTGATAGCGTGTGCATCATGCATTTGTTTGAAATCAACTCAGATTTTTAGCAAAGATTTGCAATCATACTTCAATAGGAGTACAATTTTATTGGCGTGAAACCAATATATACTCAGTAACATTCTGGTTTTTTTTAAATAACACTTTTTTATTCCGAAATACAGTGATATACCTGCCTTTTTCTTTTACAAAAATAATCCTTTGTCGCTCCCCCGTTGGGCAACTTGGGTCTAGTCGCTCAACCAATGGGCGACTAATCCAAGTTGCCCAATGGTCCAGCAGCACATGGACTAGTCACCTGGTGGTTGAGCGATGAGTATTAGTCACCCAATGGTTGGGCGACAAGTCCTCTGTCACCCAAATGTTGGGCAATTTGACAACAAGTATCGTCCCTGTGTCGCTATACCATTGGGCCTACTTGCTGCTAAGTCGTCCAACGGTTGAGCGACTACACGGTTATATAGACAGGCACACTCACGGTCTCTTTCGTCATTTCTCTCAGGAGAGAACTAGAGGAGCTCAATAGAGGAGAAGAGAGAACGGCGGGGGGAGAAGCAATGGAACCCGAGAGAGGGAGAGGAGCTCGGGAGAGGGAGAGGAGGAGAGGAGAGGATCTTAGGAGAGGGAGAGGAGGAAGCAGAAGGAAGCTCATCCATTCTTGTTCAGGACAGAAGGTCTCCATGTGAAGGTAATAGTCTCATCCATTATTGGTTTAGCACGTATTTCATGAATATATTATGACAAATGGCTAGTTGAAATGTTCGAAATATTTGCAGTGAGAAATCAGTCATGTCTGAGCCGACAAGATTAAAAGTGCATTATGGTGTTGGTACGATTCGTGAAGGTCCATACGGTGTTGACCTGAGTGGTTTCCGGCATGTCAGCATGGTACACCCGGATGTGGAGAATGCTTGAATCGGAGATGTCCTGCATTGGCTCACCCGTAGCTTCTCCTTGGACCCCGAGGTGTGCGGTGTCATCCTACATGGGCTTTGGAGTCGATCTGTCGCGCACATTCGGTGGGAGTTGAGCAAACTGATGCACATGGCTGCATGGAAGGGCTTTGTGGAAGGCTGCCGGCGCCGTGGATACGAGTGTGTGCTACTCGTGCAAGTATATCTGAAGGGAGTTGAAGGAGGCCCTGCAGACGTCTCTCGTTCGGTTGGTGGGAGCAGCTCGGGTGCGCAACGTGTGGTTCATGAAGAGGACACGGTGACCGATGTTGCGGAGGGGGAGGAGGAAGAGGAAGATATCACCCACTGCACGCTCAGCCCACTACACAGGCAAGATGTAGGGGATCATGTCGACAGCATAATGCGTCAGATAGAGATCGATGACTTGATGGCCTAGGAGGAGGAGGAAGCTTGAGAAGAGGACGGTGATGACTCTTCTGACGAGGATGAAGGTCCCATCCCGCAGGAATGGAATATTGTAGACGTTGAGAGTCTTGCTGTGCACAATGAGCACGAATCACCATGGGAGTACCATGGTACGGAGGTTCAGCTTCATGCAATGTTTGCTGACAAGAGATCACTGCAGGATGCCATTAAGTTGTGGGTCTTGTCCATGTAGTGAACATTTCGGGTCCTCAAATCCAGCTAGGAGCAATACATTGTGGTCTGTGAGGAGGCTGGTTGTCTGTGGCGTGTGCACACATGTAGACCCTAGTATGAGATTCACTAGATTGTCTCCAAGGTGGAGGCGCACTCCTGTGTGCTCAGTAGTGTTTTGCCGAAGCATTGCAACCTAACATCTACCTTCATAGCCAATGCCATGTACGGAGAGATAGTGAAGAAGACGGACCTAGAGGCCAAGCACACCATGGTGGCTATTGGGCAGAAATTCAAGTACAAGATTAGCTATGCGAAGGCATGGCGTGCGAAGCAGAATGCTTTGGAAAGGAGGTTCGATTCTTTCGAGGCGGCTTACGACAACCTTCCTCATATACTACAGGTGTTGCAGGATAGGAACCCGATCACATACATTGCCGTGAAGGACAAGCCATCCAGAAGACCGCCGCTAGGTTTCATGGTATTGCAGAGGGTCTTCTTAGCCTTCGGTCCCTGCATCAATGCATTCAGACACATGTTGTCCGTGATCTTAGTGGACGAGATGTTTCTAACAGGAAAATATAAGGGCATGATCCTGACAGCAATTGGCGTTGATGGCAACAATCAGATTCTGCATGTAGCCATTGCTTTCGTCGAAAGTGAGAATTTCGACAGCTGGTTGTGGTTCGTTCGACATCTGAAGGAGGGAGTAGTTGGGGCACGTCCTGATGTCTGCATAATTCATGATCGCCACCTTGGGATGATGAAGGCCATCAAAAAACTTCAGCAAGACCCAAATGAGCCATTCCCTTGGCCAGACATGAGGAACAGATGGTGCATTTGCCATCTGGGGGCCAACTTCTTCAAGCAGTTCAAGCAGCAACCGTTGATGAAGATGTTTAAGAGGCTAGCTATGCAGAACCAGGAGCATAAATTTGATACGTTGTGGGAAATGTTGGAGGAGCACACCAGGAAGCACATCGTCGAGAGAAACAAACGTCCGCCCATTCCTGGGGCGGCGCAACCTGAACACCTCACACCACTGCGGGAGCTTGACCCTCTCCATTTGACGTGGAGGATCTTGAGGGACATCAAGTGCTTCTCCCATTGAATTGAGGCCGAGCTATTGGAAAAGTGGTCCTTGCTTTACGACATGAACGGTGCAAGGTACGGTATAATGACTACTAACCTTTTCGAGGTGTACAACTGGGTTATTAGGGGCCTCCGTTCTCAGCCCCTCGTCACCATCGTGGAAGGCGTTCTGCACAGTACAATCGAATATTTCAGGGAAAGGCATGTAAATGTGGCACTTCATGCAGTCAACCCACATACACCATACTGCTCGAAGATTACAACGTACATGCAGGCCAAGACCGAGAAGGCTCAATCGCACATGATCTTCGTGATGGGCAATACGGAGCATCGTTTCGACGTGCTCGCTCGGGACAGAGCCGGATTTGGGACAGGTCGCTCTCTTGTTACCCACGAGGTGTGTCTTGGAGATTATGTGAATGAACCTAGCTGCACATGCAACAAGCCAAAGCTCCTTCACAAGCCATGCTCTCATGTCCTCGCCACATGCGGGACCATCAACATGGACCCATCAAACTTCATGTCAGAGTACTTCATGAAGGAGAGGGTGCAGTAGGTGTGGCGAGCTAAGAGGCTTCAGTGTTGTAGGCAACTTCTCCACGTTGGATATTGCACAGAGGACTTGGATTCTGGATCTTAACATGTTGATGGGTGGGAAGGGCCGTCGGCAGAGTCGTCGCATTAGGAACGATATGGACAAAGGGGAAGCTAGAGCAGCGGGTAGACGTTGCGGTCGCTGCCGCCAGGAAGGCCACACTACGAGAACTTGCAAGGCGCCTGCCGACACATAGGAACACTGGCGTGAAGTGCAGCATCATGTCCCATGTATTTCTAATTCCCTAAAGGCATGCGTATACCATCATTGGTTCATTAGCCTGTGCGACAGAAAAGAAGGAAAGGCGTGGGCGCGTGGTGACCGTTTGATGATAATCCAATGGCCACGACAGTTCGCGGTGAATAGGAAAGTACTGGGTGCTTCACAACCATTGGATTTAGATCGGGCGGCCCCTGTTGGTTGAGACGTTCGGACGTCCGAACGTTTCGCTAAAATCGGGCCATTTGATTCAAATCAGACTGCTGCGGTGAATCGAGGCGTAACGCGCATGAGGGGTGGGCCGACTGGGCCGTGCGCACATGGAAAATAGATGTGGGCCGGCGAAGATTAGGCCCAAAGACCGTTTGAAGAATTTCTAATGTTTTAATAATTGTTTTAATTTAGATAATTCAAATAGGCTTTTAGAAATAGCAAATAAATTCCAAAAATTATGAGAAAATTCACAGAAATTCTCAAAGGCATTTTGGACTTAAATAAAATATTCCCTACTATTATTTGGTAATAGTTTTTGCAACAAAATTTGTTTTAGCTTTAAAATAATTAAGGCAAAGCTTTTGAAATTTTAGAAAATCCACAAAAAATAAATAAGTTTTAATTTTCTCTAAAATTTGAAAATTTGGGCTGTTACAAACCTACCCCTCCCCCCCTAAAGGGAATCTCGACCCCGAGATTCAGACTTGGCTAGCAAAAAGTGGGGATACTCGGTTTTCAAATCTTCTTCTCGCTCCCAGGTAGCTTCCTGTTCTGAATGATTACTCCACTGGACCTTGCATGAACGGATGACTTTGCTTCTGGTGATTCATTCTACCACATCGAGGATCTTAATTGGCTACTCCACATACGTGAGGTCTTCCTGGAGGTCGATGCTTTCAAGCGGTGTTTCTTCTGTTGGCACTCGGAGACACTTCTTCAGTTGAGAGACGTGGAAGACATCATAGACTGCTGACAAGGATGCTGGCAGATCTAATTGATAAGCAACTTCACCTCTTCTTGCCAGAATCTTGTAAGGTCCTACAAATCTGGGTGCGAGTTTTCCCTTGGTTCGAAACCTTCTTACTCCTCGGAGTGGAGTGACTCTGAGATAAACAAAATCTCCTATTTCAAAGGTTAACTCTTTCCGACGGTTATCAGCATAAGTCTTTTGTCCGGATTGAGCCACTTTCAGGCGTTCTTTTATTGCTTTAACCTTGCTTTCAGCTTCTTGGATCAACTCCGGTCCAAAGAACTTATGCTTTCCTACTTGATCCCAAAGGAGCGGAGTTCTGCATTTTCTGTCGTACAAGGCTTCGAATGGAGACATTTACAAACTGGCTTGGTAGCTATTGTTGTATGAGAATTCTGCGTAGGGCAGATTCTTGTCCCAACTTTTTCCATAATCCATGGCACAAGCTCGAAGCATGTCTTCAAGAATTTGGTTGATGCGTTCCGTCTGGCCTTCTGTCTGCGAATGATAGGCTGTACTGAAGTTGAGTCTAGTTCCCAAAGCTTCATGCAGGCTCTGCCAGAATCTTGATGTGAAATGTGAACCTCTGTCGGACACGATCTTCTTGGGCACTCCATATAGATAGACAATCTTGGCCATATACAATTCTGCTAGCTTGCTGCATCTGTAGGTGGTCTTGACTGGAATAAAGTGAGCTACTTTAGTCAACCGGTCAATTATCACCCAGATGGAATCACATCCTGATTGGGTCCTAGGAAGTCCAGTGATGAAGTCCATACCAATTTCCTCCCACTTCCACTCGGGAATTGGTAATGGTTGCAACAAACCAGCGGGTCTTTGGTGTTCTGCCTTGACTTGCTGACATACATCACAACGTGCAACAAACTCAGCAATTTCCCACTTCATGCTAACCCACCAATATTTTTCCTTTAGATCCTGGTACATCTTAGTACCTCCGGGATGGATGGAGTAAGACAATTCATGAGCCTCTTTCAGAATCGATGCTTTTAATTCCTGTTGATTAGGTACACAGATGCGGTTTCCAAACCACACTGTTCCTTGCTCATCTTCAGAAAATCTTGGGGCTTTGCCTCTTCTCATATTTTTTCTTGATTTCTTTGATGTCTTCATCTTCTAACTGCTTTTCTCTAATCTGACTCTGAAGAATTGGTTGAACTTCCAAAGCGTTCACACAACCTTAGTTGACAATCTCTAAGTTCAAGTGCTTCAGTTCTTCATACAATTCTGGCTGATTCTTCTGAACCAAGATGGTGTTGTCGTCTTTACTTTCTCAGGCATCTCGCAACCACATTTGCTTTTTGGGATGATAATGGATTCCAAGGTCGTAATCCTTTATCAGCTCTAACCATCTTCTTTGTCTGAGGTTAAGCTCTGACTGGGTGAAAATGTACTTCAGACTCTTGTGATCCGTGAAAATCTCACAGAAGTTACCAATGAGATAATGCCGCTAGATCTTCAAAGAGAAGGAATGGGAGAACATCCGCAAGCTTTTGAAGGACTGGGTGTCTCCCTAGGAAACTGCTGCTCGCCACAGGGCATTTAGTCAGCAGCCTTATACTCACCACCCACCTCTGGAGGTCATCGATCTAAGGACGCTGCCTCGCAGTACGCCCAACGATTCGGGGTCGAGCCACGCCCCCCCTCCTATGCCCGCTGAACAACCTCCGAAAGGGCCCCCGATGGGGGTGGAGCCACCCCTTTGCTGGTACCGGGACACCTGCAAGTGCGTCAAATCAACTGACAAGTGGACCATTGGGCAGCGCTATTGGTGTTGCCCAAACTACTACGCGGACTACCCCGACCTCAGGTTTGACACGCCAAGCCACAGACAGCCGGTAATGAAATCGTATTGCAGTACACACCAATTTTTTGGTTCCCGTTTCGTCGTAACCACGTCTCTCTTCCCACCGCAGTCTCCGCCACGCCTATGTGACTTTAACTAGTGGATCGATGACAAGATCCACCCCTACGACATGTGGATGCTGCTGACATAGAAGGAGTGGGCTAGGGAGGACTATGAGGACCGTGAAAGGCACCTCGAAGAGCTACGGGCTGAGATGGAGGAGAAGAAGAGGCGAGAGAGGCTGCACGAGGAGCAGGAGTGCGAGCATACCACACGACGTGAAGCGGAGAGGGCGCGCAAGAGGGCCATCGTGGCGAAAGCTAAGGAGCAAGACGAGGAGTACAACGCCGAGCTAGGCCACATGGGCAAATGGCCACGTTCCACATAGTAGTTTGACCCTATTCGTCCATATGTCCCATGTATTTCTAATTCCCTAAAGGCATGCGCGTACCGTCTTCGGTTTGTTAACCTGTGTGCCATGTAACCCCCTTGTCGGATCAACCATCGTGTTGTTATCGTTATGCCATTTCTCTAAAGTTCTCCACCGTGTATGAATTCCCTAGCGCATCGCAATATCACTTACTTTCCTGTTTATGACTCATTGCTACCTCAATGTCCTCACAAAATTTTTCAGAAATTTACCGCACTACAAAAACATACGACAGTCACAAAATGTTATTGCGAGTCTAGCAAATTTTGTACCCTTCAGAATCTACGAAAATCACAAATGGACCAACCAACCTTGTCACCACCCTTTTATTTCCAAAAAAAATTAACAACATACAGACAAGATTTGCTAAATGTATTACTTACAAAAATTATCATTTATTCTCCCACAATTATTTCCATCGGATTATTAAAAAAATAATGTAAATATTTTAAATCGCTCTACGGTCCAGCGACACGTGGACTTGTCACCCCAACCTTTGGGCGAATGACACTCGTCGCTCAACCACCAAGCGACTAGTCCACGTGTCGCTGGATCGTTGGGCGACTTGGATCAGTCGCCCACTGGTTGAGCGACTCGACCCAAGTCGCCCAACGGGGAAGTGACAAAGGATTAATTCTGTAAAATAAAAAAAGTCAGGTATATTACTGTATTTTAGAATAAAAAAGGA
The DNA here is from genome assembly GCA_036346405.1 of Phyllostachys edulis. Lineage (NCBI taxonomy): Eukaryota > Viridiplantae > Streptophyta > Magnoliopsida > Poales > Poaceae > Phyllostachys > Phyllostachys edulis. Next base: position 105,577,198 of record CM070546.1, read on the forward strand.
TTATTTTAAAAAAAATTCTAACATTCTGCTTACAAAGTTCTTCAATTAAGAAATCAGTGTGGTGGAGGATAGTGTTATATAGGCTCCAAGTCTTAGGGCATAAGTTATTATGTACTTATTTGAGGATTATGGTGTTTTCTAGCCAAAGTGGTCCATCAGAGATCAACATATGACTAGGCTTGTCCAGTGCTACAGAGAAAAATTGTTTCCCTTTTCCCATATGGGCATCCATGTAGTACAAGCTAGTGAATTGAGGCTTATTAGATATTAAGAGCACATGTCCAATATTTTGTTAGCAAGGCATGACAAAGTATTTTCAATTTTCAGCCATGCAGTTTACAAATTTTATTCCATGCAAGATTAGTTATTTTACTAGTGGTAAGATATGCTACTGGCAATATGATATGTTCTATTAAGCGTATTTAATCAACTATTCATCAGGGGATAACTAGGAGTTTTCTACAGGTGTCCATTAAACATATGATTGGCTTATTGTTGCCTTTTGATTGAACCTACTTATCAATCAAACTAGCATTTAGTAACTTCTTATTACATAATCTTAGTCGAGAGATAACACGGTGCAAGGCAGAGTTACACTCATTTTAGGACTTCTAGTCCTACGTACGTGTGACTGCAGGGGCACAATCTGGCTTTTACAGGTTTGTTTTAGAGAAAACCATAGAGCCAACGTATCACACTTATTCACCATGTAGTCATTCTTAATGGCAAAGTAGAGGTTACATCACAAACTACAAAGCCTTTGCCTTTTCAGCAGCAGCTGATTTAGGTGTGCCAATGGTAGGCTCAATAATGGTATGACATGGAGATAAACCAAGGTGATATAATTGCTGCCATCTAGGGCAAGTAAATTTCCATTTAGTGATATCTAACATATCCCACATAATTCAAGCAAGTTTCTATATGTTTACAGCTGGTAAATTATTTTAAATACATGAAATTAGTGAAAAATAGTATAGATTAATTTTATCTATTTAGTAGAGAATTTTATAAATTTCCTCTAATTTTCCTAGTTTTTTTTGGGGATTTTCTGATAATTTTTAAGGTATTGAAGCAATTTTCCTAGTATTTTTGGCAGATCGCTAGGACCGTCTTGAGTCCATGTGTAGGGTACATAGCGTCTTTTATGTTTCAACGTTGAGAAAGTACCAATTAAATCTAGGGTTTGAGGTTTCATTAGAGCTATTGACCAATGAGTAAGATCTTACCTTTGAGTCTCGTTCAGTGCGTATACTGGAGGAGTCGGAGATGATGTTACTTTGAGGCATAAGATGTTAAAGTATGTTAACATGTTGTGGTCTCATCAAACAAAGTGGGAAACGACTTGGGAATTAGAGTCTTGCATGCATGAGAAGTACCCAGAGTTGTTCATGATGGGCATGTGTTAAATGTTGTTGATTTCAGTTTTGTTGTTTGTTGAGTAGAATGAAGAGAGTAGAATTCAGGGCCAAATTCTTATTATTTAGGTAGAATGTGATATCCTGTTTTTAATTAAGCCTTTAACAGGTTTTTAAGGCCCATTAAGAGATTAAGGCCCATGGGAGGAACCTAGACTTTAAAAAACTAGAGGATAGGGGCTAAAACCCTAATCCATCTCTCCCAGTCGTCAATAGCCTCTCCTCTTACGCTAGCTCTCCCTCTGCATATGCTTTTCTTTTGCTGCTGCCCTGCTACCGCATCTCTTCCTTGCGCTTGTGTAACATTCCAAAAATCTTGAGCATTTGAAATTGTTTAAAAATGAAGGATTTTTTAAAAAACTTTCTGTCTCGCTTCGTCAATGTTTGAATTTCTAGGTTGTTATTTGAAACCTTGACCTCAAAAGCGTGGTTTGGGCCAAAACCCGGCCCAACCATCTTTTCCCTTTTATTTTTTTCTTTTCCCTTTTCTTTTCTCTCTCGGCCCACTACCGGCCTTCGGCCTCTTCTCCCTTCTAGCTTCTCTTGCTCCCTCCTCTGCTCACGTGTGTGCCCGACGGCCCCATGCTAAAAGCATCTAGGCCCCTAAAAATAATTTTGGTAATTAATGACAACAATGTGTTATGAGACTAATATTTGTGCTAAGATGTTTTAAAGGTTTAGTGTCGGAGTTTGAATGGTGACATGAAAATGGTAATGCAAAGATGATAAAAGATCGACATGCATCAAAGCAAAGGTATTGTATAGCCTAAGGATCCTTTTGTAGTTTTTACCGATCTCGGTGTTTGGAGAAAAGATCGGATTAGCAGGCTAGATGTCGTACTATAAAGAGGGATTATGGCTAGTAGCTTGAAAGATCATTTTGTGCCATTTTGATCAACCAAATGACATGCATTATATTTGAAATTGCATCTGGAAAGCTATTCAGAAAAACCGGTTTGACCACATTTGATGAGCGGTACTACCGCAGGTCGGTAGTTGTAACATCCCTATTTTCTGGGCTTTTTGAAAATTTTTGAAAACTTTAAAAGTGAACCATTTGGTTTTATTAATTTGCCAAAGCTTAACTTGTAATTTAGAATTTTAAAAGCAGTTTAATTTGACCTAATTAAAACTTGAACTAATTTAAGTTGGTTAGTTGAGTTTTGTTGGATTTTAATTTGGTTTTTCCTTTTGCTCTATGTTAAAAAAAATAATTAATTGCCAAAAATTAAAAGCAATAGTTAAGCTGAAAATATTTTTACTAAGTCCTAAATAATTCAAGGGATTTCTGTGAATTTTCCTAGAATTTTTGGACGGCTTCAGCTATTTTCTAAAATTGCTTTTGCTTTTCTGGTATTTTCAAAAATAAAAAATCCTTATTATTTCCCCCTGGCTTGGGCGAATCCTCCCTACCATCCTCGTCTCACCACTTGTGCCGGTGTCTTGTGGCGCCTCCTCGCCCTCAAGACCGTCCGATCGGAATCGGACGGCTCGCGTCGCCCGCGCCTCCGTTCTCGCCCCATTGTCGTGGCATGAGGGCTCGCCTTGTCGGCCAAGGCCACAGGCCAGGTCGCCTTGTCAAGGAATCTCGCCGCGCCGCCTCCTAGCCCCTACTTGTCTCACTTCGGTCGCGCCGCGTGTCCTCGCCTCGCGCCGCCAGGCGCCCTCTTTTGCCCCCTCCTCCGCGGTTTTCACCGCGCCGCCGCCGCCATTAAAGCGCCATGGCGAGCTCTCCTTCCTCCTCCTCCGGGCCCCTGTCGCCTATTTAAGAGCGCGATCAGACCGCCTCCTCTCTCTCTTTCCCCTCACCCTCCTCCTCCTCTCTCCTCCGTGCTCGCTGAATTGAACTCTCTTGCCGCGGGCCGTGAAGTTTCCGCCAGACCCGCGTCGCGCCGCCGAGCCTCCTCCGCCCGTCACCACGCCTCCAAGCATCGCCAGGCGTGAGGCGCACCAGGCGCACCTCCCATCCTCGGAACCTCGCCGAGCTTAAATGCCGCCAGAGCATTCTTTGAGGATCAAGGATAACCGACTAGAGGGGGTGAATAGGAGGTTTTAAACTTTTTAACAATTTAACAATTTAGTCAATTAATAACTTAGTCTAAACAAGTTATACTTCTAGCTAGGCAAATTAATCACAATAAACAAGCTAAAAATATAAATGCGGAAAGTAAAGACTAGAGATAACCACAAAGACACGACGATGTTTTTCCCGTGGTATCGAAGACTTGCCGGTCTTCACTAGTCCACGTTGAGGAAACTTGACGTCTCAAGCCGGCTTCACGAATTAAGCCTTCCCTCAAATCACTATGGTTGTTCTTCCTCCGCTCCGGAGATGGTGAACACTGAACCACTCACAAGCTTGCACCAGGCCTCTTCACAATATTCTTTGAAGAGATCACCGTGCTCCACCACCAACCGTCTAGGAGTGCGGCAACACTCCAAGAGTAATAGACCAAGGTCTTCACTTGACGGCACTCAAGTGCACATGGATCAACTAGGAGAATGAATGCACTTGAATGTATCTCAACAAGCTCACAATGAATGCACAAGAGTGTTTTTAAGTGTTGAGTGAATGCAAGGGCTCTCAAGGCTCTATGAATGTCAAATGGGCACTAGCAACTTTGATTTGAGCGGTTGGGGGGTATTTATAGCCCCACCAACAATTATGACCATTGGAGATTTAAACCCAAATTCTCGTGCAAAATCGAACGATCAGCGAAGACAATTTGCGGTATGACCGCACTTCTGACCGAGCACAGTCAACGGCTTGAACATATACTAAAAAAGGAAAAAGCTAGCCGTTGAATACCCGATCGAACGACCGCAGAGCACGCAGCGATGCGACGTTACCCGATGGTTCTGGTTTGCTTTACGAGCGACGACGTGCTCGAGGGTTTCGCGATTTGCTGAAGATTTGCAATGGTTCTAGAATTTTTGTACCGCCATATAGAAATCGGAATGACCGCAGGCCGGTACGACCGTTCCCTAAGTATGGAACGTCCGATTTCCAGATTAAGTTTTTGAGCAGATTTGCACTTGTTCTGTTTTTATTGAACCGCTTCACAAATTTCGAAACGACCGCACAACGGTACGACCGTTGCCCATGAGCGGTACGATCGATTTCCATGAGAGATTCTGAGGCAATTTGCAACGCTTCTGGTTTTATTGAACCGCCAACTAAAATGCGGAATGACCGCGATGCGGTACGACCGTTCAAGGAGCCGGTCGTTCCGCTTGAACACTTAATTGGTTGTTCCCTTCAAAATGCGGTACTACCGCCAAGTAAAGTCGGTCATATCGCGACAATGAGACGACCTTAAGTATAATCTAGCGGTACTACCGATTTTGGACAGAAACACTTAGAACTTTTCAATTTAATTTCAAGTTTAAATTCAAATGCATGCATGATCCTAAATTGATCCATATAGCACAAGAACATGCTATCAAGCTACTAGCCATGATCCCTCTTAATAGTACGGCGTTTATCCTATAATCCGGTCTTCCATCCAAAACTCCTAGACCGATAAAATGGAAAAAGAGATCCTAGACTATTTGTACCTTGTCTTTGAGCCAAAAGATCTTCGTGTAGTCCATTTTGCATGTCACTTTGTATCAACACGTTCACCGATGGGATTTAACCTTGTAAATACTCAATAAACATGTTAATCCCATATTCACTTATTGTCATTAATTACCAAAACAATTTTTAGGGGCCTAGATGCTTTCAGCCGCGTCCGCCATTTCCTGTCCTCACCGTCGGCCTCTCATCGCCGCCGCGTCCTTGCCGCCACGCGCACCCACATCGCCCTCTTCGCGTTGGTGCCCTTGTTGCCGCATGGCCACTGTCACGGCATGACCGTTGGGCGAGAGCACCGCCGCTTCGGGTCCGACGTGGCCGTGCCACTCGGCCCGTGGCGCCCGATCGGCAAGATCACCCCTCGTGGCGTGGCTGCCCGTCGGCGGCCTGAGTGGATTTTCTTTTATTTCCTTTAGGAAAATAATTCTAAATCAGAAAATTTTTTCTTGATTTTATGCATTTTCCTATCTTCTTTTGGCCATAACTCCCTCATTCAAACTCCGATTCGAGTGACTCAAATTTCTAAATTCATATAAATTCCTTGCCTTCCTGTTAGTATTTATTTGGATTTTATTTGGAGTTGTTTTATTTATTTAGCTTTGTTTGCGCGTATAGATTCCAGCGTTTGGACTGGCCATGCAGACTCGATTTAATCAAGCACTTGCTCTTCAACGAAGGCAAGTCGTAGACCTTTGATCATGTTGAACCCATCTTTACAAAAGTATATTGTTTGGTATAAACATGCATGGCTAATTTTATAATAAATGGTTTCGGGTTTAGTTAATTACCTAACTGCCGTATGCCTCCTTGATAAATTGCAATCGACATGTATCCTTGAATGACATAACTCCTTGGACACCTTAGGATGGTTAATTAATTAGTTGGATATTATTGAAATACCAGCATGGGTATCGTTTTATGCTTAGCCAATGCTTTAGTTATGCGATAGACTTATGATCACATACTCAATGAATGATTGAACTTGACTAAAGGAAATATGGAACCGTGGCAGAGCCACTTTTGATAAAAGATGTTGTGCCATGACTAGGGTGGTCATTTGGCCAAGATGAACGAAAATGATTTATACTCGGACGAGTGGGTGGTGGAAAAGGTGGGTGCCGTAACACACACTTGGAATGTGGAACCGTCTCGTCTGAGCAACCAACTAAGGACTTAACCTTGAACCATTGCTCTGGGCTTTAACCGTACAACCACATGTCTAGACTGGGATAGACCTGGTCGACTAATTAGCAAAGTTTTGATTCGGTTCTGTCAAGGGTTGATAAGCGGCGCAAGAGGGCCCCGAATGGCGAAACCTCGTGAGGCAGATCCGAGTTAAAATGGAGCTTTGTAAAAACCTTGTCACGTACTCTAGACCTGCCACCTAAGGTAGTGAGCGGTGGCATAGATATATGCCAACAAACTAGAGAAACTCATGTCTTGTGGGTCAAGCTGTACAACCTCTGCTGAGTGTAAAACTATTCGAATAGCCGTGTCCCCGGTTATGGACATACCTGGTGATTTCACGCAAGGGGTAGAACTCTTTGTTGAAAATGTTGGAATGGTTTGGTCGAATCTTGCAGATGGTTGATGGTTGGGAAGTGAACAGGGTGTTCACTAGTTGTTTCAAAGAAAAATTGCTTATTTATGTATTAGTGTTTTAAATTGTGCCTTGCAATCTACTTATTGTATTCAATGTTAAATATTGCTTTCCGTAAAATAGCCATAAAGCTATCCTTGTCAAACCTTGCATGAATATTACTTGCATACATTTCTCTATGACTTGCTGAGTACATTCAAAGTACTCATGGCCTTGCGCCCTCTGTTTATATCAGCAGAGGAGGGTGAACCAGTGAACTCGAGTTCTCTGAAGAAGACTTCTTTGAAGACTATGCGAATTAGGTCGCGTCCTTCACTCGATTGCGGTGGGCATATTGGGTGACCTCCACGAATGTTTTGTTCTCGGCGCAAGTTACTCGTTGTCTTTAGCCTGCGTGGCAACTGTTGTAAGACTTGACCATAAGGTCCTTTTGCTTAATATTATTAATTTGTCTGCTTCATCTATAGTTGGGTTGTGTGGATATGATTACACCAATGTTGCAACTGTGTGAGCTAGCTACTGATCATGGGACTAGTTCAGAATACACAAAGGGTCCTGGGGTTGCATACCCGGGGTCCCGACAGTAGTACCGAATTCTACTTAGCGGTATGTTTTTTTTTTCAGAGAGCATGTTTTGGGAGTTTTTGTTCTCTCTTGGAAATCGGTATGACCGCACTTCTTAAGCGATACTACCGCATGGCGGTAGTACCAATCTTTAGTTGGCAGTATGTATTTTACAGAGAGCGTATTTTTTGGAGTTTTTATTTTTCCCCAAAATGGTACAACCGCATTTCTTGTGTGGTACTACCAGAGACGGTACGATATTTTCAGAGAGGGTGTTTTTCTTGATTCTTTAACCTCTGGAAATCAATAGTTCAGATCTAGCCAAGCGGTATTATTACTATTTGCGGTAATCTGGGACCTTGTGAGTCTTGATACGACCACATCTTTATATAACGGCTAGTTCAAAAGCATTTAATGAATAGTAGTCAACCGTTGAACAGTGGTTCTGGTAGTATCGGGTTTGTACAGTGGTACTACTGCAAATGCTAAATCTTTCAAAGATTTGCTTCAAACGACTAGTTTTATGGTTGGGGGCTATAAATACCCCCTCACTTGCACCAAGCTCAGAACTTTGGACCTCATTAATACATTTGAGCCTTTAGTGCACTCTCTACTACCCATTTGCTCATATTTCTCATTTTGAGGTAGTTGAGAGCATTCGAGTGCATTGTATCATTAGTAGATCATTTTGGCACTTGTTCTCTTAAAGCAAATATTGTGGTTTATTACTCTTAGTGCTTGCCAGCACCTAGTTGGCTTGAAGAAGTGTTTGCGCGGTGATCTCTTCAAAGAAGATTGTGAAGTGACCTAGCAAGAAAGAGCAATGATAGCGATTGAGGGAAGAGCTCGTGTGGAGCACTAGTGAAGATCGGCAAGTCTTCGATACCACGGGAAAAAACATCGCTTGTCTTCATTGTAGTTTTTCTCCTTTGCCTTTACTATTTTCATATTTACATTTGTAGCAATTTATGTGTGTAAGATTGCTTAGATAGAATTGTATTTAGTATTAACATAGTTTTGAGGTTTTCTAGTGAATTCTTGGAATCTGTATTTTGAATTAAGCTATAATTCTTTCATTAAAATCATAATTGTTAAGTATAAGAATTTTTATAACCTCCTATTCACCCCCCCTCTAGTCGGTCATCCTTGATCCTACACCCGCCACTGCTCCCGTCTTAGCATCGCCGTTGTAGCCACAGCACTGCCCATGTAGATGCGGTCCTCGCATGACCGTTGTCCGATCGCAACCACTGGCTCCACAGTGCTGGCCAAGTCAACCACTTCCTTCACCACGTCGCCGCAGCCCGTGTCCTTCTTTCCCCAGCCCACTCATTCCCTTTCTTCTCTCGGCTGCAACCCATGCGCCAGCTCGGCCTGCTCCCATGTGCGCCTCGCCACTCACAGTGCCATGCCGCCTACAACGCCAACCACCCACCACCGCCCGTGCCAAGCGCCAGCCCCGGCATCATGCCGAGACAACTGCCCTGTTGTGCTCTGTCTCACCCTCGCCCCCTGCCCGCCTCCCATCACCACTTTTGTAGCCATGCCTCGCCCGTAGCTTGCTCCCGTCCTCGCGCTACCGGAGCGACACCGTCATCACCATCACCTCCCGCTTGTTCCCATCGCCTTGCTCCCGTCATCGTCGCACGACCTTGACCGGCCAATGTCGCTCGCCGGTTAAAGTTGTTCCCTGACCTCCCCCTGCTTCCCTGCTAGCTTACCCAACCCCTCCATTCCACCCCCTTCTTCCCTAGACCTCAGGCAAGCTCAGAGTGCGTCGTGCCCGCGCCGACCGCCGAGTGCATCTCGCCGTTTCGGTTGACCCCATGGACCCCGTCCACCCGAAATCCACCGCCGCAATCACCATTGTCGCCCCAGTAAGCCCCGACCCGATTCCTCCCTCTTAGAGCACCTACACACCACCCTCATCTCTCCCCCACCTTCTACCACTACTACAAAACAGGCTATAGTAGACGCCCCATCACAGACGGTTCCTTTGGAACCGTCTGTGTTGGGCATTGCCAGACCTGCGGGTGGCGCGGGAAGCCTATCACAGACGGTATTTTTAGAAGCGTGCGTGATAGTCATCTATCACTGACGGTTTGTAAATAGAATCGTCAGGAATTATCACGAGCGGTTCTATTTACAAACCGCTGTGATAGATGACTATCACTGCACGGTTTTATTAAACGATGCGTGATATGCCCATCATATAAATTGGCGCGACAGATCCTCTCGCCGCCTTTGCGCTGTGTGGTTCATCGCCTTTGCCGCCGCTGCGCCTCTGCCCTCCCTCCTGGCACAAGGCGGTTTGGATAATATATAATCAACGGCCCCCTGCTTTGGGCTCCAATAGATCTGCTGCTAGCTTCTCCTCCCCAGTGCGGGCCACTTCCTCCCTAGCTCCTCCAACCTACGGCTCCTCCCTAATTAAGCAGATGAAGTAATATTGATTATCCTTTTTCCACTCTATTGATTAGTGAATTTTCCTGATTTTGCTACTCGTACATAGACCCTAATGTTTTGTTTTCTTTGTTGTATTCCTTAATCGGAAGCATAGGGTTTAGGTTTCAATTAATACTACTTGATGGGAAAAGGCAAAACGTACGTACATCTAGCTCTCAAATTGATGGACCCTATTTCTAGAAAATGAAAAGCAAAACATGTAGCATTTAATTAATCTGGTGTAATTCCTTTGTGCAATGATGAGACAAAAGCGAGTAAATGCGTGCAAAGAAGTGAAAGTCTTAATCAGAACTAATTTCATGAGTAGTTTTCTAGAACAGATTAAAAAGAAGAATTTATGACAAACCAAGATAAGTCACATGTGCAATGATCTATTTTATATTTCCTCCATTTATATCCATGAAGAAACGTCATCACAGTGGTTTATTGTTTCAATTATATGAAAACGGATACCCGTGCAATCACGCGGACCAACTTGCTAGTTATTAGGATCTTCCTCTTGTCTTTTGTCTCGTATCTAATCAACAATCATGCAGATAATCAATAATTATCCGTTGCGCCAGCTTAGAGAGGAGAAGGTTGGACCCTTGCCCCTAGCGCCTCCAACACCCGCCACCTCCTCCCCCATTACGCCACCTTAGAGAGGAGAAGGAAAGGAGAGGAATCGTATTTTCTTCGTGAGCTCCGAGGGTAACGATCTATAACCCTTTATGTTTGCTATAAATTAATCGCTAATCAATTTTGACATTAATTTGTTACATGCGTAGTGTAGATGGATCAAACTGGATGTCTGATGTGAACCGTGTGAGTCAAGAGTACATTAATGGCGTGGTTGCTTTTAGAAGAGCCACCGAAAGGTGATATGTTGAAGAAGGAGATAAATTTTATGTCTTGTCCATGCATTGATTATGTAATTTGAAGATGTTTAACAACTTGGCGCAAATAGAAGCGCACTTGATTCAAGGGTTTCACAAAATGGTATACATGTTGGACGATCACGGTGAAGAGCGATTATTACACATGAAGTTAGTAATGACGGCATCGCCGAGGAAGTCAACGATATGCGGATGTGGATCAGATCGCTTTTGATGAGGATATGTCACACGATGACAACTGGATCGAGATGCTACGCGATGCGTAAGAGAACTACTGAGAGAGAGTTTTGTAAATTCGAGGGCTTAAGGGAGGACTCGGTGAGACCTTTGTTCCCTGGTTGCAAGTCGGAATATACAAGATTGTCAACCGTGCTTGAACTGCTGAAATTGAAGGCAAGCAATGGTTGGTCCGATAAGAGTTTCACGGCGTTGTTAGGTCTCCTAGCGGACATCCTTCCGGAGGGAAACGTGTTGCCCAGCACCACCTATCAAGCAAAGAAGGTTATTTGTCCATTGGGAATGGAAGTAGAAAGAATACATGCATGTCCGAATGATTGTATCCTCTACCGTAAAGAGTATGTAGACATGCATGTATGTCCCGTGTGCAAAGCATCCCGATACAAGCGTCAGAATACTGCTAAGGTGAAGCAAGGACCTCTGCTAAGATGTTGTGGTATCGCTCAGAATCCCACGCTTGAAGCGTTTATTTGCGAACGCAAAGGACGCAAGATTCTGCGTTGGCACTTTCGAGGAGCGTAAGAGAGATGGAAAGCTAAGACATCCTGCCGATTACGCCCGATGGAGAAACTTGATCGGAGCTTCCAAGAGTTCAAAAGGAACCGAGGAACATAAGGTTAGGGTTGAGTACAGATGGAATGAATCCTTTCGGTAACATGAGCAAACCGACATAGCACTGGCCCGTGAATCTATGTATGTACAACCTTCCTCCTTGGTACGTGTATGAAGCGGAAGTACATTTTGATGTCACTACTTATCCAAGGGCCAAGCAACCTAGGAATGATATTGATGTGTCTTTGTAACACCACGATTTTGAGCATTTTTGAAAATATTCAAAATAAAAAGAACCATTTGGTTTTGATGATAATTCAAGCTTAACTTGAGAATTTCAGAATTTGAAGAATTTAAAATGACTTAACTAAACTTCAACTAATCCAAAACTTAGTTCTTTGGTGTTGCTCTAGCTCCTGGAGCTCTCTCCTTCTCTTGATAAAGATTTCCTATCCTCTATCCCACGCTTGGACATTCTTATATGTCGAGCAGGTCCCTAAATGTGTGACCTCTGTTGTTGTTATCTCCCCTTGCCTTTTCGGGTCTTTCCTCTCCTTTGGAAATCTCTCTCTGTTGAGACCTTTGATAAGTTTACCCTCCTGGTCCAGCCCATCCTTTGGGTCAGGACCTCCCTTAATCTCAATTATAGTTCAAACCTCCTCTCAAGTTTAGATTCTTCCTTGTATCTAGACCTCCTTTGAAGATGGACAATCCTTGCGGTTTTAACATTTTTCCTTTTGCTTGGGCACCCCCTAGGTCTAGACTTTCCTTGGGTTTAGACCCTTTTGTATGCCCAAACTTCCTTACCACTTGGACCCCTCCTGTGGTTCGGACCTCTTCTTTGTCTTGATCTATTTGATGTCTGTATCTCTCTTTGATCATAGACCTCATTCTTTGTTTGGGTCTACTCTTATGTTAGATCTCCCCTCAAGTCTTTTGCTTGAGTTTTCCCCATGCTCACTGGAACGCCCAGTAATTCACTTGAACCCACTCGTGTCCAATTAGACCTTCTTTGCATTTGATCGAACCACCCTTGTGCTCAAATTGGACCTCCTCTGGTCCGGATTTCCTTCTCTGGCTTAGACCTCCTCAGGGTCTAGGTCTTCTCTCTTACTACTTGAGTTCCTTCTATGCTCTTGTGAACCCCTCGGTGATCACTTGGACTCCTTTTCACCTTGACCTTAGTAAACCTTCTCTTTGGAAAAGTCCTCCTAGTGCAATCTGGTATTACCGCCCCAACTCGCGGTATTACCGTTTTCTAGGACCTCCTCCCTTTGCCGATCGTGACCGTTAGGATCTCCCTTGTGAGGTCCTAGCCATCAGATCTCCACCTTTCGATTTGAGCTTGACCTTCGGACCTCCCGTGAGTAGGTCGTTGGACTTTCTGTCCAAAGGACCTCCTCCCGGTTGTGTCTGTTGGACCTCCCTGTCGTTTGACCACATCCTAACCACCCAGACCTCCTCCGAGTAGGTCTAGACCGTTAAGATGTTCCTTGATCATCTCTGAGCCGCTCAGATCTCCTTTGCTTATTTTCTTGATCGTCAGGACCTCTCCTGACTTGTGATCTTGACCGTCAGGACTAGCCTTTTGAGGGTCCTGTCCTCAGGACCATCTTGTGGGTGTGTCTTTCGGACCTCCTGTCCATGAGACCTCCCCCTTGTGTGTCCTTTGGACCTCCCTTTGCCTTGATCTTAATTGTTAAAGCTCTCTTGATTTCATCCCAGCCGTTGAGACCTTCCATGAGTTGAGCTCACTCGCTAAGGACCTCCTAGACCAAATCTTGACCGCAATTTCATTTCAATCCTTTTGAACCTCTTATGTCCTTCAGGACCTCTTCGTGTTCTCTAGGACCTCCCCCTTGTCTGGACCCCAACCGTCCAGACCTCCCTTGAAGAGATCCTAACCGTCAGGACCTCCTCTTGTTGATCCTGATCGTCGGGACCTCCCCATGTCCAGACCTCCTCTGCATGTCTGGACCTCCACAACCTTTAGACCTCCTTGTCCTTTGGGCCTAGGACCTCCTAAGCCTCTCGAACCTCCTCAAAGACCTCCTCTGCGGGGCAAGGCCTCCCCTCTTGATCTGACTATTTCTAAGTTGACTGGCCCCACCTGCCAGTCTTGGTCATTCTCATTTCCTCCGCCACGTTAATATCTTGGGCATTTAATGCATGTCTTGTCACATTAAATACATTCATATACGTGGTGTTCTACTTTGAACTTGGTCACTTAGCCGTACTCTGACATCCTTCTTCGTTCCTTCCCATAGCAACATACGTTGTCCTTCCTCGTACCTTTTATCTAGGATGGTGGTGACACCTGCCCTGCCACTCACCTACCTTTGACCCATTTCTATACTTATCCTTGACACGTATATTTCTAGTCTTCTTCCCCACCTTGACTACAATTAGACCAAGAAATTCTACCATATCACCTTTCTCCACACTCTGTTATCTTAGCTCCCTTTCGGTGGCTTTCAGGAAGACCTTCTGTCCACGACCTCCCTCCATCCATTGTTCCTTCTTGTCCTGGTGAGTCCTGGCGATCTCCTCCACTCTTGTTTTTGCCTTTGCCTTGAGTGGTCGTGTCCTTCTCGGGATCTCCCCGTGGACACCTACGGATTCTGTGGCCTTTATTTGAGGACCTCCTCTCTGGACTTTGCACAAGGATCATCTCTCAGGGCCTCTCTGTTGTAATACTTAAGTCGCTCCGTTGGGGTCTTTTGCTAAAGACCACCTCCTCTTGGTAAGCTTAGACCTCCTCCAAAAGAACATGTTCTAAGTACAGTACTCTTCTGTTAATTGGGTTTTGAGGATTCCTTTAGAGTTCTTTTGGTTCTTTACTTGAGTCTCTGTTGGTTCTTTGTTTGGAGCTTGGTCTGAATATGTTCTTTTGACCGTATAGATCTTGACGTTTCCTGAGAGCCAGAGCTGTGAGAGAGAGTAGATCCTTAAGCTGTCAAGCAAGAGGCAAGTTACACTCTTGATCATTTTGCACCCAATAATTCAATTTAACTATGTTCAGTTTCAAAGTTTAATGCATGCTTATTTTTACCAAGTATTTCAATACCTGGTTTAAATTCATAGTTATACCTACTTCCTTTGTATGGCCCCTGTTGATTTTGAACTGAACTCATTGTCACCTTTAGATCAAACTTGGGTCATGCAATAGTGTGAACCAAAACTATTTAAAAAACTGGTGCTTAGTCAAGCTTAGACCAAAAATATTGATTTGGGGAAATCTTTACCATCATGACCAAACACTTTTAAATGTTTTCACCATGACATTGGGATGTCATGGAAGAATGAAAATATTCTTTGGGAAGTAAGAAAATGAAAATGGATTGAATGGGGCGAATTGGTTGGATTGGTTGGTGCAATGTTTGTGCACGGACTCTATCCTGGCAAGGTGGAGGTCCAGGGTTTGTGGAAATCGCCCTAGTCATGTGAGGACCGGTCTTTGGCGACCAATGCCATGCCTATAATGGGCTATGCCACAATCGTGCAACCACATGTCTCCAGAATGGGGCGTGGGATCTGGCTGAATAATTTGCAAAACTCCACCATAGGCTGCTCCATTGGAGGTGTGGGAGGTCTTATATGGCCCATGGTCTTTTATAACCTCATCGCTTCCCCTTGGTGCAAGAGGGCTTCCACGGATTGCGATCCATAGGGGTGAAACCTTAGCAAGGAAAAGGCGTGGTGGAGCAATGCATTGTAAAGGCCTTGTCATGAACTCTAGACCTCTTACCTTGGCGGTGAGAGGTGGCACTCACAAGATGCCAAACAAACTAGAGAAATCATGTCGTGTGGGTAAAGTGCACAACCTCTGAGAGTTAAATCTATTGAATAGCCGTGTCGCGGTCATGGACGTCTTTGGCAAAGGCCACTCGGAGTTAGATGTTGGTTTTGGGTTTTTCGAAATGTTTATCAAATCTGCTTTTGGGATTGCTATCCCATGGGTTGGGTAGGAGCCTTGTGACAGAGGGTATCCTTCACCACTTGTGATGAATGAATATCCAAGCGAAAACAGATTTACTAAATGAATTTTATTTACTATATGATGCTTTGGAACTTATCTTGGTAATTGGAAATAAACATGGCTTTATGCAAATTAACCATAATAAGCCTTCCATTGTGATATCGATTATGCATGTCATTTTGTTATCGGACGGTGTAACTTGCGAAAGCACGGTTGTTGTGCTCACTCTTGCTTGATTTGTCTTTTAGGTGTCATGGAAGCTTTGGGTGACCAGCTTTGTGGACCAAGTGGTCTGATCGACTAGGATTGCGCCCTCGGTAGGTTGTACTGTGGTGTATCGGGTGGCCCTGTGTTTATTTTATTATGCTTTGCTTGTCGGCTTGTAAGATCTCTTGTAAACAACTCCTTTGGTTATTAATAAAGCTTGTGTTGTTGCTATGTTACCCTTGGTGTTCTTTGTGAAGAGCTAGCCATGATCCTTGGGATTAGCTCAGTTCACATAGAGGACCTTGGAGAGCTCCTAGTCCTCCACGTTCACTCCATGGTGGGTCGTGTGTGGTCGGTGGTGGCCTCGGTCCTCCACGACCTCCTCCAGTGGTCATGGTGGACTTGAGATGCCCACGGATCTCCACGAACACCCTTGGTCTGGCCGTGGCGAGGCTCTCGGGTGCTCTCGGCTCCAAGACCCTCTCGGGTCATGTTCTCTGGACCTCCGGGAGGTCTGCGCTGACCTCTGAGAGGTCTTGGTGGACTGTCCGAGAGGTCCTTTGTGGACCTCCTGGGAGGTCCTGATGGACTTTCCAGAAGGTCTTGGAGGACCTCTCGGGTGCCCTAGAGTTGGGTCGTTACAAAAGTGGTATTAGAGCTTCACGACTGCAGGTCGCAACCTAGTAGAATGGACGTTAGTGAAGATTTCAAAACTTATTTTACAACAAAAGAAATAACTTGTTCTTTCCTTATCTGAGTCATCTTTCTATTCTTATCCCCTTCTCTGTGTCTTTTCTTACCCTATTTCCCTCTTATCATTTTGCTTACCTCAAGCGTTTACTGAGAGGTAAATGAATTCTCTTTCCTCCGAAAATTCTATAGAACCGAACCCTTGAGTTCTAACGCTAGATGCCCCGAGAAGGATGATGCAGATGGTTCAAGACCTGAAGCGCATCGGGCTCTTTGGAGCTATGTTTGTGAGAATAACCAGTACGTTGGATGTCAAGCTGGGAAGCTTTAGAGAAACCTTGTTGAATCCGATCTTGAGGATTAAAGATTTTAGGTTTTGCTGCCGATTGCTTGAAGTTCTAACAGATTTTGGGACATGTTGCTGCATTATGTCTTGATTGTGAATGGGATAAAGAGGAACCACTTGGTGGATTATGTAAATTGTGCAAGTAGAATATGATCTTGGAGAGTAATTTGATGGATTACCAAGAATATAGGATTGTGAGATCCTGATCCGATTATTAGACCATATTGGATTGCTCTTGAAGCTGGAGATGGATTGTAGTGGTTGATAAGGAGCTTGAATCAAGTAAGTGTAGTATATTGGATTTAATTAGATATGATTAAAATAGAGAATCTGGATTTGAAAGGAATCATGATTGGATTATAGAGACAAATCTTGAATCAAATTTTGTAATTCATACATAAGTGTTGGGTATTGGGAGGTACGTATGAAGAAATACCTTGCTGGTTTTGGAATAGGTCAAAACCTTTGCTGGATAGTTAATAATAAACTGGTTGGATAAATCAAATTTGAACTGTTCGGTTGTAGGAAGTCTTAGGGGAAACTCTATAAGGAAGATTTGGGGATTTGTGGATTGTGTTATCCTCCTAGTCAACAGTAATCCTGATCGAATTATTGTAGTCTTTTAATTAGGTGATCCTAGGGTATGAGGATTGGTGAATCCAATCTGAACTTGTAGATTATGATAAGAGCAATGAATTTGTGGGATTATCTAGATCTAGGCCCAAAAGTAGTTTATTAATTGTGTGGTCTCACCAACAGAATGTGAGATTGATTAAGGGCTTGAATTTCTAAACTGGATGACTCTAAGACTTGTAGATTGGTGGATTCCAATGATAACAAGTTGGATTTAGTAAAAATAGGAAGGCAGATCCTTGGCCTCTGTCAAACACCCAGCATTGGGTTATGACAAGTAGCTCCTGAAGAGAGCCAGGAAGAAAGATTGGAAGCATTGTCATCTCTACCATCAGGGACAACCTGCAAGGCTTATTGAAGACCGAGGATCGAAGATCGTTTCGTCAAACCCAACCCTATAGCCTCAGTTGTCCAGACTCCTTCTATATAGGAAGCCCTTCAACTGGTTCAGTATGCTGATCGTTAGAGCATTGCTAGTTGTTTAGTTCTTTAAAGCAAGCTATTGATTTGGTTCTCTGTTGGGTTATTTCTTGCTCTGTCTCTTATGGATCTCTTTTGTCCCTTCCCTATCCCTGGTCCCATTCTCTAACCCCCTGGAGCACCCAGCAGATGGACCCTAAGGATAAAAGCAGTGCCAGCCGAGAAACCTCTCAAAATGCTAGTGCCAGAGAGAACCAAGGGTTGTCTCTGAAGTCCTTGAGAACCTAAATCAGTTTCTCATCACCTGCAGACCAGCTTGATGCAACAGTTAATGCAGCAATGGAATGGCAACAATACCTCTTCAGCTCCTGCCTTGGCAGCACCTGAAAAGTGTACCTGTGAAAACCTATCCAAGGACCAGCCACCAGAAGCCTCTCATAATGAAGGCGTGAGCCATTCTCTTCCCAAAGGCCATCACCTCGGTAAGTATGTGCTCTGTTATAGGTGTGGCGAGCAAGGACACTATGCCTTTGGATGCCCCCAAAACGGAAAACCAGATCTGCAAGTTCTTTGTGCCGGTTGCAACCTTCTTGGACATCGCTTCATCAAGTGTCCCAGAAGAAAAGAAACCCAGTATCAAGACTGCTACAACTGTGGCAAGGAGGGCCACTTTGCCAAACAATGCCCTTACAAACAAATTTGGCGCCACAAGTAACACCGTCAAGCCCGATACAAAGGAGCTAAAGCTTTGTTCAAGACCGCTTAGATGCTACTGAGAGTGTATGGTGAACAACTCAAGAAAAGCGTGTATATCGCCACCGTAGGTTCCTTCGAGAGTCACCCATACCGCAAGATGAAAAAACAATTGACGGAAATAAGGAGAACGATTCACTCCAAGGGCTTTTAGAGGAAAGAGGTCTATGATATGATTAAGGATATCGATGTTGTGCTTGGGAAGGGACGTAAATTAAGAACCCGTGAGAAGAACATCTAGAAGAAGCGGTCAATTTTTGGGACTTGCCTTATTGGGAGCACTTAGAAGTTCGCCATCGCATCGACGTCATGCACGAGAGAAGAATGTATGTGATAGCTTGATTGGTCTCTTCTTTGAACATTAGTGGCAAAACAAAGGATGGTGTTAACGCATGCGGCGTGACTTGGTTGATATGAACATAAGGATCGAGTTAGCACCGGAGACCGATACAGATCTGAGACGAGCGTACCTTCCCCGACTTACTACACTCTATCCAAGGCCGAGAGAAATGAGCGTGCACGAGCTTGCATGGAGTGAAAGTCCGATCTGGTTACTCCGCTAACATTAAGAACCTTGTTTCTATGCAAGATTTGAAATTAATTGGTATGAAGTCTCATGATTGTCATGTCGATGACACAAATGCTTCTGTTGCAATTAGAAGTATCTTGCGAACAAGGTCCGAGTGGCAATCTTGAGGTCGTGTTATTTTTCAACTCAATTGCTCGGAAGATCATTGATCCCCGAGGACTAGATGCTCTGCAGCCGGCGTGGTGACCACTCTATGTCATCTTGAGATGTATTTCCCTCCGTCATTTTTCGATATCATGGTCCATCTCATTGTTCACCTTGTGAGAGAGATAAAGATATCTTGACCTGTGTTCTTCGTCATATGTACCCGTTCGAGAGGTACATGGGAATTCTCAAGTCCCACGACGGAATCGATCTCGACCGAGGGCGACATCATTGAAGGTTATGCAACCGAAGAGGTCATTGAGTTCTGCGTCGACTACATGGCTCGAGTGGAACCGATAGGTGTGCCTCTATCTCGCCATGAGGGGAGATCGATGGTATCGGGACCATCGGAAGAAATCAATAACTCGATCTGGATACATACGCTCAAGCCCATTTCATGGTCTTGCAACACATGACCCAAGTGTCCCGTATATCGGCGAGCACAAAGACATGGTGCGCCAGCAGAATCCGCACCCGGTCGGAGGTTTGGATCACGAGAGAACACAACCGTCGGTTCAACGAATGGTTAAAGGTGCGAATCAGGGAGGTCATCAAGTGATGATCTGTTGCTATGGTTGTACGAGGGCCACAATTTACAATTGTCACATGGCAAGGATCGACATCAATGGGTACACATTTTATACCGTAGCTCAGATCTGAAGAGCCTGATCGTGAAACAGCGGTGTCCGCATAGATGCATTCAAGACCGATGGGATGAGGAGCTCCTACTATGGGCAAATAGGCGAGATATGGGAGCTCGACTACGTGCTTTTCAAGATCCCCTATTTGGTGCCGTTGGGTCCATCTCGCCTGGTGAAGGTCGACAAGCACGGTGTCACTACCGTGGACCTCGAGCGTGTCGGATATAAAGACGAACCATTCGTCTTGGCTAACCAAGTTGTTCAAGTCTTTTATGTAACCGACCGGCAAATAAGAAGCGCCACGTAGTTCTTCATGGAAAAAGGAGGATTGTCGGAGTTGAGAATGTAGTGGGCGAGGAAGAATACAATCAATTTGACGAGTTGCCTCCTTTCGAAGCGGCATTAGGCTCGAGGAAGAACCCGGTGAGGAAGCTAGCTATATGCGTCGATCATCATGAAGGCCTATATCTTAATTAAGAATTTACTCCAATGTAATTAATTTATTCCATAACATCATGTGTTATGGACTTGTAATCTCTCATATATTTTGATGTCAGCGTGAAATTGTCATGTGTTGATGTGTTATGGACTTGTCATATTTGATATTGATGTCAATGTGGGCGTACATTGTAATGTGGAGTATCAAAATTGTCATCATACTTGATTTGGAGTTGAGTTGAATTAGATATGAAATTTTGAAGTCAAATGTGTTATGAACTTGTCATCATACTTGTCACCGTGTTAGAATTCATATGGACTTGTCATAATTGTCATCATACTTGTCTCAAAGAAGTTCACTATGTTTTCTCGGGATATTTATGTCTCACGGAGTTGATATGTTTTGTCGAGGATATCATAAATTGGCCTCGGTATGCGGCTATCACAGACGGTTTTATTATACAACCGCCTGTGGTAATAATATCACAGACGGTTTCAGATGAGAACAAATGCAGTGATAATAATATCACAGACGTTTCATATCACGAGCGGTTCTATTATGGAACCGCAGTGATGATAATATCCTGAGCGGTTCTCATTACGAACCGTCGTGATATTATTTTATAAGGCGGAAATGCTAGGGTTTTCCTCTCACTTCTCACTTCCTCTCCGCGCCTCACGCCTCGCTGCTCGTTCGCCTCCTCTAGGGTTTAGGGCTCACCTTCACCGCCGACCACGACCTCGGCGCCGCCCGCCCGACATTGGTGCCCCGACCTCTGCGCCGCCGCCCCGACCTCGGCGCCGACCTCGGTGCCGCCGCCCGACCTCGGCGCCCTGTTCACCTCCCAGTCAGTAAGCCCGGCGTCGCCGCCGCCGACCTCGGTCGCCGCCCCAACATTGGCGCCTCCGACCTCGGCGCCCGTCCTCCTCCCGTGTCGGCCTCCTCCCTCAGACTGCAAGCCTTCTCCCCTCTGACGGCCTTCTACCGCCGCCGTCCTCCTCCCGTGTCGACCTCCTCCCCAGCCTCCCTCCTCCCGATCGGCCTCCTCCCCTGACCAGCCTCCTCCTTGCACCGTGAGTTCTTGTGCGGCATCCTCTTTGTGAGTATTGCTCCTCTGTGGCGATTCGGTTGATCTTTGCATATATATATATATATATATATATATATATATATATATATATATATATATATATATATATATATATATATATATATATATATATATATATATATATATATATATATATATATATAGATGCTAGTTGCAAATTGATTAGTGGGCTTTGTTGACATGCTCTGTGATGAACTCATCTTATCTTGAGATTGAATGTGATAGTTAGTTCATACTTGAGCTCTATTGTATTACTTACTCTTGTCAATATGTTATATCGTTAATTGGTTACTTTCGGTTGACTCATAGTTCTATTGCAAATTGATCAGTTGTATTGACTAGTTTGTGATTCTTCTAGTAGTATGTATGAGCTCATTCAACTTTTCATTTGCCATCTTGATCTCTGTAGTCAACCTCTGCTTGATGGAAGTTTAATCTGTTTTTAGATTAATGTTGAGATCATTTGACAGCTTAAGCAAAGTATTGTTTAGAGCTCATAGTTTGAATTTATATTATCATATTCATTTCATGAAGAGTATAGACAATAGGATTGAGATGGCAAAGACTTGTTCTTTAGCTACTCTCCTTACGAGAGCACATAATATCATCAATTAATATGTTGGAATAGTGTCTGCAGGCACCGTGAGTTCTTGTGCGGCATCCTCTCGTGAGTATTGCTCCTCTGTGGCGATTCGGTTGATCTTTGCATATATATATATATATATATATATATATATATATATATATATATATATATATATATATTTATGCTAGTTGATACCTTCATACGTATTAGTTACGATTTCGAGTCTAGTCTTGAAGATATTGCAAATTGATCGATGGGCTTTGTTGACATGCTCGTGATGAACTCATCTTATCTTGAGATTGAATGTGATAGTTAGTTCATACTTGAGCTCTATTGTATTACTTACTGCTTTGTCAATATGTTGTCTTGTTAATTGGTTACTTCGGTTCAAACTCATAGTTCTATTGCAAATTGATCGGTTGTATTGACTAGTTTGTGATTCTTCTAGTAGTATGTATGAGCTCATTCAACTTTTCATTTGCCATCTTGATCTCTGTAGTCAACCTCTGTTTGATGGAAGTTTAATCTGTTTTTAGATTAGCAGTTGAGATCATTTGACAGTTAAGCAAAGTATTGTTTAGACCTCATAGTTTGAATTTATATTATCATATTCATTTCATGAAGAGTATAGACAATAGGATTGAGATGGCAAAGACTTGTTCTTTAGCTACTCTCTTACGAGAGCACATAATATCATCAATCGCATTTCCTTAGAGAAGTCGGTGGATTAAGGAGTGTTAAATTCTTTAGGAATTATGCTTTAATGCTAATTAATTTTGTTGGGATTAATTCTGAAATTTTTCTAAAAGCGCATTTTTACAACAATCCAAAAAGAAAGTTTTACTTGATTCTATTTTGTTTCTATGTTGGGATTAAACCTTTGCTTAGCATTTCCTTAAATCGATCATTTTACTTTATTCTAGTTCTATGTCTTCATTAAAGGCTAGTCTTACGTACATGAAGCATTAAACCTTTGCTTAGCATTTTCTTCGTTGATCCTGACACACTTGAGTGTACCTCTGCTTCATGCCAATCCTCCACGGCACGAAGCAGATGGTACACTCCAGTGTGTCGGGCTCGATGAAGTAGGCTCGGGCAAAGATAGGCTCGGACAAAAGATTTGTATCACTAGTTTCTATCTATACAAAGATCACAAGAGAAGCTGGTGGATTAAGGAGTGTTAGAATAGAAGCTCATGGATTAAGGAGTGTTAGGAATGTTAGTAGTCTGTATGAGCTCATTCAACTTTTCATTTGCCGTCTTGATCTCTATAGTCAACCTCTGTACTTCTTCCTGAGATTAATTGTTTCATATTTATGCTGGAATGTTAGTAGTCAGTATGAGCTCATTCAACTTTTCATTTGCCATCTTCATCTCTATAGTCAACCTTTGTACTTCTTCCCGAGAGCAAGTAAGCGAGATGGCAGAGACACCGTCTTCGCCGCCGTCACCGACGCCGCAGATGGAAGAGGCGCCGACGAGGCCGCCAACACCGACCCCGCAGATGGAAGAGGCGCCGACGAGGCCACCAACACCGACCCCCGAGATGGAAGACGCACGACGAGGCCGTCCACATCGACAATAATGTCACGCAGGCGAGATGGCAGAGGACAATCGAAAATGCCTACGGGCGGTGGTCATCACGGAGGTCGATGACTTTGGGGTCCCTCTCGAGTCCCAAGAGATCGTGGCGAGATTTCGGACCATCTGCGGGATACTTGGAAGGAACGGGTCCTCATCACCACACCAAGGTGGAAGGACTGACGAAACAAGCGAAGGCGCTACTGTGATGCAGAACTTTCAGAGAAGTTCACTATTCCGTAGCACATGTGGCACGCGGCGACGGACGGCGATGCTCACGATGGGTAAATCGTGGAGGACCTTCAAGAGCATTCTTGTCACGGCACGTGAACACGGTCGACGCCTTCGCGCAAAGATAGATTCTTGACGCGGGAAGCATGGGACACCTTTGTGGCTATGAAAACGCGTCGGCGAATTTAGGAGCAAAGTGCGGCGCACAAAGCTCTCCAGACATCTAAACACTCACCCGACAGACTCAAAGACCTTGGGTACGCGAGTAAATCTGAGGAATGGGCGGCGGAGAAGGAGAACCCGCTTTCGATGTCACGGACCCGCGTTCCCTAATTTGGTTAAAAGCGAGGGCACAAGTCTCGTCTTGAGCAAAGATCTCCTTCACAAACCCGGCGATCGGGAAGTGTCCCAACGTGTGGTAAATATATCGAACTACTAAGTTGTTAATAAGTCCATAACTTCATAGTGCCTATAATAACGTGATGACCTCTTGCAGCGTGACTTGACTGCCCAAGCTTCCCAAGGCTCCTTCCGTGCGCATGGGGAGAAGGATATACTATCTATGGCCTTGGGAAACAAGGAGCACCTGGTCGCACGCGAGGCCTTGGGGTTAACGTACCTTGGAGTCATGGATTCGCGGACGACTACTACACATATAGGACTAGGAAGAGATCCAAGGCCGAGCACGACAACCTGTTGGTACAGATAATTACTAACCAATTTCAAGTAGAGATGGCAGATTAAGTGAGTCAAATGGATATACTCATGAGCGGTGATGCCATAAGCCGCCCGCTAATTTGGGAGCAGTCCTCCTCGGCGTCGGAGTAGCGTCGCGTCACGCATAATTGTGAACATGACGACGTCCGATTATCGATAGAGCGACATCAAGGTAACGTACATCTATGGAATGCACCAAAGATAGACCCTAACGACGCCTTAGCTAATTGCGTGTCGTTTTGTAGGAGCCACGCCTGTAAGCTCCAAGTGAGGATGGATGGGTCCTTTGTATTGAGGTGCAGCAGGATGGTGTATCCATACGAGGAAGGGCGGTCTGAAGACGGTGCCCACCGGTGCACAGTTACGCCAAGGTCCAGTGGATATGGTACATGTCAATTTCGAGCCATCTCATTTGGACATTTGCCCGAACGAAGAGATCACAACACTAGGGATGCCGCCTCTCTTTTATCCAATGGCCCAAGAAGAACATCGCCTCGGGCCCAAAGAAGGCCGCGATCCGACACGACCATTCCTCTCCAACGGACCTCGATGACTCCACCTCATGTTTCGCCTCAAAAGGCCACCTCTTCGATTCCCGTGGAGAAGACGCCAAGGAACAGAAAAGCGTGCCGACGTGTCGGTTCGAGTCGTCTCACAAAAGACACCGCCAATCGCTAAGGCCAAATCGAAATCAACGAACGTTATAGCGCCTCCCAAGTCCGGAAGTCCGAGAAGTCCGGAAGTCCGCGATACCGGAAGTCCGCGATACCCGGAAATACATCATCGAAAACCGTTGTGCTCGTAGCGAGATTAATGCACTGTTGGATATGCTTGTCGCTTTGCATACCGGTGCTTGGACAAGACCCAAAAGAAGGGTGCGATCATCGAATCACCGCCGATACGAGGACAAGCATTTCTTCAACGGACGAGGTACTTCGTCGTGGGCTTCAATGATTTATTTGAACTATTCAACCTCGCTGGCCTCGACGCCTCGCTTCTACGATGTTGGACAATCGTAAGCGCGTATAATCAAGTTCTACATTCATCTAATACCGATAAATATCACAACTCATTGCTTATGTATAGATACATGCCGCAAAATGTCCGGAATGGAAAGAACCGGTGGGTTTCTCGACCCACACGTGGTATCGTTGCAAACCATCCAAGAAGACTCGTCCTTCGTCGAGAAATACATAACAAGGTCATTGCTTCTACAGAGGAACATGAAGTACATAGTGGTGCCCTACAACCGGGGTAAGTGTCACTACTTGCTATACAAATTTCATTTGTACTTTATACGCAACCACTAACTTAGGTTTAATGACTATAGCGACATACTTAGGTACCATTGGATTCTTTTAGTTATTATACCCAAGAGGAACCATGTGATATACCTTGATTCCCTAAACCGCAATAAGCACGACTTCAAAGACTCTAAGAGGAATACTCGAGAGGTATGCTCATTTCCTCCTTACATAACTCTATTGTAGTCTTCATTCGCTTGAAATGGCCGAGGATAATTTTTTGAATCATGTAGGTCGCTCATCAATTATGTTGCCAACAAAGGAATATCTGATGGAAAGAGCGCCTAACTAACACACAGTGATGGATTTTCGAAGACGCGCTACAACACAATAATCCTATATCATACTTCATAATAACGCGTCTCGAACCGACTATACCTATATATGTAATTCTATTTTTGCGGCCGCCAAAGAAAAAGATGATGAGTTATGTGCAATCTACGCTCGCTATCATATGCGCCTAATCCTTCTGACTAGGAAGAAGGATCCCGAGGTTTGTCAATATCGAAATAATTATTTCCTAATTATAAATTTAAATATATATAGCTTACCACTTTACTCTTAATTGGTAGCGATGTGTCTTGGATTTACAATGTGATTCACTGTTATGAAGAGATCAAGGACATTCGAGGAAGCTCTGCGCCTTTATCAACTCGAAATCATTAACGACAACGGAGAGTTTCACTTGCGTCGCCAACCCGAGCATCACCCCACTAAAACCTCTCAACGCAAACAATTGTAATCTAGTTGTAACTACTATAGCGACAATACTTGAACAAATGCGATCTTTTGTAATTTATTTTGAGTAATGATCACTTTGAGTTGTCATGGCTGCTTGAATCTGTTTTTGTGAATGCTTGAATCATTTACGTGAATGCTTGAATCATTTCGTGAATGCTTGTTTTCAGAGGGCATGGCTAGCAATTCCGAGGCTAGCGTAAAAAAAAACAAATTGTGGGAGGGTATGAGCTATCACAGACGGTGTTTTGTTAAAACCGCTCGTGAAGGCAAGTATCCTGAGCGGTTTTATTGCAAGCAAACCGTGCGTGATAGGAGAATATCACAAACGGTTCTATACAAAAGCCGCCTCGTGATATTCACAAATCACGAGCGGTTTTATTTAGAACCGCTCGTGATATTCTCTATCACGAGCGGTTTTTCTTTAGAACCGCTCGTGATATTCTCCTATCACGAGCGGTTTGCGATCGAAACCGCTGCGTGATACTTGCCTTCACAGACGGTTTTTAATAAAACCGCTCGTGATATTCTTATCACAGATGGTTTTGTACCGCTCGTGATAATATCTGTTATCACAGCACCAACAAACATAGACGGTTCGAAAATGCGTGATGACGATTCAACCGCTCGTGATGTCGGTTCCTGTAGTAGTGTACTCCAGCTCCCCCTCCCCATAGCGCCGCCCCCTCGGCCGACCGCCCATGCCGCCCGTGGCTCCCGCCACCAGTCTGCCTCTGACTCCCTCTGTCTTCATCGACCACTTGGGTGAGTTCCACTCATCCTATAGATGCTCGTGCTCCCCTCCATCTTGCCTCCCTTCCACTCCGACGATGCTGCCACGTCTCCTCCCCTATCCCGGCTGTAGTGCACCGTGCGCCGTCGCCCAGCCGCCACCGTCCACCCTCCCCCTGGTCACGCTGCCACCACCAATGGGACCCCCTCTCCCTCCTCAACCCATTTTTGTCGTTACCAGCCGCCGCCGCTGCTTCCTTCGCCAGCATCGAGTGCCACCTGTGCTGCCTCCCCTGGTCCTCTGTTCTATTGCCCTCCTTCCCCTCTTTATCTCTCTCCCTCTCTCTAGCTATGATAGGTGGGCCCCTCATCTCTCTCTTTCTCTCTTGGAGTATGACAATGGCCCTCCCCTCTCTATGGTCATCCATCTGTGTATGTATGCATGTATGACAATGGGCCCATTTGGTTAGGAGGGTAGAGCCATCAACATGGTGACTAGTTAGTGGGTGTTACAGCTAACAAATGATAAAATAACTAAAGGATAAAAATAAAGTGATCAACTCAGTTAATTAGAACCTAAGATGATGTAGTCATGTTTAGGCATATACGTACACACATGATCCAATGACCAGTAGGCCCTAGGCCATCGTCATACAATGATAGATGATAATAACGACCATACATCAATGGCATGTACGCCCACTAGTAGAGTAGTACTAAAGTAATACATCATAGAAACAAATACTTACAAGTAGGCTCTTACCAAATTGTCGAATAGGTAAAGTGATCACTTTAGTTGAAATCTAACTAGGATTGTGACATGACACTGACACACAAGACCTATACATTAAATAGTAACACTAAATGTTTAGTTAAACAATTCGCCAGTGATTAAGTTAGGCATAGTCATTATACTAGCAGGTAAGAGCCCATAGGCATTGTATTGTGGTTATCTACTTAACTAGAAGTGTTGTAGCTAAGGATCAACTACTAAAGATGTAAGACTGGTATCTAGCCAATGCTTGGAAGTTCCACCTAGCTTATGAAATTTCCTTGATAAATATAAAATAATAAAAGAAATCATTAAGTGAACTAGATCCCCGTGTGTCGGTGAGACTTATATCTACCCAGAGCGAACCTCATACCTATGCATAAGTCTCACCTGACTTTCATGGAACTTTCTCGATAAATAGAAAATAATAACAAAAGAAATCATTAGATTAGCTAGGTGCCGCATGTGAGTAGCGGTGATATGTCTCTAGGTGGATGATAGTAATCAACCACCAATCAACCTTGTATAAAATCTAGCGGTCATCCATCGTTATTTGTTCCCAGTAGAAGGACAATTCATAACCCGAAGGTGAGTCAGAGAGTTTGACCCAACTGGGTGATCTCTCCTATCTAAGTAACCGATGCGGAATATTCCTATGAATATTCTCTCCCTCCCCGTTGGAGTCCTAACACCTTGCACCAGCAAACTTCCCGAGAGCCCGGTCCCTCTTGCCCTCACTCCGGATCAAAGGGTTACCTGACCCTAAGTCTGACTATCAACCTAAAACCCCACCACTAGACCAAACGAATAGAGTTTAGATTTATCTACTTTGGTTTGAAGTATTTTCTTTATTACAAATATCCCCGGATGTATTTCATTCTGTCTAAAGTATTTCCTTCATCAACTTCCTTTGGATATATTTCGTCTGAAGTATTTCCTTCATCAACTTCCTTTGGATATGCTTCGTCTGAAGTATTTCCTTCGTCAACTCCACTAAGTATGATTAGTTCATCTGGAGTACTTCTTTCTTTCAGGATACCTTAGGTATGTTTAGTTTTGTTTTAAGTATTTCTTACTTCAAACACTCTTGGGTTTATTGGCTTTCATTCGACGTGTTTTCTTCTATTCAAGTGTTTTGGATTTATTAGATTACATTTGGTTGTTTTCAGATATTCTTGGGTTTAATCGTATTCCACGTAGTTAGAATCTGAAGCCATGACGGAGCAACAGTTCGAGCAGGAGCTAGAACAAGACCAAGATTATCAAAACATTGAGCATGACGAGTCAACACTTTGATCATATTGAACCTACTTTTGAAGTGCAATTATATTGTTTTAAATTATGAAATTGCATTGCTATGATTTATACAACTATATTGATCAAGCTCATAGATAACGCCTTAATGATAATTGAGTATAACCTTCCCATCCTTGAACTTGGACACTATCCTTTGTCACACTAGAATTAGTGGTATAACTATACATACTAGTTACTAGATCTGTATCTAAGTGTCATGCTTAGCCTTGCTTAGATACATTGACATGGGGGCAATGATTTGCCTTGACATCATTCCCAATTTGAAACTAGATTTGGGCAGTCGAGGTTGGAGCCTGGCTACTATGTTGAACTAGAAAAGTATTTCAAAACAAAAGAAAATCAAAAACAGATTTTGACTCAGGTGGCTAGAAAGCGTGACAGATGCGGATAAGAGCACAACAGAGTAGTTATGGGGAAGTACCACCTAAGTCAATAAAGGACAGAGTTCTAGTAACCGCCTTCTCATGTAAAAACAGTGCAACCATAAGCCTATACTGGGTATGACCTAGCTGACTAATTTATTCGCCTCAGCGTGACTTTGCCACTAGTGGGTGTGTAGCGTGGGTAGAGGGTAATGAAGCTATAGGGAAACTACACGATGCAAGTGGGAGACCTCCCGGAGGCGAGGCCCAAGGAGGTGATACCTAACCGGCGGGGTTAATTTTTTATAAAAACAATTTGTGGGTGGAATGAAAAGATGGGTTGGAACCCAGAGATTTGAGATGACCTGGTTGAGAACCAGTGGGAAGTATGGGATGTGATCCAGGAAAGAACATGAGCATTGGGTGGATGGAGCCACTCAGTGATAGAGGAGGTTGGAGTCTCCACTAGTATTTTACAAAAAAAAAACTCAACTTTGTTAAAACCCATGTTAGTTAAAAACGCTAGGTCTCAGGATTTGCTACTACTTAATCTATTTCAATAAGTGGCTTTATGCAAACAAAACAACCACAAGATATTCCTTTGATAAACCATGCATATTATATAACTGCATTCTATGTGTTGCCTCACGGAGTATGATTATGTACTCATACTCGCTCAATATTATTTTTCAGTAAGAGAAGAAGGCTATGTGGGCACTAATGAGCATCCATCAAGACTGGAAATAAAAAAAGGCCAAGCACTAGGTCGCAGGCCCCAGTCGATTGTCTGTGGGTATGTTATGAGGGTTCCACGTGCTGTATTTCAATTCCACTTCCGCTGCTGATTCTTTAAAGATATTTGGCCTAGTCGATCATTTTGAAAGTCAAAAGTCGTAAGGTATATTAATATTTTATCTAATGTTATGCAATAGCTTTACATTTTCAAGATATGTATTTGATATTCATCCAGGGACTGGTGCTGTGAACACAGAAGATCCTGAATCTAAATTTGGGGTCTAACAACTTGCCTACCTAAGCTAGCTCTACACCATGCGCCAGCTAGCTATGCTGCGCTAGCCTTGCATGCATGCTGCCGTGCTTACTCTCCTGCTCTACTGCATGCTATGCTGGCCCTGCATGTTGTTGCTTTTCATGCTGCTGAGAGAGAAAGAGATAGAGAGAAGGAAAGTGTTGCGTGCAAGCTGATGATTCTCTGTCGTTGCTAGATTGGTCTAGTGGTGGCCAAATGGGCGGCCTGGCCCGGCACGGCACATCGTGGCCCGACTAATAGATGGGTCATGTCGTGCTAGCCCAGATGCTAGGGAGGCGGCTCAGGCATGGCCCGATGGCCTGTCATGTTGGGCCGAGCTGGCCCGAGCCCATTTAGCACGATGGACCGATTACGGCCCACTTAGCCTGTTAGGCCCAAAAATTTCGAAAAAAAACAAAAAACATTAAAAAAAAACCCAAAAAAATGATAAACATGTGTAGAATTCAGAAATAGATATGAAATTTGTAAAAAATGAGACAAGCATATTGAAAATATAATAAAGAATTTTTATTAATGTTCAAATGGTTGCATCGTTAAAACCTTTGCCAAGTAAAAACTCAACATGAGAAAACCCTGGCAAACAAAAAAGAGTACAACCTATATCTCTACATACATTCTTGTTCTATGTGTCGTTGTCTAGGTACAGATATCCGAACACCTCCGACAACTTTGGATTTTTCACAGAGTGTTATGTTCGTGAATCAACTTGTTCCCAGTCCTTCACAGTTAGAAGTATCTCTACCATCTCACTTGCCATACGTGTTATTCTCTCCTTCAATATTCTCCCAGAAAGACTAAAAACAGACTCGGAGGAACCGTTGAGACATGAACAGTTAACACATCATGTGCAAGTATGGATAGCACGGGATATGCTAACTTATGCTCATGCCACCAGTGCAAAATTTCAAAGTTTTCTGAGTTAAAATCCACTGTATCGTTGTCCAGATACGCGGATAGTTCCCCACTCCTTGGGTGAGATGTTGGTCTTGGACTTTGTTGAAAAGGTGCCACTGTAGAAGAAGAAGACGACCTGGACCTAGAGGAAGAGCCACCGAAGATCATGCCCCACATATTTGTTTTGCTACTTGAGGTGGAGGCTACTGGAGGTCGTTGCAGGAGGACTCCCTGGAACTTATTTTCATACCTCTGGTAAACCTCGTGTAACTGAGAGTGAACTTCTACAAAATAGTTAGAATAGTATAGCCTTGTAGCTTCACTAAGAAGATCAAGAACACTAGCAAATGCTTCAGTTTTACCTCTAGGATCTAAAATCAATGCAAATACATATAGGAAAGAGGTTTCTCTCTAATATTTAAGTTATTTGCTTTGGATAGTAGACAGCGGACAAAGCAAGAGTGGGCTCATAAATTTTTTCTAAAAACTGTAGTATCTTCTTAGCAGCAAACCAATGTTACTCAGTCAGTAGTATTGTACCGTCAATGCTCTGATAGTGCGTTTGAATAAAAAACATAAAAAGTGCTATTATATGGTAATAGACTCTTAAGCATCATGTAAGTAGAGTTACATCCTACCGGCATGTCCAAACTGAACTTTCTTGGATGTACACCAATCGCCCTGCAGAAGTTCTTATATGCTTCTATTCTTACGTTAGAATTATTCAAGAAAGACATCGCATCCTAAAAAGCTTTAATATACGAATTCAACATATTCAAACCACATTTGACTATAAGATTAATAATATGACAGGAGCATCGCTGATGTAGCAAGAAGTAATCGGCGTATGTACTCAATACTGGAGTAAGAATATCCATGGCCCTAGAGTTCGAAGCGATATTGTCTAAAGTAATTGAGAATATTTTGTCTATAAGACCAAAGTCTTCCATGACTTTGATAATACAGTCTGCAATATTCTCACCCGTGTGTGCTACATCAATTAATTTTAAAATTATAATTCTTTTCTCCATTACCCAGTCGTGATATGAGCAACTACACTAAGATAATCTTCCCTAGCCCAACCACTCCATATGTCCGAGGTTAGAGCCACCGAAAATAAAATGTGCACGTACTAAATAGTTCCTTTATTTTATTACGGTGTTTATTGTAGTATTTTACTAGATCCCTAGTTGTTGTCTGTCTAGAAACGGTAGAAAATCTAAGATTATGCGCAGTCCTAATGTAATTTTGGAAAGTACTAGACTGCCCAAAGCCTAACGGTAAATCCTCAGAAACAATTAAACGACATAGAAATTGGTGGGCTACCTTAGGATCGTAGTCCCAGCTACGTACCGTATCGTCGGGGTTGTACTGCAGCTATGTCTACCTCGTCACTAATCCTTGTCTGGCCTTACATCATATAGCATGTCTAAGCAAGTGCTTCGTTCCACCTGTAAACCTTGCAGACAATTCATTGCGATAAATTTTGCAAATAACATATGGTACCTGATTTCCCCATGCGTCTGGCTTGATTGTCTTGTCAAAATTCTCCCACACTCCCGATGTAGGCGGACTTGACCTCTTTGCTCCGGTGGTCACCGACGAAGATGCCGCTGTGGAGCCTGATGACGGAACTCTGTCTTGCCCTTCTAGTTGGTTTGAGGCAGCCGCAGTAGCCTCTATGGATGCTACTTTCTTTGGTGAAAGTCCATAATCACCCAGAGCAAAGCTATCGTAACTATCCATAACGAAAACTATAAAATCAAAACTAACACTATTGTTACTTTCATATTAGCAAAAAAAATACTAACAATAAAAGTATGCAAAAAAAATAGAATTGTACCTCTTTTGCTGACTTGCTGTTGAAAATACTAACAAAACTAACTTGTTGCCGCCCCTCCTCCTCCTCCTCCACCACCTCCTCTCCTCCTCCCGGCACCCTTCTTCCCGAGCTGACCCCGCCGCCTTCTCCTTCCTCCACGCCGACGCCACGCCCCCTCCTCCTCCCAGCTCCCACCTTCCCGAGCTAGCCCCGTCGCCTTCTCCTCTCTCCACATTGGTGCCGCCCCCTCCTCCTCCACCTCCTCTCCTCTCCTCCTCCTCTTCCCGGCTCCCTCCTTCCCGAGCCAGCCCCGCCACCTTCTCCTCCCTCCACATCGGTGTCGCCTCCCCTGGCTCCCTCCACCCCTTATCGGCTCGCCGCTCCTCCCCCTCCCTTGGTGCTCCTGGCCCCGCCTGCTTGGCCTCTTCAAGACGCTGACCAGATGGAATCGTCTTGGGGCTTGCCTGCACTGCACTACCGACACTATTTGTGTCGTGCCGAGCCGGCCCACCGAGCCAGGGTAGCGGCCCAAGCACATCATGGGCCTTCGTGTCGGGCCAGCATGGCCTATGAACAGTGTGAGTTGTGTCGTGCCTGGGCTGGGCCAACAGTTCCTCGGGTCGGCATGGCCCATCTGGCCACCTCTAGATAAGCACTTGCATGCATTCTTGCTTTGCACATGCACATGATGGTTGCAACAGTAGAGAGAAAAACAGAGAGAAATTAGGGGGAAGAAGCTGCATGGTGTATGCTGATGCTGCTATTGACCAAGGAGAAGGAAACATAGGAGAAGAAGGAAGAGAATGCAAGGATGGAAAGAAGCTAGGGTTCGTGATCTGTTCGCAATCATCATCGATTTTCGTGGGGTAACATTGTGTAATTACTTGATTCGATCTTAGATTGATGTTCCGTGAGAGCTGAAGTAGATTGATTGCGGGGAATGGGTAAATCGTTATGCCCTAGTTCGTTGAGATTCGACGCTGAACCTTGCGGGGGCAATTAGAGGTATTTAGATTCTGATTCAAGTTTCGTCCAATTATATAAAGATGTAGATAATTTCGTTAGCTTTCTAGGAAGGTCTTGCAATAGATTCGGAGTAGCGAGCAAAATGTTACAGCCTCGGGAAGGTCGCTGTCCAGAATTCGGGCGTCGTTGACAGAGATCGTGTAGATGGGATGTTTTCACCATGTAAATGAAAGAATTAAAATTTGGTGATAACTTGGATTAGCTAGTAAATTTTGAGTAGTTTCTAGAATTGGTATCATTCATATCTTTTAAAGTTTTATAATTAAAGGAAGTGAACTGTCCTGACAAATTCTGGGGCAGTCTTCGGGGTAGGAAACGGGAGAGCAAACGGTAGAATCAGAAGTTCATCATAACTAGGAAGTTGTGAGAAATTGCGTGAGGATTCAAGAAAGTGTTGGTTTGCTAGATTTGGAGTTCAGGTGAATAAGTTAAAGCATTTTTACTACTGGGACAACGGGTAGTGTGTCCGGTAAAGTTAAGTTAAAGGCGTCGATTTTGCATATAGGTGCGATGATGATTTGTTCAATGTGTGTTGGTACTATGGTGGTATATTTTTTGAGTGTGTATTATTACTTGCTTATTTAGGGACTGTGACCTCATGCGCCATGCCACAATTTTGCCACCTGGCCTTTAAAGGCTAATAGACAAGTACATGGTAGAGTGGTGAACAATGAGTTATCCGTCATTGTCATTGATATTACTTATCATGTTATTTGCTATGCTTTCGTTAAGCTTTTTTTATATACATGATATTGATGACACTGAGTTAATGAGATTATGATATTGAGATAATGAGAATAAGATATTGAGTCAATGAGACAAGTTGTGTAAATGATTAATTATGATGTTGCATCATTTGCATTCATCATGATAAGAGTGCACGAGTTAGGTCGGTGAGAAAGTCATATAACTATTTCGGTGAGGTTGGTGAGAAAGATACATGACTAGTCCGAAGTGCTCTACATAAAATCTTACATTTGTAGGGACGAGTTAAAATTCTACAATATAGGGACCCCATGCTAACGAAGATGTGGGAAGAGTGTGTCATTGACAGGTGAATGCTCCGCTATACCGGTATTAGCTGTTGAGAAGCATATAAGCATGAGCATGATGGTGTATTCACATATATGAGTAAATTGTTAAATTATGCAAATTTACCTATATGGAATATGGCTCGTTTATTTGAGTATGAGAATGGCATTAAATAGATAGATGACGATGATAACCTTGATATGGTTGCTAAATTGTTGTTTATGGCTTTATTATGTATTTACTAAATCTTGGATTTACTCTTGTTTTATTGCTAATTTTAGGTGACCGTTAATGGCCACATACATGGAAGGGAATATATCACAAGCAGTGGCGGAACCAGGAATTCAAAAGACCCGGGGCGGACTTATACTTAAAAAAATACCGAGGCACAATGTGGTTCAATAATCAATATAACTAATGATGTCAAATACATTCAAATTGTCAAGATCGATCTAACATAAGTCTGTATTGATTTCATTTTGTTATAGAATTCCTACAATAATTTTTTGGTCAGTACAGAAACAAAAAATCTACTAAACGTAAAACGTCTAAACGTCCAAACTCAATTAAATGGACAGAAGTCACAGAACTGAAAATGGAACTATCAACTATGGAATCAACAATCAAGCAGTCAAGCAATCAAGCATTATCAATTTGTCATCTACTAAGCATAAGCATTCAAGCAATCAAGCATAGGGCATAGCATTAGCATTTGTTGACTGTTGTCGTCGTCTCAGACCTCCTCAGACCTCAGTCGTCACCTCACCTCCGTCCGTGGCTGACTGGCTGTGGCCTGTGCCCTGTGGCAGTGTGGCTCGCCGCCTCGCCGGCTCGGTGTGCCGCCTCGGCCAGCTCGGTGTGCCGCCCGTTGTTTCTATCACGGGCGCTTCTTGCCTGTTGCCGGTTCTTGTGGCAAGGCCTTGCCCCTCGGCACTGTCCGCTCCTGCGCTGACTCCCGACACAAGCCGCTGGCGCCAGCGCCACGCGCCATTGCGCCACGCCGCGCGCCTACGCGCCACATGGCCTTGCAGCCCAGCCTGCTGGCTCCGGCGCTGACTGCGCCAGCCGCCTGGACGTGAGGACGAGGAAGAACCGAAGAAGAGATTGGGGGAAGATGCCAAATGTGGATTTGGGGATTAGGGTTTACCTCCTTGCCTCCTTTAGCCGGGCTGTTGGCTTGGGCCTTGGGCCGCCGCCTCGCTTCACCGGTTCACCCGGCCCATGGCGCGCCTGCGCCCTGCTTCACTTGCTCAAGTCGTCAAGAATGGAGAATCGGAGATGGAGGTTTGGCGGGCGTTGGCGCTTCATGACGTGAGGGGGGTGCTCGGGGGACCGGCGGCCGCCCGCTTTCTCCGGTGGTTCCGCCATCGATCACAAGTGCCGCATCTTAAACAACTACACATTCAATATTTATTTAGAGTGATTCCTTATAAATCTAGAGACATTAATTATTTCCTTTAGATCGTTATTCATGGACTTATTTATTGCCTAGAATAATGCTTGAGACTAGTTGGTAAGTTTATTAGTTGATTAGTATTACTTTAAACATTCATCTTGTGACCCGTGGACAGGTTTTAATCATGATATGCTTGCTGTCATTTATTGTAAATTAATGTTTAAATTGGTAAGCAGCATAGGTTGGTGACATTCTGGGCTTTGTGTTGGGTCAGGGTATTACATATTTGTAAAATCCCATTCGGGCTGGTTTTCTTTGGGCGCTTTGCTTGAAGAAAGGTCGTTAGTCACGTCGGCCCGTGCGTGCTAGGGTTAAAAACCCTAGCACCCATCGATGTGGTGGTGGTTTTCGTGCCAATCGTGGTTGGAGCGGCGTAGAAGGCACCTGTGGCGCTGCAGTGGCCTGGCGTGTCTGTGCGAGCGAAGGTCTTGGTCAGCTATGCGGTAAGACCATCGGGCGCGTCGTCCGGCGGCGATCGACGTAGCGGGTGGGGCGGGCCGACAAACGGTCGCGCTGGTAGGTTTCGCTCGGTGGGTGGATTTGATTTTTTTCAAAGATTTTTTGCTTAGCCATTATATATCTAATCTAGGCTAAAAAGAAATTAGTCTACCAGATTAAAATAGATCATGGGAATTGGGAAAAAGAGGGATCCCCGAACGACATATCGATTGGCCGGAAGAATAATTCGTGCTGATAACGTGTTAACAAATCGATGTCGTAGTCGGAAGACAATCAATCTAATCACACAATGAACACCAAAGAGTGACACGAGCCGGTATATGGATCAGCAATATATCTCTTTACATAATAAAACTTTATTTATAGGCTAAGGGGTAGAACCATTCAAAGGGTATTTTAATAATTACCCACAAAACCCTATGTTTCTTAACATGCCTTTCCTCTTTCAGCGGCAAACTTTCGCCAACTTTGCCTGAGCCCATGGCCACGGTCAGAGATTGCACCACTCCCACCATCCACAACTGAGGGCGTGATTGGTTGTTTGGACTTGCTTGGGCAGGCTCTCTACATGCAGAATCTTTTTGCGTTGCTGCTGTTTTGTTGGCTAGTGGAGGGATCGGGCCAGGCTCGCGCGGTGCAAGACTCCTCTCGGAGCCAGGCTCGGAGCGATGCAAGGCAGTGGATAGGGTCATCTCTCCTGCACACGCACGCCGCCTGCTCTGCATCGCTCCCATCGTCCTCTCGCCGCCTCCGCGATCTGCATCATCTCTCCGCCTTCTCCTCTCTTCCAGCAACGCATGAAGCCGCCACCGCCTCCGTCTGCCTTGCCTCGCGATTGCGTGGCCCGCATCGCTCGCAATGGCCCGCCCGCCCTTGAACTTGATCTGTCCACGGCGGGGAGGCTTGCGAGGAGTCGGCGTTGTGGAGCTGTGCCATGGTGGATGGGCTGGAGAAGCACATGCTCAAGAAGCTGGAGGAAGGGAAAGAAATACGAGCATAAGCCTAGGTAGTGGTGGGCATTGGGCCGGATCGTCATGTTTCATGTTTCGGGCCGCGTCGTGCCGTGCCGGCTCGGTCCGATCATCCCGTCGTGCCGTGCTGGCTCGTCTCACCTCCGGCTAGGTCCAAGCACGATCCAAAACCTGTTGTGTCGGGGTCGTGCCGTGCCGGCCTAAGTCTAACCCTAAGTAACTATAGATGTTTGGGAAGAAGACAACCGCTGCCGCCCAGGAAGACAAAGACACTCGTGCGCCATCCACGCCCGCTTCCCCTCGCCATAGCCTCCTCCTCCTCCTGAACGTCGATGAAGAACTCTGCCCACCTCGGCCGTGCCGCGCGCTTGCGAAGGGGGTGAGAAGGACAGCGACGAGGTGCACTACTACAAAAATGCTAATACTGGACGCCTCATCACAGACGATTGACCAAAACCGTCGGTATTACATTCAATCACAGACGGTTTTGGTTTAGAGACCGCTCAGGCATCGCTGCGCTTAAAAACCCGTCGTGAAGAGACAATATCACGCAGCGGTTCATGTTGAAAACCGCTCGTGAAGTATCACGCAGGCGGTTACAACAAGAACCGCTCGTGATATTAATCGATATCACGAGCGGTTTTAAAACACAACCGATCATGAAGTATCACGAGGCGGTTACGAACAAGAACCGCTCGTGATATTAATTAGTATCACGAGCGTGATAATATCGCTCAGCGTGAGTTTCTTCATCGTCGATCGCGCTCGTTTCGCCGCCATCCGCCCGGCTCACCGATGCGTCTCTTCATCGCATCGATCCGCTTCGGCTCCCGATCGTCTCTTAAATCTCACGCTCGAATTTATTCCTTGTTTTATAAAAGGATCATCCGCCATCCAAGATGATCATCCCCACATACTTATAAAAAAAGAAATGGCTGCCTCTTCCTTGTCGCAAGCACCGATGGCCTTCCGGCAAGACTATACGAGCACCTCTCGGTGTAAGTTGAACCGTCTTCGCGGAAGAACACTGCTTGATCAACGGTGTCTTCACTCCTCTGCCCTTGAATTTTCGGAGCGGTGGCGGCCACCTTCCGCCGTCTTGACATCCTCCTCCGCCGTGTCTTAGGGTGATCTCTCACTTTCGGCGAAGTTTATCGCGTCATCGGCGTAGTCCTCCAAAACGGCGTTGTTGCGTCTCCAAGAGGCTTGCCGTCACTTGGACTGTAATCGAGGCGGCAGACGATCGAAAGTCGACCAAAGCCGAGACCCTCAAGCAAGGGAAGAGAGCCTATGGGCTCAATTCTTCTTGGTTCAACGATCGAGGTCTTCGGAGACACTTTCGAACAATGGCGTCAACGGGTGGGACGCATTTCAGGCTTCGTTCGTTGATGATCAGGAACCGTCCGATGCCGACACCGTCGTTTATGAAGTATTGCAAATAGAGATAGCAGCCTACCTTCGCCACTAGAAAAACCTTGTTTAATTATAGGTTTCTGCTTTTTTAATATAAACATGTAATTTCTTCATGTCATGTAAGTGTATAAACTTGAGAAAAAACCATTTCACAGACAGTTCCATTATGGAACCGTTTGTGATATGGGACATATCACGGACGGTTCTATTATGGAACCGCTCGTGATATGTCCATATCACAGACGGTTCTATTATGGAACCGTCGTGATAATATCACCGACGGTTCATAATAGAACCGTCTCGATAAGTCTCTTTATAAGTAGGAGCTAGCCCGACTTGCCGCTAGGGTTTGCACTCTAACTCGTCACTCCCAGCCAGACCTTACTCTCGTCCGTTCCCTCCCGTCCGCCGCCGACGCCCATTCTTCCGTCGCCGACGGTTAGGCATACGGTGACCTTTGCAAAAGACACTCGTGACGATAAGAGTGTCTTTTTCACACGTCACAGTTGTACTAACTCTGATAACGTAAACTCGTCACTCCCGGCTCGGCCGCTAGGGTTTGCGCCGCCCTAACTCCGCTCCTTCCCACCTCGGCGCCGCCGACCTCAAACCTGTCGCCGTCGCCGCCGACCCCTTTGCGCCCGCTAGGGCTCTGGCCGGCTTTGCTTTCCCCATCCTCCTCTATTCTCCTCTAGATCTATTAGCTTAATGTCTTTTGTTGAGTTTGATTTTTATGCATGAGCCTTAAGTTGTGTCTCGATGTTTGTGTGATTTATGCAAGGTAAAGGAAATGGATGAGGGTTGTCTTTGGTGGTGGGGTAAATCACCGTGGTTCTTGTTGTACTAAGGTCCTCTCTGTCTCTACCCTCCTTGCTCTGTGATGAAAATGGCTAGCTAGTGCTCTGCGATGGATCCGAGGGCTACTCTATGGTGTGGTGGGTTTGGACACCCTTGGTCTTGTTCTCTTGCCGATGAACTGTTCAATGATGTTAATAGTCTTATGCTGAAATTGAATTGATAATTAGTTCATATTAATAGTCCCTGCTCTCGTGATGTAATGATGTAAATAGTCTTATCTTTGAAATTGAATTGATAATTAGTTCATATTAATAGTCCTCTTCTTTGTGTGATGTAATGATGTCAATAGTCTTATGCTGAAATTGAATTGATAATTAGTTCATATTAATAGTCCCTTGCTCTGTGATGTAATGGTGTCAATAGTCTTATGCTGAAATTGAATTGATAATTAGTTCATATTAATAGTCCCCTTGTTCATGCGGTCAAGTTCTCCTACCTCTTGCGTGCTGTGCACGTCCTACCATTCCATTCATAATCTCTTCTCTATAAAGTCTCCAGCGGTGGTGCTTGTGCCATTAAAACAGGCATCATATATATATATATATGTATATTATTAAGTAGTCCTCGGACCACTTTAGGAAATTAGATCCCACATGACATGAGAAGAATGAGGCGGTATCACGGGCAACCTCATTGAGCCCTGTAAGTTTAAAAAGTATGGATTAAAGAGGCGTTTGGACATGCAATTAAGATTGGGCGTCGCTATGTTAATGGCGTTGATGCCACTTCCGTACGGAAGTGGCATCATGTATTAGCAATCAACAATTCTTGAGCATGTAATTGTCTTTAAAGCCAACAAGAACCCAAGCAACAAGTTGAGAATTCTTTTGAAATATGAGAATGGTTCAATGAGGTTGCCCGTGGCTACCGCTTCATCCTTCTCATGCCGCATGGACGATCCCCAAAGTGGCCGAGAGATCACTTAACAATATATATATAATATATATATGATGCCGGATTTAATAGTACAAGCAGCCACTGCTTGGGCCTTTATAGAGAAAAGTCATCACAGACGGTTCCAACCACAAACCGTCTGTGATATGTACTTATCACAGATGGTTTGTGACTGAAACCGTCTGTGATATGTGCTTATCACAGACGGTTTATGGATGAAACCGTCTATGATATTACTTATCGCAAACGGTTTGAACCACAAACCATTTGTGAAAGTATACATCACAGACGGTTCAAAACCGTCTATGATGACCTCATGTCATCACTGACCCATAAACTCAGACGGCTCACGAAACCGTCTGTGATGACGTTTTTGAACCGTCTGTGAAAGCCTTTTCTGTAGTAGTGGTGGTTGTTGGAGGAAGGGCAGCGGGCGACGGCGCGTGGCGAAGGAGAGGAGAGGGAGAGGGAGGGAGGTGGCTGGAGGAGTGGAGGGAGGGAGCAGCGCGTGAGGAGGGAGAGGGAGGGAGGTGGCTGGAGGAGTGGAGGGAGAGGGCAGCGCGTGGGCGGTGCGTGGAGAGAGAGGGGAATCAGGGAATGTGATTAGGGACTGAGAATTTGGGAGCCAGGGCTCGAGATAAGGGGTTAAGGAAAGGGGTTGGGGGGAAGCTGAGAGAGATGTTGGGCCAGACCGGGTGGCAGAGGGCGAGTTATTGAATAGGCCAGGCCGGGGTGGGGAGTGATTGGGCCAGGCCGAGAGAGGGAGGGATTGGGCTAGTTAGGGAAAGTTAGGTCTATTTCGTGCCGGGTCGGTCCAAGTACAGCCCAACTGATCGTGTCGTGTCGTGCCGTGCCGCCTAACGAATCGCATTCTCAGGCCCAGTCCGGCCCACCGTTCGTACCGTGTCGGCCTAGTCCATCATATGCCGTGTTTAAACCGTGCCGTACCAATCGTGCTTCAAGCCGGTCCGAAAAAACACGGCTAAAGTTCCAGCTCTAAGCCTAGGCATGCGTTAGGCTCTCTGAAGTGGTACGACTGTAGTAAAAAAATAGTTGGGTCTTTTAAGTGAATCTGCAGTGCTTTGCTCTTGAATTACGTGAAGCATAGTTTTAGTTGGATCGAGGCGATTGTGAACACTGGTTGCAGAAATTATGTATATGTGATTTTGGTCTAGTTAGTTCATTTAGAGAATCGGCGCTTACAATGGAATACTTTCTATTCTTGAGTTTGTAGATCTTGTGGTTCTGATTTAAACAAGATGTTTATTTTGATGAAATTCTTGGATGGCAGGCATTTAGAATTGCTTCGGCATTCTTCAGTTTTCTTTAGAGTATTGAGTTTATGAGGTGGTAATCAGTGGCGGAACTAGGAATTCAAAATACCCAAGACGAACTTATACTTAAAAAAAAAACCGAGACACAATGTGGTTCAACTGCATCGGCTTGAAGTGGGGAATTGTCATCTACTATTGCGGTTCTAAAATAAGTCTATATTGATTTCATTTTGTTATAGAATCCCTACAAGAAATTTTTGATGTACAGAAGCAATAAATCTACCAAACCTAAAACCTATGACAGAATTTACATAGTATTCATCATATTCATCAGTTCATGGAATGCATAAAAAAACCAATTCATCAGTACACGTCTGCTAGGCAAAAGAAAAAAACAGTTCTGGGCAGAATGGCGCTAGGGGCAGTGCTTTGTGGCTCACCTCAGTCCTCGAGCGGTGCGACGGCGAGACGGGCGGCAACTGCATGTGCCTCAAGATGCAGGCGAGGCGGCAAAGGTCTGCGGACAGCCAACGGCCAATAGTACGATAGCCTGCCTGGCGCGGTGGCGAGGGGCGAGGGCAGCAAGGCTGTGACGGGCCGACGATGCGACGGCCTGCCTGGCGTGGTGGCGCCTGCCTCAGACTCTTGGAGGCTTGGACGGTCGGACCTCACCTCGGTGTACTGCCTGCGGCAGTGTCGGTGGTCTGACCCAAGCTCGCAATTGTGCAACCCTCTCGCCGAACCCCATGAGCTGCGGCCCGAGGCCCCGACCCAGAGGGCCTTGGCGCGGGCGGCTCATTTGCGCCTTGCTTTCGGTTGCCCTCTACGCCAGAACCCGACGGGAGGAAGAAGTACCAAAGAGGAGGAATGGGGAAGAAATCAGAATGGGGATTCCGAATTAGGGATTTAGCCTTTAGGGTTGTGCTGGCTTGGGCCTTGGGCTACCGTCACCGCCTCGGCCGTTTCGGACCCGACCACGTGGCGCGCCTGAGCAGCAAATGACTTGCTCATGAGTCGGCGATGGCGATGGCGGCTTGATCGGGTCGCCATGGTC
The DNA here is from genome assembly GCA_036346405.1 of Phyllostachys edulis. NCBI lineage: Eukaryota > Viridiplantae > Streptophyta > Magnoliopsida > Poales > Poaceae > Phyllostachys > Phyllostachys edulis. The sequence goes on from CM070546.1 coordinate 105,620,980, forward strand.
AGTGGGGAGGGTGGTTCTCTCGGGAGACCCGGGGCAACCACCTCGGCTTGCCTCGGGGGTGATTCCGCCACTGGTGGTAATGTTACCATGTCCAATGCAAGGTAAGCATATCATTTTTGCACAGCCAAGTGCCAGCCAACCAAAATATAGAAGGCCTGTCTCAACTTGTGCAATCAACCCATCGTTTGTGCAAATTGAATCCATAGGAACTGGTTTTCCCAAGCCTGGTCCATCCACCCAACCAGGCCGAGGGGGCTCCAGGCTACCAATCACGCCCTAAATGATAGGATTTTCACGGACCAAGGAAGCTACTTCTATTTGCTATTCAGAGTGAAACAAATGGATAAGCGTCAATTGAGCCCAGCTAAGAGAATAATTTCACACTCTACATTGCAGAGTGGAAATCAATAGAAACGCTCTATTCTGTTCAAAAGTAGAATCGCCACTAAACTAGTCTCTTCTAAGGAACAAGTCGTAGTGGCATAAAAAACCATAAGCATACTTGATAGTCTTGATTCCAGAACGCAAAAAAAAAAAAAAACCTTTGACTTCTAGCTATTCCATACTACCAGTATGATTGAAAAGAAAAAGAGAAAAAACATTTTTTTTCATTAAAAGCTACCACTGCCATGTTGCTAATTACTTTCTAGTTGATTCATGCAAAATTTGACCGGTTGAAACTACATTGAGCCGTTAGAATATAACTCTTGATTTTTTTTTTCACGCTTGATTTAATGGGAACCATCCATTTGCTTTCCTCCAAATAGCAAACAGCTTCCTAATTCCGTAGGGATGGTGGGGGTGGCGTGGCCTCCATCTATGGCCATTGCTTCCTCAATGGGCGGTTTGGATGGACTAAGGCAAACTTTGCCGTTCAAATAGGAAAGGCAGACAATACTCTTCCCAGACGATGTTGACTTGGACTCTGACATAGATTTCGACATACAGAGTGTTGTGGCTTTACATCTGCAATGTTTCGTTTTTAGCCTTTCGCATCCGTCACCCATAGGGCACGAGAGGGTGGGGGATCTAAGATGGAGAAAGGGCCTCACTCCTCCTCTAGAGAATTTGATCGGCCTAAAATTAGGCATTTGAAACAAACAAACAAAAAATGGTTCTGTTGCAGTAAAAAATGACCTGGGGCTGGTGCGCGTCAGCGTGTGGGATTTGGGAGGGAAAGAACAAGAAGAAACCGCCGCGTTGGCACGGCATGTGCGCCACATGGATCCAGACCTCTTTTTCCTCCTACGTTGACGAAACCGACTACGGCTTCCTAGGCGCGCCGCCCCCTTCACCTTTCCTTCCTCGTCATCAACCCACTGGTCCAAGAAGCAGAAGAGATGGGGAGCAACGGCGGCGGCAGGCTGGCGTCGTCGTCGGCGTCGTGGGAGTTCCACGCGACGGGACCTCGAAACCTCTCCAAACCCAGCTGGAGGGACCTCATCCGCTCTAGCTGGTTCGCAATCGTACCCTCCCCTCCCCTCCCCTCCTTTCGCTTTACCTGGACCGTGAACCTGCTTCTTGAAACTTGGTTCGTGGGACACTGGAATGCATATTTGGTCGCAATATATGTACGGGTTTTAGGAATCTGAACTGTTGGCTTGCTTAAATTTGGGGATTTTTTTACCAAGAGACTGAGCAGTGGCGATTCTACAAAAAAGGGTCATGAAATTTTAAGGTTTTAGCATAATAAATAAAAGGAAAAAGAACTGTAAGTAACTAAAATGGTGGCACAGTTCTCTCTATAATCTGTATTACAAGTGTACAACGTGATGTAAAGAATGTTGTTGAAATGTAACTGAAATTAAACCCGGTATTTTGTCTAAGGAATATGAGTCTTCTGTTCTTTTCCTATTCTGCTTGCATTTAAAGCTAAACCTTTCTCAGTCACGTCGGCCATTTCTGGAAATTACTCATGCCTTTTGTAATGCTTCATAACCAAACCAGTGATGTGTGTAGTACTGATGAACAAACATACTGACGATTCTGCAGGACAGATCCCAACTACAGAAGAATTGCAATTTCATGCTTCGTGCAGGCCGCTTATCTGTTGGAGCTTGACAGACAAGAGAACAGAACCGGTGAAAACGCCCTTGCTCCTAACTGGCGGAAGCCATTCAAATATAAGCTGGTGCGGCCTCTAATTGATTCAAGAGACGGATCCATATATGGGGCACTTCTAGAATGGGACCAGCTCTCTGCACTCTCAGACTTGATAGTGTTGAGGCCTAATGGTGCTCCAAAGGTTGTTCTCGCTCTGAGGGGAACAGTACTTAAGCAGCTAACTGTTGTGAGAGACTTGGAAGATGATTTCAGGTTCTTCGCTCAGGAGAGCTTGCGGGGTTCTGTCAGGTTCACTGGCGCACTGGAGGTGCTCAAGTCGGCAATCGATAAGCATGGCAACAACAATGTGTGCGTTGCTGGACATTCACTGGGGGCTGGCTTTGCTCTGCAGGTTGGCAAGACTTTGGCCAAGGATGGAATCTTTGTAGAATGCCATTTGTTTAACCCGCCATCAGTCTCACTTGGCATGGGCCTGAGGAAACTTCAGGAGAAAGCCGACAAGGTCTTGAAGCAATATATCAGTGGCAGCTCTTCAAATGCTGGTGAAATTTCTCACCCAAGAGAGGAGTTAGAGGTCGGCTCTGAAATCGGAGAAGAAAAGCTTATCAAGGAGGTGAAGAGATGGGTGCCAAACCTGTACATAAACAACTGCGACTACATTTGCTGCTTTTATGCTGACCGTAGTGGCGTCGCCACTGTTACTAGCGAGAAGCACGACGGTCATTCTGAGGCACATGCCAAGTTGTTTGTGATTGCCAAAGGACCAAAGAAGTTCCTTCAAGCTCATGGTCTGCAGCAATGGTGGTCGGATGATTCTGAGCTCCATTTAGCCTTGCATGATAGCAAGCTCATGTATAGGCACCTTAAGTCCCTGTATGTCAAAGAATCATAGCAAAACCTATGTCATTGTCATGTCTCCTGTTGTTTAGTCGAGAAAACTTGTAAATCTTCTATGAAGGGGTCCTGTTCCTGCAACTTTTCTTAGTTTTTCCAAGTCCCAATATCTTCTGTTGGCGCATAGCACTTGGTTTCATACATCGATATTAACTGTGAATACAATTTTTCTTTCTTGCATGGTACCTTCAAATTAATATGCGTCAGGTGTTTCGTGGTGAAATCAGGCACCATTGCTAGTTTGCTACAATAGAATGTGAACGAGTTACTCCTTGTAACACCATGATTGTCACTGGAACATAGAACGATATGTGATTTATTGATTTTAAAAATTGTGCTATTAAGTTTCCTTCAAACGATAGAAAATGTAGGTGCTTCTACAGCATGTAGCACAAGCATCCGCAATGACAATAACAGCAAATCTTACCTTAATTTTTTTTATGACCTTAAAAAAAACTTCCTTTTTAATGTTGAAACTCTTTGATGGAATCACAAATCTGCAGAACCTTTCTACACAATTCTCCTTCTCAGATACTTCTTAGATTAAACTTGAACCAGCTGACAATGATAAACCAAACCAAACCAAACCACAATTACAATTTCCATTTCAAAAACGATGTTGTTTGGACCAGCTCTCCTTGTTATAAATTGAATATTCAAAGTTCAAACTCAAAATAATGACTCCATTACAATGCAGATGACATGATATGATATCTTTGTGCATCCATGAAATGTACAGTATGTACAGTGATACAACATAAAATGAAATCAATAAACATGAGCTCCAGCGGTGGCCCCGATGATCACGGCAATTGTGGCGAGGACAGCCTGTTATACCAAGTAATTCTCATTGGGATCACTGGAATTTCCAAATTAAAGGTGACAAGTGACTGATAGAAAAGCAATCAAATCTAGAGCTCATCGAGACACTCTACAGAACGTAGTTTCCACATAACACTACATTAACTATTGGCACTACCAAAAGAATATAATGCATTCTTTTGAAAGTGTGACCACGTTCTAAGATCGCTCTTTGCTTTTTTAAAAAAAAAAACAAGCCAGATTGTTAGCCATAATCTTGACAGCTTAAGTTTTTTGAGTTTGTTAAATCTATATTAGTTTGTTAGAGGTCAGTTAATTTGTTTGAGTCCTGAGTTTTGTGCGGCACTTGCACGTAGATGCTTTTGGCGCACTGTGTTCAGTTTGGAGTCCTTAGGAGAATAGAGTTTGTTAAGCACTTTAAATTTGGTTGTTAGCAGATAGATTATCTTGTAATCTACCAACTGCTTCCGGTCATGTAATCCTATATATATTAAAGAAGTAAAGAGAAAATGATGTGGCTTTTCCAGCACCAAAAGTATCTCCTGTTCTCGCGTACATGAGTTCCAGAGGGTCTGCTTCTATCGGCTACTAGCAAGATCGGTTTTCTGTGTATCGCTTCCAGTACTTGGCTTCCATGCACATGTTCGTGTGATTGACTTCTAGTCTTGCCTACAGCACGTGTGCTTGTGTTCCTTCCATCAGAACGTGTGCGTGGGCTTCCACAAGGATCGGTTTCCAGAGTTTGGTCGATTCTTCTTCGGCTTTGCTCCAACACAGATAACTCTTTGTTAATGTTACATAAACATGATCTCGCTACATGTAGAAAACTTAATGCATGAATTACGATAATACATCATGCAACTGGTGAAGAGCAGGGATTTAAAATTTTCGAATACGACATGACAGCCACCTGATTAGATACTCTAGATGATTGAATTAGCTATATTATCTTAGATGATAATTTGAATCCAATATCTTGCTTCTTTTCAACAATCAGATCCAACAAGTTCATTGTACTAAGCAAAATTTTCTCATTATTTTTTCCCTGGTGGAAACCTGGAACTAACATGAATGAGCCATCGATTCTTGGTTCACCACTTGCTCATACAGGATTCATTCTTCACACGACAAAGTTCACAAGTCTTGCAAGAACAAGATGTTGAAATAGTCAATGTGCTCAACACTTTCCATCTTTTGGTTTAGAGTAAATTTCACTTTGGACCATATAATCTTACTATGGTTTCACTTTGTACCACCCTTAGCAAATCTTTTCACTTCACACATCTTCTTAACATGCGTTGCACTTTGCACCAGGGTAAGGATTTATCTGCCTTCTTTGGTGCTCGCCGACGGTGAACGGCGACGCCAGTGGCGAGGCACGTGATGGAGAGAGGGGAGATAGATGAAACTAGGACATAGATTGAAAGCTAAGAAGAATAGCCGGAGCATCGCCGACAACGGTCATAGCAACTGCGGCGACACCAAAACGGCTTGCTTTCTCTATTTTTCGGGTCGGCGCCACCTCACTGGTCATGCCTTACTACCGGCAAGCTCCCTGCACGTCTTCCATGTTACCTATCACTGATGGGACGTTCCTTAGTGCAAAGTGAAATAAAAAGTAAAAAGGGGCGGTGAAAAAGAGGTGGTGCAAAGTGAAAACGTTTGCTAAGGGTGGTGCAAAGTGAAACATGGTAAGATTACATAATCAAAAGTGAAATTTACTCTTCGGTTTACTATTACTTATGCAAACAGCTATACAAGGAGCCATGGAGAAAACATGCAGAAATTTCATGCACAATCCTAAGGAGAACTTATCATAGTTACCAGATCGTGGGTCGACGCCGTGATCCATGACCCCGGATTGCGGGTCACCGGCGATTTGGGTCGCCGCCAGGACGCCGTTGGGTCACGAGAGGAGAGGAGGGGGAGAGGGGGCGAGGGGAGGGAGGAGTAAGCTAGCCCTAGCCGCCACCGTCGCTTCAAGTCGTTGCCGCCGCAGTGGATGCTCACATGTATTTCTTCTTCTCTTTTCTCACCTCTCCTCTCTATTTCTTCTTCACTGAGCCAGATATGGAGGGGAAGAGTGACAAGGGTAGGAGCAGGGGCGGAGATGGGCCTCGGGCCAGTTGGGCAACGGCTCGAGGCCCGGAGAGAATAGCAGTAGGAAATTTTCTTAACATACATTCAGTTTTCGGTTCACTGTGGCCAGGCCCGAGGCAAACATCCCTAGGCAGCCCAGCTCCCCAGCGGCCCAACCGAGCAGCCCAGCTCCTCCTCTGTCCCTCACGCAGCCGCAGCACACCAGAGTCTAGTCCCCACTCCCTAGCAAGGCAGCAACAGCACGCACGGACGCACGCACCTGCAGGCTGCGAACCAGGAGACTAGCCCTAGCCGCGAGTTATGACTTATTGACTTACGAGTATGACAAACTGTATGTCTGTATGAGTTATGAGCATGTGTAGTTAAAGAAATCAAGCTGTAGACCGTAGAGTAATGAGTGACTGTAGAGTAATGAGTGTATGATGTGTATCTGTGTATGACTATTATTCTATTAACACTTAACAGTTTTAGGCAATTAGGCAGACAAACAGTCTGACAGATTAGCATGGTTTTGGTAATTTCGTTTGTATGAGTTAGTATGACTATTAACTTTCTATTTGAATGTTTGATGTACTAGAAGTAGAAATACATGATGAAGAGGACCAAGACATTGACATCTTATTTTCCATCGCAATCCAATCAAACCCCTCCAGAAACAATAGGAACGGGAGGTGGTAACACCCCACAAAACAATCCCCGTGCTAGACTATTGTTGATGAAGATATGACAGGCTCAAATGAGTAAATGACCCAAATCTTTGTTAATTAAGAAGAAATTACCTTGTGCTAGACTGTTAGTGGTATGTTACATTTTTATTTTTTTGCTATGTTTTATCTATTTTGTCGTATCGTTAAACATAGAATTCAAATTTTATTTCGATTGTGCATTTGTGTTGTATTTTTGTTATATCTCAGTGTTGATAGTATTCGCCGTTAGTTATAGACTTATAGCTCCTTAGTTTTAGCCCCGAGGCTTTGTGAGATCCTGACTCCGTCACTAGGTAGGAGCAGCACCGGTGAGAAGGAAGAAGAGGCAAATGAGCAGAGGGATTTTAGGTGGAAGAACTAGTTAAGAAGAGGCAAAGGAGCATAGGGATTTGAGGAGGAAGAACTAGTGAAGAGTAGGATGGAAAAGAGGAAGAAGAATCTCCGGATGGAAGAGAGGAAGAAGTAGAGGGTGCAAGGATCTTCTGTGGCTGACAGCTGGCTGGCTGACCAAGTGCCTCCTGCCTAGGATCTTCTGTGACCTTTATCATAACATGTCTTGAATAATACACATATCTTGTGGTATTAGGTGTTATAATGTATCTTTGTATCATCGACCCGGATTTTTTGGGATCATGTCCCGCGTCCCAAAGAACCCTACTCCCCTTCGACCTATTTTTTTAGCCACCCATGACCCCGTTTCTCGACCCGGTCAATCCGGGTTTCTAGTGACTATGAACTGATATTTACTGCACGACTCCCACAAATTTGGTCCATTGTTTAGAGTCATATCAGCATGTCATGAGAAAAAAAACTCCCAAAACACAACAAACAGCACCTTATATGTCAGGGGGGGTACTGTTCACGCGCGTGAACAGCACGCATGGTACTGTAGCGCTCGCACTGTTCATGTCGGGCCCACGTATGCATTAGTGGTTGGAAATAGAGATAAGAATAGTTAGTTTCCTTGTTAGTTGGGTTTACGTCCTTATAGATGTATTCCATCTAATAGAGATAAGTTTTCTTAGAAATAGAGATCGTTTCTTAAGGGTCAAGTCGGGTCGTCCCTATAAAAAGGATAACGTGTATCAATTATCAATCAAGCAACAAAGATGAATTAATCTAGTCTCCCTTCCAAGGTTCTATCATCCCAGTCTATAGTCTCATCTCTCATCCCACAAAGACGACGCCGTCCAGCCTTCTTCCTGGCGGTGTTTACCCCATTATGAACCAAGGTTCATGACAACTTGGTATCAGAGCAGTCGATCCCTTCCCACGACTTTTGCTACCATGGTTATGGCGACAGATCAGACCATTAGACCTGCCGCCGAGTCGTTGGCCATGATAAAGGCTAACGCCAACAAGATGGTCATGAGTACCAATGACAACGACAAGAAGATGGCAGACATCTTCCTCGACATGCATGCTACTTTAGAGAAGAAGATCGCGGATCAGAAGGAGAAAAAGGCGCAACAAGAGGCGGCGGCGTTTCCAGCAACCACAGTGACGCTGTCGGACTTTGCCGCGCCACTACCTCATCTTGCCATGGTGTCGCCGGTTCGTCGCGGCTCGCTGGCACGCTAGGCCATCGCGACGCGTTGTTAAGGTTGTTGTCATGCTCGCCGCAAAGAATCGGTGAGTTTGCCGCAACCGCGCGTGGAAACAATGATCTTCAAGGACTCGTGTCATCATCACAACCTCTCATCAACAGTGTTCACCTAGGCGCTAAGCGCTAGGCGGATGATGGGTGGCCGCTTAGCGCTAGGGCGTCTAGCGGGGCCTAAGCTACGAATAGAATTGCAAGCATAATCGCCCAAAGACTAAGCAAGCGGGATGAACAGAGAATAGCAAGCATCACCAAGCTTATGTATATGTTACATGTATGTATGTATATGTGTAATTATGTAAGAAGAGATGTTACATGTATGTATGTATATGTATTATTATGTAAGAAGAGATGTTACCTTGGTGGCTTGGTGATGCAAATATATTTTAAGACTTGATGTAATGATCTTCATGAGTTGATGACTTAATGCAATAAAAATATAATCCAAACAAGTAATATCAAATAGTTCAAACAATGAAACAAGTCACAAATAAAACAAGCAAGCCAAATATAAATAGTTTATAGTTCATAAGGTCTCACAAATAAAACAAGTAAGCGAAATATAGATAGAGTCATGATAATTTGATGATCAAATGAGTGAATGACTAGTCATCTTCTTCCTCATAATTTTACTTTATCTATATTATTTGGATCAACCAACACTCCATACTCTCACCCTATATCCTCGGATTTCCTCTTAAGGTTATCCGTAGTCACCTCCACTGTGGCCGACACAACGGATGACATTCTACAGTTCATGAACATTGATGAACAATTGTTACAAACTTACAATTATGATGCTACTTGACTAATGAAGTAATAAGTAATGATTACTAATCGCCAGTGCTACTACTATAGTCTACAGTACTACTACAACAATCTACAGTACTACTACTAGTTAGTAATTAGTAATACACTAATACTATATTACTACTAGAGTCTACAGTACTACACTACTAATTAGTAATTACTAATAGTCTAATACTACATCAGAGAGCATAGCACATTGCAATCAGCCAATCACCGACACCGCTTACTACTACTCCTGGTCTCCTGCAAGACAACCACCTAAGATCGAAGTCACCGCTCACATTACTACTACTCTCTAGCAAGACTCAAGACAAGAGGCGGGCGCCAAGGAAGCGAGGCAAGGGGCACGGGAGGCGAGGCGCAGAGAGGAGGCGAGGCGAACAAGAGGCAATGCAGGAGGCGAGGCAAGAGGAGCCGACCGGGGCGATGGGAGGAGGCTGACGCCAAGGCCATGACGGGAGCCGGGAGGAGCTGAGCGACAATGACGGGGAGCCAAGAAGAACAAGCATGACAGGGAGCCAAGAGGAGCTACGCGACGGAGAACCAGAGGAGGTGGTGGCGCACGATCGCGACGGGAGCAACCGAGCCGACCAATAGTAGGTGAGACTGTGAGAGCCACTTACTGCATCGTTTTTCTTCCTGCTCCTCAGCTGTCTTTTTTTCTTCCGCCGCGCTTCCGCTCTCTTTTTCTTCCCGCCACGCCAAGCTCCGCCTCGGGCCGCCCAGATCCGCCTTTGTTCGCTCCAGACCACCCATCCACGAGCCGCCTGGGACCACCTCGGACCGCCCAGCTCCGGCTAGGTGCTCGGCCGCCTAGAGCTCCCGACTGGGACCAAATCGCAACAGGGATGCTACGCCCAGCGCCTAGGCGCCCGCCTAGGGGATCACTGCTCATCAACATGGGGTCTCCTAGGGCTTCAACCATGGTCGCCGCCACAACTCGAGGATGAGCTGTCGCGAAAGGAGGGTAGTGTCATGGGCGGGTACTGTTCACGTGTGTGAACAGTACGCATGGCACTGTAGCTGTCACACTGTTCATGCCGGGACCACGTATGCATTAGTTGTTGGAAATAGAGATAAGAATAGTGAGTTTCCTTGTTAGTTGGGTTTACTTCCTTATAGATGTATTCCATCTAATAGAGATAAATTTTCTTAAAAATAGAGATTGTTTCTTAGGGGTCAAGTCAGGTCGTCCCTATAAAAGAGATAGTATGTATCAATTATCAATCAAACAACAAAGATGAATTAATCTAGTCTCCCTTCTAAGGTTCTATCATCCCACAAAGCCGACACCGCCCGGCCTTCTTCCTGGCGGTGTTTACCCGTTATGAACCAGGTTCATGACATTATACTAGACTGTGCATGCCCAGATACTAAAATCACCAGTTCGGTCACACACCAAAAAAAACAAATGGTAAATAAAGGAAAAGTGCCATAATCAGCAATTGGAACAAGCACGGCAAAGAATGTTGTTACTGTATGTAGATTTGTGATTGTATTTTTTTTCTTGTCTTCACAATTGCTCAATACCATATACATACACAATACATGGGCCACATGGACCGGTATATATAGCCCATATACTCAACACTCCTCCTTAAGATGGGTGATGGATATCTATCATCCCCATCTTGTCACATGCCGACAAACACTCCTTAGTTCCTAATCCCTTTGTTAGACAATCAGCTATTTGTTCTCCGGAGGTTACATGACTCAACTTTAAGGTACCCTCATCAAGTCTCTCTTTGATGAAGAATCGATCCATCTCCACATGTTTTGTCCGATCGTCTTTGAATCGGATTATTTGCGTGTTGATTGCGATCGTTGTCACACCAAAGCTTTAGTGGTCCACTGTTAGTAACCTCAACTCCGATAGAGACCTCTCATCCATAGCATTTCACACAAGCATATTGCCATGGATCTATATTCTGCCTCGGCTGTTGATCGGGACACCACCGATTGCTTCTTGCTCCTCCAGGATACTAAATTTCCCCCTACAAAGACACAATACCCCGATGTTGATCTCCTATCATCAAGGCAGTTAGCCCAATCAGCATCACAATAGCCATCAACATCCAGGTGATCATTCCTTTTAAACCATAAGCCTTTTCCAAGACTTCCCTTTAAGTATCGTAGGATTCAATTAGCTGCTTCCAAATGTCCACTCTTAGGGTCATGCATATAGCGGCTCACAACACTCACTGCATAGGAGATATCAGGCCATGTGTGACACAAGTAAATGAGACGACCAACAAGCCTCAGGTAGCTCTCCTTATCAATTGGATCTCCTGACTGGGCACAGTTTATGGTCTTGATCAACTGGGGTCATTGCAGCTGGGCATCCAAGCATTCCTGTATCACTGAGAAGATCTAAGACATACTTCCGCTGTGAGAGGACTATCCCTTTAGGGGACCTCGCGATTTCAATACCCAAGAAATACCTCAGCTGGCCTAGTTTCTTAACCTCAAACTCCTTGCTCAGTCTCTACTTCAGTTGCGACATCTCAACAGTATCATCTCCTGTAATGATGATATCATCCACATATACCGCAAGGATTGTGGTGTGACCCTCTGAGGGACGGTAGAACACAGTGTGATCCCCATTACACTGCCTGTATCCCATTCCACACATAGCACGACGAAATCGATCAAACCATACTCTTGAAGATTGTTTAAGCCCATACAATGACTTCTTCAACCTACAGACCTTCCCCTTAGTCTGAGGTGTACCACAGCCAGGTGGAATCTCCATGTAAACCTCCTCCTAAAGATCACCATGTAAGAATGCATTCTTCACATCAAGTTGATATAAAGGCCAATTACGATTTGCTGCACAGGATATCAACATTCTCACTGTACTCATTTTTGCCACCGGTGCAAAGGTCTCATCATAGTCAATTCCATAGATCTGACTATAACCCTTTGCAACAAGCCTAGCTTTGTATCTTTCAATATTCCCATTTGGGTCTTGCTTCACAGTGTATACCCACTTGCAATTAACCACCTTCTTCCCTATTGGGAGAGGTACAAGCTTCCAAGTCTTATTCTTCTCTAGAGCTGCCAGTTCCTCCAACATAGCCTCGTGCCACTTGGGGTCTTGCTTCGCGACTCTCCAATCAGTTGGAACAACTACAGACTGTAATGAAGCAATAAAGGCTTTGTACTCTGGTGATAGTGATTCATATGACACATAGTTTGCTATATCATGCTCGAAGCCATACCTTAGAGGAGGTTTCCCTGCCCCAGCTCGTGGTTCCTTCCTCAAGGCAATAGGCAGATCCATCGAATCATCTGTAGCACATGGCTTGTCATCAGATAAGTCAGCACCTTCAAGCCTGCCAATGAAACACATTATCTTGTTGTTCTCGCAATCGTGCCTTTCTTTCTTCTTTGGAACCTACTGCTGCTGCCATCTCCTTGTATACACCCTTAGATTTTCCTCCTCATTGACCCTTCTCCACATATCTCCACCCATAGGACATGGAATTGAACAAACCACAACCCTTGGTTGATCACATTCCTCAATCCTTGAAACTTCACGGTCCCCCTCTTGACTAGCATCACCCATGCTAGGAGAGTCGAGGTCAAACAAAGAACTCAAATCAGTTCTCTTTCCATAGAAAGGCTCTGACTCCCTGAAAGTCACATCCATACTCACAAACATACGTCGTTCAGAAGGACTCCAACACTTATATCCCTTCTGTCCAGAAGAGTATCCCAGGAAGATACACTAAATAGCCTGAGGATCCAACTTTCCCACTGAGGGTCGGTGATCTCGAACGAAGCATGTACATCCAAATACTTTTGGGGGGACGATGAACTCATTTTCCCCTTTCAACATCTCACATGAAGTCTTCATTCCAAGTATTCTTGATGGCATACGATTGATGAGATATGTTGCAGTCATAACTGCTTCACTCCACAGAAATTTAGGCACATTCATAATATACATGAGTGTCTGGGCTACCATCAAGAGATGATGATTTTTTCTTTCAGCCACCCCATTCTGAGGGGGTGTATTTGGACATGAGGTTTGATGTAAAATCCCTTCGGCTGATAAGAAGGTATCAAACTCCTTATTTACATACTCTGTTCCATTACCTGTTCTTATAATCTAGACATGGGTATTGAATTGATTCTTGACATATGCATAGAAGTTTTGGAAGCATTTTAGCACCTCTGTTTTGTGTCTCATAAGATAAAGCCAAGTCATATGAGTGTGGCAATCAATAAAGGTAACAAAATATTTCATGCCACTAACAGAAACAACATGAGATGTCCATACATCAGAGCACACAAGAACAAAGGGAGACACACTGCGAAGTCCTTTGCTTACATATGAGGATCTAATGTGCTTACCAAATTCACATGCATCACACATTAGTTTACTCCTGTCCACTTTGTTTATTATATCAGGGAATACCTTACTCATAGTTTCAAACGATATATGGCCTAGCTGACAATGCATAAGCATCACTCTAGCTTCCTCTTCACTTGACGTCGCCACCAAAGCAGTACATAGTCCAACAACTCCCTCCCTTGGATCCAAGTACCACAACCCATTACTCCTGGTGCCAATCCCAAGCTGTCTGCTATTCTGTTTCTCCTGAATAAGACAAGTTTCTCGATCAAATATAACTCGGCAATCCAAATGATCAACCAATGAACTTATTGAGAGCAAATTGACTGGAAAGGAGGGAACATGTAAAACTGATGATAATGTAATTGAGGGACTGCATTGGACAATGCCAACACCTTTAATGGGTTGAGATGTTCCATCGGCAGTTTGGATAGTTTCCATGTATGTGGGTGAGAATGGAGTATATGATTTAAATTCATCAAACATACCTGTAACATGTGTTGACGCACCTGAATCTATAATTCATTTACTTGGATTTGAGTGAGCCAGATTAGCGAAAGCGTTGGATACAATTGCAATCTCTTTGTCTTTGTTTCCTAAATTTTCAACTCTCTTCTTTAGCTGCCTCAGCTCCTCTAGCTCTGCAACTGAGACCTCCACACGTTCAGGTGACTCTTCTCCAGTCATTGCAAAGTTCGCCTTGTAGCTACTCTTTCCTCCCTTGCTTCCACCTCCTTTCTATCCACTCTTTAACATAAACCCGATCTTTACCCCGATTAGGCCTGCGGGGATGGGGACAGTTACGACTCAGGTGATCCGTCTCACCACAATTGAAACAATCTCTTGTTTCAGTTACTGCAAAGATAGGACGAGTAATTTGCAATGCAGTGCTTATCATCACCTTTAATCTAGTCTCTTCTTGTGCAATAGCAGCAATTGCTTCCTCCAGTGTAAGAAGAGTAGGCTGGTGAAACATAGTAGCTCGCCTTCCATCAAATCTTGGATTTAACCCTTTCAGACATTCAATCACCCGCCTACGTTCAATCCACTTCTTAACAGTGGATATGCAATCTGCATGAGGCAACTCAAGAGGATCGTAGTGATCTAGGTCAGCCTACAATCACTGCAACTCAACAACATACTCCATCACGGAGCTCTCCTCCTGTCTCAGAACACTAACTCTCTCCTGTGTCTCAACCATCAACATCATATTCCCTCCTCCCGAGTACAACTTTGACAAAGTTTTCCATACCGTAGCCGCATTTGAGATTGTCTCAACAGTTGTAGCAATAGTAGGAGACACTGAACTCAACAGCCACACCACCACCAGTGAGTTGGTAGTACTCCAAGTTCGCCACTCTGCACCTGTCTTATCCGCCGGCTCAATTGATTCTCCTTTGACAAAGTTTTCCAGCCCTTTTGTCCTCAAGATCAACAACGCCTCCGTGACCAACTCGGGTAATTTTTCACACCTCCAACTTAACATCATTCGACATCAATTCTATTTTTCGTATCATCTCTACCGAGGAACAATTGCCTGTCGAGAACCATGCCCCTTGATTTTCTCTCGTGAGAAGTTGTGCCAACTTCTCGGCGCTGCTGCCCTTGATTCTCCCCATAGTCATTGCAAGACGACCTCAAAGTCACAGCAAGTAATAGCGATACCACAAAGAACTAAAAAGAGCAATGTTTGGTAGCCATGACCCAGAGAGGAAGACTCAATCTAGTCCAAATGAAAGGAAACACTCTACAATGAGAACCAGAGCAAAAGAGCACATCTGACGCTCAGACTTCTCCTTTTGTAACAAATTCAACTCCCAAGTATTCTCCTTTTGTTCTTACCGAACCAAATTAAAGAATGTTGATATCCGCCGCAGCCCTTCTTCTATCGACGCACTGTGACCTTCCTCCTCCTCCCCAGTGACCCTCGACTCACGTACGTGACGCAGCCGCAGCGATCTCCTCAGGCGACGCCGGCCCTTCCTCCTCCTCCATGCGACCCTCGACTCAGAGGCGACATGGTCATGGAGCAATCAGGCCGACGCCGGCCCTTCCTCCTCCTCCGTGCGACCCTCGACTCACCGGAGTGACGCTGACATGAAAGGCTTCAGGGCGATGCCTTCGGCCCCTTCCTCTTCCACCGGGACCGAGCACCGCCGTCAGGACCGGCGCCACCGCCACAGTGCCTAGGATTAGGGCACCGGTGAGAGCTCTGATACCATGTAGATTTGTGATTGTATTTTTTTTCTTGTCTTCACTATTGCTCAATACCATATACAGACACAATACATGGGCCACATGGGCCGGTATATATAGCCAATATACTCAACACTGTATCTGATGGATCCTACCATGTATGATGAACTTGACAATAAATTCTTTACTCACCGCTATTGTGCATGCCACATATCCTGGTTTCTCCCTGTAATCCACTCTGGAACACCATAGCAGAAAGGCTCCAACATACCAGGGAATGGCACCAAGGAAGAAACCGATTATGAATCTTCAGAACAAAAGATTTATCATTATAGTTAAGCAGGTATAGCTATAGTAACAGCACAGTTGTACTGTAATTATTTATTCAAATATGATGTTGATACATGAAACTACGATCAAAAGAGAAAAATAGAACAATGGTCACTTACAAAAACCAGCCAATACCAACACCACAGCAAGGAAGGCGATCATGACTATGTAGACGAACACCTGCTTCATAATCTTGAGCTGAAAGCAGAACAAAGAAGATTAAACGTACTTGTAAAAACCTTGACAAAAATGCTGTGGATAATTAGCAGCTTTTATATGCATGATTGATTGCAATATGGTGAACAGTCCACCTGCTATAACGAGTTTCCAGCGTAGAGTGAAATGCACATTTTTTTAGTATTATCCAACTATACCGAAATCAAGACCCTTTGAGATTGAATAAGCTCAGCAAAATTAGGCCGACTATATTAAGCCTGGGTGCGATTAGAAGCTGCAACAATACCAAGATATGCATGGGGGCTCCCTAAAATCATCAGGGACAAGGACATGAGTACATGACCACTGCATTTCCTACTTTCTGTTACATTTGCCAAACAGCCAGTACGATCGAAAGGACAGAACTACCTTTCATTTCAGATCTATCGAACCCCATGTAGTGCCTAAAAAATGCAAAGATGCTATCCATGCCACCGATGATTAGACAATGGAACCCCATGCCATGTGAAGAAATTCGGAGGTGCTAACTTTACCACCGATGATTAGACAATGGAACCCCATGCCATGTGAAGAAATTCAGAGGTGCTAACTTTACCACCGATGATTAGACAATGGAACCCCATGCCATGTGAAGAAATTCAGAGGTGCTAACTTTAGCACCACTCACTACACAATCTGCTCAGATTGACTATACAGTACTAACACATTTTGTTACAGAGCAATAGGGTGAAAACTACAGTCTAATTCTCAATGAAACAACTAGCATACAGCAGAAGGGCAGCACCTACATCACAAACATAGGACACTACGAATCTACGATAAGGCCCTATTTGGATCAAGCAACTGAAAAATGAATGCGGAATTGCAATAAACTTTTCAATTCCACCAGTCATAACAAATTTCAGGCAGAGTTTGGCAGCAAGAACCGAAATAGAACCAGATCAAACACTCCAAAATCGGGCCCCCAATCCCACATCCTGCCTAAGATCTAGCAGCAAGAATTCCGCCTTTAATCCAACCAATTCCACACCCAATTCCGATCAATACTCAACAACCGGCACTTTACAACTCGGATCAAATAAATCACTTATGATTCGATCCCGATCATAACTTCTTGCAAGGTCAAACACCAAAATTCTAGTTTTCACCGGTAGCATCCCTTCCACCACTCCTCCCACTCCCAGGAACCCCAAATTAAAAGGTTCGGGAAATTAAATTACCGGGAACAGCCTGGTACCCGCCGCGGTGGCGGGAGTACGGCTCGGCCGGCGGCTGGCCGAAAAGGCCTGGTGGCGGGACGGGCTGGGGGTACCCGACGACCGGCGGGCTCGGAGACGGGTAGCGGGGCGGCCCCTGGAACGTCCCGTACTCCCTTCCTCCTCCGGCGCCGCCCTTGGCCTTCTCGCCTTCCTCTCCGCTCATCTCTCCTCCCCTCACTCCAAAGCTCGTGCAGGGCACGCTGTACAGTGCGTAGTCAGCTCGTATAAACAGGTCAAAGAGGAGAAAAAAATTGGGAGAATTGATTATTTGCCACTACAATGAATAGTCTTTTATTATTTGTCACTGCTAATATTGTAATTGATAATTTGTCATTCTAAATATTGGTTGATTAATAATTTGCCATTTTAGACTTTTAATTATATTTTGTCTTATTTCTCCTATTTTTTTCAAAATGAAATGTTCTTAATACTCACTATTATTAACACATACACAGTCCATCACAAATCACAATATCTCGTGTAATTAAAAGCGATAACGGCCTTGAGCGAGAAGAGTATAGCGAAATTCTGGATGCTTTTCATGTCTGGCAAGGACAAGCTTTGATTTAGGACGTTTTACCACGAACCTACTTCGTTATTTTTTCTTGTCATCGCAGAAGTTCACTTGTACAGGACTAGAAAACATGGTCTCGATCAGCGCCGCAGCTTGATCGATTGAGTCTGAGGCGCAGATTTGTAGCGTTTAGCGATGAAACGTTGTAGAGATGGTCTTGTGTCTTGTAGGTGCATGGTTGTGCCCTTCTCGTGTAGGCTTTTTTTGGCACGAGGAACAGCTTGAAAACATGGCGATGTATTTGGAGACCGCGATTCACATGTTTCAGTAGTTGAATGGTCTGCTGGTTAGAGTTCACAATATCAACGTGATGGCCAGAATCGGGTCAAGAGTGGAGAACAAGGTCCATCATCTTGCTGTTGTGATTTGTGGTGGGCTGTGTATATGTTAATAATGGGGGGCATTAAGGACATTTTATTTTGGGAAAAAGGGGAGAAACGATACAAAATATAATTAAAAGTCTAGAATGGCAAATTATTAATCAACTAATCTTTAGAGTGGCAAATTATCAATTACAATGTTAGCAGTGGCAAATAGTAAAAGGCTATTCTTTGTAGTGGCAAATAATCAATTCTCCCAAAAAATTGGATGCCAGTGGTTATCAGCTGTGGGCTGTCCGATGGAAAGCGTCGACGGCTCAGATAGGGCGTGAGAAGTTTGGTTTACCCTTCGTTTTTCTTGCGACAACAGAACAGTTTATATGATCCGCGCTCGATCCTAAGGTTTTATCCGTGCAACTCAGGTCACATACAATAGGCTTACATCAGCTGTTTATATCTTTTGTCATATAGAATTTAAACTAATGTAAATGAAAGATAATAAAGAAAGAGAAATATGATATCTACAATCCTGTAGCCGACTGTAGTACCAAAACCAAGAATGACATTAAAAGATTGTGTGTTGTCTATAATCCTGTAGCCGACTGTATCACCACAATTCATTGTATGAGCTGTCTTTAGCGCTGTCTACAGATAACACGTAGAGTTGCTATAGACAGCAGCTGTCTGTACCATTGTACAGACCCTCAAATTTATTCGATCGTCGTGCGACTATACACATGGGCTTGACCGCTTGAAGTTTGTTGCTGTGGGTTTATTCTCACTTTCTCGTAGATAGCTGTGAAGAGTACATTAGGGACGAGGCGGCAGGCGATGATTGGGGACGAGGCGGGGATGAGGATTCGGTGGCCGCACTTGGTGAAGACGACGACGGCGAGAGGCGCGGAGGGCGGATGCGGCGGAGACCGAAGCAGACAACGCGGAGGGGGTCGCCCTCGCTGGGAGGAGGTGGCAGGCGATGATTGGGGACGAGGCGCCAGACGATGATTGGGGACGAGGCAGGGACGGTGACCGAGTGGGCGGTGAAGAAGCCAAAGGTGGGACACAGAGGAGGGTGGCGCCGGTGGGAGGCGGGCAAAGGACGGAGACCTGGGCGAAGGCGGCGTTAGGGATGAGGAGGGGAGGCGGTGATGTTGGGGGAGAAGAGGGGAGACGGCGGTGTTCGAGGCAAGGAGATGCGTCGGGTGTGCGAGAGCCAAAGGAAAAGAACAGGTGGAATGTAAAAAAATTGAAAGGGTTTTCACTTATATACGAATGATATTTTGAGGGTAATTTTAACGAAGTTCGGTAGCAAAAGGGTTATTCCATTCCGCAAGAGCCAAAAAAAAGCACATCTCCCACGGCTTATGACTTTTAGACCTAAATTGACTTAAGTTTTTTATAAGCCCGACAAAAAAAACATCCCTTTGTTTAGATTTGAGCTTTTTTGCTTTTAAGTCAGACAAAAAATCTAAACAAAGAGAGCCATTAACTTAAGCGAGATAGCTTAAGATAGCTATGTGTACAAACCGATTCTTAAATGTATTGAGCGTGTGGGTAAATCATATGGATGCGTTCATGACATCATTTTAACCACTAAAGTGACGGAGAAAGAAGATCAAAGGACTAACATAATGTTATCCACTACTGAAAAGATATAAATTGTTCTTTTTAGAAGGAAAAACAAATATATGAAATGTGGCCTTTAGCCTTAACTATGTTCTAAGTCGCCAAAAAAAATTAAGTTTAGGGCACCACGTAGACAGTGTACAAGTATGACACCAGCGGCTATTAGCCCGTTCGCAAAGGTAACTAACGAAGGATTAGGCAAACAAGAGGGAGGAGCGGCACGGGAGGAGATAGGGAGGAGGGGAGAGAGAGAGAGAGGAGGAGGAGGATAGAGCGGTTGTGGTGGCTCAGGAAAAGCAAGCGGGCGGGGGAGACACTACTATAAAACAGGTAATACTGGACATCTTATTACAAATGATTTCTCAGAAACCGTCAGTGTTATAATTATCACAAACGATTTTATAATCGCGACCGTCTATGTTACTAGCGATGGATAGAACCATTTGTGATACGTAATTATCATAGACGGTTTTTAATAAGAACCGTCTGTGATAATTTCCAAACGGTTCTTAACAAGAACCGTATGTGATTATTGCATATTTCACGGATGGTTTTTAAATATAACCGTTTGTGATAATTTAATTTTGTATCACAGACAGTTTGTGGCTGGAAGTGTCTGTGATATATTCAATGCCTTTTCGGCTCCCACACCGACACGTCTCTTCGTCTCGTGCGCCGACGCGTCTCTTCGTTTCGTCGGGCGATGCTTTCATATCTATAAGTGAGTTCTTGCTATATCCATATCGCACCTTGCGAGTCCATATCATACCATGGTGAGCACGCGGAGTATCATGGTGAGGACTAAGGCGAGGATGTCGGCGATCGTCGTCACACTTCCTCACGATGTCGTCGTCCACAACGTCGGCCTCGTGGCCACGAGCTTTCCTCGGCCCATGGCTGACTTGTGCAGTCTACAAGCCACATACGTATTTATATATCTACAGAAATGTGTACTACTGTTTGTAGCGGCAACCGATCCATGCATGCATATACATGTTACTAATCTGACTAGCAACAACACCCTTAATTTGGCCTTTTAATTTTCTCTTATGGAGTTGTAAGGCCGTGTACAAGGCGTCCAAGGAGCGCACCATAGGGATACGTGCGGCGCTAGAGCGAGAGAATGCGATGAAGTGGCAGGACAATGAGCGCTATCTCGCCGTCGTCAACCACCTGGCCGACATCGGCAACCTGGAGGCCTGCTTCATTGTCGGCCTCACGCTCGTCTTAGGGCACCAGGACACACCGCGCGGTATCGGGACCCCGAGTTGTTAAACCCAAGCCCTCTGTGTATTCTGAACTAGTCCCATATCAGTAGCTAGCTCACAAAGTTGCAACATCGATGTAATCATATCCATACAACTAAACAGCTAATGAAGCAGACAAATTAATATTACTTAGTAGCAAAAGGACCTTATGGTCAAGGTTTTACAGAGTTTGCCATGCAGGGCTTAACAACAAAAGATAAACTTGCAGCGGAACCAAAACATCTCGTGGTAGCCATCCGACATGTCCACAGGCAATCGAGTGGAGAACGCATTCTAGTTCGCATAGTCTTCAAAATACTCCTCTTTATAGAACTCTGAGCTCCCTGGTTCTTCTTTGGCGCAAAGTCGTGAGTACATAAAGTACTCAGCAAGTTGTAGGGAAATGTATGCAAATAGTATTCATGCAAGGCTTGACAAGGATAGATTTATGGGTATTTTGCAGAAAACAGTATTAACAGTAAATAGATTGAAAAGCATGATTTAAAAGATTAAATACATAAGTAAACAAGTTCTTTTGAAATAACTAGCGAACACCCCATTCGTTTCCCAACCAAATCATTCTAACATTTTTATGAAAATCTATCCCTAGTGTGAAATCACCAAGCATTGTCCATAACCGAGGACACGTCTATTCAAATAGTTTTTAACACTCTTCAGATATTGTACAGCTTGACCCACAAGATGTAATCATTTTGATAAGACATACGTTTTCTTAGACATGTGAATCAAGGAGAGACTATCACAAGGCTTTTACAAAACTCTGTTTTCACTCGGTTCTGCCCGCTAAGGATTCACCATTCTGGGCCCCCTCTTGCGCCGCTCATCAACCCAGATAGAACCGAATCAAAACATTGCTAATTAGTTGGTCAGGTCCACCTCATAAATAGACTTGTGGTTGCACGGTAAGGCCCAGATCAATGGCGCACAAAGTTAAGTCCTTAGTGGTTGTTCAGACGAGACCACCTCATTCCATGTGCTTCGCGTAATGTGCTTCGTGCGAGGTGCTTTGCGCATTCCTCCTTTACTATCTAACCACTCGTCCGAGCATAAATCATTTTCGTTCAACTCCGCCAAATGTCAACCCTTTTCATGGCACAACAAATTTTAATAATAGTGGCATTGCCACAATTCCACATATTATTAAGCCAAATTTATCGTTATTGAATCAGGTGATCATAAATCCCATCGCGACTAAGCATGGCTAAGTATAATACGACCCATGTTAGTAGTACAATAATATCCAACTAATAATTAACCATCCTATGGTGTCCAAGGATTTATGTCATTCAAGAGTACATGTCATTCACAATTTATCAAGGAGGCATAATGGCAATCATGTAATTAATTATTCCCGAAATCATTTTTATAAATTGTGAGCACGAGGTTGGGGCGGTCGGGCGAATCTTACCTACCTCGCTCCTCCCCGGCTTGGTCGAAAGAACAGGTGGTCAAAAGGAGGTTCGACTACCTGGTTGGAAGGGGGTTCGACTACAGGTGGTCGGAAGGAGGTTCAACTACATAGTCGAAAGGAGGTTGGTGGATGGCGAACGGCGGTGGGGAAGCTCGCGGTCGAAGATGAAGAAGGACGGTGATGAAGGGCTTGGCTGGGACTGAAGGAGAAGAGAAAATGCGGTGACTCATGCGAAACAAAACTAAAATTGAGTGAGGGAATTGCTTCAAGGAACTCTGGGGCTCGAATTGACATGGATAGAAGAGGAGGGGCTGCACTGGTGTGGCGAGGACCGAGAGGAGGCGCGCAACAGCTTGAATTCGGAGCTTGGGGCTTCGGGTAAACCACAACAACAAGAGCGAGAGGGAGGATTGGATGGGGGAAGGAGATGAAGGAAAAGCAAGAGGAGCTCGGGGGCTTCCTAGTGCTCCTTCTTATAGGGCACGGGGATGGCCGAGGAAGGAGAGTGGCATGGGTGAAGCTCTGGTCGGCGTCGGCTTTGGCGCTACGGGGACAAACAGGGGAGGGGATGGGGGCGGTGGGGAGGAGACAAGAGGGGGGACGGGCGTCGCGGAGGTGACAACATTTAATGCCCACATCGCCGAGGGGAAAAGGGGCAGGATTCACGCCGGGGCGACGACTTTTGTGACGGCCGTGACGCGGGCGCGCGCTCAGCGGCATGGGCGAGAAACGGGAGGGAGGCGAAGGTGAGTAGGGGGAGGCTGACAGGCGGGTCTGGTCGAAACCGAGAGGGTTGTTCAATTAGGTTTTGACTTACAGAAATCGAGAAAAAGGTAAACCCCCTTTTTAAAATCCAGAAAATCCAATAAACCCAATTAAACCAAATTTGAATTAATTGAAGTTTGATTAATTCATATTAAATTATTTTTATTTTCTAAAATTCCAAGTTAAGCTTTAACAACTTCAACAAAAATCAAATGGTTATTTTTATTTTTGAAAATATTAAAAAGGGCCTGAAAATTGGGATGTTACACGCGGCCTCGTGTGCCTCGATCGAGCGGCCGTCGCCGGTCACAAGGCTACGGCCTACGTGCTTGGCCTCCTCCTCTACACGGCCGGTGAGGCGTGCGACATTGAGAAGCACTACATCAGCCAGGTCGAGGGCGGCCGGCCCGACCATGAGTCTTGAGATGCGACCAAGAGGACCAACCGGAGTGTAGGCAGATCTGGGAGGCTCGCTGCAGACGCGGTCCAGGAGGTGACATGGAAGAAGATGCCCGGGCCACAGGGTAGGGTGTTGGCGCTGCCAGAGGACACCGGTTTGCACCGGCTGCGGCATGACGGAAGGGTGGGACGACTACGTCGTCTTCTGCAGTGACGGCTGCAGGATTAGGCATGAGTACGTCAAGTTCTTTGCACAGGTGTTGAACTACTTGTGATCGTAAAATTAGCGGTTTTAGCAAAAAATCAGATATATTTCTTTACTAATATGTGAATGTGTCATATGTTCTGAATTTGCATTTATATATATGAGAATGTATATTATCACAGACAGTTATTTATTTAAACCGTCTGTGATGTCAACCCTATTTATATTCTAACTCTAGGGTTTGTCTACGCCCCACTCAAAATGATTAAGTCCCCCCCCGAGCCCGTCGCCTCCTCCTCGAGCCTGGCGCGCCTCCTCCCCCGAGCCCGCCTCCTCCTCCCCAAGCACGAGCCGCTGCTTCCCCGAACCCGGCGCCCCTCCTCCCGAGCCCGGCAGACCTCCTCCCCGAGCACGAGCCGCTGCCTCCCCGAACCCGGTACCCCTCCTCCCCCGAGCCTGGCGCTTCTCCTTCCCGAGCTCGACAGTGCTGTCCTCGACACCGCCTCCTCCTCCGAGCGCCTCCTCTCCCGAGCGCCTCCCAAGCACCACCAACGTAAGTTGGCCACCCCTATCCATCCTATTTTTTTCATATCACCTTGCTTATGTGCTGTGCTATTTGATATATTCAATCTGTGTGATTTGTATGCGCCTAGCACTGGGAGATATTGTAAAGTGATTTTTTGTGGGCTCGGTGAATTGCTCTATGATGAATTGATGTCACAAATCCAATTGGATGTGATATTATGTATAGATTGTGCCTTGAGCTGTTAGATCACTTGTTGTTATCTATTGTTTCAAGCATGCAATTTATACATTCTGATATACTTGCTGTCTTGTAGAAGTTTCAGTCTTCCAGTCTGTTTTTCTGTGATTATTTACACTCACATATCTACATCACAGTCGATATTATATTGGTAGATTTTGTTCCTATGTACACCAAAGTTAATTTAGATGATTTGCTTGAACTAGTATGAATAGATTAGCAAGTTTTATTTTGAGCTCAAGGCCTAATTTATAAAGTGTCATATTCAATTTGTGATTACATTTGGCATGAGTGCCATGATGACCAAGTTTTAATCTTGTGCAACTAGCCTTTTGAGAGCAATAATCAATATTCTAAATATTAGCTTTATGCTGATTTTTATTGTGCACATATTGTGTGTGTTGAGCATATTATTCCTTTTAAATGACTTGAAGGATTCACATGCTTATATGTCAATTATGTCATGTCTAGACTACAGACATGTCTAGACATGTCTTTGATATGCTGCTGCTTTGAAGAAGATGGCGAGTAAGTCTAAGAAAACAACCAAACCCACCACGAATCATGATTTTGTTTTTTTTGGGGGGGGGGGGGGTCGTCCACACAGCATAAGGAGGATGAAACAGTAGCCACGACCTACTTCATCGAGTCTGCAAGTTCAAGAAGCATGGCTGTCAGGAGAGCGCGTGGACATCCAATTACCTGGATATTGTCGATAGGTAGTTGGACGTCGCTATGTTTAGAAAGTGGCGTGGACACGCAGGTGCTCCGACCAGGAAGTGGCATCATGTATCAGCAACCAATCATTCCTTGATGTCAAGTTCTATGGTGAGGCCATCCTTACATATAAACTAGAACTCAAGTTGCTTAGTGTTCTTGTTTGGTTTAAAGATAATTACATGCTTGTAATTAATAACTTCAAGTTCAGTTCTACTGCTATTACTTCTGAGGCCGTGGGTTAGGAAGATTCTACAATCACTTGGAGGATTGACATGAAGCAAATCACACGCTCCAGTGTGTCAGGTTCGATGAAGTAGACTGTGGTTCACTTGCACTTTTAGGATGAACGCCCAAAGAGCGAGCTAGCTAGCTGAATTCAGGCCTCGAGTTAGCTAACAAGGGACTACAAACTATATATAAAAAGTCAGTTTTAAAGGCACAAGCAGCCACTGCTTGGAGATTTTATAGAGAAGAGATCATCACACATGATTCCTTAGGACAAACCATCTGTGATATACAGACGATTTTATCTGCATATCGTCTGTGATACATAAGATATCACAGATGGTTTTATCTACAAACCGTATGTGATAGTCAACTATCACAGGCGGTTCTGAGTTAATAACCGTCTGTGATAGTCTGCATCACAGGCGGTTCGAAAACTGTCTGTGATGACTTCATGTCACTACTGACCTATAAATTCAGACGGCTCACGAAACCGTCTGTGATGACGTTTTTTTAACCATCTGTGGAGATCTTTTCTGTAGTAGTGAGAGGGAGAGCCACACTCGAGGGCTCGTGAGAAGATAGGGGAAGAGGTAAGAGGAGGGAGCGGTAGCGGCATAGACGGCTCGTGAGGAGATGAGGATAGGCAAACGGGTGGAGCGGCCTCGGCAACACCTAGGGCGAGAACTGGAGGGAGAAGGGGAATGGACATGAGGGGCTCCACAAGTGTTAGGGGACACATACAGATGACCAGATATGCTCCAAGAGTAGGATTGGTCGGCCCTCTCCACCAAGTACATCTACGAAATTATGGGAAAATACGGTGACTTTTGTGCAAAACAGGTACACAATGGTCGGGTTCGCTAATTCGAACGGGACCTCACCGGAATCGTGAAAATCTTAGGTTTTTTTCCCGCAAACGTGGTGACGTGGGAGACCCGAGCGCTCACGGATTCTTTCCATAATTTTAGGAGATAGAATATGTCGAAGAAGAGTTCAGAAGAAAAAAAGGATTAGCAAGGAAAGTATATGTAGGTCAGGCCACAAAGGCACGATCCGGACCTGTTAATCATGCTCTAGCCCACAGGTCCGTGTCATCATCCAAGCTTAAGTGCTTGCCACCTTATCAGTCAAGGATGCAACGGTACGATCCTATAGAACAGATCCTGTTGAACATAGTTCTATCAGCGGTACCTACATATTACATGAGCTGCATCCAGTGGCCAGAGCGCAGCATAGATGCAATCGACAAAATCAGAAGAGCCTTCCTTTGGAAGGGAGTTAAGGAGATTCAAGGTGGACATTGCCTAGTTGCTTGGAGCACAGTTATACTACCCAAAAAGCAAGGAGGTTTAGGGATACATGATCTTTGGATTCACAACAAAGCTTTGATCATGAAGTGCATAGCAAAGTTACTATCAGATTCAACCGAACCTTGCTTCAATTGGTTATGCAAAACAGTATATTTAAAACCAAATACTGTTACAGTCTCGATAGGGAGATACAACAATATGAAAAACTTTATCTACAGTTATTGAGACAACTATACAAATGACTAAGGTCATAACTGGAGATGGACGGACTACTTCATTCTGGAAGGACAATTGGACGAACAAAGGAAGATTCTATCTATGCTTTCCTACTCTCTACACATTTGCCACTAGTCCGAATTGCACATGCAGCTCGCAATCAGTGGATAACAACTGGGCGGTAGAAATTCATCTGGTTCTGTCACAGCAAGCGACTTTGGAGCACCAGGCTTTACTACAAGTCCTATCTGAGCAGCATCTCACACAAGGAACCCTGGACCGACGTGTCATAGCTTCGACCATGACTGACGTAACTACATCAGAAATATACCAAATAATATCATCCCACGCCCTGAAATGGAAGGCGACCGATTTTGCTTGGCACAGATCAATCCCTCATAGATACATAATCTTCTTATGACTAGCTTTCAGGGGAAACTTAACACCAAGGATAATATGACAATTAAGAAATGGACGGCAAATCCCCACTGTGACATTTGCCCAGCTTTAAAAACAATTGATCACGTCATTCTCAGGTGTAAAGCTGCGGACTATCTATGGACAAAGCTAGGATTATTGACAGAAGCTACCTCCTCCAAGGACATGCTAGAATTTGTGGAAAAAGTATCAGCACAATTAATGAGCCACCATGAAGTTTGGCCTATTTGCTTCGTAGCCTACGCTCATACATTATGGACCATGAGGAATAAAAGGATATTCCAAACTACTGAATGTGGAAACAATACAATGCAACGTTAGATCCGAGAGTATATTAACCTCTGATCCTACAGGTCTAAGTCTGAGCACTAGGATTCTTTTCAACAGTGGTGTCAACTCTATTTGTAAATAGCTTTCTATTGTTTTTCTCCTCTCTCCTCACCTTTTGTTTTGTTTTCACTTTATTTGTAATACACTGACAACTATTTTAATACAACGGTAATAAGATAGGGATTTCTCTACCTTCTCTGTAAAAAAAAGTATATGTAGGTATCTGAAGGGTAATAGCTCTTTCCATAGTAGATTTGCATATTTGACACAAAGACATTGTGAACAACTTGTGATCTACGAACAACATGACAATTGTCTCTCTGGGATTGATTGCTAGCTCGAAGAGGAGAAAAGGTGGGACTACCCAGTCAGATGTACAAGACCTTCCCGGTGATGCATGGCTCCTATAGCATGCATAAATAGTCCACGAGCCATCACATTCTGAATCTGATAATATCTTCCGCCTAATTAAATAGCACCAATTGTCTAACCCAAAGCAAAATTTCTAGATAATCAAATGGATTATCGTGGGTCCCAAACAGACGAAATAATTGTTTACAATGAAGCTAAATTATTGATTAAGTTTCTTATGACCAAAGGAAACCTCATGCCATGGTCGTGACTCGCTTTCGCAGAATGAAATGAGTCTCTCTAGGGAATAAGTTGCCTCCCTGTAGTTGGGGAAATAAGTTGCCTCTCTCGTCCATCCTCACTCTCTTCACCAATCGCCGAGGCTGACCACCTCCACCCCAGCCGCTACCCTCCCCGCGCCGCTTGGCCCTACCCATGCGACTCCCCCTACTCGTCGACCTCCTCCTCCCGCCACCGGCCCCGACCTCCTCCCCACCGCCACCGGCCCTGACCTCCTCTTCCTTGCCTCTGTCGGCCTCGATGTGCCGTTGTCACCTCTACCGCTCGTCGGTGGGGAGAGAGAGATGGGGGATGAAGAAGAAGATGAAGAGCAAGAAGCTCGACGATGATGAGCTCGCTGGGCATGGAGGTGGTGGCGGCAGCGGTGATGACGGATAGGGGGCAGGGCCATCGTCGCCGCAGCTGTGACCACGAGTGCGGCGTTGGGCGCTTTGATGGTGGTGGTGGCGACGTCCCAGTCGGCGTCCTCGGTGGCGGAGCGGGAGGAGGAGGGGGTCATCTAGGAGGTGGTGGTCGGGGCGGGGTCGAGCGGTGGCGGTGGTGGCAGGGGCGGGGAGGGTAGCGGCTGGGTGGAGGTGGTCAGCCTTGGCGGTTCGTGAAGAGAGTGAGGATAGAGGAGAGAGACGAGAGAGGAGGATGTAGAAGAAGCTGAAGAGTTGAAGGGTAAATAAGTCTTTTCGTGCATAATTTGTCAGTCAACTCATGGTTGATTGACGGAAGTAGCAAAAAACGGGATGCAAGTTAAGATTCGATGGCAACTAGGGATGGACAGTTTTGCAATGGTATTTTAGAGACCCAGCCAAGTTCCACTGGTAAATAAGAAATTAATCATATACTAAAAGTTTTAGAACAACCAAACTACCTATGTTTCTTAACGCAGTTGCCGTAAACAACTACAAAGAAATCTAAAATAAAATAGAGCAAGCATATCATTAAGCTCCCAGTAACACATTGTGTTGCATAACCCATCGTGGAAAAAGTCTGGAAGGAACCAAAAAAAACTATGCATGGAAACGAGCAAAGGAGGCGCAGTACGTGCCTCTCCTCATTCTTGTGTGGACGTAGCAGATTTCATCAGGCCGGGCAAGCAGCCGCTACGGCCGATGCGCGCGGTCCCCTGCTGTCAGATCTAGATCGCACGGTTGCTTCAAGGGACAGGTCAGGTCGATTGACCTTTCTAGCGTCGGCACGTGAAGACGTGGGCAGGCAGATGAGGTGAAGCCATCGCCTCGCCGGGGGATATCCGCGTCGGCCGGGTCCCCGCGGATAAAAAAACTTGGATCTCGTAGTTGTGTCTTTTTGTTCCAATCTCACGTACTTTTTTTAGCCGGACAGGCCGAAGTTTTATCAGGAGCAAAGAAGAAAAAGATTAAAAGAGCTAGTGGTACAAAGAAGTCGACAGAAAGGTTGTCAACGAAGTTAATCCAAACTAATAATAAGCCTAAACCAACAAGAAGACTATATCGATATAACTTCTTGTAAGACCCTCTGACATCATTTTTTTTCCTATGTCATGTGTGGGGATACATGATTGAACCTGAGTCTAAGGTAGGTGCGCATACACCACGAAAATAAATTTTTTGAAAAAGAACTTTTTCCATAACTGTTTAATTCTCTCTCACACATATGTGTTACAATAATATCTCACATCATCCTACGGAGGAGCCAGAAAATTTATTTCCGTGTGCCACCCTCCACTACCACCACTTGCCACTTCTGTATCGGGTTGGCCGGTTGGGTGTCAACAATTTATCACTCACCCCCTGTCATTTTCAAAGAACAATTTGCCCGACACGCACGCCGGCCCGTCCATCCAGATTCCCACACCCGCTACTTCCAACTCCTTTTCGCGGCAAAGAAATCGCCGGCCGGAGCGGAGCCGAGCCCCCGCGAGCCAGCCACCAGCCGGTGGGGGAGGGAAGATCGAAGCAGGAATGGACGCCGGCGAGCTGTCCGTCGTGTACCACATCGCCCTGGTGCTGGCCGCGCTGTGGGCCGCCGGCTCCGTCGGGTGGCGCCACTCCGTCCTTTTCCTCCTCGCCTTCCTCTACCTCTTCATGGTACTACTGCTTCTGCCTGCCACCGCCACCTCTCCCCTCCCAAGATTTGATTTTATTCCAAGAACCGCATGCCCGCCTGTTACATCCGGGTTTATACCATACCATTCCACTGTATCGCTTTGGCTAGAAGATTCTTGCTTTTTTTGACACCTTCTTCCGTGTCTTAAAATTCGTTACCTTTTAGTGATGTAACTGATGTTAAGAAAGCTCTAAAGGTACATGGTAGCAGATTCTGGCCGTGCTTGTTGATTCTATCGTTTCCGGGTGATTTGCTTTTCTTTAATGTGATGCCATTTGGTCTGTTTGAGTGGTAAGATGTTTCTGATGATTTTAGAAATTTGAGTGTAGAATTCTTAGTGTGTCATAGGGAAAGGAAGTCCAGGGACATGCTAGGAAATAGCTGAATGCATGTATTGTTGTTGGAATGCTATGATTGGTTGATTACCATGTCACATGGCGCCGATAATTTTCTCCATGTGTATGTTACTCAGGTATAGCAAGTACAGCCCATTAATCCTGTCTATTTCGTATTTGGGCATTTGTTGGGGATGTCGTGCTAAAGTATATCTTCTGGAATATAATTATTTTAAAAAAAACCGCTATTTAATAATTCTATGCTCCCAATATAAATGCAAATTTGACTTTCAATTAATTAAATTCCTTTTGTTTTTGGTAAATTTATTAAACATTTTACATGAAACCATGGAAGTTTTGCTGTTGCAAGTGAAATGTAAGCATATGAACTCATAATTCACGAAAGTGTTTTCTTTTGAGTAATATAATTGCCAGAGGAAATTTTGATTAGCAACCAGTAACCATATCCATGTTTTGACACTACAGCAACAGTATGGTGGGCTAGTATGTGTAGTTCAAGTGTTCAACAAAACACCCAGTTTTGGAGGATTTGGTAAATCATATTTTAATTTCTGGAGCATCAAGCAGGATCAAGGAATTTCCTACATTTTTTATAAGCTCTCACATTTATTATTCTGGTCTAATCTCACATTCATCAACAATGAAGCAAGTAACATATTCGAGACTTGCCACTGTATGAGATATTTTCCCATTTTTGATGGTATACCATGTAACCATGGTATTTTCGTTCTCTTCATGAACACCAATTATTAGTTGCTTCCGCCTCTTTGTACTACACTGTTTTTGTTTGCCTATTTACTCCCCTCTCTTTCCATTTGACATGTTGTAGCTTTAACATGATTTTCGTTACTAAGTTCTAGCTTTTTGCAAGCATTATTTTTAGCGTTTTAGCTGACAATGTACATGTTTGCTTGAACATGTCAAGATATCAGATAATCAGAACAATACAAAATTATATGACCTGTTTGATTCCAAAACTAAAAGGACAGTTATATTCCTTTTTATTGCAGGTAAATGCCCGCTGTGCAATGAGATTGCGAAAGCGAATACAACATGAGGAAATGAAATCTGCCTACCAACGAAGAGTATGTACCTTTTCTGTGATCCAAGATTGATGCTTGTGATAAATATTATTGTAAGGATGAACCTGGTTGGCTAGGCTGGCACATCCATTCTCCTTTTTATTTCTATTGCAATGTCTGGCCACACTTGAGTGGATGTAGCTCATATTGTTTTATGTATCAGCTGCTTTCTGATGCAGAATCAGTACGCTGGTTAAATCATGCAATAAAAAAGATGTGGCCTATCTGTATGGAGAAGATCGTTTCACAACTTTTGCGGCCCATCATACCATGGTTCTTGGATAAGTTCAAACCTTGGACAGTTGTATGGTTTCCTTCTTATATATTGCTTTTCTAATTCATAATGTTCTATTGCATGGCCTGTACTTGGAACTACTACTTCAACAAAAAATATATATAAGTTAATATTTAATTACTTTAAGTAGGTATTGCGCTCAATAGCTCAATTGGTGTAGTTGTTCTGCAGAGTAAAGCAAGTATTCAGGAGCTTTACATGGGTAGGAATCCACCAATGTTTACCTCGATGAGAGTTCTACCTGAGACATCAGATGATGACCACTTGGTGGGCATCACTATCTTTTGATATGAATATTTCCTTTTTCTTCTATAGGCAATACATTTCGTAATGATATGTGTACCATCCAATGGATCGATCCAGGTTCTTGAGCTAGGGATGAATTTTCTATCTGCTGAAGATATGAGTTCTGTGCTTGCTATACAGCTGCGTAAGAGTGTGGGACTTGGAATGACCACAAACATGCATTTGACTAGCATGCATGTCGAGGGAAAGGCAAGTTACCTAGTTAGCTTCATCGTACTGTCATTAACTAAGTGGATTGATAATTTGCTTCTCAGAACAGTATGTGGAGTAAGTAAAAAAGACTAATTAATGCACATATAACACAAGTCTTTTGTTTTCTCCATGCTCAAAATAGAGACATTAACTAAAATTTATATTGATACCACAATTTTTTTATTATGCCTCTTGTTCAAAATTGGTTAAAGTTCTCCGTTATCCTTGCTCAAAATACAGGCAAAGGCATAGATTCACTATGCTTAATGGAGGAAAGGAATAGAGCATTCCTCACCTTAGTGGAGGCAACAGCTAACACGTATGCACCCTAGGGTGATTGGAGACAAACACCATTGTTGCTTGTGTAGGTTGGTTGCAAGTACTCTGTTGTGACCTGACTGTAATCCTAAAGAAAGCGATGGGGACTTTCCACTCAACAAAGGACCTACATGTATTCTTCCTTTTTTTTGAAAAGGAACACAATGAGGGGAGGTCCCTAACTATACAAATGTATTGACATAATAGTAAAAATGTACAAAGTCCTTCTAGGGGGAAACAGAAGAGAGAAAAAGTTCAATTTAAAGTTTCAGCAAATCCTCATTCCAGTTTCTTCCCTTTTATATCCTTACCATGTACTCAGCACAAGAATATGTTCATTATGCAGATTTTAGTTGGTGTGAAGTTTGTTCGGAGTTGGCCATTTCTTGGCCGTGTAAGACTATGCTTTGTGGAGCCTCCTTATTTTCAGATGACTGTAAAACCACTCATTGGTCATGGGCTTGATGTCACCGAGTTTCCAGGAATTTCAGGATGGCTGGTAAGCTTTTCCTGTATCATAATTTTCCTTTTTCTAAACCTTTTGGTATCATGGGTGATTCTGTTTCTTGCTGATCACTTAGCCTCCTTATTTCTTTTTCCAGGATAAGTTGATGGATACTGCATTCGGGCAGACGTTAGTTGAGGTTAGATCACAACTATTTTACTTATATTTTTCTCGGTTTAGAAATCTTGGTTTTATTTTTGATGAGCACATTTTGAAGGTTATCCATTGTTTAATTTTTCATCGCTGAAATATTTTTTCTTCTTCCAGCCCAATATGCTTGTCATCAATATGGAAAAATTTGCATCTACTCCTTCAGGTAAGAAGTAAATTTTTGTTTCTGCTTGTCTTTCAGAAATCCTCCTTCCATTCCAGCTGGCTTAAAAAAATCTGCGACTATAGTTTCAGAAATGCTACTGCATTTAATGTTAGTATTAAACAATTCTGGTAGGGTGTAGTGTCTATATGAATTGACATCTTTGATCACTTGCTTTATCCGAGTGTGCTAGCAAATGGTAATATGATATGTCCCTTCAAAACCCGTACTTAAAATTAAACAACTTCTGTATTTCTTTGTCCTATGTTTGCTAAGTTCTATTTTGACTAACATCACTCAGATGAATAATAGCTCTCTTTGGTATTATTTATTCGATGATGAACTTTCAGTCTCCCTCCTGCTATTTGTCTACTTTCTTTGCACTAATCTCTTCATATTCTACAGAAAATAATTGGTTCAGCATTGAGGAGAGGCCTCCTGTTGCATACATAAAACTTGAGATTTTAGAAGGAACTGACATGAAACCATCTGATATAAATGGTGAGGGTTACCTGCAGCAACATTTGTGTTGCTCATCATTTGTTTAACGCATTTCATGTTCTATTATATAGGGCTCGCGGACCCTTATGTGAAAGGTCGTCTTGGTCCTTTTAAATTCCAAACACAAATACAGAGGAAAACACTATCCCCTAAGTGGTTTGAAGAATTCAAAATACCCATCACATCGTGGGAGGCAGCAAATGAACTTGTTATGGAAGTTCGTGATAAGGACCCCATGTTTGATGACTCACTTGGGTATGTTCCATTCTCTGAACTCGTATTGTTAAATGATGTTTTGATCAGGAAATCTATAGGATCACATTTGTACTGTCTTGCATTGGAACTATAGTTTTTTTTTTTAATCATTCCAATGTTGTGATTCAGTTGCGGTTTGTAAAAGATGACAATCTGGCATTTGTTTTATCTCAGTTTGACAATTAGCCATTCCTGCTGTTTTGTACTGAATTGATCTATTTGGTCTTTTACTGAAAGAAAACAAAAATATGCTGCATTCCATTATGTTTACAGAGCATGTACCATAGACATACATGAACTGAGAGGTGGGCAAAGACATGACAAATGGATATCACTGAAGAATATCAAGAAAGGAAGGATTCACGTGGCGGTAACAGTTGAAGATATATCGGAGGTTGGTGATAACATTCCCATTTTTTTGCTATAATTTTTCAAGACCATTTAAATGGTCATTTGACGAAGGTAGCACCTAAATGATTGGTAACACTAGATACACTCTCTTCATCGGGACCTTATCTAGTAAAATAACTGATGAGCTAGAAAATAAATAGTGCGTCCAAACCTCCCTTTTGTTTTTAAGGGAGATGGGTGCAGGGAAAAAATAACCGGCCGGTAACCGCCGGTTACCGGTTACCGGCTGGGGTCCGGGATCCAAAATCCCGACCGGTTTTCTCGGGTTTTGCAAGTTCAAATTTCAAATTTCGAAATTCGGCTGGTTTTTAATCAAATTCAAGCGATTTTTATCCGGGATTTTTCTGGTTCGAACGGTAACTGGCCGGTTACCGTTCCCGGCCAACCAGCGGGAAGTGGTCCTGTACCGGTTCCCTGACCCTTGGATGGGTGTATATGTTGATACTGTAGAAGTTCATGCCTGAACTCAATCCCAGTTATTTTTGCAGGAGAAGGATGTAGCAGGTCTGGAAGAATCATTGAGGAAAGCTGATGCCGAACTGCCAGTATCAACCTCTGTCGACAACAAGTTTGGTGCTGGTGATCTGCCTGAAGAAAAGAAAGTCTTAATGGATGAAGTGGAGCACATTAACATTGATGGACAAGAACAACCTGGCGGATTGTATGTACATCGCCCTGGCACTGGAGTTTCCAAGACATGGGAATCCCGGAAAGGACGAGCACGCAGTCCGGACACAGAGATTTACCAAGAGGTTGACAAATCAAAGGAAACCCCTACCCCAAAAAGCAGTGGACAAGGGGGTCTGTTCAATCTTGGTTCTTTTTTCCGGAAGAACTCGAGGAAGGGGAGCTCCCGCGACCTTGATCCTAGTCTGCCTACAACTCCGGGTCCTCAGAGTGCAACAGAGCTTGATCCGAAGCTCCATCAAACCCCACGTCCCAACCTGAAGCAGCTCGGTGAGAAGCGGACATCGATAAAGATTGTCGTCGACGAAGATGCGAGCCCTGCAAGCAAGTTAGGAGATGCAGACAACTCGACAGAAGACGTAGCAAAGGTGGTGGAGAAAAGTGCAGGTGAGCCAGGTAGATCACTGACAAGCACATTGAGCAGGAAGATTTCCAGGAAGAGACCAGAGGACAAGTTGTCAGATATTCCGGAGCAGATTGAGGCCCATGAATCTGAGTTCGTGAATGAAGGGCCTATTCCTGTTGAGGGTAAGCCAATAGATGGTCATCCGACAACAGAAGATGACAATGGAGACGGTGCTGCAGGAGGAGTGGAAGCAAAAACTAGTACCCAGACTTCATAATCATTGCAAGATCAGTTGCTGCTGCTGCTGCTGGTAGGTTTCCTTTGTGCATGTAACTTTGCTTGTTTTTCATACGTGTGATTGTGTGAAGTATAACAATTTAGAGATGGTTGTAAAATATGACAAAGAGCAATATGTTGTGCACTCATAGATGCTAATGTTGTAAGATGGCTTTCTTTGACGGAACACTTGTAAAGATATGTAACTAGCATTCCTGACAATCTGTAACGTACTCAGATACGTCCATGTAAATCTTAGATCTTTTGTGCTCCTTTTCTCCATGTAATTTTTGTGGCAAAGATTTTTTTCCTGAGAAAATTTTGTGCAAAGGTCTTTCTTTTCTCTTGGTCTCGAAAATAGTCGACACGATTAAGTACGCTGGATCAGGTCAAGTTTTAAGTAACAGCAGAAATTAATCTGAAAAAAGTAACAGCAGGAATGCAACTGCACCCAAAATACTTCAAGACCAACCAAGTCAAAAGAAAGCCCGGCCCAATTTATGCACAACTAAGCCCGGCCTAATTTGTGCATATCCTGGGAAAGCCCGGCTTGGTTAGCCTAGTAAAATTATGGGCATTTTTTCCGGCCCGTCATGGCCTTCGCTAAGGCCTCCGCTTCTGCCCCTTACTCCGCCCACCAGAGCCGCCGTCCTGGCCTCCTAGGTGTCTCCGGCGACTCGTCCCGCACCGCACAAGAGGCTCGGAGATCCTTTGCAGCGGGGGCGAGAAGGAAGAAGAAGATGAGGGCCGTGGTGCAGCGCGTCCTCTCGGCCAGCGTCGAGGTGCCTGTCCTCTTGAACTCATCACGTCACTGTAATTTGCGCGGAATCGGAGGAGACGAGCGCTGATTGGTTCTTGCGGGGGTTTGCAGGTGGAAGGGCGGGTGGTGTCGGCGATCGGCCCAGGCCTCCTCGTCCTCGTCGGCGTCCACGAGGCTGACACCGACTCCGACGCCGACTACATGTATGTTCACTCCGTCCTCCGCATACTTCCTTCCTTTCTGCTTAGGTGCTTCTACCATCTCATTCTTGTCTGTTTACTAGTTGTTTCTTTCTAAGGGAAGTTCTCCACTGGAATCTGGGTGAATAATGTGTTGGTTTAGTACTAATTGGTTAGCTGTGTTGGTGGACTGAGTGATTAAGATGCAGAATGGAGGAAAAATTACAGTTGTTGACAAATCAATAGATAATGCTAGCAACTTGTTGCTATATTCTTTTCTTTGAATGTTTCTTTTGCGAACGTGTGTAATTTAGAAAATTATGTTTAGCTCTTGTCTAGTTCACTTAAAGTTGTCACTTGTAACCTTTGCTTTTGCTGACATTTTATCATCCATTTCATGAAACTTTGTTTATCCTGAAGTGTTTACTAAACATTTCTTGCTGTTATAGTGCCAGTTTTCATGCTAACACTACCCTTGTATAGTTGCCGGAAGGTTTTGAATATGAGGCTCTTTCCTAATGAGAAGACCGGGAAAGCATGGGATCAGAGTGTGAGTCTTGGAGCCATCTATCTTGGCAATTCAGTTTTTGGGAGACCATTCAGCATGTGGATTAACTCCTGCACTCCGTTCCAGTTTTGACTCTTGAATGCAGATTTAAACAGTTTTCCCCCTTTGCGCAGGTTATGCAGCGGAATTTTGAAGTCCTCTTAGGTAATACAATGCAACTCCCTATCCCTACTCCCAAGTTTGGAAAATCATAAGCTCTAGTAGTTCTGTTGTTAATTACTCTGCTTCTAACCTGATATCTTATTCAGTCAGTCAGTTTACCTTATATGGAATCCTGAAGGGTAACAAGCCAGATTTTCATGTGGCTATGCCAGCTGCGAAAGCAAAACCTTTCTATGCTTCTTTAGTTGAGAAATTTCAGAAGTCATACTCGACTGATTCAGTGAAAGGTAATATGTACTGTGATTCTAATATTTCATTGTGCATTTACAAAGTTGGCCATCTTGAATTCTTGATTATCAAATTGATGTTATTTTTTACAAAAATTGACATGAATATGCTTATATTGAGATTTTGATATTGCAACCGATGCATGGATACTTTCCCATGTTTCTCATTGTTCCTGCACTGAACATTCCATTATATAGTACACACTCAATATCAATTGATTCTGTTATGCTAATAACTTAGTAACTTTTCGCTAACAATATTGTAATTGTTCTGTAAATTTTCACTTTCCTGATATCTACCATGAGTATGTCTATTTACGAAGTATATTATGCTCAGAAAATACAATCTAAATGCTGCTTTTATTGCTTTTGCAACCTATTCCATGTACCTTTGAAGGGTTTCTGCTATAAGTTATTATCACGTGAAGCTATATCTAACAATATCCCTACTTCAACTCGTCCTGGCAGATGGAGTTTTTGGAGCAATGATGAAGGTGCCTCTGAGTAAACATATGCTGTAATTGACTTTTGTACCACATTGCGCTTTTCAGAACATGTGTCAATCGGAAACTTTGCAGATTTCTCTAGTAAATGATGGCCCTGTAACAATGCAAGTCGACTCACCCTCATTGCAAGACTCTGCTCAGTCAAGGTGAGTTCTCCTAAACTATTAAACCTAGTTTGACGTTTGGGCATACTGGCTGACTATGTCATGCCCGTACGAACCTGACTAATTTATTTATCTTTATGCATCTTGATTAGCAATGGTGATGCTGGTTTGGTTCGAGATGGCGAAGCAAGAGTGCCCAATGAGACTTGTTAAATCTATGTCTGTTCTCCTGCAGTTCCACTCTCTGTAGTCTCTACGTCTAAGTTGGTTCTGGTCAACGTTCGAATTATATTATTTAAGTGTAGAATTTCGAATTTATTGTGGTGGTTGGAGCAGAATGAAGGCAGCAAGCCTCCTCATGTGTTGTTTCTATTAGAAATGTAACTTGTCTCTCCATCCACATGTTTATCACTGAGGAGGTGAGGAAATATTGGAAACAATTGTTTGTCATCATTTTTCATATGAATTAGCGCTGAACTTGTCATTCATTCTCAAATTGATCCAACCGCGCTTAGCGTCTTGTCATTGCCAGTCAGCTCCAGTTTGTGCTAACGTAGAATTTGCAGTACTACATTTTTCTCACGATTTTTTTTAATAATAATTTTTTATTCCAAAATACAGTTATATACCTCCCTTTTGTATTTTACAGAAATAATCATCTGTCGATCCACCGTTGGACAACTTGGATCTAGTCGCTCAACCATTGGGTGACTAATCCAAGTCGCCCAACTGTGGAGTGACACATGGAGTAGTCGTCCTCTGGTTGAGTGACTTGTGATAATCGCTCAACGGTTGGGTGTCTACTCCACTTGCCGCTCAATCGCTGGACGATTTAATAATAATAATAATAATATTTTATTAATCCGATGGAAATAATTGTGAGGGAATAAATGACAATTTTTGTAGGTAATACATTTAGCAAATCTTGTTTGTAGGTTGCTAATTTTTTTGAAAATAAAAGGGTGGCGACAAGGTTGGTTGGTTTGTTTGTAATTTTCGTAGATTCTCAAGGGTACGAAATGTGTTAGACTCGCAATAACATTTTGTGATTGTCGTATGTTGTTGTAGTGCGGTAAATCTATGAAGAATTTTGTGAGGACGATTGAGACAGCAATAAGTCGTAAGTAGAAAGGTAAGTGATATTGTGATGCGCCAGGGAATTCATACACGGTAGAGAACTTTGGAGAAATGACGTAACGATAATAACACCACAGTTAATTCAACAAGAGGGTTACATGGCAAGCAGGCTAACGAACCAAGGATGGTACACGCACGCCTTTAGGGAATTAGAAATACATGGGCGTTGTACTTCTCGCCATGCGTCTTAGCTTTCGCAGTGATGGCCCTCTTTCGCCCCCTCTCGGCCTCGTATCGCCTGGCATGCTCGCGCTCTTACTCCTCGTGCAGCCTCTCTCGCCTCTTCTTCTCCTCTATCTCAACCTGCAGCTCTTCGTGGTCTCTTTCATGGCCCTCGCAGTCCTTCCTGGCCCACCTCTTCCGTGACAGCAGCATCCATATGTCGTAGGGGTGGATTTTGTCGTCAATCCACTGGCTGAAGTCGCATAGGCGCGGCGGAGACTGCAGTGGGAAGAGTGACGTGGTTACGGCGTAATGGAAAGCAAAATAGTGGTGTACATTGAAATACGATTTCATTACCGGTTACCTGTGCCTCGGCGTGTCAAACTTGCGGTTGGGGTAATTTGCGCAGAAGTTTGGGTAGCACTAAGCGCTGCCCTATGGTCCACTCGTCGGTTGATTTGACGCACTTGCAGGCGTCCCGACACCAGCAAAGGGGTGACGCCACCCTTGTTGGGGGCCCTTCCGGAGGGTGTTCAGCGGGCATAGGAGGGGGAGGGGGGCTCGACTCAGAATCGTTGGGCGTACTGCGAGACAGCC
Source organism: Phyllostachys edulis (assembly GCA_036346405.1). NCBI lineage: Eukaryota > Viridiplantae > Streptophyta > Magnoliopsida > Poales > Poaceae > Phyllostachys > Phyllostachys edulis. Next base: position 105,661,850 of record CM070546.1, read on the forward strand.
TCCTTAGATCGACGAGCTCTGGAGGTGGGTGGTGAGTGTAAGGCTGCTGACTAAACGCCCTGTGGCGAGCGGCGGTCTGCTGGGGAGCCTCCCAGTCCTTCAAAAGCTCGCGGATGTGCTCTCATTCCTTCTTCTTGTCCATGTTATCTAGGTAGTGTTGTTGGAGTGGAGTTCCTGGCCGAGCAGCGCTGTATTTATAGCGAGAGCGGACACAGTTATAGTGGCTCCATTGTGATGAGGCACGGATGTGTTTCGTGTCCGTGCGTCGCGCCCTTTGAGGAGGAAGCTTGCGACAGTCGAGTGGTCTCTCCGTGCTTTGCAGAGCGAGGTCATGTCCTGCTTTGCAGAGAGTGGTCACGTCCTGCTTTACAGAGAGAAGTCATGTTCAGCTTTGCAAAACAAGGTCACATCCTACTCTGCAGAGCGAGGTCACGTCCTGCTTTGTAGAGATAGGTAACGATGACAGATTGACACTACAAATGAAGTTAAAGTTTGCAGTTACGATACAATTAGTTTCACATTGTGTATAACAAGAAAAGTACTAACTGAAGTACAAGTTACAACATACTAGCATTTCTAATCTTAGTACCACTACACACACAACAAGGAGTGGTGCTGTACTTCACGCTGGTGTTCCTACTTGTCGGTAGGAGCCTTGCAACTTCTCGCAGTGTGGCCTTCCTGGCCGCAGCGGCCACAACGTTTACCCGCCGCTCCAGTTTTCCCTTCGTCCATATTGTTCCTAATGCGACGACTCTGCCGACGGCCCTTCCCACCCTTCAACAGGTCAAGATCTGAAATCCAAATCCTCTGTGCCATATCCAACGTGGTGAAGTTGCCCACAACTCTGAAGCCTCTTAGCTCGCCGCACCACGCCTACAACACCCTCTCCTTCATGAAGTACTCCGACATGAAGTTCGATGGGTCTATGTTAATAGTCTCGCAACACATGCGAGGACATGAGTGCATGGCTTGTGAAAGAGCTTTGGCTTGTTCCATGTGCAGCTAGGTTCATTTACATGATCTCCAAGGCACACCTCGTGGGTAACAAGAGAGCGAGCCATCCAAAATCCGGCTCTGTCCCGAAGGAGCACGTTGAAACGATGCTCTATATTGCCCATCACGAAGAGCGTGTGCGACTGACCCTTCTCGGTCTTGGTCTACATGCACGTTGTAATCTTCGAGTAGTACGGTGTATGTGGGTTGGCTACATGAAGTGTCGCATTTGCATGCCTTTCTCTGAAATATCCGATTATACCGTGCAGAACGCCTTCCACGATGGCGACGAGGGGCTGAGGATGAAGGCCCCTAAGAACCTAGTTGTACACCTCCGCAAGGTTAGTGGTCATTATATCGTACCTTGCACTGTCCGTGTCGTGCAGCAAGGACCACTTCTCTAATGGATCAGCCTCAATCCAATGGGAGAAGCACTTGATGTCTCTCGAGGTCCTCCGTGTCACACAGGGAGAATCAAGCTCCTACAGTGGTGTGAGGCATTCGGGTTGCGCCGCCTAGGAATGGGCGGATGCTTGTTCCTCTCGACGACGTGCTTCCTGGTGTGCTCCTCCAACATCTCCCACAATGCATCAAATTTACGTGGCTAGTTCTGCATAGCCAGCCTCTTGAACAGCTTCATCAACGGTTGCTGTGGGAACTGCTTGAAGAAGTTGGCTCTCAGATGGTGAATGCACCATTTGTTCCTCATGTCTGGTCAAGGGAACGACTCCTTGGAGTCTTGTTAATGTTTTCTGATGGCCTTCATCATCCTGGGGTAGCGATCACAGATTATGCAGACATCAGGACGTGCCTCAACTACTCCCTCCTTCAGATGTTGAAGGAATCATAACCAGCTGTCAAAATTCTCACTTTCGACGAATGCGATGGCCAAGGGCAGAATCTGATTGTTACCATCAACGCCAATTGCTGTCAGGATCTGGCCCTTGTATTTCCTGGTTAGAAACGTCCCGTCAACTGAGATCATGAACAACATGTGCCCAAAAGCATAGATACATGCACTAAAGGCTAATAAGACCCTCTACAATACCGTGAAACCTCGCAGTCTTCTGGATGACTTATCCTTCACAGCAATGTATGTGTTTGGGTTCCTATCCTACAACACCTGGAGCATACAAGGAAGGTTATCGTAAGCCGCCTCAAAAGAACCGAACCTTCTTTCCAAAGCCTTTTGCTTCGCACGTCATGCTTTCGCGTAGCTAATCTTGTACTTGAATTTTTGCTCGATAGCCACCATGATGTGCTTGGCCTCTAGATCCTTTTTCTTCACTATCTCTCTGTACATGAGATTGGCTATGAAGGTGAACGTTAGGTTGCGATGCTTCGACAAAACACTACTGAGCACGCAGGAGTGCGTCTCCACATTGGAGATAATCCAGTGAGTCTTGTATTTGGGTCTACGTGCGTGTACACGCCAAGGACAACCAGTCTGCTCGCAGACCACGGTGTATTGCTCCTGGCTGGATTTGAGGACCCGAAACGTCCGCTGCATGGACAAGGCCCACAGCTTAATAGCATTCTGCAGTGATCCCTTATTAGCAAACATTGCATGAAGCCAAACCTTCGTACCGTGGTACTCCCACGATGATTCGTGCTTGTCGTGCACAGCAAGGCCCTCAATGTCCACCCTATTCCATTCCTACAGGATGGGACCTTCGTCATCATCGGAAGAGTCATCGTCATCCTCTTCTAAAGCTTTCTCCTTGTCTAAGGCCGTCAAGTCATCGATCTCCATCTAACGCACTATGCTGTCGACATGCTCCCCTGCATCTGCCTGTCTAGTGGGCTCAGCGTGCGGTGTGCGATCTTCCTCTTCTGTCTTCACAACATTGCCCACTGCGTCCTCCTCTCTCTCTAGGCTGTTGTAACATCATAACTTTCTGAAGTTTAAAAATCTTTTCGAGTAGCTTAGCTCTGTAGAAAAATTCACCAAAGTCTTATTTGAATTTTAATAAAGCTTAATATGGACTTTCAAAAGAAAAACAATTTAATATGGTTAATATCAACATCAACTATTGTTACAATTATTTTATTTGGATTCTATGTGCTTGGATATATTTTCTAGATTTTTCTAGAATTTTTCTGAGTTCATTTGCTATTTTCCAATTGCTATTTGCTTTTTCTGTATTTTCTAAAATGGAAAAGCTAATTAAAATCTCAGAAAGTCTCTTGGGCTGAAACCCTATTTGTTGGCCCATCTCCTTTTTCTCTTTGGCCCAGCCAGCTCGGCCTTTTCCTATGCGCCAAGCCCAGCCATGCTCGCCCTCCTCTTCTCGCTACCAGGTGGGGCCCGCTCGTCAGGCTACCACGTTAGCATCGTCTCTGCCCTGGACTCCTCCCTCCTGTCTGAGTGCTTCACGCTGCCACGCAGTGTTTCTCCTGGATTCTCCCTTCTTCTTGCCCTATTTAAAGGCCCTGACCGCGTCAAAATCTTCGCGTAGCCTCCCTCCACCGAAACGCTAGCTTGCTTCTCCGGATTGCGCCGCCTATTGAACGAATAAAGCCCTAGAAGTTCAGCACCGCCGAAGCTTTCTCCGCCGTGTTGTGCCGTCGCTGGTGAGCTTCCGTCTTCCTCATCTCCCGTATCGAGATTGCCGGGCCATGTTCTACATGATGCACGCTCGATCATCGCCGGAGGAGCCCCGAGCCGCCGTCACCGTTGTTCAACCGCGCCGCTCTGCCGCTCTCTTTGTCGCCACCGCCGCTGTGGTCATCGCCGGCGAGTTTTAACCACGTCATCGTGTTCGCCGAGTCGTGCTTGCCTAGTTGCGCGCTTCCGCCGTCGCCAGAGAGCCACTAATCACTGAAACCGTGTTCACCAGAGTTTTGCCGCCGTTGAGCCATCGTGTTGTGCCACCTTGTCACCACGTCATTATCCACATCAACCGTTTGCTTCCGTGTCAACCATGTGTGTGCGTGCGTGTCAATCCACGCGGCAGATCCAGATCCAGATCCAAAACCCTAAACCTAGCTCAGTGGGTTCAGTCCACCGTGAGCCATCTCTTTGCCATGTGGTTCCCCTTGTCAGAACAATTATTACATGGACCTTGGGGCCCACATGTCAGCTTCTGAGCCTTTTTCCCAGGTTTTAATTTTAATTCCAAAATTGAGGGCTGACGTCATCATGATGTCATAATCCGGAATAAGTAGAAAGGAAATTCGGGAAAAATCTAGAAAATCCAATTTTTGTATTTCTTTAGGGTTTAGATCTTCCAGAAGTTCGTTCTTTTTCATCCGAACTTCGTTTGAGCCTATTCAAATTTCCAAATTCATCTAATTTCAAGCTCTATTTTCTTGAGATTTTTATTTAATTTTTAGAGTTTGTTTTCTCTTTGTTTTGTATTTATTTTGTTTATTTGCTTTGTTTGCGAGTAGACGTTGATACTTCAGGGAATTTTGAGCAAGGAGAAGTACACCAAGATCAAGGCCAGTATCAAGATCTATTCCAAGGCAAGTCGTAGGCCTTTGATCATATTGAACCTATGATTTCAAAAGTATATTGTTTTATATCAATTGCATGCTATATTTGTACCAATTGTTTTGGGATTAGCTATCACCTGTTGACATTATGCCTCCAATGAATATTTGAATGCCTTGAATCACTTGTCACCTTAACATGGATAGTTTTAGTTGAACATATTTGTATCATCAACATGGGTATCGTTCAAATGCTTAGTCAAACTTAGTTACGATGGGTTCATTATCACATGTACAAATAATGTTGAATTTGATTTAATGAGATATGGAATCGTGGTGGTTAGCCACTGTTGTTAAAATTTGTGTACCATGATAGGGTATATCATTGGTCTTGGTTAAACAAAGTAATTTTCGCTCGGGCGAGCGGTTGTGGATTGAGGGTGTGGATTTAACACGTTGTGGGTTGTGGTAGACTCGCATGAGTAACTTGTCAAGGACTTAATCTTGTGCACCATTGAACTGGGCCTTAACCGTACGACCACATGGCCGGTATGGGACGAACCTAGCTAATTAATTAGCAATGTTTTAATTTCGGTTTTGTCTTGGAAGCGTGAGTTGCGGGATAGATGTATACTCACGATGGCGCAAGAAGGGGCACTGTCTGGTCGGAAAGACATTCAATGTTGAAACCTTAGTGGGCAGAATTGGGTTAAGACGGAGCTTTGTAAAGGCCTTGTGATGATCACTTAAGTCGCACACCTAAGGAAGTGTGGTTAGACTCTTTGAGTTGATTTATCTCTTATGGGAAAAGCTATACAACCTCTGCAGAGTGTTAAAAACTATTCAAATAGCCATGTCCGCGGTCATAGACGTGCTCGGGGATTTCACACGAGTGATAGAGTTTCTTTATAAAATATGTCGGAGTGTGAATGAGAAGTTCACTTGATGAATATAATGTTCGTTTGGTGAATGGGTAATTCACTTAGTGGTTGGTGTTGGAAAGTGAATGGGGAATTCACTGGTTGTTTCAAAGCAATCATTTACTTATTATCATTCTTTTCAGTTACACATTTCAATCTATTTATTGTATTTATCGTCAATACTGCTTTCTACAAAAGAACCATACAGCTAACATTTATTCGAGCTTTGCATGAATATTATTTGCATACTTTTTCTCTACGACTTGCTGAGTACTTTATGTGCTCACGGCTTCAATTTATGCGGTTCAGTTGAAGAATACAAAGCTACTTAAGAGTTCTTCGCTCAGGAGTACCATAAAGGTTTTGCGGATTAGGATGTGTTCTCCACTCACTTGCCTGTAGGCATATTGATTGGCCTTTCCAAGTTTTCCTATTCCGCTGCAAGAGTTTATTTGTTCCTTTAGCCCTGCGTGGCAAGTTAAGTAAACATTGACCATAAGGTCTAGTTATTATTATTATTTGTTATTTTGAGATCCTTTTAGTTAAATCGAATAAATGGATGGTATTTCGTCACTTTATCACTGTTTCCTGTATGAGCTAGCTACTGATCTGGGACTAGTTTAGAATACACAGAGCGTTCCTGAATTGTATTTTTGGGTACCGACAGAGGTAGTATCAGAGTCATATTGACTGTAGAATGCAATCTTAGTTAGCAGGGCCGTCTTGGTCAAAAGCTTCAAAATTTATTTTCTAAATCAAATCAACTTAATTTGACTTAAATGGTTGTTCTTTTCTCATCTCATCTATTCTTTTCTCATCTCAGTCTATTCTATACTTATCCCATCTTATCCTTTTCTCATCTTGTTTTAGAGATCCTGTCTCTTGTCTTTTTTTGAACTCTGATTTGTAATTGTAATTTGACCGTCTTGCCCTATTAATTTCTTTAGATGGTTCAAGTGTATCGTGATCAAAGAGGAGATTGGCCGGAAGTTCTTCAGTGCTTGTTGCAGAGTTTGAGAACAAGCAGGAGTGCAACTTACTTCACCAAGGAAAAGAAAATGAAGGGGCACAGAATTGGATTCGAGACGAGTGTGTATTTCATCATGAGGATTGGAAGTCACATTCATCATCATAGTATGAAGTTCTACAACGAGCTTGAATACTTGTCAGCGATTAGAGTTGCCCGTAAAGCTGTCTGAAGGATTTGCAGGTTGCACCTGATCAGTTTGTCTAAGTTGATTCGGAAGTATGTGATGCAAGTAGCGTCAGTGCCAGCTGTTCCTGAGCCAGAAGAAGAGTTGGGAGAATTCCCAGTTCCTTCGCCAGTTCCATTGCCGTCACCTACTCCACCCAGTCCAGAAGAAAAGCGTCGAATCACTAGCAATTGTCAAGAGTATCTTCGTCGCTTTGTTCCAGCTGTTCGCCCAGAGTCTCCTCCGGTAGTTCGCAACTCGTGGGTATTCTACAACGATTCGGAGCAAGAAGTTGAAGAGTCTTCGTTCTCTAGTCTAGAGTGGGAGCCATCATATTAGAGTTTTTAGTAGCATTTTTAGATCGTTGTTGCATAGGTCTTATTTGGGTTGTGTGCAAGTGGGAGCTGCAATTTTGTTGTCAAACTTTATGTTGCACTCACACTAAGGCTTTAATTTGAAGAGTTTAATTGTTCTTTCATAGCGTTCTAGCTATGTCTTCTTTGTCTTTTGCCTTTGGGTATAACCTATCTTCCCCTAATTAAGTTGTTTCTATATTCTCTATCTGTTCTATCTCGTATGTTGTGCTATTCCCTCTAATCTACATTGCTTTTCTATCTTACAAATTAAACTTGTGGAGGATTGTCGCAGATGGTTGACACTCGTAACACCTCAAGTCGTACTCAGTCGGATGATGCCAATGTTAATGCTAGTTGCCAGTCATTAGTGCCTGGAGCTGCAGATCCAAATATGGGACAATTTCTAGCAGCTCAGACTTAGCTCATGAGTGTGATGATGCAAACATGAACAATATGATGACTCAGCAGAATCAGACCGCCGCTGCAATAGTCAGCTTGTTGAATTAGAATAATCCGAATAATCAAGCAGCAGCTGTTCCACCATCGACTCATCAACATTTCAAGTTATCAGAGTATACGAGGACACGTCCGCCTACGTTTTCTCATTCCTCAAAACCTTTGGACGCAGAAAATTAGCTTCGCTCTGTTGAGAAAAAGCTCGTCATTGCTCAATGCAATGATCGTGAGAAAGTTCTTTATGCTTCACATCAGTTGGAAGGTACAGCCGCAGAGTGGTGGGAGAACTACATCATAGCTCATGAGAATTCGCAAGCTATTACGTGGGAGGAATTTTCAACAGTTTTTCGTCAAGCGCATGTTCCAGATGGTATAGTGAAAATGAAGAAGAATGATTTTCATGAGCTACAGCAAGGAAACATGTCTTTGAGTGAGTATCTCAACAAGTTCACTCAACTTTCTCGCTATGCTCCAGAAGATGTTGCTACAGATAATGCACGTCAAAAGCAATTCAAGCGTAGACTTAATCCCAGTTTGAAATTACAAGTTGTCAGAAATGATTATGTGAATTTTCAGTATATGGTGGATAAAGTCGTACTCATAGAAGATTCACGTCGTGAGTTGGACGAATCTCGCAAAAGGAAGATAATACAACATGGAGTTTATCAAAATCAACTACAAAGAGCCAGTACCAATGCTTAGCAGTCATTTCGTCCTAATAATTCATCTGCCGGATTTAGAACTCCTGCTCCTGTGTCTCACTCCGGAAACTCAGGAATTCCTCATGTCAATAACAACAACAATCATTAGTCTCAGAGGACCAACAATCCAGCTGTAGGAGTTACTTGTTTCACGAAATATTTCGAACAAGAACGGATGAGACTATTACCTTCACGCGAAGGCCATCTCTCCTTATCAACGAGCTTCCTTCTTTCTTTCTTACCTCTCAAGCTCCTCTCCTCACCTTCTCTCCCTCTCCCGAGCTCCTCTGCTCCCCCCCGCGTTGTTATCTCTTCTCCTCTCCTTCTCCACCTCTCTCGACCTTCTCCCCCTCTTCACTTCCCCTCTCCTTCTCTCCCTCCCCTTTTCTCCTTTCCTGAGCTCCTCTCGTTCTATCCGAGAGAAATGAAAAAAGAGACCGTGATGGGGCCAGGTGTGATTTCGTATACAACCGTCTAGTCGCTCAACTGTTGGACGACTTGGCAGCAACTAGTGGCCCAACGGTTGAGCGACACGTCGACTAGCTGCTGCTCCTAGTCGCTCAACGGTTAAGCGACTTATCCTTACCCCTAGTCGCCCAACAGTTGACCGACTAGGGGATAAGTCGCTCAACCGTAGAGCGACTAGTATTAGTCGCTCAACCACTGGGCGACTACTCTACATGTCGCTTCACCATTGGGTGACTTGGATCAGTCGCCCAATGGTTGAGCGACTAGATCTAAGTCGGTAGAGCGACAGAAGATTATTTCTGTAAAATAAAAAAGAAATGCATATTACTGTATTTCGGAATAAAAAAATGTTTATTTAAAAAAAATCTTTTTCTCACATGCATTGGGCTGTATAGTTTTTGTAAGTTACAGCAGCGCGGCACTCTGGAGTTTAGATTGTCTTATTCACGAGGCCGTTCCCTCCGTTCACCGCCGTCGGGCAGACAGACACTGCTCGGTAGCGGTCGTCCTGTGCGTAGCCGATCATCGTCTGCGTCGCCGGAGCTGGAACATGAGGCCGCACAGTCATCACACCATTGCCACTGGCGCCACGGACGCCGGCGCCGGCGCCATTGCCGTTGTAGCAACTGCCGACGAAGTTGCCAGGCACGATGACACCGCCGTTGCTGGCGCTGTGCAGCGCAGTGCCAGGCCTGGAGCCGCCGTGGCCGTTGTAAGCCGAGACCAGCAACAGCTGCTGCTGCTGCTGCAACGTGGAGGCGCCGCCGCACGCGCACTGCTCGGCCTGCCGCCGGAGCGCGGCGTTCTCGGCGCGCAGCACGGCGTTGTCGCGGCGGAGGCAGGAGACCTCGCGGTAGCAGCCCTCGGAAGGGTCGCGCTCCCGCCACCGTGCCTCCCACGTGAGCGTCTCGGCGGCGCGGCGGCGGGCCGCCTCCGTGGTGTTGGCCTTGATGAGCTTGGTGAGGTTGGCCACCCCAAAGACGAGGTGCAGCGCGCGGAAGTCGTTCATCCTGTTCGCCGGGAAGTAGGCGGCCAGCTCGCAGTTGGGCTCGCACTTGCGCCGCTGGTGTTTGCACACCGCGCACGCGCCGCCTCCGTTGCCGCTGACGCCGCCGGTCATGTCTGTCCGCACCGCACAACGGCAAAGGAGCTGCTAGGAATTCGAAGCCAACAAGAATCGATAGAACTCAATAGCAAGTTCACAGCATAGCGTATGGTTTCTTTGCTTCTGTGGCAACGCAAAGAGGAGAGAGATTCATGCGCATGCATGTACATGTATAAATGCACTCACAAGAGAGTAAGGTGAAAGGAGGGTTACGGTTTTGTAGGTTGCTCACAGGAAGATTTCACCGAAGATATAGGGGCATGGAAGCTTCTAATACATTGTATATACTAACCACAGGTATAATCAGCATAACTGTGTAAGTAATCATTTGACAAATCCTACACGATCATGTAACGCATGCATGATGTAATTCATTTACCACGTGAACTTGGGAACAAATGAGTAATGTATCGGTCCTATCAGATCGAGAATACAAAAATGCATTTAATATCACGTAACAATGCAAGATGAGATACGTAGGAGTCACAAAAGAAGCTAGCTTAAAAATCAGCAATGATGCATATGCTGTGTCTGAATAGAAATTCTTCCAGAATGCATGAGCTAGCACAAGAGAACAGAACGTGTACTTGTGTTACTTGTGTATAGTAGTGAATGTCTTCTTCAGAAAAAGAAAAGGCCATCTTCACTTGTGCAGCAAAACAATACGATTAATCGCTTTTTAATCCATAATTCACATATGTGTTTTAGCAAAAGATTGAATCTATTGAAATCATTTACTTCTGACATGCCGTCAATCTCTCACAATATATCACCAGAAATAGACAAGGAGAGAATTTCATCTCGTAGCCATACCTCTACTTTATGTGTTTGCAGCCAAAGTAAGATTACATTCATCTTTATATCTTGTTCTGCGGTTACTTATCCAGGAGTAACCTGCTTACAGATTGGAGCCGGTAGCAAATCTATGGTGGAGTGCCTATTTCCCTAACACTATTATTTCACGGTGTCTATGGATCAACCACCATAAATTTTGATCCATTCACCAAAAGAATGGGCATGACAACAGTATTATAGAACTGTGACAGAAGAATTAGGAAACCAATCAGCCAATCTTGAGGTGTTGTGCGCATCAACAACATAACATCCTGTTTTCCGCGACCAGAGTTGAATTGATTAATCAAGTAGGTCTTGCTGCCTTGCCGCTTTCTAGTCCATGGACGCCTTTGAAGTTCAAAATTCCTGAAAGGCCTCGTCCTTTTGCAAGCCGCTCAATTTCACTCAGCTTCACTTTAAGTTCTTCCAATTCTTTAGCTAAAGTCTCCTCTCTTTGTTTCAATTCCTTGAGATCAACGAAAACAGCTGTTAAACTAAATTATCATTATTTATAACCTGCAAATCAAAATAAATAAACAAATGTGTCTCTGAACCTATGCATATTGCCAATTTGTTTGCCGTGAAGGATTAATTCAGTAAAATGATCTACTGTCAATTACCCAAAAAGATTATGCTTCTTGTAGAACATTTCATACAAACAGTGACATTGTTATGTGGGGAATTCCATATTGTCGCCGTGGGTCCACTTGTGCGCCACAATAGGACACGGTCAAGCCATCGGCATGAGATCAAATCAACAGGGATTTAGCATTTAAATTTGGTATGTTATCCCTTCAGGATAGATATCAATTAGAGATTTGCATTGTTGGGCAAGAAATAATCTAGTGATTTGATTTGATTGGGTTGTTATAGCCGGCCATACCTCTATAAGTGGCATACGACAGTCAGTATTTTTGGCAAGCAATGAATTAGAATGTTTCTATTCCTAGTCTCTTCCATATTCCCAACCTCTTCTTCCCTACAGACGACAGGCAGCCACCACGGCGCCCGGACATCGAAACTACCGGCCAAAGCCACCAGTTTACCATAGCTACCCTTTGTGCAATTTGAGTTATACCAATCTGGTATCAGAGCCAGCCCCACCCACCACCATGTCCGGTTCTGAAGCAAGAGATGAATTCTCTGTGGCGCAGCTCTTGCAAGTCATCTAGGCGTTGACTACTCGCATCGACGGCACGCATGTTCGCATCGACGGCATGCACCAGCAGATGGGAGACGTTACCAATCGCCTGGTGACCGTGGAAAAGCGCCCTACGGTGGAGTTACCGAGTCTTTTACCACTGCCACCAGGGTAGCAACCACCGGCTGCCCCGACGATCGCTGCGCTCCATGGCCAGCCATCCTCAGCACCAATACCCGCCAGCACCAGCCACCTTCCACTCACCAAGCTCGCTGTCCAACACCATCTGCCTGCCGCCAGAGCCAGAACCACCGCTACATCCAAATTCCTCCCACACCCACCACCACCACCGTGCCATCGACTGCGCCATACATGCCATTCCTAGCAACCCTATCTTACCCGGCTACCCAATTCCCTCCCTTTCCATAAGAACCACGTATGATCCACCCGCCCACCCCTTCCTTTCCACCCACACAACCCGATCACATAAGTGCCTTAGGCGTTCTGCGCTATCACAAGCTCGAATTCACTACCTATGATGGCAAGGAAGATCCGTTGGCATGGATCAACCGATGTGAACAATTCTTCCGCGGTCAAAGAACGGATGAGGCTACAAGGTTTGGCTGGCTTATCATCTTACCGGCATCGCTCAACACTGGTATTTCCAGTTGGAGCGTGATGCGGGCATGCCTTTGTGGTCGCATCTGAAGGAGCTCTGTCACCTTCGGTTTGGCCCTCTGATCCGAAGCAATCCGTTGGTCGCCCTCGCCCGTTTGCCCTTCGTCAACTCAGTCCAGGACAACTTCGATAAATTCCTGGCACTCCTCTACCGCACTGAAGCCCTCACACCGAAACACCAAATGCAACTCTTCACCTCCGGCCTACCCGACCAGCTGCGGATTGACGTCGAGCTTTAGAGCCCGGTCGATCTGGTGGCCATGAGTCTCGCCCATGCCTACAAGCTTCGAACACAGGCATCGCCGGCCGCGCCACTGCCAGGCGGTGGTCGCCAGGGGTCGCGGGCCTCTGGATGGCAGTGGCCGTCCATGCCGATCTGCGTCGTTCCACGACCGCCGCGGCTCGGGAGAACCCAAAGATCTTGGCGCCTCGTGGGCCATCCTCTGCCGCCCCACCTCACGGAGATGGCGAGCAGCGCGACGCAAGGCCTTTGCTTCAACTGCGACGAGTAGTACGTCCGCGGGTATCGTTGCCAGCACCTCTTTTATATTGAGTCGAGGACTACGAGGATGGTTCGATCGCCATCTCTGACGACCCAGACAACACGCCTACAGTGTCTCTTCACGCGCTCACTGGTATGTGGAGCATTCGCGCCAATGAAACCATGCAACTCCAAGTCACTATCAGCACGACTGACTTCATCGCGCTCCTCGACTCTAGCTCCACCCATAATTTTATCAGCGAGGGCACTATTGCCCGATCCAGCTTGACGCTCGAGCCACACCTAGGACTTCACGTTGAGGTCGCCAATGGTGACCATGTCGCCAGCGGTGGTCTCTGCTGCACATGCCCTTGCACATCGCCGGGGAGGACTTCCAGGTCGACGACCTAGCTATTCCGCTCGGTGGCTTTGACATTGTTCTCAGGATACAGTGGCTCCGTACACTTGGCCCCATGCTGTGGGACTTCGACAACCTCCGCATGTCGTTCTGGCGCGAGGGACGCCACATTACTTGGCACAACACGTGCAGCAGCCCGCATGGCCACCTGCACTAATGAAGCTCTTCTGGACACCCTATTGCTTGAGTTTGACGGTCTCTTTGCAGAACCCGTGGGCCTTCCCCCCACGCACGCCTTGGACCATTGGATTCACCTCGCCGAGCTCGGCACCAGTGGCGGTCCAGCCATACCGGTACCCTCACCTCCAGAAGGACGAACTCGAGCGCCAATGTGCAACCATGCTGTACAAGGCACCATCCGCTCCAGCAGCTCCGCTTTTTCCTCGCCAGTTCTCCTTGTCAAGAAACACGATGGACCGTGACAATTTTGCGTCGATTATCTCGCTCTCAATGAGCTAACGATAAAAAACATCACGATACCGGTCGTTGACGAGCTCATCGACGAATTGTGTGGCGCTTGGTTCTTCTCCAAGCTTGATCTCTGCTCCGGTTACCATCAGGTGCACATGCACCCATCGGATGTGGAGAAGATCCCCTTCTGAACACATCATGGTCACTTCAAGTTCTTGGTGATGCCGTTCGGTCTCACTAATGCGCCGGTAACCTTCCAGGCCTTGATGAACGAGATCCTATGACCTTATCTTCGCCGCTTTGTGCTTGTTCTTTTTTGACGATATTTTAATCTACAGTGCCTCTTGGTCAAAGGATCCGCGACACCTGTGAATCGTCCTGCTCCTCATGTGCCATCACCAACTCCACCTCAAGCGCTCCAAGTGCACTTTTGGCGTACCGACAATGGCATATTTAGGACATGTCATCTCCGCCGATGGGGTCGCCATGGACGAGGACAAGGTGGCAGCCGTGAAAACCTGACCCGCACCACTCTAGGCCAGAGGATTACGCGGCTTTCTCGGGCTAGCAGGCTACTACCGCAAGTTCATCCGCAATTTCGGCATTATCGCGACACCACTCACTAAACTCCTTAAGGAGTCCTTCAACTGGTCCGAGGAGGCGGACTAGGCTTTTCAGGCCCTCAAGGGGGCCCTCTCTACTGCACCAGTTCTCCAACTGTCAGACTTCGTTGTGGTCTTCGTCATCGAGTGCGACGCTTCCGACATGGGCTTCGGCGCGGTGTTGCACCAAGGAGCCAACCCTCTGGCATTCTTCAGCAAACCCATTGTGGCCCGCCATGCAAAACTTGCAGCATACGAGCGGGAGCTCATCAGCTTGGCACACGCTGTTCGTCACTGGCAGCCATACCTATGGGGACGTACCTTCACCGTACGTACCGACCACTATAGCTTGAAGTTCTTGAAGGACCTACAGTTGTCCACTATTCCTCAGCACCCACTAGAGCAAGTTGTTCGGCTACAACTTCATAGTGGAATACCACCCAGGCCGCCTCAACACCGTCGCCGACGCTCTCTCTCGTTGCGACGCTGAACAGGCGATGGCATGTGTGCTGTCTAGACCAGCTTTCTCCTTGTTCGATGATTTGCGCCAAGAAGTTGCTTCATCACCCAATCTATAGTGCATCTACCACCAGTTGCAGTCCAACGAATTGGGAGCCCCATGGTCCATGGCCGACGACCTCTTGTTGCGCAGCAAGCGCATCTTCATGCAAGCCACCTCACCTTCCTTGCCAACCGTCCTGGCAGCCGCTCATGTCAGACATGAAGGCATTCAGAAGACCCTCTGTCGACTACGAACGGATTTCTATATCCCTTCTTCCACGACATTGTGCGTCTTCATGGGATCCCCCGTTCGATTGTCAGTGACCGCGACCCCATTTTCACAAGTCATTGCTGGCAAGAATTGTTCCGTTTGGCTGGTGTTCACCTTCACGTGAGCTCAGCATTCCATCCACAGTCTGACGGCCAAACCAAGGCGGTTAATAAGACCATCGCCATGTACCTTCTTTGCCTCATCGGTGATCGCCCACGCAAATGGTTGGAATGGCTTTCGTGGGCTGAATACTGCTACAACACTTCTTATCATACTACTCTTCGTGACATGCCGTTCAAGGTGGTGTATGGTCAGGCTCCTCCATCTCTGGCGACATATGATGAGGGTGCGGCAAAGGTAGTCGCGGTGGAGGCTCAGCTACGCGATCGCGATCAGTTCATCCAAGATATACGCGACTGCCTTCTCCAGGCTCAGCAATATGCCAAGACCTACTATGATAAACATCATCACGATGTTACTTTTGAAGTGGGTGACTGGGTTTGGTTGCGGCTTCTTCATCGTCAAGTGGCCTCGCTTCCTAGCCGTAGCACAGGCAAACTAGGTCCTACGGGCCTCACCAAGTGATGGAACACATTGGTACGGTTGCATACTGCCTTCAATTACCAGAGGGCGCACCCTGCACGACGTGTTCGTCAAGCTCTTGAAGAAATTCCACCGCCGGCTTTGCCACCCATTGAACATGGCCGAGCCCTCCCAATTCTGGCCAAGGTTCTGAAAGCAAGTCTTTGCCGTGACGTCTGGCATGTGTTGGTGCAATGGGTAGGCCTTGATGCAGCTGAGGCATCATGGGAGCCGGTAGATGCCTTCAAGGCAAATTATCCAACATTCCGGCTCAAGGACAAGTTGTTTGCCGAGGCAGAGAGAGATGTTATGTGGAGAATTCCGTATCGTCACCTTCGGTCCACTCGTGCGCCACAATAGAACACGGTCAAGCCATCGACATGAGATCAATCAACCGGGATTTAGCATTTAAATTTGGTATGTTACCCCTTCAGGATAGATATCAATTAGAGATTTGCACTGTTAGGCAAGAAATAATCTAGTGATTTGATTTGATTGGGTTGTTATAGCCGGCCATACCTCTATAAGTGGCATGCGGCAGTCAGTATTTTGGCAAGCAATGAATTAGAAAGTTTCTATCCCCAGTCTCCTTCTCCATATTCCCAACCTCTTCTTCCCTACCGACGGCAGGCAGTCACCACGGCGCCTATACGCCGAAACTACTAGCCAAAGCCACCAGTTTACCATAGCTATCCTTTGCGCAATTTGAGTTATACCAGACATACTTTACAGATTCTAATTCTAATAAATATTCTAGTTGGAAGTATGATTTCAAAATAATGGATATAAAAGATACAAGCTTTGTAGAGTTCCCATTCTTGATCAACCTAATCCTGAAGGGCTCAATTTTCCTTAACTTCAGCTTTAGGATGTTTTCCCCACCTTTCAGCATGCCAATTAGATGCAAAAGCTAGAACTGGGATGTCTCTGCTTATCAGTCACAAACTATTAAGCAGCTGCGCGTCTATCTTCCACTATCATTCAACTCGGAGTACTGCACCCACTAACTATGTGCCTTAATTGTTGTATATGATGGCCAAATTCAATTTCATAGGCCTCGAACCATATAAACCACTTCTCCACTCTATCACCTCATAATTCAACTTGGAGCACTGCATTCACTACAATTATGAGTTTATGACCATTGCAGTTGGAAATGCTAAACGTCCTATAATCGACAGTGATTAGCAGTACTATATTTTGGGTTAATTCCTGGGCCATCGAAATTCCCTCATACCACACGCAAAGCTTCATTGCAAAAGCGGTTATTACATACTCTGCATGTTTTCAAAGGGTAGCATTCAAGATGTTGTTGCAAACCCTCTAGCTTATTACCAATGTTTCTGCATGTGCATTCCAAATAGCAATTTAGTCATAAATATATACTCCCTCCGTTCTTTTTCACTTGACTTCCTAGAATCCGTGTGGTCAAACTTTCTAAAGTTTGGCTACCAATAGATTTAAAACTATCTAGATTGACTACATAAAAATTATATCATTAGATTTGTTGTTAAAAATACTATCATAATATTATAATTTTATTACTACATCTTAATGTAAAGTTATAAAAAGTAACAGTCAAAGTCGCATCTCGAAGACCGCAAAAAGTCAAAAACGTCAAGTAAAAAAGAATGGAGGGAGTATTACATGTTCATAGTAATAATACATGTACGAACCATCACCTGATATATTAGGCATAGATCATGTTCAAGTCCTGGTAGTTTAATATTTCTGTGTATCCACTCAATAAATTTTCTGAACCCAAACTGCATCTGCGAGAGCTTTCTCTGAAGTATCAAATTTCAATTTATCTGGCTACACAATAAGGGCTCATAGATTATATGTCCAGGTTTTCTCTGTTTCTTGAGGGGGGAAATCCTTATAGGATTGAGTAGAGACTTTGGCTGGTATAGGGCTGTTAGCATAACACAGTTGTGTGTGTTCAAACCCTAAGCCAACATAGAGAAACGACATAAAGTGAAAGACATTATCAAGTACTACCTCAAGTTCCTGTTTACGAGCTTCCTCCTTCCTAGCCTCAGACCTTGCACTTCTTTGCACCTCAAAAATTAAAGCAGCAACAGCAACCTATAACCAAAAGGTACCGAAAAGATAAAGATTCATCAGTGGTTTAGAAATCCTATATCTGTTGCTGAAATTTTAATCAATTTATCTTTTTCACAGATAACCAAAAAGTGGTTTAAAAATTAAAGCAGCAACAGCAACCTATAACCAAAAAGTAGCGAGAAGATAAAGATTCATCAGGGTAGCAATATCATTTGCTGAAATTTCAATCAATTTATCTTTTTCACAGAACACAGCACTGTTTCTTCAGCCTGGCAAATATATCCCTGTGGTTATTGCATATGTAATGACACATAAGATTCATCAGTGATTTAGAAAAGTACCGAAAAGATAAAGGCTTCTCCGATGAGATCTGTAGCAGCCTGTACTGCTTTCTGCTCATCTAAAGGCCTGATCTCCACATCTGTTGCATGACCATAAATGCGCCTTTGTATCGTTGTGGTGATACGATGGTTTATCTGTAACAATTGTTATAACTATTATCAGTTCACTATATTTTGACCACCACAATAGAAGCAAGGATCTGCCCGCCACACACATATACATCTGAGAACCTAGAATGCAATAGGCTCTAGCTCATTTACTCTAAACTAAACAATAGCCAGTTGTACAACGACCCAAACATATATAATCCTGAGGCAAGGATAAATTTCCTCAAGTTTCACCCTCCCTCATTTGTCTGATTGAAACCTATCATAAAGAAATCTCAAAATAAATCAGGAGATAACGCTCATCAATTTCCAAACCAGGGGAAACCCTTAATAAACTTACCCCTTAAAATAGGCGAACTAGTTCTTTCCTGAATCCCCCGTATCTAGTCTGACTTGTCCTTGCCTAAATCAGACATGAAAGATTGGCAATTAGAAATCTACCATAAATCAATATCCATTCACTTGGGAGATGAACCACCGATCAACTTCGAAACCAGAGGAAACCCTCAATGAACTTTGAACTAATGGTCAGTTGACCTACAATCCAACTAGTCAACACCATGTCTTCCTAAATTCCCCAAATCCATGGCCAACTAATCACTACACGATGCTTGCCCAATAACAAGCACCAGTTTTAACATGCTCCTTGGAAATACTCCACCCATATGGGTGACTCGTCCTATTACAAACTGTCAACTATGTAAATTACCCTTTTACAGGTAGACATTTCTCCGGAAAAAAAACCTCTTAAATCGTTCTTTGCGTACATGTAACTACATAAGTTTGGCATTGCCAAGAAATGGTAAGTTCGGATAAATAGCCCTAATCAGATCCCCTTTCCACGACCAATTAAGGGGGTTATTTCGACCATTTCTTTCTCTTTTCGAAAGAAGATAAGAGAGGAGGAAGCCCAACCTGGGCGATGCTGATGATTAAGTTGCGGAACTTGGGGTGGACGGCGGCCTGGCTCTTGAGGCGGCTGGCTATGGGTTTGGACAGCGTCCGCAGCGCCAGCGTCCCCAGCTTCGCCACCGGCAGCGCCATTGGCGGCGGTTTCGGTTCTTGGCCTCCTCTGTTCTTCCTCCTCGAAATCGAATGGAGGATTCGTGGGAGAGGACGACGGGGATGGGAGAGTTCGGGGATTCGATTCGATGGAGCGAGGAACACAAGAGTGGCGCGCTGATTGGTCGATTTCCTGTGAAACGGGACGGGAGAGAGCAGCCTTGGGAAAGTGAACTTTTGTGAAGGGCTTTTCGAGTTTTGACTAATCGATCGGCCCCTTTTTAAAATTTCCACTTCAAACGTTTTTCTTGTCAAGCAAGCCTACACAAATTAAAATAAAGTAGAATTGAAGGGTTAGTCGGTCGAAAAAGGGGTCACACTTGAACTTAGGTCATTCGGTATGGTTAGTCATCTTGCTTGCGTACGTGATTTGAATTTTTTTTATTTAATCCTTTTTATTAATATTTTAAAGTTAATTCATTGCAAACTTTATTTCCAATTCTGATCTATTTGGTCATACGTGGCGTGACAAAACAACACGGTCACGCCACGAGAGGTGGCGTGACCAAAGCTGCCACACAAGCCCTCGACCGCGCGCCGTACCAGCGTGGAGCTTGCGTGGCATCTGTCATGCCGGGACTCATGGCGTGACTAGGTATATTGTCACGCCATGAGAATTAGCGTGACAGGGGCAACTTAAACTCGGGCAGCCCAGCCCGTTCTTCATTTTTCTTATCTCCTTCTACTCTCGCCAACCCTAGTCGTCGCTGTCCTTGCGCCGCCGGCCGAGGCCACCTCTCTTCCTCCCCCGCCGCCTACGCTCCTCCCCGACGCCAGCTCCTCCTGCCGCCTCTCTTCCTCACGCCCGCCACGCTCCTCGGTGCCGACTCTCACCAGCAAGGCCTCCCGCCATGGCGGCCGCCTCCTCGTGGCGTCGCATCCTCCCAGCCAAGCCTCTCCTCCGCCTCATTGCCCCGAAGCCTTGGGCCATTAGAATGACCTTCTCGGAATGTACATAGAAGCAAGCCGAATTTTTTTTGAGGCTGCGGTATTATCAAGACGGAGGAAGCAGTAGTACTGCTTCGGTACATCCCGAGAGGAGGTCTTCCAGGACCTCTCAGGAGATCTTCAAGACCACCTGGAGGTCTTGGCCTCTGTGCACTGAGCCAGTCCCAGGAACCCAAGCTAGCTCGCATAGATAAACATGGGTGTGATCAAATCCATACAACAACTGAGAAGGAAGCAAAAGATAACATATATTAATAAAGACCTTTCGGTCAAACTTCTTACAGGGGTTTCCCCTTTGGGCTTACGATCGGGGCACAACGCGACAGACAAAAAGAACCAACACAAGCAAATCCAACCGATCAGTCCACATGCTATCGAGTGGAGGACGTCCCCTAGCGCGCAAGGCCTCCAAAGACCTCTTCTTCTTGGAGCTTTGAGCTCCCTGGAGCTCCCTGATCTGTTGATTAAAACAGAGGGCACAAGCCATGAGTACTTTTGAATGTACTCAACAAGCCGTGGGGAAAAGCATGCAATAAAAATTCATGAAGGGCTTGCCAAAAGAGAGCTGTATGGTTAGTTGCGAAAAGCAATATTTGACAACAAGTAATAATAGTAAATTGAAAAACTCAAGTTGAAAGCATATTACATAAATACATTTGTTTGAAAGGAGCGAGTGAGCACCAGCTCACTTCCAAAGCCACTTGGGGGAGGTCTGGTCGCACCCACGACTAGGACCTCTCCCAAGACCACTCTGGAGCACCAACTCTAGAGCTCCAAAAGACCACTCGTGGTATGTCTGGTCGCACCCACGACCAGGACCTCAACCACAACCACTCTGGAGCACCCACTCCAGAGCTCCACAATCAGTCCCTGGAGCACAACTCGAAACAACCATGACCCCTCTAAAGCAGGCCAAGGTCTCTTCGAGGCAAAGTCATGACCTCTCGCAGAAGCGCCCAGGGACACATTTTATAAAAGTCTACCCTTTTGCACTACTTCTCCGGGAGATGTCCATAACCAGGGACCTAGCTATTTGAATAGATTTTATGCTCTGCAGAGGTGTACAACTTTACACACAATCCACGATCTCTCTAGCGGGACGGGTTCCGAAAAGACCCTTGCTCACTTTCGATGGTGAGCAGGCTAGAGAGCATGGCAAGGCCTTTACAAAGCTTTGAAGCGGCTCAAGTTTGCCGCTAAAATTTTACAAATCCCTGCCTTAGGGTTATTGGGTGCCCTCTTGCGCGGCGCCAAAGCCGCTCCACCACAATGAAGCAAGCCACTCATTGCTAATTATTGGCCCGAGCCATCCCCATAAAATGACCTTGTGGTTGCACGGATTACCCAGATCCACAGACACAAAGTTAGGTCCTTAATCCACTCGAGCAAGGCAACCTCATCCCATTGTGCACATGGCACCCCTTTCTTGCCACGATCACTTGCGAGTGTGAAAATATTTTAGGTTCAACGGCCCTTTGGACCACCCGGTCCTAGTAATCGCAAATTTTAACAAGGTGGCCTCGCACCACAATCAACACAGTTTATGGCCTCAAAGACTACATTTGCTTAATAGTGGCACCAACCACAGTTCCATAGTTCCATTAGTCAAGATTATTAATTGACGAGGCATGATTCACCAGACCTACGGTTCTACAACAAGGCTAAGCATAAACTTACGGTCCCATGTTGGCAATATCAAGCAATACCAACTAAAAATACCCATTCTAAGGTGTTCAAGGTGATCATGACAACATGTCGGGTTCAAGTGTCCAAGAAGGCATAATGTCAAGTAGGAGAATAACTACTGCCCAAACTAGTTCTATAAAAATAGCCATGCAAGTTTAACAAATCAAAATACTTTTGTAAAATAGGATCAAGCTTAGTTCCGATCATCCTCGCCGTTGACCGTCGTTGACCTGCAAGCGTCCTGTACAACAATAGACAAAGAAATCGAATTCGAGAACAAGTTCTTCACAACTTGACCCACGTTAGTGAAAACATGCATCATGCAACACATATGCACTAATAACCATGAATATGACCTTACCAAAAAATCATCGCAAACAATTGGACGATGAGCGAGATTAAATCGGTCGATCGCTAGATTCAAGCGCTTGGCCGATCACCGCCTGTTCCGATCGACCGGTCATTGACCGCCGGTCTGACCGCCTCTGCCTGACAGCTCTTTTAACTTCGCTGAAAACGCGAGAAATGGAAAACCTTCGACACCATTGCCAATTGTATTATTATTCTAAGATCATGCACACATCCCCATGATATCCACAGTGGTTGACCCTCTCGTTGCTGATCTACTTCCATGCGGTGGGGTACCACTTGCCCCATTAGGTGATGAGGCAGTTTGGGAAGTTTTAAGCATGTCCACCAGTGGTGTTTGCAGGGGTGTTTGTAGTTTAGGTTTAGGGTTAGGGTTTGCAGTTTAGGTTTAGGGTTTAGGCTTTTCAGTTCAACTTGACAACCCTGACCGCCTCGCCAGCTTTTCAGAATGAAAAGACATGACTCTGCAAAGAAAGACGTGACAAGACTCTGCCTCGGTAGCTTTTCAAACCGAAAAGATAGCACTCTGCAAAGCAAGACATGACTTCTCTCTACAAAGAAAGACGTGACAACACTCTGCCTCGCCAGCTTTTCAGATCGACATGAACCAAAATACAGGACTCTGTAGAAAATTTACCACACCATGCCAACCATGTGGCCTATAAAAGGGGGTGCAAGAGATCTAGAAGACAACACTACACAACAAAACCCAATACTACAACACCAGAGCTTCCTCTCCGCTCCTCACAGACTACTACACCAGAGCTTCCTTCACCATGCCCGGATGGACGATAGGCAGAGCCAATGGGACCGGATCCACGAGCTAGCAAGGGCTGCTGGGGAGCGGAACGACCGAGCAAGGGCTACTAGGGCCCGGATCGAACAAGAGACGCGTGCCTACATGACATCTCTTCGTAATGAAGCCCCCTGTAGCAGCAACCCTATGCCGAACGTTCCAACCGAGTATTTGCCGTAACACCCGCCTGAGGGGGAGATGCCGCCCCTCTATTGGTACAGGGATAGATGCAAGTTCTTCAAGTCCAAGCACTCGTTAAGCACAGGCATGTGTTCTTTGGGGTTCGCGAACTACTCGATGACTATCGACCAAGCGTCGGGACACGGCGACTATCGGCGGCGGTAAGGACCGATTCTGATGTGTTCCTATACTATTTCTCTTTCAAAGTACGCACTAACAACCTCTCCCGTCTACCTGTAGTCCCCGGATCCCCTATGTGGCTACCGCAAGTGGATCGATCACGAGATCCACCCACATGACCAGTGGTCTCTGGACATGGACGAGTGGCATGACCAAAGAGACCGCGAGATCCGGAGAACAACACCACAACGATGAGCACAACTGTGGCGCATCGTCGGGAGGCATAAGCTCATCTCGGCGCGCGGTAGCGAGGAGCGCGAGGATCGCGAGAGGGAGCACGAGAGAAAGAGGGAAATTACGGCCAAGGCCAAAGAGGCTGGCGAGGAGTTCAACGCCGAGCTAGCAAGGAAGGGAAAATGGCCCCGATCCATGCAGTAGGTTGGACCATTTTGTACTAGTCCCCCGTCGAAGGTCGAATCTATTTTCATTCCAAAAAGGCGCATATGTATCGTAGAAGTACTTCGGTTTGTTGCATCGTGCATGATATTGTTTCTTATGCACGTAACCAAACCCTGTGCGCGGTGTTATTCCAAGCTTTATTATGAAGTCTATTTTAATTCGCAACTTTAAATCTCGTCGTCTTTTCGCATTCAATTATTTGCGTAGCAAGGCATCCAACAACAAGAAAAAACGAGTTCTGGAAGTTTACGGTTTGGTCTACGACCACAAAGTTATGTTTTTGCCACCTATCATTCCACTAGGATGTCTACGCATCTTTCATCAACGGTACTGTCTAGCATATGTGCATAATTATGCCTCATGTTGTACCACACAATCCACACATTTCTCATTTTTTCAGGATGCATTATGTATCACTTCTGGGACACGCCCTGAAAATATTGTGAAGTGTCAAAGGTTTTCAAAGTACAAAAAGACTACCGGTCCATATATGTATTTACTCTCATTTAAAAGCATGGTCTTATATTTGGTTACGTAGAGAGGTCTCCATTTTCAAGTTGTGGATTGTTAAATGTTACATGTACATAGTGTTATACATGACCGTACCTTTAATTGTTTTTGATCTTTCAAAAGGAAGACCCTTTGTTATCATCTTACCACAGGTTCCAAATCTATAAATCCAAATAGAATAACTGTCATAATGTACAAACAAAGCTGGGAGTAGCCTGTCCATGTCTGGATGGCGTGACCACAAGCCTCTTGTCACGCAGTGCTAAATAAGCGTGACAAATGAATGCGTTCGATTTGTCACGAGCGTCTCTGTCTGTTTGGACCGTCCGATTGGAATTGGACGGTCCGAACGTTTCCTCCGCATCGGGTTTTGTCACGCCATGGGATATGGCGTGACATAGCACTGCTGTCACGCCGTGCTAAATGGCACGACAAAGGGTACGTTTGGACCGTCTGAACATCTCCGTCTGTTCGGACCGTCCGATTGGAATCAGACGGTCCGAACGTCTTTTCCGCATCAGGCTCTGTCACGTCATGGGATATGACGTGACATATGCCATAAGCTCCTGCGGCACGACGTGCGGCCGAAACTTGCGTGGCATGTTTAAATCACGCTTGCCGCAAGTGGCGTGATAGAGTTTATTTGCCACGCCAAGTATGGTGGCGTGACCAAAGGGGTCAGATTTGGAAATAAAATTCGCGATGGGTTAACTTTAAAATATTAATAAAAGAAAGATTAAATAAAAAAAATTCACGTGATCTCTCCGTTTTACATAGATATAAACTACGAAAGCAATCATGGTTTTATTGATTTGATTGGTTTTAACTATGTGAAATTGTATTCGCTTAAAGATTAATCCTCGCAAAAAACAGTACTACTTGTTTAATTTAAAATGTCCGCTTCAACTGAGTGCGCAAAAGAGATAATGGACCACAAATATAGAGTACTTTGGGGCTTTTTGTAAATCTGACTTGTCCAATGCAACCAATTAGAATTAAATAATGAAGCAAAGCACACTGTGTCATGGAACACATGTGAGAATGTCCTAAAATATACTTACATCATACTCTCTTTTTTTTTTTACAACTTACATTGCAATTATTTTTTGACAAGACCAAGCCTTTTAACTTTTTTGCGACCAATTTAATCGATCGATAATCCAATACTCCATTCATGAGCTGTATGCTTGGAATGGATTGCCCGAGCTAGACACACAAACAGCATGCAAATCTTGACTAGTTGAAGTACACTCACCAGCCTTAATTACAAATAATTTTGGAGAAATTTGATGATTTGCCGCTCCAAAGAACCTGCTCGTGGATTTGCCATCTAAAAGAATTTTCTTGATAAAATGCCACCCTAAAGAGAGAAATAGCTATAATTTACCACTTTATCTCCATGTATTTTGATATATTTTTCTTTCTTTTTGCCCAAAATGGCAGTGAAAAGATTGAAATGCCCTCTTCTAGTCTTCTTCACATTCTATCCACGATTCCTTCTCTTCTTTCTTCCTGTTAACCTCTCCTCTCTCCTCTATTCAGCTCCATGCCTCCTACCCACTGAACCAAGCTTCCCCAGGTCCGTCGGCAGCCGGACACCGCCGGCGACCACCTCGCGAACTGTGAGGATAGAGGGCGCCGACGAGAGGAGGGGGTTGGACGGAGAGGAGACCTCGGGAATCTCACATCACCTCTAGGCCAAGCAAGGCGGAGGAGACGCTGCCGTCCTCCAGGGCGGTCGAATCCGTGGCTAGCCTTGGCCTCCTCTTCTTCCTCTTCCTCATCAGCCTCGAGCTCCTCCGTTCCGTGCGTCGCAGCGGCCGCCGCGCCATCTCCGCCACCAGCATCTCCCGATCCCATTCGCCTGCGACGTCGTCGGTGTCATGGAGTCAAGTTGGCTATGGCGTGATCCACCACCGCCCCAGACGGCGGGCGGCGGGCGGCGGGCCTAGCCTGGTGCTAGCATCGGACCTCAAGCCCCGGCTGCGGTAGACATCCGACCTCCACGAGTGCTTCGTCGGCAGCGCCAGACTTTGGGGCGAAAAAAGGGAAGAAAAAAAAAATACTAGAATACATTAGATTTTTTTATTAATTAACCCTTTTCTTAATTTTATTTTAAAGTTAATCCATGGCGAACTTTATTTTCAATTCTGACGCTTTGGTCACGCCACCACCTATGACGTGACAAAACAACACTGTCACACCAGCCCATATCCGGGGGAGCTCTTGTCACGCCACCACCCATGGCGTGACAGTGTAGTTTGGTCACGCCACGAGTGGTGGCGTGACCAAAAGTGCTATTTTGAGGATTTATCCTATAGCGTGACAATATTGTTTTGTCACGCCACAAGTGGTGGCGTGACCAAAGGAGTCAGAATTGGAAATAAAGTTCACCGACGGTTAACTTTAGAATAAAATTTTTAAAAAAGTTAATTAATAAAAAAAGTTCAATACATGAAGAGTGGTAAATATCAGCTATTTTCATGTTTCTAGTTGCATATCATAAAGAAAATGTTTTCATTAGCAAATCCTCAAACTCCTGTGTTTAGGGTGGCAAATTATTAATTTTTCCATAATTTTGATCTGAAAAATGTTGCCATACCATTTTTGGGCATCAACTAGACCTAGGAGTTGTGTTGTGCCCTTTTGGTAGGCACGAGCATGCACGACCCAACCACAACACGAACGTTCGGGCTAGGTCGGTAGGAACCGAGAACGGAACACGTCGAGGCGACATGGCACGTCTAGTTGAAGGCGTGCTCGGGTCGATGAAGACGAAGTGGCACGCCAAACCCTATGACCATACTCATCGCTTCACAAGACGATCAAGGCCGGCCTCCGTCGCCGCCCTTGCCGCGTCATCTCGTTTTCCCATGCCCCCGCCATGCAAACCCCCTAACCCTATTTCGGGAGATTTTTTTGAAATAATATTATTTTAAAAGAAATTTACAAAAATAAATAGTCGATTTTTTAAAAAACTAGGATACTATCGCCATTTGAAATGGTGAAAGGACCCTGTCGCCATTCCAAATGACCACAGTAACCTAGAGAATGACGACAATGACTTGAACAGTGCAGAGAGGTCCTTATCGCCAATTGAAATGGCGACAGGGATCCTGTAAGTCCCTAAATTTTTTAATATTAAATTTTTGAAAAATCGTCATTTCAAATAGCGACAGGGATCCCGCAAGTCCTTGTCACCATTCCAAATGACGATACAATCTACCCTATAAAAGACTCCCAAAATTCTGGCATAACTCACTTTTATTCAGCAAAAAGAGAAAGAGGGAAGGGAGAGGAGCAGAGAGGAGTAGAGGGGAGGAGAGAAGCTAGTGAAGCGCTGCCCGTCCGGTCGTTCACCTTTTAGGTAATTTTTTTAACCGAATGGATTACATAGTTTTAAATGTACGGTTACGTGGTGTAGTATGTTGTACATAATTCTTTTTGGTGGGTAGTTTAGTTTTAGATATGTGGTTAATCGTGAAAATCTTGTTTACGGTGTAGTACATCAAATATGTCGGATGCCACCGATTTAAAAATTTACTATGGTTAGGGGATTATTCTTGAGGGTCCCGAGGGGATTGATTTGCATTATTTCCAATCGGTGACCGTGACCCTAACAAAGCCAGAGTAGCGTACATGGGGCGCTGTGATGCGGTGGTTGTTCCATACATTTGATTTGAACCATGTTCTGTATGATCTGAGATTGAATTGCCTTACCAACCGAGCACCACAGGGCACATATTAGGAGTTAGTGCAGCTCAAGGGAACAAGGTTATGGCAGTCATATATACGCAGGGCGAGGGAGGAATGGTGTGATTTGGTCCTTCTAGTCTAGGCATATGCCAAGCCCACTCCTGCATCAATGGCTAAACAAGAAGGGGTGGTGATACCGAAGAAGAAGTCGGGGACTTCAGCCACAACGTGGCACACACAATGGCCGAACGTCCGGGAGTTGCTGATCCTATCGATGAAGACCCTGCGAAAGGAGCTCCTTCAGTCAAGCAAACTAGTGAGTTTGCTGACGAGGGTGAGGAGCTAGAAGCCCTAGTCCAAAGGATAGATCTCAGAGACCAAAAAACTACATGGCATTGTCAGACGATGAAGGATCCGACGGCGAGAATGCTATGGAACAACAGGCGGTTCTGTCTGAGTGGACACATACCAGTTCGACAACCTCATCATTAATGAAGGATCCCGTGTGCCATGGGAATATGACCGGAACGAGGTCAAGCAAAGAGCTATGTACAAATGCAAGGAGGCGGTCAAATTTTGGGCCTTGTCGATGCGACGTACATTCGCAGTCGTCAAGTCTAACCCAAGATGTTACGACGTGAAGTGCGACATAGGGGAATGCCCTTGGCGAGTGCACGTATTTCAGCCTAAGTGGGATACCTACTAGAAATGCTCTGTAGTGGTCCCTCACACATGTATCGTCACTGAGTCAGTGTAGTCCCACAAGAACCTTTCATCAGGCTTCATCGCGAACATCATGTACGGTGAGATCGTGGATAATCTAGATTTTGCGCCATGATCCATAATTCGGGCGATTGAGGCAGGGTTCTAGACTGGAGCTATGCCAAGGCGGGGAGGGCAAAACAGAAGGCATTGGAATTAAGATTCGGTACGTTCAAGGACTCCTACCACAACCTCCTCGGCCAACTCCGAGTCATACAAGATAGGAATCTCGGCATTCATGTCGACATTCAAGATTCCACACATCCGAGGTAGGGCAATAAGAGGGTACTGAAGTGAGCATTCTTCGCCTTTGGTCCATGCATCAATGCATTCCGGCACTGTCGTCCAATCTTGTGCGTGGATGGCACATTCCTAACTAGAAAGTACAAGGGCCGGATACTGATTGCAATAGCGACGGACGGGAACAATCAAGTTCTTCCTGTGGCATTCACATTCGTTGAAAGCGAGAACATGGGCAGCTGGTTGTGGTTCCTAAGGAATTTAAGGATTTCTGTTGTACAGGTTCGTCCTAACGTATGCGTCATACATGATCGGCATACGAGCCCGTTGAGTGCAATAACTCGACTATAACAAGGAGAGAACGAATCACTTCCATGGGTGGATCTGCAGAGCAGGTGGTGCATGAGGCACTGGGTGCAAACTTCTACAAGCTATTACACAACAAGGACTTAATGAACTTGTTCAAGCGGTACATGCAACGTAACCAAGCTGACAAAAGATTGGACGACTTTGGAAGATTTTGGATGGCGCACCTGCACACGAAGTGAGGCATGACAAAAAAGCCGCTACAAGCACTGACCAGGCCCCTGAAGCATTGCCATGGCTACCCACAGATGGTCCTAGTATGGCGAGGAATATGGGGGCGCATGTGAAACGCTTCTCATACTGGATTGAGCACGAGCCTAAGGAGAAGTGGTCGCTGCTACATGACAGGGGTGGTGCTCGATATGGTGTCATGGCAACCAATCTAGCCTAGTTATACAATTGAGTCATACGCGGAGCAAGGTGCCTCCCTTTGGTTGGTATTATGGAGGGAATTCTTCGCGGTAGCACAAATTACTTTGTTGACAGGAGCAACAACGCGTCACTCATTATGACAAATGATGGAGTACTGTACTCCGCCATGATCACCAAGTACATGGAGGAGAAGAGCAAGAAGAGTGAGATGCACCGGACATTCAAGATGAGTACAAGGGAGCTTCGCTTTGAGATACTGTGTAGGGATAAAGGACACCGCGGACGAACCATGAGAGAATCACCCACGAGTGCACGCTACATCGCGCTAGTTGCGTATGCACTTGCAACAAGCCTCTTCTTCTACATAGGCCCTGCTCGCATGTCATTGTCGCACGTTCGATGGTGGCGCATCATCCCGGCCGGTACCTCTCTGATTATTTCAACAAGGAGGACGTGATGCAAACCTAGAGTGCAGAGCTGTATGGTTACGACGTGGTTGGCCATTGCAATGGCCATCTGACCTAGGAGCAACTTATCTGGGCCGCAGACATTGATAGGCTAAAGGGAAAGGTTGACTGGTGACAGGTACGACGTATCAGGAACGACATGGACCAAGCAGAAGCCGGGCGTCGTACGAAGAATTGCTCTATTTGTAGGGAGTCTGGGCACACCTTCAAGAAATGCCCTACAAAAAAACCACAGGATGAAGGAGACATAGGCAGTCCGGATGTCACCATAGGGACCTCATCCGACCGCCCCACTCGAGGCGGTCGACATGGCGTACATTAAGGTTGCGGCCACAGGAAATGTTCATCTTGTTGAAATATGTGGTGCCCAATGCTTTCTAATATCACTTTGATTTGTTGAAAAACTAGGTGATGACTTTGTGCTGAATGGTTTGTAATATCATTGTGATTTTCAACAAAATATGTGAGGACGTTGTGTTGAATGTTATGTAATATCATTGTGATTTGTCAACAAAAAATGTGATGACATTATGCTGAATATTTTGTAATATCATTGTGATTTGTCCATAAAATATGTGGTCAGAAATAGATAGCAAAAAAATAGGTAGATGTCACTACCGCCTGTTGAAATGGTGACATGATCCTGTCACTAGTTGGAGTGGTGATAGGGCCTTGTCGCCATTTCAACAAGCGATAGGCCCCTCTTTGCACTGCTCTAGCCTACTGTTGCCATTGCCTAGACTACTATCGCCAGTTGGAATGGCAACAGGGCCCTTTCGCTATTTGAAATGACGATAGTGGCCTAGTTTTGTAAAAAAAAAATCGACTATTTATTTTTGTAAATCGCTGTTAAAATAATTGACGAGGATTAAAACCTCTATGTATTAATTTAATACATAAAAGACCATACGTCTTTATGGTCGTAAACCCTAAGGCTAACGACCTCACTGGTCGTAAGGATTCTAGAGGTTACACGATGGGTACCCTGGTCGGACTAGGCTTTGACTAGGTAGCTGCTCGGAAAAGCTATGAACTGGCATTTCTTACCGTATGATGAATAGAACACGTGCTGAATGTTCCATACCATGCGATGATATACAAGACACTGACAATAAACCACCCTACGGTTAAGCTTTTCACAGGCACTTAACCGCAAGGTAGTTAACACGTTAACTGCCTTAAACCTCCGACCAGTCGTAACGTTTCACCAGAGACGCATTCTCCAAGAGTAATTGCCGCCTCTTCGGGAGTTATTTAATGGTGGAACACAGAAGACGAGGAGACAACAGAAGACACACAGAGCAAGGCAACACAGAAGACAGAGCAGTAGTAAGGAAATCAGTCTTTAAGCCTGATTACTTTGCCTGGCATTCAATACATTCGGTGTAATTAGAGATAGTCCCTAGTCAGGTCTTGTAATTCCAGTTCATATTAATAAAGAGCAGCCCTCATTCTCTCCTAGGATACTCCACGTCATTTTCCTCTTTTTATTTCGTAAGATCGGCGACTCGATCGTCAACAGCTGGCGCCGTCCGTGGGGAAGAAGACGTGAGTTTTCTGAAGAAACTTCTTGCTCATCAAAATCCTCGCCCAAATTCCTGTAATCGCTCATGCGATTATGCCTGGAGTTTTTGATGAGGAGAACTGGTTCGATTTGGCGGACTACGCCGACCTCAACATGGAAGGATGCATCCGTGCCATGCAAGAGAATGGCATGTCATCCTCCTCCTCCTCCTCCGCTGGTTCGCGCATCGCCAATGTCGGCAAAGTCGACCCAATAGATGAGGATCCACCCGTACGACAGGTGGCGGTTCCAGCCATTCCGATCGGCTCGGAAGGTCAGGGAACCTCCTCATGCGATCGTTCGACCGCAAAAGCAGTGAAGAACTTTCGGCACCACAAATCGAGAATCTCTATACTCGATGAAATCATGGCTGAAAGATACTCACCTCTGGCTTCGCAATTCGAGGCGAACCGACACCGTAATAGCGGTGTCGATGAAGCCTCCACAGTGTCGTAGGCGGCGGAGATGATCGACTCAGCATCGATCGACGCATTCTCGGGTCAGGTGAGTTTGCTAAGAAGACCTTCAGAGGTGCTCATCTCCGACCGCTCTCCGTCATGGAAACTTCTGGCAAAAGCACTGAGAAGCTCTCCATCAGTTACGATGGAAGCTCATCGGAAGATCGCTGCTGGAGGCATGAGGTCAATGCGATCGGAGATGCAAATCCGGATGCCTTGCGTGGTCCTACGCACTCTGCCACGCCACCACGTGTTGGTGGAGATGATGCGGGCCGTCAAGCACCAACTTCCGGAGGCAACGAAGCTAATCGACGTCCATCAATTAACTCACCGTATTTGCTTAATAAAGAGTGATCGGACAGAACAAACCGAAGGTCGGGGAAAGTTGGTCTGCGTACACCCTCGACCGGTTTGAACCCCGAGACCTTGATAGAATCTAAAACTTGCGGCGTGTGTAAGATATGTTAAATAATTACGACCTGTTCTAGTAGAAACTCGGGTTTTGTACATTTCGTAGGCCAAGTATCGGAAATGCGCAGCAGACTATGCAATGAGCGGAGGCGTGTCGAGAACAAAGAAGTGCAGGAAGTCGACCATGACTTCATCTCAACGCTCCTCCCTCATGAGGGCAGCGTGGTCAAATTGGGGAACAAACGATACCCAGGCCTCTCGGCGATTCGACCTAGGAGTCACGAGGAAGAAGGTCGCCAGATAGCAACTCCTCACCACGTCGAGAAGAACAAATCTTTGAAGCCGGCGATCTCGAGCACCGTTTGAATCAAGTAGGCGGTCGGAGATATTATACAAATGTCCACGACCGGATCGGCTTTTTGGAGCGTCTGCGTTCCAACCATAGGAACCGGTCTCCGACCGATTACAATCCGGCGCCTTCCCAGAGAAGGCGCCATGAATCTATCATAGGTTGTCGAGCCTTCTCTGCAGGGCTCCAGGCTGTGCGTTGGCCAAACCGGTTCCGACTGGCAAACTTGAACAAATTCAACGGGACTCAAAACCCGCTAGAATTTCTCCAAATATACACCACCGCCATCAGAGCTGCTGGTGGTGACGAAAATGTAATGGCTAACTATTTACCCACCATGCTCGAAGGGTCTGCCCGGTCCTGGTTACTCAACCTACCGGTCAGATCAATCTATACTTAGGAGCAACTCTGCGACCTCTTAATCGCGAACTTCCGGATCGTCGACCCATACAGAAGGAGGATGATCTCCACCGAATCTGGCAGGGTTCTGATGAGACTTTACGTCAATACATCAAGAGGTTCAACCAGGTTCGTAATTCCATACTGGAAATCGCAGAGTCATCGGTTATTCAGGCTTTTAAGGCAGGCTTAAGGAACCGGAGGTTTACGGAGGACATGGCAATGAACCCTCCATGAACCTCCGTCGAGCTTTTCAACATGTCGATAAGTATGCCACTACTAGTGAAGCAATTGAGTGGTGTGAGGCCATCGATCGGAAAGACAAAATTCTGACTGGCACGGACAAACCGGAGAAAAAAGAATAAAAGTCTCTCAAGAAGAAAAAAAGAACCGCAGAAGCGATAAGAAAGTCTTAGCGATTCTGAAAAAATTCACGAAGGGTAAGAAGGACTACACCGGTCAAAGCAAAGCAAAGGCTTCAACCGAAGGATTCCAGAAAAATAAGAAGTGGTGTCCACTTCACCAGCAGGCAGGGCATGATCTGCGCACCTGTCGTGTCTGGCAAAAGAAACTAGAGGATTATTATGCAGTTAAAGGACCATTTCCCGCAATACTGGAACCCGGAGAAACAAGCTCCAAAAAGGACAAGGATGGTGACGAAGAGATGGAGTATCAGGATTCCCAACACATAGTCAACATGATTTTTGGAGGATCTTCTTCATACGAGTCTAGGCGTCATCTGAAGGCCATGGAGCGGGAGGTTAGCCTCGTCGAATCTCCGACCATCACCAAGCAGTCAAGGTGGTCGGACACGGCAATTTCCTTGGCAGAAGATTTATCGCCCCATCCTTCGACTCGACCGGGTAGGTTCCCTATTGTTGTTGAACCAACTATTAATAATTGTAGTGTTAATCGAGTCTTAGTAGATGGAGGTAGTTATTTGAATATATTATTTGTGGGAGCTTTAAAAGAGATACAGGTCCCCTTGTCAAAGGTGAAACTAGTGAAATATGCTTTTCATGGCATAGTTCCTGGCTCCACCGCCAAACCGATGGGACACGTTTCCCTACTGGTTACGTTCGGAAAGCCTGATAATTTTCGAACAGAAAAAATTCCATTTGATATTGTAGATTTTGAATTTGCATATAATGGAATCC
Source organism: Phyllostachys edulis (assembly GCA_036346405.1). NCBI lineage: Eukaryota > Viridiplantae > Streptophyta > Magnoliopsida > Poales > Poaceae > Phyllostachys > Phyllostachys edulis. The sequence goes on from CM070546.1 coordinate 105,696,286, forward strand.
TTGGTCGACCAGCATTAGCAAAATTCTTAATAGCCACGCACTACGGTTGTCAAAGTTTAAAAATACTGGGACCAAGAGGAGTCATTACGGTTCGAGTACACTAGAAAATGGCCTTTGTTTGTGATCGGAAATCCCTAGAACTGGTTGATGAACTTCCGACCAGAGAGGCTGACCCATCTACTATCTGAGTCAAACGCCGAGGTCGAAAATGACGTCTAAACCGGTCAAAAGAGGTATTGCTCGACAAAGACGCTTCTCCGGACAGCGCCAAGTCACTACCTGGGTCAGAAAAGGCGGAAAAGTGTGTGTTCGGAGTTTCTGCTGGAAAATTGCTCGGTTTCCTAGTCTCGGCTAGAGGTATTGAAGCAAATCCAGTAAAGATAAAAGCCATCGACCAGTTGCGCCCTCCGACCACAAAGAAAGTGGTCCAAAAGCTAACCGTCAGTATGGCGTCGCTAAGTCGTTTCATAGCAAGGTTAGGTGAAAAGGATTACCTTTCTTTAAGCTTCTTCGAAACACGGAGTTTTGAGTGGACTAAAGAGGCAAACGATGCCTTTGAAGAACTTAAAAGTACCTTACAAGCACTCGGTCTTAGTTTCTCCAAGATGGATGAAGCATTGCCGATTTACGTTCTTTCGCAACGCCACAAACGAAGCGGTGTGTAATCGATCAGAGAACGGGATAACATCCAACGACCAGTATATTACGTAAGCGAAGTCTTACATGGACCAAAGGAAAGATATCCACAGGTACAGAAGTTGCTCTACGGCCTCCTTATGTCTTCAAGGAAGCTTAGGCATTACTTTCAGGCCCACAAAGTGGTCGTACCAACTGGATATCCCATTGGTCAAGTCCTTGGAAACAGGGAGTCATTAGAATGAATAGCAAAATGGGCAGTTGAGCTAGGGGCATTTGACCTCTATTTCATCTCACGAACAGCAATCAAGTCCTAGGCAATAACAGAATTCATTGCCGAATGGACAAACCCTGAACCCACCCAAGGGCCCGAGTACGAACACCACGAGGAGTGGACAATGTACTTTGACGGTTCCTTGATGTTAAAAGGATCGAGGGCTGGAGTGATCCTGATATCCCCTACTGGCAAACACATCAAGTACGCCATCCAGTTGAATTTTCCTGCCACAAATAATGTGGCGAATATGAAGGTTTCTTGGCGGGACTCGAGCACTCGTTAAGCTTAGGATTCGCAGATTACTAGTGAAAGGCGATTCTCAACTAGTAGCGAATCAAGTAGGAAAGAGTATCAATACTCGAGTACCAAGATGTCATCTTATCTAGCGGAATACTAAACTTCGAAAAGCACTTCTTTGGTTTTCGGATCCAACATATTCCTAGAAAGGAAAACTTTTCGCGGCACCGGCTTAGCACAGATGGCCTCCACGAGGTCGACCGAATCGCCTTGGGAGTTTTTCTCGAGCAACTCGATTCACCCTCGGTAGTCGAGCCTTCCGAGAACATACATGATTCTTTACAGTCGTACAAACCGATCAAAGGAACATGGGTGCTCCATGTGTCGTTGACGGTTGGCGTTATCACGATCAAGGTAGAGATTGGATGACATCGATCTACAATTATCTTGACATGACATAATTAGGAAGATGATGTAGAGGTCGATCAGATAGCACTAAAAAGCCAAATCATACACTCTAATTGCCTTGTATAAACGAGGATCTCACGAAGTGTTGATGAGATGCATATCTCAAACGGATGGCATTAAGTTGCTAACCGAAATCCATGAAGGAGTCTGTGGAGCACATCATTCCTCTGAGAACACGGTCGGTAAAGCCTTCAGGCAAGGATACTACTGGCCAACTGCCCTTTATGATGCAAAAGAACTTGTGACGAAGTGTGTACAATGTCAGTTCCATAGCCGACAAGTACATCAGCCGGCACAAGCCTTACAAACAATTCCTCTTTCTTGGCCTTTTGCAACCTGGGGACTGGACATTCTGGGACCTTTCCCAAGAGCACCCGGGGGCTTCGAATTCTTTTTCGTCATGATTGACACGTTTACAAAATGGATCGAGGCCGAGCCTGTTGTTAAAACAACAACTGAGGCCGCTAAGAGATTTTTAATGAAGAATGTGATCACACGATTTGGTGTACCCAGTCGTATAATCACAGACAATGGTGCCCAGTTCTCCAGCAGTCAATTCCAAGAATTCTGTGATGAACTTGGCGTCAAAGTTCATTTCGCTTCTGTTGCTCATCCGCAGAGCAATGGGGCAGTTGAGCGAGCTAATGGTATCATTATGCAAGGGATCAAACGCCGAGTATTCGACCAGTTAATCAAACGGCCAGGAGCTTGGGCTCAGGAATTCCCGTCCGTATTATGGGCCATTCGAACCACGACCAGTCGTGCGACCGGTGAAACGCCATTCTTTTTGGTTTATGGTACTGAAGCCATGCTTCCTCCAGAACTCAAAATTGGCTCTGCTCGAACTGATCGTTTTAATGAAAATGATCAGAATGAACGACGACTCGACGACATCAATTTCCTTGAAGAATGACAAAATCAAGCCCTTGTACGATCAGCAATATATCAACAAGCTATGCGAAGGTACCATAGTCGTAAGGTGCAACATCGCAGCCTTGCTGTAGGTGATCTGGTTCTCAGAAAAATTCAGAATCAGGCTAATCGCAACAAGCTTTCTCCCAAATGGGAAGGTCCTTACACTGTGGTCGAAGTCACCCAACCAGGTTCTGTTAGACTTGCCATGTCGGACGGGCAAATTTTGTCAAATTCTTGGAACATTGATCAAATGCGTAAGTTTTATGTCTAATTATTTTGTATTTTATTTCAATTCTTGATTTAGTATATTCATTCTTTTGTTTTTGACATGTGATACAGTTTATATATCTATGCTTATATTCTGGTCATCTATTATTGTTGTTTAAAATGGTCGGAGAAGACAACTTTTCTCTCCGATATCTTTTATCGGGATCTTTGTTACTCTTTGGCAATGTCATCAGTGTCATATGCTGTATAGGTCCTAGTCATGATCATTCCATGAATGATTCCACGCGTGACCATACGAGTAAACAGAGCATAACACAAGCAACAATGTATAGTTCATTTTGCTATTAAGATCATGAAGATTATATTTCTTCTTTTCAACATTCTGTTCTACTCTCGTCATACGTCGTCGCTGTACCCCACCGAACGTCTCCGGCCACGCCTCCACCCCCCACTGGACTCACCTCCCCCTGAGTGTTCCATTTTTGCCAACCTCAGCCGCCGCCATTGACTCCCTCCCTAGCGCTATGCCCTCCACTACCGCCATGGCTCCCTCCCCTATTTGGCCTTGCCTACTTTCTCTCCGTGCTCTCTCTCTCTCTCTGTGGATGAATATGAGTGACTGACAATGGACCGCACATAATTAGTTAGTCAATTAAAATTTGTCAATAGATATACATGTAGCAAATTGCATTTTCAATAAGCATTAATTAGTGGATAAACCAAGAAATTAAAGGGTAATGATTGGTGTGTTAATAGCATCTAACTTAAAGGATAACATCAATTAGGAGTTATGTGAAAATATAAATATCAATGACAGTGGGCCATTCCTTTGAATAAGTAATTAGAATTTAACTAGTTGATGACATGTCAATTATGTATTGATTAGGTCATTAAGATAATTAAGTCAATTAGTGTGCAGTAGCCTACCACGATTAGTTTAGCAAGATAGTGTTAAACAATAAACAGTGGAGGCATACAATTACAAATAATGAGGACAAATAATCATAAACTCAAATCAATTGCAAGATAAAGCACTAGCAAATGAATTGAAGAGGTAACGTTGAAACTTTTCAAACATCAGTTTCATAAATTGTTTGCAAAAGCAAATATCTGTACCCTCTGTATTACAATCTTGGTTGTTGCCTTGTTGGACCTTTAGCTTTTGCAAAACCTACGACACCATGATAGTTTTCTGTGGCTAATAATGTTGTGAATTTTTCTATTTGGCCTCCTTGAGAAGCAGAATGCAAAATTAGGTAATGAACTTGGGGAAAAGCTATAAGTTAGTTAGACTATGACTCCATGGAAACCGAGAGTGAGAGAAAGAGAGAAATCGGTTTGGGGAATCGTCACACCATCGGGTGCATCGGGTGACATGCATATCTTCTATATATATAGTGAATACAAACATATACATCTAGTATCATTCGTCATACACAAGATATCCATCCGATCAACAAAGATGAAGCTCACAAGAATCTCAACCATCTTCCTCTAAAAAAAGAATCTCAACTATCTTTACAAGTACCATATAAGATTAGATCGAGCTTCCAATGATAAAGTTCTCGCTAGTCCGATGAAATTGACCTGATAACATTTTCTTTTCCTTTTTCCCTTTCTTTATTTTCTTTCCTTTCACCACAATATTTTCTTTTCTTTTTATCCCTTTCCCTTTACTTTATGTCCTCTTCTTCCTTTCCCTTTCTTTATTTTCTTTCCTTTTTTCTTTTCCCTTTCTATTCTTTTCTTTCTTCCTTTCCCAATCCTTCCTTTCTTTTTTTCTTTTTTATGTTCGCCGCCAGTTTGTTATCAAGGTACATGAGTAGCCCAAGTCAATTAAAATTTTCTGCTGCAAAAAGAGTTTTGCAATATGTCAAAGGAACATCAGATTATGGCATTTGGTATAAGCCAGTAGAAGATTCAAAACTAGTCGGATACATAGATAGTGATTGTGCAAGATGTCTTAACGACATGAAAAGTACGTAAGGATATGCTTTCTCGCTTGGTTCAGGTATTTGCTCTTGGTCAACAAAGAAGCAGAATATAGTAGCTTTGTCTTCATCCGAAGCAGAGTATGTGGCAACAGCTTGAGTTGTCACACAATCAGTCTGGTTGAGGAGAATAATTGAAGATATCGGTGAAAAACAACATAAGCCAATTACAGTTTATTGTGATAGCAAATCAACTGTTACAATAAGTGAGAATCCGGTAAGTCATGATAGAATCAAGCATATTGCAATTAAATATCACTACATTCGAGAAGCAGTTGAGCACCAAGAGGTTAAACACGAATTTTGTCATACAGATCAACAAATGACAGACATTTTCACAAAGGCCTTGTCCAGAGAAAAAATTATTCGTAATAGGGAACTAATTGGTGTTTCAAGAAAATCAATTAAGGAGGAGTTTGTTGGCACTAATTCATTTTCTAAAGATAATCACCATATATAGTTGCCGACACATACAAGCTTCTAGCTTGATCCTTACATGATCCATACTGGATGCCTGGATCCTTCTTGGAGTCAACGTTGGTGAAGTTGAGTGTCAAAATTTTCTATTAGCTGTTAAGTAGCTTGGTAAATGGCAGCAAGGAATCTGGTATAACGTTAAAAAATGTATTGCACCATGAGCTACCTAGTACTTGAGTTGGTGGTTGCAAGGGTCGGTTTGTCCAATCTATAAATAGACATGAATGCTACTTTGTAATAGATGTGTGATGTCTTATGTAGTTGAATGAACTACTAAGTTCAAGTTCCGTGAGTAAATCTGAAATACTGCTACTACTCCTTTCTTTGTGTGTTTCCTTGCTTTCTTGAGTAAACCAATCCCAACAACTGGTATCACAGCACTAGGTTCGAGTCGGGCATAGCAAAGTAGTGCGACATGTTCATGTTATTTGTAAGAGCCGATGTTATGGCTTCGAGTTCGGGCGTCGGAATGGCGCAATCGATGATTCCCGTATTCTCAGGAGAGAATTAAGATATGTGGAACATCAAGATGCAGATGCCGCTACTATCACAAGGATTGTGGGATATTGTGGAGAATGGATACAAAGAGTATGCTACTGAAGATGTTCTTTAACCCGAGCAGAAGAAAACACTGGCAGAGAACTAGATGATGGATGCCAAAATCTTGTTTCTGAATCAACAAGGTGTTGTGGAAAGTTTGTTTTCGCGGATTATCGACGCCAAAAAGTCAAAGGAAGCCTGGGACAAGCTAAAGTAGGAGTTTCAATGTTCGCAAAAGTTTTAGCCATAAAGTTACAAACTTTGCGAAGGCAGTTTTAAAATCTGTAGATGAAGGAGTCTGAGAAGATAAAGGATTACTTCTCGGGGGTCATCGAGGTGGTGAATCAGATGCGCACCTACGGTGAAGAGATTACTGATCAAAAGATTGTTGAGAAAATTTTGATCAGTTTTCTAGAAAATTTTGAGTATATTGTTGCTGCAATTGAGGAGTCGAAGGATTTGGCAACCCTTAGTGTGCAACAACTAATGAGTTCATTAGAATCTCATGAAGAGAGGAAGCTACAGCGAGCGGGGAGTTCAGTTGAAAGCGCCTTCTAGGCAAAGCTAAGTTTCAAATCCTACAATTCAAGAAATAGTGGAAATTGTTAAAGAAGAGGTGATCCAAAGAAAGATGTGCAGAAGAAACCGACAGAAGATAAAAGAGAAAAGGTACGACTAGTTCTAAATTTAGGTGTGGTGTTTGCAAAAAGTCCAGTCACACTACAGATAGGTGCTGGAAGAAGATGACTTGCAATAAATGCAAAAGGCAAGGACACAATGCCAAATATTGTATATCCCAAGATAACAATCGGGCAAATTTTTTAGAAGAAGAGGAAAATTCAGAAGGGGCAGTTTATTCTTGCCAAGTTGCCCAAGATGAAAAAGAGGATACTTGGATTGTGGTCAGTGGTTGCACAAAACATATGTCTTCCAATCAGGATATATTTCAAGATGTTGACTCATAATATCAGGCGAAGATTCGCATGGTAAATAGTTCTTTAGCCCAATCTGAAGGTAAGGGTTGTATAACTGTCCAAATGGAAGATGTTCAAAAATTTATTCGAGAAGTTTTATTAGTACCTGATTTGAAGCAGAATTTGCTAAGTGTTAGGCAACTGCTAGAACATGAGTACCCTATTCATTTTGAAGATTTCTCTTGCAAAATACTGGATTGCAAGAATGGGAACCGCCTTATAGCAAAGGCAGATATGGGAAAAAAAGGAATTTTTCACTAAAAATGTGTTATCCCATTCAATTGGCTTTACATAGTGATGTTGGTCATAACTCTGAATTATGGCATAAGAGATTTGGCCATCTCAACACAAAGCCTTGAAGCTGCTTAGAACCAAAGTTATGGTACAAGGTTTACCATTCATTAATTTGAAATCTGATCTATGTGAAGGTTGTATTTTCAGCAAACAAATTAGGGCATCTTTTCCACATGAAGGAGCTTGGCGAGCACATGCACCTCTGGAGTTAGTGCACAGTGATATTGTCGAAAAAATACCAGCTATGTCAAAAGGCAAGAATTGGTATTTTATCACTTTTATTGATGATTATAAAAGGATGACATGGGTTTATTTTCTAAGAGAATGGTCAGAAGCACTAGAAGTGTTTAAGAAATTCAAGGCTATGGTGGAAAATCAAAGCAATCGAAAAATGAAAGTATTCGCAGTGATCAAGGTGGTGAGTATATCTCAAAAGAATTCGAGAAATATTGTGATAATACTGGTATTCGAAGGCAATTGACAGTAGCCTACAGTCCTCAGCAAAATGTTGTTGCCCAAAGAAAAAACTAGACAATTGATGATATGGCGAATTCTATGTTAAAAGAGAAAGGTGTGCCTAAATCATTCTAGGCAGAAGCTGTGAATACAATAGTTTATATTTTGAATAGAAGCCCAACAAAGGCAGTTCTAAATCGCACACCAGTTGAAGCATGGTATGGTCATAAGCCAGTAATTAGTCATATGAAGGTATTTGGTTCTGTTTGTTATGCCCAAGTACCAGCTCAAAGGCGAGTTAAATTTGATGATAAGAGTGTTCGTTGTATATTTGTTGGCTATGCTGATGGCACTAAAGGATATCGGCTTTATCACTTGGAAAAGAAGAAGATCATAATCAGCAGAGATGTGATCTTTGATGAGAAGGCTTCTTGGGATTGGGAAGCAGCTAAGGTTCGAAAGAATCAGTTGATACTGACAATGGTTATCTCACTAGGCCAACCACAAGTTTCGGTTGAGCAATGGGAGCAAGGTGATGCTCCAAGTCAAGATGAATCAAGTTCGAGTTCAAACTCGTGTTCTAGCTCAAGCCCAAGTACTGGTGAGCAGTTGAGTGTGCCAAAATCAGATCCACGATGAGTAAGGAGTCTAACAGAAATATATGAGTCATGTGGCTTCTCTGTAGTTGAACCACAAAGCTTCGAAGAAGCAGAAAAGCACCAGAATTGGGTAAAAGCCATGGAAGATGAGATTCATATGATTGAGAAGAACAACACTTGGGAGATAGTTGATCAACCCAAGAATCGAGAAGTTATTGGAGTCAAATGGGTTTATAAGTCAAAGTTAAATCTAGATGGCTCAATTCAAAAATATAAAGCAAGACTTGTGGCAAAAGGTTTTAAGCAAAAGCCTGGTGTTGAATACTATGAAACATATGCTCCAATTGCAAGGCTAGAGACAATACGAACAGTTATTGCTCTAGCAGCTCAAAAGAAGTGGAAGTTATATCCACTTGATGTAAAATCGGCATTTTTAAATGGCTATCTCGAAGAAGAGATTTATGTCGAGCAGCCAGAAGGATTTTCAGTTGAAGGGGGGAGAAAACAAGGTGTTCAAGCTTAAGAAGGCATTGCATGGCCTCAAGCAGGCACCGATAGTGTGGTACAGTCAAATCGACAAGTACTTCATGCAGAAGGAATTTGAGAAAAGCAAGAGCGAGCCTACCTTTTATATCAAGAAAAAAGGTACATATATAATAGTTATCTCGTTATATGTCGATGACTTGATATATATAGGCAATTGTGATAAGATGATACAAGAGCTCAAAAAGGATATGATGGAGACGTATGAAATGAGTGATCTTAGTTTGCTACATTATTCTCTAGGTATAGAAATATGCCAAAATGATAATGGCATTTTCATATCTCAGAAAAAGTATGCATAAAGTATTTTGAAGAAATTGAAAATGCATGACTGCAAATCAGTTGCAACCCCCTTGATGCCAAATGAGAAACAGAAGATACAAGATGGAGCAAATAGAGTAGATTCGAAAGTTTACAAATGTTTAGTCGGAAGCTTGTTATACTTGACTACGACACAACCAGATATTTTGTTGTACATGAGTAGCCCAAGTCAATTAAATCTTTCCGCTGTAAAAAGTGTTTTGCGATATGTCAAAGGAACATCAGATTATGGCATTTGGTATAAGCCAGTAGAAGATTCAAAACTAGTCAGATACATAGATAGTGATTGGGCAGGATGTCTTGACGATATGAAAAGTACGTTAGGATATGCTTTCTCACTTGGTTCAGGTATATGATCTTGGTCAATAAAGAAGCAGAATATAGTAGTTCTGTCTTCAGCCGAAGCAAAGTATGTGACAGTAGCTTGAGCTATCACACAAGCAGTCTGGCTAAGGAGAATAATTGAAGATATCGGTGAAAAACAATATGGACCAATTACAGTTTATTGTGATAGCAAATCAGCCAATGCAATAAGTGAGAATTTGGCTAGTCATGATTTTAATTAAATATCACTACATTCGAGAAGTAGTTGTGTGGATATCATGGGGATATACTCACGATCTTATGATGATGATACAATTGACAATGGCGTTGAAGTTTGTCGAAACACTAGTTTTCGGCGAAGTTCATGTACTGTCAGGCAGTAGGCGGTTAGACCAGCCAGGGCGGCAATCAGATCGGCCCTTGTGGTGGTTTGACTGCCACCTCTGGTAGTCAGACCGGCCAGGGCTTTGGCCAAGAGGGTGGCGGTCAAACCGGCCAGGAGGCGGCAGTTTGACTGGCCAGAAAGGTAGGCCGGGGCCAAAATAGAGGGTGTAGGCAAGAGAGGGGATTCTCCTACACCTGGTCTCATAATTTTTGGAGCTTCGAGTCAAAAGTTCTATTCGTTTGAAATTTTCAGAGAGGGGATTCTCCTACACCTGGTCAAACCGGCCATGTGGCGATTAGACCGGCCATGGGTGGCGGTCTGACCGATTTTGTCCTGTTTCGCTGGCCACCTTGGCGTCTATGATTGTAAGTTAGGTCAAGTTCATGGGTTTCAGTGCATATGTATTGCATCATGCATGTTTTGACTAACTGGGTCAAGTTGCAAAGAACTTATTCCTGGAATCGATTTCTTAGTCTATTGTTGTGCAGGTGGCTTGGAGGTCAACGACAGTCAACGACGAGGATGATCGGGACTAGGCTTGGAGAGCTGAGGTTCAGAACGATCGAGGATGCCGGGTGAAGTCAATATACTCAAGCATGTCACAAAATGGACAAGGATGACTGAACGGGATGTTCGGTGCGACGGGTTACATCAAGCGGTGTGGGGGTCGGTGCAAGTGCCATGGTGGTTTTGGTGAGAGCTGGATGGGAGATACTTGCCAACATGAAGAGAACCGTTGATCAACTTACACGTGGTGAAGCATGGGATTGCTTCATGAAGATTGGATTCGGTTTTCGAAGAAGGATCGAGAAGGGGAATTTTGGTAACTTCACCAAAATACAACCTTGATGGCCTTTGGTTAAACTGCCGCGCAAGACGGCGCAAGGAGAGGTGGTTTAGGTCAATTGAAGATGAAGACGTCGCTTTGAGAAGCGTGCGTGAGTTAGACCTGTTTGTGTGTGGGCTTAACAGGTGCTTATTAGGGTTTTCTCTCGTAGCCTAGCCACCACTATAAAAGGGGAGGGTGCTGGTTGTGCACCTCCCAACCCTTGTATCTAGAATCCCTAATTTATATTTTAGGGTTAAGAGAGGAAAGTGGAGGAGCTAGAGTTCTTTGAGAGTTGGATTGATTGTGTGCTCAAGTGTTGAGCTTTTATCCTTCATACCGGAGTGGTTGTAAACCAACATCAAGCTCGAATCAATCCAAGCATGATTTCCTCAAGATGCATCTATTCTTGTTTTTGCTCTCTCTTTTGTGATTTTGGGGTTTTCGTTGATCCTTTGGTTTTCCTTTGGTTTCTGGCCGTGATCTTGCTTGCTGTGACATGTGGAAATATATCTAGGATCATCTTGATCATCTTCTATCCACGAGCAAGTTTTGGAATCAATCTTAGATTTTGCACGGTTCTTGTGCCCTCCTTCCCTCATCCTTGAAAATTGTGGAACATTGGCCTTGATCTTCCTGATCATCAATTGGAATAGGTTCCTAACCTTCTTGATGAGCTATGATTGAAATTTGAGGGGATTTGGATCACTGAATCAAAAGTTGAGCCGATTTGTGATTTTGAGTTCGATCTGATTTTACTGTTCATCGGGCTGGATGTCAGACCGCCCCTTGGAGAGGTTAGATCGCTAGGTTGCGAGGTCTGACCGCCCAACTCATTGTGAATTGAGTTTTTGGTGATTTTGGTTGTTTTGCTTCGGTGTTTCGATATGATTTAATACAAGTCTTCTGCTATGTTTGTACATTGATCTTTATAGCTCTCATAGCTATTGGAGTGAAAAACGTGTTGAATCCGATCAAGGTGAAAAGTGATCGTGCTTCTATTCACCCCCTCTAGTCGCCGTTACGGTCTAACAACTGGTATCAGAACCCGGTTAGTTCAATCTTGATATTAACCAGTCACTGAACTTGGTGATGAAGAAGTACTCTACCAAGCCGCATGTCTTCGATGGGTTCAACTATGCCTAATGGAAGAATCGCATGCGTGTCTACCTTTAGAGCGAAGGACAAGCTGTATGGGAGGTTGTTCGAGTCCTGCTCGTCTTGCCCGAAGTTGCTACGCTGGCTTCAGCAACCCTCTTGGCTAACAACCACAAGGCAAATAACCTTCTGTATGCCGGGCTTGGTAGACAGGAGTATGATAGGATTTGTCACCTTGAGACCGCGCATGAGATTTGGAACATTCTCGAAACTTACCGTGAGGGTTCATCCCAAATCAAGAAAGTACGCCAAACGGTCTTCAAGCGAGAATACAATAAATTCGAGAAGAGTTCTGGAGAGAGCATCGATGATGTATTCACTCGCTTCAACAATGTGCTCAATCAGCTGAGAGCGGTCGATATCGAGTATTCTCCGTCTGAGAATGATACCCATCTCTTGGCTGCAAGCAACACCAAGGAGTGGGAGATGAAGGCTACTGTCATTGAGGAGAATGTCAATCTCTCTGATCTCACTTTAGAGTTGCTCTATAGCAAGCTCAAGACTCATGAGATCAAGAAAGTTGATCATCATAAGAAGGAGAACATGGCTTTGGTCGCTGACCCTCTCAAGAGAACCTCTGATTGTTCTTCTGAATCTTCCTCTGGATTTTCACTTGCTTGTTTATCCGCAATTCATGAAGAGGAACTTGAGAGTATCCCTGAGCCTGAGTTAGCCCTCTTAGCCAAAAAGTTCACACGGGCCTATAATAATGTGAGAAGAGAGACGCCCCTGTGACTTGTTATGAGTGTGGAGAGCTCTATCACATCCAGGCGAACTGCCCTAAGCTAAAAGGGAAGAGCAACCACGAGGAGGAGAAGGCAGCTTGGAGGAAGCCTCAAGGGAATAAGTCCAAGTTTGATGCTACGAAGCTCATGAAGGCCGCTCACTGGGTTTTTGCCGCTTTTGGAGAGCAATCCACGAGTGACGTGGACTCCGGGAGCGAGGAGGACAAGAAGGAGGAGCTTCCCAAAGAGAAGAAGAAAGGGAAGGAAAATGACTTCACTGGCATGTGCTTCATGGCCGACTCCGTCGACGTCGATGACATCGATGAGGTACTTCTATCCTGTGAAGTTCTTTCAGCTAGATGTGATACCATCTTTGAGCAACTGCTTAGCTAGGATAAGGCTTTAGAGTTCACCATGGCTAGGAATAAGGACTTAGAGTCATATGTGGATAATCTGTCATTAGAACTTGTGAATGCTAAGAATCTTGATGTTGATGAATATTCATCCTGCCATGCTTTACACTCTGAACTTGCTAAATTGCAAAATGCTCATGATGTTGCCTTGCACCAACTAGAAAATGGTAGGACTGAGTTAATTGATGTTAAATCTACTCCATGTGAAAAATACTTAGAATCTAGCAAGTTGGTCACCTCTGATAAGGCTGAGTCTAGCGCTTGCTCTTTCTGCTTAGAACGAGAACATGAAGTAAAAGACATATTAGAAGCAGTTAGAGCTAAGTATGTCAAGATTAAGGACAAAATTAATTATGCTCCTTGTGAAGCTTGAAGTTGCTATTAATAAGGAGAAGCATGCTAGAGCCATTAAGACTAAAACTTGTGAATCATGTCTTAACCTTGAAAAAGAAAATGTTTACCTCAAGGACACATTAGAAAAATTCTTTAAAAGTAAGAAACAGTTAAACATGATTCTTGACAAGTCCAAAAATGCTTATAAGAAGTAAGGGTTATAATACAACTTTGCCTAACGGTTAGGATACAACTTTCCCTAAGACAAGTCCAAGCCAAATGTCACTCAAGTTTTGGAAAATGGCTTAGTTGAATTCAAAACCCAACCTGCAAAAATACTTTTCTAATCTGCAGGTTTTACACAACCATCTTTTGAACCAAAAGGTGCTGCTCCCAGTGGTACCAAATACCATTCCACCTATTGCAAGAAGGATGGGCATTTGCTTGAGTTCTGTTGGCATAGGTTGAAAAATGCTAGGAGAAATCTTGCTAGAATTTCACCTCATCAACCTAGAGCCTTCATGAGACATGGTCATCTAGAAAAGAAGAAACCTGGACTAGGATTTGTTTCACATGCTCATCATCATCATGTTCCTAGACAGAATGCATCTCATGTTCGTGTAACCATTACTCATGATAGAACCTTAAGTAGGTTCAAGGCTAACAATTCTACTATTTATACTACTCGCAGACGTGTGTTTCAGTACTGGGTTCCCAAGTCATGTTTAACTAACCCTAGTATTGAGACACATCGATCTTCTGTGCCTTGATTTTCAGGATCACCGTGGAAGGGGGAAGAACATGTGGTTCGTTGACTCAAGCTATTCATGCCACATGACCGGAGACTGAAGATGGTTCACCACCTTCACGTGGTCGACAGATGATGATTTTATCACCTTTGGAGATGATACACAAGGGCGGATTGAAGGAACGAGATTGATCAGGGTGAACGATAAGTTCATCCTTAAGGACGTCGCCCTTGTAGACAAACTAATGTGCAACTTGCTTTCTGTCTCACAGCTTCTTGATGATGGCTATGAGACTAGATTTAAGAAAAATGCTTATCGTTTGCTAGCTTGTTTTTGGGATTTCTAGAGTTGGTATGTTCTTTGGAGCTGACTTATCTGAATCTCTTGCTGGATCTCTTAAGTGTTTGATTGTATTTTCTTCTGAGTTTTGGCTTTGGCACCGTTGTTTGGGGCACATTGGTTTTGATCATCTGACGCGAGTTAGAAGCCTTGATTTCATGGGGGATTTGCCTAAACTCAAAGCCATCAAGGATGCTATATGTGCACCCTGTAGGAATGACAAACAAGTTGTCGCCTCACACCCTTCATTCACTATGGTCATGACTGATGGACCGAGATAGTTGCTTCACATGGATACTGTTGGTCCTGCTAGGATTCGGTCAGCTGGTGGCAAATGGTATATTCTTGTCATAGTCGATGATTTTTCGAGATACTCTTGGGTGTTCTTTCTTGCTTCGAAGGATTAAGCTTTTGATCATTTTCATGATCTTGTTCTTCGCTTGGCTTCTGAACTCCCTAGTGCCCTGAGAGCGATTCGCAGTGACAACGACAGGGAACTCAAGAATGCCTCATTTGCCTCTTTCTGTGTTGAGCGTGGTATTGAGCATCGGTTCTCTTCTCCACACATCCCTCAACAAAATAGCTTGGTGGAAAGGAAGAACAGAACTTTAGTCGAGATGGCTAGGACGATGCTAGATGAGTATAGCACTCCGAGGAGATTTTGGGCCGAAGCTATTGCTACAGCTTGTCGTATTGCCAATCGTGTCTTTTTGAGACCATCTTTGGGCAAGACAACTTATGAGTTTCGATTGTAAGAAAACCCTCTGTTTCTCATTTTTGAGTTTTTGGAGCCAAGTGTTTCATTCTCAAGACAGGAAACCAAGATAAATTTGAGTCAAGGACCTTTGATGGTTTATTTCTCTGTTCTCCTACACATTCGAGGGGATTTCGGGTTCTTAATGTTGAGACTAACGTTATTCAGGAGACATGCAATGTCACCTTTGATGAGACAAGCTCTGGTGCTAGATCAGATATTTTAGATGACACACAGGCGATGGAGAGCATCTTTGTAGAGGAAGATGATGATGGACTCGATGATGCTCTTCCACCTGCTGCTGACGCTCCTGTTCCAGCTCAAGAATCTGCTTCGACTACTTCACCTTCAGTTGAGGCTCCTGTTGCATCATCATCATCAGTAGTACCTGTGGAGGTCGAAGAGATGGTATCTCCCCTGGGCGCTCCACTTCACATTCAGAGGCGTCACCCTCCGGATCAAATGATTGGTCATCTTCATGAGCGAGTCACTCGCTCTAGGTATCATGATCCAAGTCTTTGCTCCCATTCTGTATTTATTGCTTCTTTCAAACTCCGCGATATATCATGTGCTTTATTTGATTCGAGCTAGGTTAATGCCATGCATGAAAAGTTAAAGAATTTTGAGAGAAATAAGGTCTAGAACATAGTAGAACCTCCTAGTGGTCATAATGTTATAGGAACCTGTTGGGTGTTCAAAAATAAACAAAATGAGGATAGTTCTGTGGATTAGAAACAAGGCTAGATTGGTAGCTTAGGGTTTTAGCTAAGTTGAGGAATTAGATTTTGATGAGACTTTTGCTCCTGTTGCTAGATTAGAAGTCATTCACATTCTACTTGCATTTGCTGTATCTAAGGGCTTTAGGCTATATCAGATGGATGTCAAGAGTGCATTTCTGAATGGTTACATAGAGAAGGAAGTGTATGTTAGGCAACCCTCAGGCTTTGAGAATCCCAAACATCAACATCATGTCTTCAAGCTATCCAAAGCCTTGTATGGTCTTAAGCATGTCCCTAGAGCCTGGTATGATAGACTTAAAACCTTCTTTCTTAAGAATAACTTTAAGATGGGTAAAGTAGACAAGACCCTCTTCATTCTTAGGCATGGCAATAACTTCCTGCTTGTTCAGATTTATGTAGATGATATCATCTTTGGTGGTTCTTCTCATGCTCTTGTTTCCAATTTTTATGAGACCATGTCCAGGGAATTTGAGATGAGTATGACGTGGGAGCTCAACTACTTTTTGGGGCTTCAAATCAAGCAATGCAAGAAAGAGTTATTCATCAAACGAAGTACACCAAGGATTTGCTCAAGTGCTTTGAGATAGGTGACTGCAAGCCAATCGCTACTCCTAGGGCGACTTCGACTGCTTTGGATCCAGATGAGGAAGGAGAAGCCATGGATCAACGTGAGTACCGCAGCATGATCAGCTCTCTCCTTTACCTGACGGCCTCAAGACCGGGCATCTACTTCACAGTCTGCCTCTGCGTGAGGTTTCAGACGTCTCCGAGGACTTCCCATCATCAAGCCGTCAAGCGCATCTTCAGGTACCTTCACTCTACCCTCTAGTATGGCATTTGGTATTCCTGCTCATCTTCCTTGTCCATTCGAGGGTTTTCTAATTCTGATTTTGCGGGTTGTCGGCTAGATAGGAAGAGTACCTCAGGCACTTGTCACTTCTTAGGCACTTCCCTCGTCTCTTAGTCTTCTAGGAAGCAGTCCTCTGTTGCACAATCCACTGCAGAAGCTGAATATGTAGCTGCCGCTAGTTGTTGTAGTCAGATTTTATGGATGGTGTCCACTGTCGATGATTAAGTCGTCGATCTTACGAAATAAAAATAAGAAAATGGCCAAGAGTTATTGGGAGAGAAAGGGACTGCTCTTTTATTGCTATGAACTGGCTATTACAGGAGGTGTCTTCAACAAGGCGGTGGACTAATCCTAATCACACTGAGTGTAATGCTTACTATGCTATTGAAATCCAATTATTTGTTGATCTCCCCAATTGGATTTGATTGCCTTCTGCCACTTGCGTTCTTCTTTAAGTAGTCGACAAAGTGGTGGCAGTTACTCCTAGAAGTGACACCTATTGGAAGCGTCGCGTTTGGTCAAAGCGAGGAAACAATTGATGAAGTAGCAACCGTTCTGTGGTTATGTATCCATGAGACACTTACCATATGGTAGTTGTTGTCAGTGCCTTAGGATCATGAAACGTCGCGTGGTATGGACCAAATATGATATGTGTTCCATTCATCACACGGTATGGAATATACCCGCAGTTATATCCGGATGCCAGTTCATTACTTTTACGAGCAATCATCTGGTCGGGAACTGGGTACAGGACCTCATCCGACCAGGTTTTCCACGATGTAACCTCCGGAATCCTTACGACCATGAAGGTCGTGAGCCTTAGGGGTTACGACCATGAAAACATATGGCCTTTTACTATGTATTAAAGTAATACATAGAGATTTTAATCCTCGTCATCCACCCTTAAGGACTATGGGTTAACATTTGCTAGTGTTCATCTTCTCTGTGATAACACTTCTGCCATTAATATTGCTAAGAACCCTATGCAATATTCTAGGACCAAGCACATTGACATTCGTTATCACTTATTTAGAGACCATGTAGATAAGGGTGATATTGTGCTAGAATTTGTGGAGTCCGAGGCTCAGTTAGCTAATATCCTCATGAAGCCTTTAGCCCCAACTAGGTTTATCACCTTGAGGAGTGAATTAGGGGTAATTTACCCCTATGGGTTGGTTTGAGGGGGAGTTGTTTCTCTTTTTAGCTTTCCTTGTTCATCTGATCTTTCCTTTATTTTTTTTTTCTGAGCTTGCTGATCTTTTTGATCTTTTTAGGCTTTTAAGTTTTTCATGCATCTCATTGTATCATATTGCATTCATATGAAAATAATAAAAAGATGCATTGTAATATAAGCTTTACCGCTTGTCTTTTAAAATGATGAAACTTTGCTTATTACCCTTTTGAGCTTTAGTATTTCAATCTTTGCTTAGTTCCATGTCTAGTTCTTTGACTTACTAGAATTATCATGCTTTCATATGTATAGCTAAGTCTTTGCTAAATGAGCTAGGACTTTAAGACAACTTGAACAAAAAATTGCAATTTGTACATATATTATCTAGCTGCACAATTAGTGATATTTTTGTGACACTAGGCCTGTTAAAATTGCTTTGTTAGCTCTTGAATCTAGGATTGAACATTTCTTGAGCTTCTTGTTCCTTTGTGAATCTAAAACTGCTCATGTGCAAAATAAAAAATCAAATTTCAAAATTCTCATGTGGTTAAATTGTGCTAAACTATTATCACGAGACTGCATGTCAAAGACATGAACTTGGAGATAGTTTGATGATCCAAACGATTTCATGGGGACTGCTTG
This sequence comes from Phyllostachys edulis, assembly GCA_036346405.1. Classification (NCBI taxonomy): domain Eukaryota; kingdom Viridiplantae; phylum Streptophyta; class Magnoliopsida; order Poales; family Poaceae; genus Phyllostachys; species Phyllostachys edulis. The sequence goes on from CM070546.1 coordinate 105,714,651, forward strand.
TCAAAATTGGCATGAACCTCAAGATTTGTCGCCTTGGTTGAAGCTTAAAAAGAGTTTGTGGATAGCTCCTAGTCCAGGATCTTCTTTACTAAGATAGACCTTCAATCAACATCAATATTCATTGTAAATGAAAACTGTTGTAAAAATTGGGTGATTAAGGTTCTTTGAGCAAAATGATTCGATTTAGGACTTTTTGTCTCTAAGATGATCGTTGTTAGCTTCTTGATCTCATATTGATATTCTGACATGGCCATTATCACTTTAAGATCCCTGCTGATGAAATTGTTAATTTTGAAGCTTTGCTTAAATTGTTACAATTCATCGTTTTATCTTGAGCCTTTTAGCTTAGCTTTGATATATATGTCTTAACATGATCTTGCTAGCGGTTTCAGGCCTGATGTGTATTGAGTAACAGTAGAAATGCTAGCTTGTTCTTTTGGGTAATCTCAAAAGCTTCTTGTACTAAAAATTAAAAAATACAAAAATAAAGCCACTCCATTGCATTTCATGCATGCTCTTGCTTATACTTTTTCCTCATTTCTGTATTTGTCATCTTAAGGCGTGATTCCTTGATGACTCTATTGTTAAAGGGGGAGAAAATATAAAAAAAATGTTAAAAAGGGGGAGCTATTTGGAGAAAAAGGGAGAAAATAAATTTTTCTGAAAAATGATGATCATAGTGAGGAGGAGCTTTTAATTTACATTCTTATGATATTATTGCTTTTTCTGAACTTGAATTGTAATTCTTGGAGCCTCACAATGATCAAAGGTCAAAGTGAACAATTGTTCTTTCATATGGACCTTAAGTGAGATTTTTAACTCTTCTCTGGAAATTGAAGCTTTCTTGTCTTCTTTTGCCTGATCTCACTTGCCTATGGTAATCTGAAGCCAACTTGGTCATTTCCATTGCGTTCTCTTGCTTTTGGACTAAATGGTGCCTTTGCGCGAAAACGTGAATATTTTCATTTTCAAACCTTAAACTTATATTTTTGAGAAATTGCCAATGTGTTCGTCAAGGGGGAGATTGTGGATATCATGGGGATATGCTCGCGATCTTAGGATGATGATACATTTGGCAATGGCATTGAAGGTTTGTTGAAACACTCGTTTTCGGCGAAATTCATGTTTTGTTAGGCAATAGGCGGTCAGATCGGCCAGGGTGGCGGTCAGACCGGCCCTTGTGGCGGTCTAACCGGCCACCTCTGGCGGTCAAACCGACCAAGGCTTTGGCCAAGAGGCTGGCGGTCAAACTGGCCAAGAGGCAGCGGTCTGATCGGCCAGAAAGGTGTTGTTGAATTTTAGGCCAGGCCAAAAATAGAGGGTGTAGGCAAGAGAGGGGATTCTCCTACACTTGGTTTCATAATTTTTGGAGTTTCGAGTTAAAAGTTCTATTCGTTTGAAATTTTCAGAGATGTTTCAGATTTCCATTGAGGAAATTTGGCTAAGTCCCCTTATTTGGACTGGCCGCCGGTCGAGGATGGTCGACCGACCATGGGTGGTGGTCCGACCGCTTTTGTCTCTGTTACCGCCACCTTGGCGGCTATGATTGTAAGTTTGGTCAAGTTCATGGGTTTCAGTGCATATATGTTGCATGATGCATGTTTTGACTAACGTGGGTCAAGTTGCGAAGAACTTATTCCTGAAATCGATTTCTTGGTCTATTGTTGTGCAGGAGGCTTGGAGGTCAACGACGGTCAACGGCGAGGATGATCGGGACTAGGCTTGGAGAGCCGAGGTTCAGAACGATCGAAAATGTCAGGTGAAGCCATTAGACTCAAGCACGGCGCAAAATGGACAAGGATGACTGAACGGAAAGTTCGGTGCGATGAGTTGCATCAAGCGGCGCGGGGGTCCGTGCAAATGCCATGGTGGTTTCGGTGGGAGCCGGATGGGAGAGACTTGCTGACATGAAGAGAACCGTTGATCAACCTATACGTGGCGAAGCATGGGATTGCTTCATGAAGATTGGACTCGGTCTTCGAAGAAGGATCGAGAAGAGTTATTTTGGTAACTTCACCAAAATACCGCCTTGATGGTCTTTGGCTAAACCGCGGCACAAGACGGCACAACGAGAGGTGGTTTACGTCAATTGAATATGAAGACGACACTTTGAGAAGCGTGTGTGAGTTAGACCCGTTTGTGTGTGGGTTTAACGGGTGCCCATTAGGGTTTTCTCTCATAGCCTAGCCTCCACTATAAAAGGGGATGATGCTGGTTGTGCACCTCCCAACCCTTGTATCTAGAATCCCTAATTAGTGGAGGAGCTAGGGTTCTTTGAGAGTTGGATTGATTGTGTGCTCAAGTGTTGAGTTTTTGTCCTCTATACTGGAGTGGCTGTAAACTAATATCAATCTCGAATCAATCCAAGCAAGATTTCCTCAACATCATCTATTCTTGTTCTTGCTCTCTCTTTTGTGATTTTGGGGTTTTCGTTGATCCTTTGGTTTCTGACCATGATCTTACTTGCTGTGACATGTGAGAATGTATCTAGGATCATCTTGATTATCTTCTATCCACAAGCAAGTTATGGAATCAATCTTAGATTTTGCACCGTTCTTGTGTCCTCCTTCCCTCATCCTTGAAATGTGTGGAACCTTGGCCTTGATCTTCCCGATCATCGATTGGAATAGATTCCTAACCTTCTTGATGAGCTATGGTTGAAATTTGAAGGGATTTGGATCACCGAATCAAAAGTTGAGTTGATTTGTGATTTTGAGTTCTTGCTGATTTTACTGTTCATCGGGTTAGAGGTCAGACCACCCCTTGGAGAGGTCATACCGCTAGGCTGAGAGGTCTGACCGCCCAAATTATTGTGAATTAAGTTTTTGGTGATTTTGGTTATTTTGCTTTGGGGTTTCGATTGGATTCAATACAAGTCTTCCGCTATGCTTGTATATTAGTCTTCATAGCTCTCATAGCTATTGGAGTGAAAAACGTGTTGAATCCGATTAAGGTGAAAGAGAGATCGTGCTCCTATTAACCCCCCTCTAGTCGTCGTTACGGTCCAACAAGTTGAGTGCCAATAGGTTAAACTGGAATTTTGTTATACAGATCAATAAATGGCAGTCATTTTCACAAAGGCCTTGTCCATTGAAAAATTTATTCGTAATAGAGAACTAATTGGTGTTTGAAAAAAATGATTTAAGGAAGAGTTTGTTGGCACTAATTCATTTTCTAAAGATAATCACATATATAGTTACCGACACATACAAGCTTCTAGCTTGATCCTTACATGTTCATGCTGGATGCCTGGATCCTTCTGGGAGTCAACGTCGGTGAAGTTGAGTGTCAAACTTTTCTATTAGCTGTTAAGTAGATTGGTAAATGGCAGCAAGAATCTGGTGCAATGCCAAAAAATGTATTGCACCATGAGCTGCCTAGTACTTGAGTTCGGTGGTTGCCAGGGTCGGTTTGTGTTCAGTCTATAAATAGACATGAATGCTACTTTGTAATAGATATGTGAAGTCTTATGCAGTTGAATGAACTACTAAGTTCAGTGAGTAAATCTGGAATACTGCTACCACTACTTTGTTGTTTCCTTGCTTTCTTGAGTAAACCAGTCCCAACACTGGGATGCAACATCTTCTGCTAAAACTTCTAATGGCAAGTTCGCACCATCAGTTTTCTGCAGCGCACGATCATCAGTATAGTATCACCATTCACCACTGATGTTAACTATGAACTTATATAGCATCGATTTCTTGCAGCAATTAACTTTTCCCACAAGCATGCTCTCGACAAGCCCTCACACAGCTCTGCTGCCAGTGCGATGCCTAAGGCTATACTATATTAAAATATAGCTGTGCCTAATTCCATCAATGAGCTTTTGGCTCTTTAAGAAAAGTGCTAGCTAGTCAGTCGGTGCTTATATGTACAGTTCAAAGTTGATATTGACCAACTCTAAGAAGTCCCAGACGTAGCCATTTTTTCCCTTACAAGTGCAACACTTACTCCATGTAACACAGAATTACTACCATATATCCACACCTTTTGTTTTTTTTAAATTACCAAAAATACAATGTGCAATCATGTACTAAGGATCAAGCAAAGCTGATTCTGCTTTCCAACAACACTCTTGAACGAAACTATTGGAAACATCTCCACACCAGATCCTGTTTCTACACACCTTCCATTACAACCAAAATGCACTAAGCATGCAGACAAATAGACAATTAAGTTAAGCAGCACTAGCCAATGTGTGTGGATGTGCATCACTGGCTAATCAAATGCAAATTTCTGGAAGGCCAAAACCAGTGGCCTCCCTCCTCAATTGGATAACCACCTCCCCTGTTGGTAGGTTATTGGGCATCCCATTGCTATGTTGCAACTTCCCTTTTAGCTTGCTTGAACCTTACACCTCTTGATATTTGGCCAAGCACAGCAAGACATATACTTAAATTTGTTGATTATTAGGAGCCAAAGATCCTCCTTTATATATATGCCACCATGGCTAGAGATAAAAATGCGCATCTGTTAAAACAGGATCAAGCTAGCTCTAGCTAGATGCACTGAAAAGGTAAATTGGTTTGTGCAATAATAGAGTTGTAAAGTGGCTGGCCTCCCCTTGCTTTCTTTTCTCGAGAACAAAGTTGTAAACTAAAGGGAGCTAGTCTTTGATCAATGGTTCTTGAGAATATGCATGGATCTCTTGCCACCTTTCTTGCTTGCCATTGCCTCCCTTCTTATCCTTTTTCCATATCTTCTTCCGTCTAATAGGCATCAAATACAAGATCGAGCTCCATTGATTAATTAATTTATCCTCTCTTCATGGCTCTAATTCCATTAAGTGTAAGTATCAAAGGTCATAATATGCCAAGACAAGAGATGACGTTGAGTAAACTAAATGAAATGGAACGCCTTTCTGGTTCTTTGTGAAGTTGCATGCATGGCTTCTGCCGCTGTAGCTCACTTGGTTACATGTAGCTTCAAATTAACACTACTCGTCTCTCCATGGCTACATAATTGAATGACTTGCAAATTAAGGCTTAAATCCACCCATTTATCGATGATGAGCACAGTGCTTGCACGCCAACACCCAAGAAATCCCTAGTCTCCTCCCTCCCAGCGGCGTCCTTCAGGCCGGCGTGGCGCACCGCCGACAAAACGTCGTACGGAACGTTTCCAGTGGCCCCCGTGAGCTCGCTCATTGCGCCCGAGATGTTAGCATTGTTCCGGCTAGCACCAAATAGAGCGCCACTGTCGAACTTGCTGCACTCCTCGACCCGCGCGGCGGTCGCGGCGGACTTGGCCGACTCAAAGGCCCCCACGAGTGGCATCGCGGTGCTGGACGTCACGGCGCCGATCTGCGCGGCCTTCTGCAGCAGCGCCGTCGCGGACATGTCGGTGGGCACCGCGGGCTTCGCGTGCTGTTGGCCGCTGAACGCGGACGGCACGCTGTCAGCCTCCTTCTGCACCGCAGCGGCGGCGCTGGTGAGCTCGTTAACACTCGACGACGAGAGCTTGCTGCCGTTCCCGTACAGCCAGCTCAGCTGCGCCTGGTCAAACTGCGGCGGCGCGCCAGAGCTCGGCGCGAAGAGATCCGCGTACAGCCGTGGCGGCACCGGCGCGCCACCACCTGCCAGGACACCAATGTGGCCCATGGACGGCAGCGTGTCGCCGCCCCACAGCGAGAGCCCACCGTGCCGGGCCAAGGTACCGTCGCACAGGTCCCCGACGCCCGCCGCGGGACCGAGCAGCTGTCCAGGCTTGAGGTGCGCGGCGACCGGCGGGAGCATCGTGTTGGGCCGCACGGTCAGCCCCGCCGCGGAGCCGGCGAAGAGGTAGTTCTGGCCGCACAGAGAAGTGGCCGCCGCCGCGCTGGACGCGGCGTTCAGCCTCGCCGTCTCCTCCGCCAGCGCGTCGCAGAACGCGCGGTGCGTTATGAAGCTATCCCTCCTGCACACCCATACCATACATGGAAGCACGCATCCATCGAATTAGGCTAGTGCAACAACACGACCATCAAAACTTGCATGTAAGCCGGCCATGGCGTATAATATTCATGCAAGGCTAATCAATGGCACTGTACCTTGAGAAGAGGGTGCCGCAGTCGCAGCGGTACTCGCGGGTGCCGCAGGTCTTGTAGTGGGCCTTCCAGTCGGACTGGACGGCATAGCGCTTGGAGCACTTGTCGCACTTCCACTTCTTCTCGCCGTGCTTGCGGCAGAAGTGCTTCTTGATGCCGGTGAGGTCGCCGAGCGCGCGCGCCGGGTTGTGGTGCACGCAGCTCTTCTCGGGGCACACGTACACGCGCTTCCGCGGCTCTTTGCCGCTCCGCTGCCGCAGCTTCCACGGCAGGTTGTGCCCTCGCCGGTGCAGCTGCAGGTTCTGGTCACGCTGGAACCCCTTGCCGCAGATCTCGCACACGAACCGGTTCGTCGCCATCAGCGTCCGCGGCGACAGCGCGATCACCTCCGCCTCAGGGTCTGCACCACCACAACAGCAGATAATTAACCACGTTTCAATCAGTGGCAAACAACAGCGAGGGAGATTAATCAAGAAGCTAATTAAGTTTGGTGTGATGGATGGATGGATGGACCGTCACTTGCCTGGTGTGCCGGGGAGGTTGCGCTTCTTCTTGGGGGGAGGAGGGAGAGGGTCGTCTTGAGTCGACGGCAGCAGCTGCTGGTTGGTGAGAGGAGCAAAAGGGTTGGAAATGGCTTCACTGCTCGCCATTGTTTCCTTGGCTCCCTCAGTTTCTTGGTATCTTGCTCTTGTTGGGATTTCCTGATCGATCTCTTCTCCTGCTTCTTCTTAACTACTCTCTTCGGAGACAAAAGGGCAACTTTTGCTCTTAGGTGTGGGTCATTACTCAAGCAAGCTAACCTAGTGGCAGCAACAACACCAGCAACTGGATAAATATAAGACAGAAAGGCAAGAGAGCTAAGCTAGTGGGAGTGAGAGAGTAGTGCGTGTGTCTGTGTGTGTGAGAGAGAGAGAGAGATGGGGAATATATATAATAAAATATTTGGAGTGGTAAAAAGGTGAAAGTTGAAAGGGGTGTTTAGGTGTTTGTGCGGCAGAAGTGTAGTATCGTGGGTGTGCAATGCATCATGACACATATGATGAGGAGAAAGATAGGGAAAGGAGAAGGGTGGTAAAAAAGCTGTGGCTTGGTGCCTTTGCATTTGGCATGATTGGCCCATAATGTGCTGCTGCTACCCTTCCTCTCAACCTCAACCTCTCTCCCTCTGCAAAAAGTACCCGCTACTGCCTCAGTGCCTCTCCAGCCTGCACTGCATGGCCTACTCTGCTCTCTCAGCTGGTCTGACCTGGACCCACATGCATGCACACAACGTTGCTATATATATAGCTCGTATCTTGTTCTTGGATGCAAACCTGTTCCATCGGTCGTCTCCCAAAAGGCTTTACGCTCACCATCGCTAGCTCCAATCTTGAACGACAATCGTCAATGGACACTGTTTGGGTCGTCGTCCTCTCAGTTCAGGGATTCTTTTGGGGGTCCCTTGTTGGGATTCTTCGAGTTGGATTTGAAGTTTATGAGCTCATGTGATTTGGTTATTAATTGATCATGTTGAGTAATTGTTAGGGTCGCAATTAGCTAGGCGTGCTTGCTGACTAGACTGGAGCTTGAGCAAGTGTTCAATATAATTTTTTTTTTATGTCAGGAGGAGTTATTGCATGCGCCAATACTCAATAGTCGCTGGCGTTTCTTTTTCATTATCAGCGCACCACAGTGTAAACATACTCTGAGGCCACAAAACAAAGTCGTCATAGAATACGAAATCCTACTAATTTTGACCAAAGATATTACCTAAAATATGTAGTTTGGATATACAACAATGGTATGAGTAAATTTATCATGAAAAATATTTTCATAACATTTTTTTTTGAAAATACGATAATAAAATTTAGTGGTCAAAGTGGTATCTTACTGACTTTGAAAAATCAAAAACGACTTTCTTTTTTGACTGGAGGGTATGTACGAGGATATCTGGGTCTGACATTGCCTAAATGTAAATATATTTGGGGGCAAATCCATCCATACCCATATATATCATGACTCATAGAGATAATAAATCTAAAAATGTCACGATATCTTTTTAAAATTCCAAATTCACACCGTACTGTCAACGAAATCATTGAGGTGTGCCCAACTGTGGCAAAGGCATTTTAACTAGTTTGAAGTCACTTAACTGAGCAACAACGCCAGGTACCATAGACAACTATTTGTATGCAACCATCGGTTAGTCCACCCCCTCCTCCCTCCGCCTCCCACATCCTCACTTGTCCTCTTCTACCTCTCCCCAATAAGCAGCGAGCTCCATTCTTCTTCCTTTCCCGTACCTCCGCTGCCCCTATCCACCTCCCCCCTCTTTGTGACCCCATCGATCATGCCATCGTTGGCACCACGACTGCCCTCCGTCCTGTCGCCACCCCGTGGCGGTCCGATAATGTCCTTGCCGTCTCCTCCCCGTCCCTCCGCTGCCTAGGGACAGGTTAAAAAAAAAGAGCGGAGACGTAAGTGGATTGTTGAGCGAGACACAAGTAGACAAACATTAGGGTACTCTACTAAAATCTAAAATTTAAGTGGGTCCCACAAACCCACACTCAGCCGGTTCGTCGCCACCTCGTCGAAGAGCGGGAGATCGTGCACTCGGTTGCTCCCGAGCGTGCACACTCGATAGCCTTTCCCTGCTTAGTTTGCACAGGTGCACGAATTCACGTCAAGTACTATACATGCATGAAAATACGCGCGCCTTTACCTACAAAAAGTGAGATCTTCCTGACCAAAATCAACTGCTAGCATAGTAATTAAACAAGCTAAGCTACAAACATTAATTACTACTAGCGTTCCTTTAAAAATTTTACTACAAATTATAGGTGATGCGCCGGAGGTCAAATCTACTCTCAGCCGGCTTGCCTTGGATGCCTTCGACCCTCCAACCGCGTGGACATTTCTAGAGTCCCCTTAGGTATACGAGCGAGATAGCAGTAGTACACTAGTGTTGGTGATAGTATCACCAATTCACCGTGCACGCGCAGCACGAGGCATGGATTAGCGGGCAAATTGCAAGGCAATAATTAGCACTATAGCTACTTAGCTACACCAAAAGTTTTTAGACGCGCGCGCGCCCCACCAGATCTCCTGCACTGTACACGCTTGATTGATTAATCCAACCCATCGATGCAGCGATAAGGAGCCATGTGCGGACTTAGCATAGTTCGTGGGTGTTCACTTGAACATCTTTTTTTTTTTGCCAAATACCTTATATCTAATATGTATAATAAACATATACACTGATTATTTGGCCAAATACTTTAAATTTATATCCTTGGTAAATTCCAGCCCACTCACCACCTCTCCTTCCCAATTTGTCTCAAGCGGTGCACCCTAGTTGGCCAGCCCAATAGCTTTCAACCCAGCCGGAAAACCCCATCCCCTCAAACCCTAACCTATCTCACTCTCACACACACTCTTTTTCTCTCTCAAACCATGAGGCGACACTGGCACATGAGTACACGTGGTAACTGGGCGTCAAGCGAGGTGACTTGGTGGTGAGGCGAGTAGGCAAGGATAGCTCATGAACTCCGACTTGGCCTTGGCAACAACGCGTTATAGGCGTCGGTGCATTGGCTAGGAGGTAGACGCAAGGCAGCAAGTGGGCGGCAGAGAGCACCAAGCGGGATGTTGCCGAGCTACCTGGGAGCGGGGCTCCTAGGGAGGGAGCACATGACGACGACAAGGCCATCGAGGTCAGCGAGGCATGCGCATGCTACGCACGTCAAGAGCAGCACAAGTGCATCCCCATTCTCCACTTCCTAAGTCCTACATCCCAAATTCTCAGTTCAACAAATTTTTCTTAATTATTTTGTAGTTTCTCTAGATTATTTGAGATATTGTCTCTAGTACAAACAATTTGAACCTTGATCTTTATCTTTTTTTTTACCACCGTGGATCTTTAATTTTTTCCCCTGAACATTAGTTTATTAACTTCGAACACCCGTCCTAAAGATCCTGACTAGGCCTCCTACAGTACTAATACTGAAGTAAGGTGCTGTACGTAACAGTGGAAGCTGTGTATATATACTAGCTAGCTCGGCAAATTAAGCTGGGCGCACGTGTGAGTCATCCTTGCATCGGTACGCGGCGGGCACGTGCGTGCTGCATGGGTGCGCGAAGCGGCCAGGGAGGTAGGCGACGGCGCAAACGACACGAAATGGAATATTGTTCGTGGATTGCATGCCTCCAACCTGCTTCCATTTGCCCGCATATATCTGTGTCTCCTACTCTCCTCTCCTGCAATTAAAGACGATGTGTACTGCTACCGCTAGTAGTTTAATTAGTAAAACGAGCAGGAGAGAAATAAATCAAAGGAACCCCTCGCTTGCTTCCCATACACATGCATATATATAAATAAGTACGGTACATGACTCGTACATACGTTGGTAGCTAGTAATCTTCCGGGTCTTTATAAGCACGCTATATTCAATAATCTTGCTGTGGTGCATGGGTATATGTAAGGTCGTATATTCGTTTCTAGTGATACGTACATGTACATGACTCGTGCACATATTGGGTGCATTCTGATGTCATATATATCTATCTATTATATTGTTAAAGCGATAAAAAAGAAGGCATCACGTTCGCTCTTAAGGGCTAGAAATTTTCACATTAATCGATGAAAAAAGATAAACATCCACACCGTTGATTATGGTGGGTCCAGATTATAACGATCTAGATTAAAGGAAAGAGTCTATGTCAGGTACAATATAGAAATAAGAGTCCATCTCAAGTATAGCGTAAAAATAACTGAATTTCGGAATAAAAAATAAAATAAAATTAGCAACTTAATTTTGATACTAATTTCTAAGTAAAATCACTAGATAAACATAACTCGGAATAAATATAAAAAATTTAGTACACAAATTCCAACAAAAAATAACTGAAATTAATACAAAATATTTTTTGATTAATATATGAATTCCAACAAAAATACCTAGAATTAGGAAATAAAAATAAAATAAGAAATAATTCTGAAATAAAAATAAAATAAGAAATTTGATTTCAATATGAATCCCAAAATAAAAACTCTAATAATTGTAATTGAGAATAATTTTTATAAAAAATCAAGCAATTGGATTAGTATACAAATTCCAACAAAAATAATTAAAATTTGGGATAAAAATAAAAAGAAAATTTGCAATTTGATTTCCATATAAATTCAAAAGTAAAATATTTAAATAACTAAAATTCAACACAAAAAATAAAATAACATTATCAATTTGATTTACATACGAATTCCTAGGTAAAATCCTAAATAAATATAACTAGGAATAAAAATTAAACAAAAATCATAATTGGATTATTGTGCAATTTCAACAAAAAATAAATGCTATTTGGAATAAAAATAATTTAAAATTGTTATTTTGATGCGAATTCCAAATTAAAATCCATAAATAAATTTTATTTGGCATAAAATTAACAATTAGATTAGTATATGAATTCCAACAAAAAATAACTTAAGATAGGAACAAAAAATAAAAGAAAAATTTGAAATTCTATGTCCATACGAATTCCAGAGTAAAAATTCCTGAATAACTAAAATTTTGAATAAATTAAATATAAGTTATAATGAGGATACCACGAATAGTGTTGGATAAGACCACAAAAGCAATGATGTCGATCTATCATACAAGAAGACATTGATCCACAAAGAAATAAAGAGCCACGATAGCGACGACGAAGATAAGAACAATTTTATGCTACTCAGCTTAGTAGTTCCATGAGGACAATGTCGTGCTACTCGCTGGAGCTATCGAAGAGAAAGGCAGGAGCCGAAGGAGCCAAGTGTTGTGACGAAAAGTGGTGAGCATCAGCGTTGTTGAAGAAATCAGTGGCCAAAGAAGCTTGAAGATGGGGAAGCCCTAGCAAAGAGGAGATGAAGGTTTACATTGAAGACGAGCTATCGATGATATGGGGTTATCGCGTAGCTAGGAGCTGCCATCGTTGGTGACACGGCGTCGCCAGCGATGGTGAAAAGATTCTCTATATCGTTAGACAGCGACTAAAGCAAACATATCAACATTAGTGAAGATAGGAGGTCATAACAGTTAGTAAGGAAGCCACATCGTTGAGTTGGACAACGTCGAAGAGGAGCGACCAACATGGTAGAAGAAGACATATACATGCATGCATCCATACGAATATAACACTACTACAGAAATGCTAATACTGGACGCCTGATCACAGACGGTTCATCGAAACCGTCTGTATTAAACACAATCTCAGAAGGTTTTTGTTACCCACCGCGTGTTATTCTCGCGCTAAAACCGCTGCAGTGAAGATGTCATATCACGACGGTTCATGTTTGGAACCGTCAGTGATACTTCACGAGCGGTTCAAACATGAACCGTCTGTGATGTTACACAATATCACGAGCGGTTTGTTTAGAACCGTCGTGATACTTCACGACGGTTCCAAACATGAACCGTCGTGATATTGCCCAATATCACGAGCGGGTTTTGTTAAAACCGTCGTGATAATTAACTCACCACGACGTATATATATAGCTCCGCCTCCCGGCCAAAACAGATATAGTCTTCTTGATCTCCATATCTCTAGGCGCCACGATAGGTCCATCGCCGTTCGCGTGCGGTTTGAGTACATCGCCTCACCTCACCGAGCGGCTGGTCCATTTCGGTTGTATATTGTCGCCGAGAGCTTGCCGCATTGTCGCCTCTGTTCACCGTCGGCGACCACCGCGCCTTGGACCTTCCCGACTTTCATTGACACCTTCCTCGTGATCGAGGTGAGATCTTCAAGCATAAGCATCCTTTAATTTGAGTAGTTTCAGCGCACGCCAAATCGCTAATTCAGCGCCTCCATGGGACATCGTCTGGTCGGTTCGCCTCGGCGAGACCTTAGGGCCGAGAGCCACGACTATATAGCAATGCGATGTCACCCATAAGCCCAGTTTGAGCTTCAAATTAATTAATCCTACTGTTTTTAATCATTTAGTTAATAAACTAACGAGTCTATGACATGTGGGACCGCCATAGATTTTATAAATAAAATCATGAAATAAAAAATGAGTCACTGACAAGTAGGGCCCACATGTAAGTTAATAAAATCCGAAAAAATGAAAAAATGAAAAAATCATAATTAAGCCTCAGAAAATACGCTTTCGAAAGTCATCACCCTTTTATTTATTTTCAGGGTTTTCAATACGAACCGTGTGATGGACCGAAGTTGGATGTACACTGAGAACCGTGTGAGTGAAGAGTACATTAATGGCGTGTCTGCTTTTACAAGAGCTGCCGAGGAGGATATGTTGAATAAGGGGGCGGAATATATGTACTGTCCATGCATTGACTGCGAGAATCTGAAGATGTTTAACAACCGAGCGCAGATCGAAGCACACTTGATTGAAGGGTTTCAAAAGGGTTATACATGTTGGACCGATCCACGGTGAAGAGCATATTATCAGAAGTCAACGATATGCATATTATACAGAAGTCAACGATATGCCGCCGAATGTCGATTGTGGTTCCGATTCGGATAGGCCGCACGATGACAATCTAGATCGGATGCTTGCGATGCGAAGGAAGCGTGATGAGAGGGAGTATGTTCAATTCGGGCGTGATGGAGGACTCGGAGAAACCTTTGTTCCCGGCCGCAAGTCGGAATACACAAGGTTGTCATCCGTGCTTAAACTCTGAAATTGAAGGCAAGCAGCGGTTGGTCCGACAAGAGTTTCACTGAGTTGTTAGGTCTCTTAGCGGACATGCTTTGGGAGAAATGAGTTGCCCAAAACCACCTACAAAGCCAAAAGGTTCTTTGTCCATTGGGAATGGAAGTAGAAAGAATACATGCATGTCCGAACATTGTATCCTCTACCGTAACGAGTATACAAACATGCATGTATGTCGTGTGCAACGCATCCCGATACAAGCGTAAAGCAATCGGATGACGACGAGGAATCGAGGTGAAGAAAGGACCTCTGCTAAGGTGGCGTGGTATCTTCTGTAATTCCCGTTTGAAGCGGTTTTGCGAACCCAAAGAATGCAAAAGCTGCAGTATTGGCACTCGAGGAGGCGTAAGAATGACGGAAAGTTAAGACACCTGCCGATTCCGCCCGGTGGAGAAACATCGATAGGAGGTTTGCAGACTTGATGCGAACCGAGGAATATAAGGTTTGGATTGAGTACAGATGGAATGAATCCTTTCGGTAATATGAGCAATGACATAGCACTTGGCCCGTGGCGCTATGTATCTACAACCTTCCTCCTTGGTTGTGTATGAAGCGGAAGTATATTTTGTTGTCGATACTTATCCAAGGGCGAAGCAACACGGGAATGATATTGATGTGTACCTAGCACCATTGATGGAAGATCTAAAAATCTTGTGGATTGAAGGGAATGCGGTATGGGATGCGTACAAGCGAGAGAACTTCACTTTACGTTCCTTGTTGTTACGCACCATAAATGATTATCCCGCCCTTGCTAATCTGTCGGGCCAAAGTACAAAAGGGCCAAAGCACATACTCCTTTGCTTAGATGATACCCAGTGTGTGTGGTGAATCACTCGCGCAAAACCGTGTACATGCGTCATCGTAGGTTCCTTCGGAGGGCTCACCCATACCGCAGGATGAAGAAACAATTCGACGGAGAGAAGGAGGACAGTTCAGCTCCAAGGCATTTAAGCGGAAAAGAGGTCTATGATATGGTTAAGGATTTAGATGTTGTGCTTGGAAAGGGATGTAAATCGAGGACAAGTAAGAAGAACATGTGGAAGAAGAGATCAATATTTTGGGACTTACCTTATTGGGAGCACCTAGAAGTTCGCCCTTTGCATCGGCGTCATGCATGTAGAAAAGAATGTATGTGACGACTTGATTGGTCTCTTCTTGAACATTCGTGACAAAACAAAAGATGGTGTCAACATGCGGCTTGACTTGGTTGATATGGACATCGGACTGAGTTAGCACCAACAAGGACCGATAAAGGACGAGCGTACCTTCCCCGCTTGTTACACTCTGTCCAAGGCGAGAGAACCGAGCTGTGCGGTGCTTGTATGGCGTGAAAGTTCCGTCCGGTTACTCCGCCAACATGAAGAAACTTGTTTCGATAAAAGATTTGAAGTTAATTGGCATGAAGTCTCATGATTGTCATGTGTTGATGACACAAATGCTCCTGTTGCAATTAGAAGTATTTTGCCGATCAAGGTCAGAGACAATCATGAGGTCTGTGTTATTTTTTAACACAATTGCTCGAGAAGGTCATCGATCTCGAAGGACTAGATGCTCTGCGGGACGAGGTGGTGGCGACACTATGCGATCTTGAGATGTATTTCCCTCCGTCGTTTTTCGATATCATGGTCCATCTCATTGTTCATATTGTGAGGAGATAAAGATGTGCGGGCCCGTGTTCCTCGTAGCATGTACCCGTTCGAGAGGTTCATGGGAATTCTCAAGTCATATGTCTGAAATCGATCTCGGCGAGGGCAACATCGTCGAAGGTTATGCAAGCGAAGAGGTCATTGAGTTACGCCTCGATTACATGGCTCAGTCGAACCGATAGGTGTGCCTCGATCTCGCCATGAGGGGAGGCTCGAGGGTATCGGGACCATCGGAAGGAAAGCAATCACTCCAAATATGGATCGTATGCTCAAGCCCATTTCACGTCTTGCAACACATGGTGAAGTGTCCCGTATATCGACCGGACAAGGGCGTGCTTGACAGCAATGAATCATTGCGGCGGATGTTTGGATCACGAGACAACACAATGAGCGGTTCAACCAATGGTTGAAGGAGCGACTTGCTAGGAGCTCGTCAAGTGATATCTTGACATGGTTGGCAAAAGGGCCAACATTTACGGTTGTAATATGGCGAGGATCGACATAAATGGGTACACATTCTATCGTGAGCTCGGGATATAAAAAGCACTAACGAGCAGCGGTGTCCGCATAGATGCATTCAAGACCGATGGGGTGAGGAGCTCCTACTATGGGCAAATAGAGGAGATATGGGAGCTCGACTCGTGCTTTTCAAGATCCCCTATTTGGTGCCGTTGGGTCCATCTCCCACGGTGAAGGTCGACAAATGCGGCGTCACTACCGTGGACCTCGAGCGTGTCGGATACAAAGGCGAACCGTTCGATCTTGGCTAACCAAGTTGTTCAAGTCTTCTATGTTACCGACCGGCAAATAAGAAGCGCCACGTAGTTCTTCATGGAAAAAGGAGGATTGTCGGAGTTGAGAATGTAGTGGGCGAGGAAGAATACAATCAATTTGACGAGTTGCCTCCTTTCGGAAGCGGCATAAGGGTCGAGGAAGAAGAACATGACGAAACTAGCTACATCTGCGTCGATCATCATGAAGGGCTAATTTTTAAAGATTAATTGAACAATGTGTGTATATGTACTATATACATTCGATGATCATGGTTAATTTTAGTTCATTTGAGTTAATTAATTGATTTGTCTTGTGAAATGGATGTGATTGTTTCTCAAATGAATGTGAATTGGATGTATATACATGTACTTGTTGTCTTTTACGCTTGTTTGAGAGGGCATGGCTAGCATTTCACGAGGCTAGCCAATAAGCGAAACGATCTAGATATTAACCAATACAAAATAATATCACGAGCGGTTTGAACTACGCATCGTCTCACATGTGTATCACAGACGGTTGTTTATCAAATCGTGCATGCTACATATATATCACGAGCGGTTGTTTATTAACACCGCTCGTGATACATCATATATCACGAGCGGTTCTAACTTAGAACCGCTCGTGTTATTATACTATCACGAGCGGTTCTAAATTAGAACCGTCGTGATAATCATATCACGAGCGGTTGTTTATTAAAACCGTGCAGTGATACATCAATATCACGAGCGGTTGTTTATTAAAACCGTCGTGATACATCACATATCACGAGCGGTTCTAAGTTAGAACCGGCTGTGATAGTAATATCCTGAGCGGTTCTAATTTAGAACCGTCTGTGATATCCATCCTATTTACATTCGGACTCTAGCTAGGGTTTGCCGCGCCGCCACTCTCAAGCGATTAAGTTTCTCAACTCCTCTCGCTCCTCCTCCCCGAGCCCGTCGCCACCGTCCTCGACGCCGCCTCCTCGAGCCGGCGCTTCTCCTCCCGATCCGTCGACGCCGCCTCCTCCCCTCCCCGAGCCCGCCGAGCCTCCTCCTTCCTCCCGAGCCGCCTCCGCCCCTCCCCCAGCCGCCGCGCCTCCCCTCGCCCCGCTCTCTGCTCCTCCTCGTCCTTCTCCTCGACGCCCAAAGGTAACCAATGCCGAGTTACCGATCGACCCCCAGGCCCCTTTCCCTAACTATTTCTATCAATAATCTGTCATGATCCTTCATGATAATTGTACTTGTTTTAGGAATTTGTATTTGTTCTAGTCAGTTATTCATATGGTATTTGTTTTGATCGCTCTTTGGAATACATTGCAATGTGGTGTGTTGGGCTTGAGATGAATGCTCTGTGATGATAATAGTCTTGTCTTGAAATTGTTTTGATAATCGGGTTTGTACTTGAGCTCTAATTGGAATGCTTACTCTACATCGAAAGCAATATCAAAATGTTAAATCTTAGCTTTATGCTGATTTCATTTGTTCACATGATGTTCTATTTCTTGTGAAGATGTCTTCCGCTCATTCTTGAGTCAGCGCCGCCTCATGTGTCTGATGATGCACCATCCTCTGGAACAATATCCATCCGCATGTAGAAGAAGAGGAATATCGAAAAGGCCCACGGGCGATTTACCATCACGGAGTCGTCGATGCGGGACCCTATCAATCCTCGCCGAGCAGCGGCCGCATTCCGGAGAATGGTCGGAATAGTTGCACGGGAACGGGTCAAGATCACCTACGATTCGTGGAAGGTGGTGCCCGGACCATTGAAAACCGGCCAGTGTTGACGGAAATTCTTGCATCGTTCGAGATCGGTAGAACTCACGGACTCCGTCGGCGACGACAGCGTTGCTACAAGCGTGCAAAGCGTGGAAGAACTTCAAGAGCACGCTTGTCAAGAACTACGTGGAGAAGGATCTGAAGCCGCCCTTCCACAAGTATCTATTGTTGGAAGAGTCTGGGCGAGTTTGTGGCGAAGAAGACGACAGATGAATTTAAGAGTGAAAGTGCGGCGCTACGGCCCTCGAGCAAAAACAAGCACCCCACGGACTCGGCACGGCTGGTATGCGGGTAAAGCCCCGATATGGAGGATCAGAACAGCGAAAGCGGTTTGAATCTCTCCTGCTATTTCGAGATCAGCGATGTGCGCTACCGACGGTGGTTATTTGCGAGGTTAGCTATTCGACCTCGGGAAGTGTACTTTCCAAACCCGAAGACCGTGAAGTGTCCCAGCGCTGGTAAGATATCGAACTACCTAGTTTGTAATTACTCCATAACTTCATAGGAAGTGAAATGACATGTCGGGCTATATTGCGAGATAACGCTGAGTGCACAATCTTCCCAAGGCTCATTCAGAGATAGGGAGAAAGATATACTCTCTGCGGCCCTAGGAAGCAAGTGAGCATCCGGTCGCACGAGAGGTATTTGGTGTTTTTGTTACATGGGAACAATGGTTCCAAGCGGACGAGAGGATCGTCTCGGAGTAGGAGGAGAGCCAAAGCCGAGCACGATGCAAAGCTACGAGAGGATCTTCGTGCATCCTCGAGATGAGCTCACTTGAAAAAATCGAGCGGAGGTCGGTGAAAAGTCGATCAATCCTTTGAGGAAAGGATTAGTGCGTTCGAGCAAAAGCGAGAAGAGACTTTTGAGGAAAGGATTAGGGATTGCAAATGCCAAGTCGGTTGGAAGCCCTGCCCTACTATACCGCTAGCTAGCCCCCCAAACATCCGAGTAGCTGGCGTTCAACCCTAACCCTACCACAATAGGTGATGTGATTTTCCGTCGATGACATCCGGTAATAATTATTATCTCGGAATGCTCAATCCATTCATAAGCTGTTGGAGTAGCTAATTTTGTACCGTTATATGCGTAGGTGGCTCTGGTGCAAGCTCAAGTGAGATATGTCTCTGTTGCCTAGATCTTTGCTTGGGGCGGTGTATCCATCGATGTCGGAGCTTTGGTGCACAGTGCAAATCTAGCTCGGGTTTCGCAAAAGTGAATGTGGGCGGTGTTTGTGCCAATTTCGAGGCCGCCCCAATGAAAATTCCCCCAAGCGATGAGGTCATGACTCTAGGGCAAGCCGTTGGAACATTCATCCGATGGCCCAAGGAGGACATCCGCTGGAGCTACTGCTCGGTGTCAACTTCACGGAATGTCTGCAGCGGCATCAAGTCCACGGACTTGGCGCACCGCTTCTGACTTGACATGGCAAGGGCCCGCTGCATCACATGCATCTACACCTCGTGCTCGATCGACTCTTGTGAAGTCGACCTATACAAAGCGAGGCAGCAAGGGCAAGGGCAAATCGAAGACGATCGAGTCTTCTCCTGATATCCCCTTCTTGCCGTTGGCCCGGAAATACAAGCCAGGCGAGCCGTTGCTCGAGAAGTTAGACAGCCCTACCCTAGGACTGGATTGCACGGAATTGCATGCATGGTACATGGAACAGTCCAACAAGCCGGTTGATCAACGATGCTCGGGTGTCACCGTCAAGTTCAAGGAGCATCATTTTAACCACGTGTATCAAGACGCTGTCTTCACGGTGACCTTCGACGACTTGTTACGTCTCTTCAACCTCGGCGAGCTCGGCGTCTCAATCATACGATCTTTGAATCGTAAGTGTGTACAATCACGGTCAATGTTAGTGTAATATCGATAAATATTATATATAACTCCTAGCTTTTGTATAATAGATACATGATCGTGAAGCGAAAGAAGGAAATCACCGGTAGGTTTCCTCGACCCACACGTTGTCTCCGAGCAAAGCATCACGGCGAATGCAACATTAAATCGAGAATTACGTTATAGATTTTTCATGGCTCACCGCAACAAGGAATTCATACTTTTGCCCTACAACCGTAAGTAAGTAGTGTTGCACTCTGGCTATATAATGTTGATTTGTACTTTATAAGCAACACGAACTTAGGTTTAATGACCATCTTGACATACTGTGTAGGTTCCATTGGATTCTAATTGTAATTATACCAAAAGCGAAATCGTAATATACCTAGATTCCCTCAGAGGGCCAGTCACAACTTCACGACTATCAGGAGTTTAATCATCGGTAAACACATTTCCTCCATAGAAACTCTATTGTAGTCTTTCCTTCCTTTGCAATGGCTAAGGCTAACTTCTTGGAGTCACGAGGGTGTTCGACGTGTTACATGCTAGAGGATGGAATATCAAGGGAAGGACGCCGCAACATGATCAAACATTCCGGTACTTGCTAGCTAGTACACATTAATCCTATATAACACTTCGTAGCAATGCCTCTTGAACTAACCAATTCTATTTTTGCGGTGCCACCGGAAGCCGGCCGCATAGCGTCTGTGGATACTATGTTTGCCACAACATGCAACTACTAAATCGGTTCGCGATCACCAATGATCCTCGGGTTTGTCAATCTTTCAACAATTATTTCATATATACTTACCAATTTATATAAGCCCGAATTTAACCTTCATATCGACAAAGTTGCAAACATCATTGAAGCTGCGTTGGAGCAGAGCGAGCTCATAAAAATTCGATCACACCTTGCGGCATTCTGAGCAGACGGTCATAAATCCAAATGGGAGTTTCCACGGTGTAGCAGATTGAACTTGATTGAGATAGATTGAACATAATGGTACATGTGTGTAAATTAATGTACATTAATGGTTAATTTTAGTTAATTGATTTGTGAATTGGATGTGTGCTTGTTTCGAAATGAATGCAATTTTGATGTGCTTACGAAATGAATGAGAATTGGATGTGCTTGTTTGAGAGGGCATGGCTAGCATTTCTGAGGCTAGCTAATAAGCGAAATAGATTAAGCAATGCAAAAGACTACCCACAGGCGGTGCAGTAGATGAAACAAATCAGTGATAATCGATCACCTGACGATGCAGTAGATGAAACCGTGCGTGATGATCGACTACCACAGACGATTCGTATATGAAACCGCTCGTGATAGTGAACTATCACGAGCGGTTTCATATACGCATCGTGCGTGGTAGTCTACTATCACGACGGTTTTATCTGACCGTCTGTGGTAGTCAATATCACATACGGTTTTATCTACGGACCGTGCGTGGTAATCGACTATCACGACGGTTTTATCTACGGACCGTGCGTGGTAGTCGAATATCACGACGGTTTTATCTACGGGCCGTGCGTGGTAGATCACTATCACGAGCGGTTTTATCTGACGCATCGTGCCTGGTAGTTCACTATCACGCAGCGGTTGCATCTACTGCACCGCCTGCGTGATAGTATATTATTCTGAGCGGTTCGAGAACCGCTCGTGATGACCATTAGCATTCTTGACCCATAAACTCGGGCGGCTCACGGAACCGCTCGTGATGGCGTTACGAACCGTCTGTAAAGCCTTTTACGTAGTAGTGTAAACACGAGTTCATAAACAAAGGAGCAAAGAGCTCAGAGTAGGGATGGCGTAACAGTAAGGAATAACCTCGGGGCCACCAGAGAGAGTGCGAAGGGTGTCCTCAGCAAGGATTAGCGACATTTGCATGTATGCGTGTTGATGTCACAACGGTTAGTATTAAACAATAATTGGAGAGAAGTAGAAGATAACCATGTGATAGAGTATTGCATCGGAAGGGATAGCAGCTGAGAGATATCGATCAAGAATTGGGCTTGCTGTTGACGATTGAAGCAGAAAAACTGTGGCGGGGAGAAGAGATAGAAGACACACGGTTCGGTAGGGCAACCGACGAGAGGGAAGATAAGTTCAAGGTAGGTCACCTATGGTGCATCGGTGTATACGAGGGCAAGGTACTCTAATATCATGTAAACTAATAAGATAATTTGTTGTATATATAATCAAGGTATTGCTTGAGATTAACAGAGGTACGTGTGCATGCAAATATTTTGGAAAAGAGTAACCAGTGGAGAAAAAATGAGAGCATGCAGCTACATGATGCATACATGATGGAGAGTTGTTAATTTATTATGCTAGAGATTTTCTTCCATCAAAATTCATACATCAGTTACGTTCCCCAAGTTGTGTTTTTCTTCAAGTTTCTATTGTCATTTCTAATATTTATGATATCTTGAAAATCTAAATAGCTACGAGATACGTAAATATATTCTTAAGTATCTAAGTTATATCATTTGACATTAAAAATTTTTAAAAAAATCTAGCAGCAAGAAATCATGAGACACACCGCTAGTATATGTGTGTGTGTGTGAGAGAGAGAGATACTATAATTGATTACTCCGTCTGTCCACAAATATGTCGTTTTTAACTTTTTATTGTCTCCAACGCAAGACTTTATCTATGATTTTGTATCATAATATCTAGCAAAAACAATAAAACAATAATATTATGAAAGCATTTTGCAAGACTAGTCCAATGGCATTATTTTCGTATAGTCAATTTATATACATGTTATTTCAACACGTTGACCGCATAGATCTCACAACAACTTGAATTTGTGGAGGGAGATAGTATTATATGCAAGCGTGCATAAACCATAAGTTTGATGTTAAATAATGCATTATACCGGTCAGTAAAGTGATTAATTTCCATGAAGTTAGTTTTAGGGGATTAATTTGCTATTAAATACGCAAGTGTTTCTTCTCTTGTTTTACTTGTCTGCTTCAATATAGCTCCCACACATCTTGGAGCTGCTCCAAAGTGGTAGCTACTCCAATTAAAATTTGGGTTGTTTCTTAATTTGCACACAAATTAGTATAGTTGACGCAAAGGGTTTATAAAATTTGTCGCGTGCGGCATTGATCATAGTTAAGATGAGTAACTTGCGTTGGAGTCAAATTCACGGCAGGCAAAGTTGTCAGCGACTGCCCATGCAGGGACATACACATACACACACATATATGCCGGCATGCAGCAAAACACGTACGTACGTACGGCATGCATGGAGTCCTCATCTTTTGTCTCTTGCTATCGCAAGGCCTTCCTTAACCAACTGTTAATTTGGACATGCACGTCAAGACGACTAGTAGTTTACCATCCCATGGCTTTCTGTACGTACGTATGTATAATAATATCATAGGATTGTCTATTTATAAGGTGACTAAATTTTTTTAAGCATAAGTTATATTTTTTATCTATTAGATTAACATTCAATCACATAGCACATCAATCCCTACATAAATCCAATAGTCACAAAAATTAATTTAAACTTTAAAAAAATTCAGACGACTTAGAAATAGCAAATCCTTAATATCATTGCCAAACAACTTAGTTTGTTAGTATGTACGTATGAGAGCAGTGCAAATCCTTATGGACCGACCTCAAATTCAAACACGTCTGCAATATTGCAGGTGCCATTATACTGCACACATGCATCTGGCGTACGTACATACGCTATAGCTACAATGATACATGCATAGAGATGCAAAATTGCGTCATTTAAACTGACCGGATCGATGCTAGCTAGCTGCTGGTTTAAGGCTTCAAAGTTCAAACTACGAGAACCGAGCTTCGGCTCAGTAGTGCGGCTGCAGTAGGGATAGCCACTACTACAGAAAAGATTTTTACAGACGGTTCAAAAACGTCATCACAGACGGTTTCGTGAGCCGTCTGAGTTTATGGGTCAGCAATACATGAGGTCATCACAGACGGTTTTCGAACCGTCTGTAATATATACTATCACAGACGGTCTGTAGATGAAACCGTCTGTGGTAGTCCACTATCACAGATGGTCAAACCGTGCGTGATAGTCGACTACCATGCGATGCGTAGATGAAACCGTCGTGGTAGTCCACTATCACGAGCGGTTTGACCGTGCGTGATAGTGATCTACCGAGCGGTTTCATCTCTGCATCGTCTATATGGTAGACTATCCTGACGGTTTCATCTACAGACCGTTTGTGGTAGTCTTTTGCATTATTAAATTTATTTCTGTTTATTGGCTAGCCTCAGGAAATGCTAGCCATGCCCTCTAAAACAAGCACATCCAATTCACATTCATTTCAGAAGCACATCAAAATTGCATTCATTTCAGAAACAAGCACATCCAATTCACAAATCAATTAACTTTAACCATTAATGTACATTAATTTACACACATGTACCATTAAGTTCAATCTATCCCAATCAAGTTCAATCTATCCCAATCAAGTTCAATCTACACTGTGGAAACTCCCATCTGGATTTATGACATGTCTGTTCAGGAATGACGCAAGGTATGATCGAACTTTTATGAGCTCGCTCTGTTCCAACGCAGTTTCGTCGATGGTCGCAACCTGTCGATAGGAATATTAAATTCGTGCTTATATAAATTGGTAAGTATATATGAAATAATTGTTGAAAGATTGGCAAACCTGAGGATCATTGGTGATCGCGGAACCGATGAGTAGTTGCATGTTGTGGCAAACATAGTATCCACAGACGTTGCGGCCCAGCGGCTGCTGGTGGCACTACAAAAATAGAATTAGTTAGTTCGAGAAGCATTACTACGAAGTGTTATATATGATTAATGTGTACTAGCTAGCAAGTACCGGGAATTTTTTATCATGTGACAGCGTCCTTCCCTCGATATTCCATCCTCTAGCATGTAACACGTCGAACACCCTACGTGACTCCAAGAAGTTAGCCTTAGCCATTGCAAAGGAAGGAAAGACTACAATAGAGTTTCTATGGAGGAAATGTGTTTACCTGATGATTAAATTCCGGATAATTGTGAAGTTGTGAGTGGTCCTCTATAGGGAATCTAGGTATATTACGTATTTTCGTTTTGGTATAATTACAATTAGAATCCAGTGGTAGCTACACAGGTATGTCAGCATGGTCATTAAACCTAAGTTTGTGTTGCTTATAAAGTACAAATCAACAAGTATAGGCAGTAGTGCAACACTTACTTCTGGCTTTAGGGCAAAAGTATGAATTCCTTGTTGCGGCGAGCCATGAAAAAATCTATAACGTAATTCTCGACGAATGTTGCATTCGTCGTGATGCTTTGCTCGGAGACAATGTGTGGGTCGAGGAAACCTACCGGTGATTTCCTTCTTTCGGCTTCAGAGATCATGTATCTATTATACAAAAGCAAGGAGTTATAAATAACATTTAACGGTATTACACGAACATTGACCGTGATTGTACACACTTACAGTGTCCAGCATCGTATGAGTGGGACGTCGAGCTCGTCGAGGTTGAAGAGATAGAACAAGTCGTCAAAGGTCACCGTGAAGACAGCATCTTGATGCACGTGGTTAAAATGATCCTCCTTGAACTTGACGGTGAAACCCGAGCGTCGTTAATCAACCGGCTTGTTCGACTATTCTATGTACCATGTATGCAATTCCGTGCAATCCAGTCCTAGGGTAGGGCTGTCTAACTTCTCAAGCAACGGGTCGCCTAGCTTGAATTTCTGGGCCAACGGCAAGAAGGGGATATCAGGAGAGGAGTCGATCGTCTTCGATTTGCCCTTGCCCTTACTGCCTCGCTTTGTATAGGTCGACTTCACAAGAGTCGACTGAGCACGAGGTGTAGATGCATGTGATGCTGGCGGGCCCTTGTCGTGTCGGTCAGTAGCCGGTGCGGCCAGTCCGTGGACTTGATGCCATTGCAGACATTCCGTGAAGTTGACATCGGGCGGTAGCTCCGTGCGGATGTCACTACTACAAAACAAAGCTATAGTAGACGCCCCATCACGCAGCGGTTCCTTTGGAACCGCTCGTGTTGGGTCGTCCGAACTGCGGGTGGCGCGGGTCGACTATCACAGACGGTATTTTTAGACCCGTGCGCGATAGTCATCTATCACTGACGGTTGATGAATAGAACCGTCAGGAATTATCCTGCACGGTTCTATTAACAAATCGCTCGTGATAATCCTCAATCACTGAGCGGTTTTAGGTTACAACCGTCAGGTACTATCCTGAGCGGTTCTTATGTAGAGCCATCGTGATAGTTGAGTTATCCTGACGGTTCTTAATAAGAACCGCTCAGTGATATCCTCGCCATTGCCATTGTGTGGTTCATCGCCTTGACCGCTGTGTCTCTTCATCAAGCGCCGCATTGCCTCTCGCCCTTTGCCGCTTTGGAGCAACCCGGCCCCCTGCCGCTGGCTCCACTTAGATCTGCTCCAACATACCTGCTGCTCCTCCCTAGGCGCCACACTTCAGAACCGATGGGATGAGGAGCTCCTACTATGGGCAAATAGATATAGTAACTTCACCTCCAAACGTTTTTTTTCATTTTGGAATTTTTCATATATATAGCCAAACAACGTGGCCAGTCGCTTACAAAAAGATTAAAAAACTAGAAACCTATCTAGTGGTGGAGGTAGGCTGCTAT
The DNA here is from genome assembly GCA_036346405.1 of Phyllostachys edulis. Taxonomy (NCBI): domain Eukaryota; kingdom Viridiplantae; phylum Streptophyta; class Magnoliopsida; order Poales; family Poaceae; genus Phyllostachys; species Phyllostachys edulis. Next base: position 105,741,028 of record CM070546.1, read on the forward strand.
CTCCGTCTTCAATACTTTGTAGGCGGCGGCATCGGGGGCGGACGGTTCATGATCGAACGAAGCTGAAATCGTCCACCACGACGACTCGCTCGAAAGTGTCTTCTGAAGACCCTCGGATTGTTGAACCAAGAAGAATTGAGCCCATAGGCTGTCTTCTCTTGCTTGAGGGTCTCGGCACCGGTCGACTCGATCGCTTTCTTTGCCTCGATTCGCAGCCCAAGTGACGGCAAGCCTCACGAGACGTGCAACTTCGTTTTGGAGGACCACGTCGACGACGCGGTAAACTCGCCGAAAGTGGGAGATCACCCGGAAGACACAGCGGAGGAGGATGTCAAGATGGCGGAAGGTGGCCATCACCCGCTCCGGCAAATTCTCGAACAGAGGAGTGAAGACATTGTTGAAATAGTGTTCTTCCGCAGCATGATTCAACGTCTGTGAGAGGTGCGTGTCGTAAGAGGAGGCAGCCATTTGTTTTTGTAGAGAAAGGGGATCAAGGAGGTTGTGTGAAATACATTGTAGAAGGGACACATCTATATATAGAACAAGTTCTAAAGCCGAACAGAGACGAAGAGATATTTGGGGAGTCAGAGCGGCGTTGGAAAATGAAGAGATGAAGCCGCCGTGTGATCGTGAGACGAAGAGACATGCGGGAAAATGAAGACGAAGAGACACGCGGGAAAATGAAGAGAGTTATCACGAGCGGTTCCGTAGTATAACCGTCGTGAAAAGGAATCCTGAGCGGTTCTATTTAAAACCGTCGTGATACGTTCATATCACGAGCGGTTCTATAATAGAACCGCTCAGGATATCGTCCATATCACGCAGCGGTTATATTATAGAACCGTCGTGATATTATTATCCTGACGGTTCTCGCCGAAACCGTCGTGATATACTTTTTATAAGGCGAAACGCTAGGGTTTTGCTCTCACTTGTCACTTCCTCTCCGCGCCCTTAGGCTCTCGCGCGCTCGTTCGCCTCCTCTAGGGTTTAGGGCTGCTTGGTAGTTCACCGCCAACTATGACCTCGGCGCCGCCGCCCGACATTGGCGCCCCGACCTCGGTGCCGCCGCCCCGACCTCGGCGCCTTCAACCTCGGTGCCGCCGCCCGACCTCGGTGCCCCGACCTCGGCGCCGCCGACCTCGGTGCCGCCTCGACCTCGGCGCCCGTTCACCTCCCGGCCAGAAGCCCGGCGTCGCCGTCTCCGACCTCGACGCCGCCGTCCTCCTCCCCGTGTCGGCCTTCTCCCCGCACCGTCCTCCTCCCTCTGCACCGGCCTTCTCCCCGCGCCGTCCTCCTCCCCGTGTCGGCCTCCTCCTTGTTCTTGTGCGGCATCCTCTCTGTGAGTTTTGCTCCTTTGTGGCAGTTCGGCTTTGTTGAAAGCTAGTTATTCTGATTCTTCATGTTCAGTTCTATTGAGAGTATTTAGTTTTCGTTGGTAATCTAATGACTAGTTTGTGATTCTTCTAGTAGTCTGTATGAGCTCATTCAACTTTTCATTTGCCATCTGTTTTTGTGCATGCTTGAATCTGTTTTTGTGCATGCTTGAATCATTTTCACACAATTGAGATCATTTGACAGTTAAGCAAAGTATTGTTTAGAGCTCATAGTTTGAATTTATATTATCATATTCATTTAATGAAGAGTATAGACAATAGGATTGAGATGGCAAAGACTTGTTCTTTAGCTACTCTCTTACGAGAGCACATAATATCATCAATCAATATGTTGGAATAGTGTGCGTGCAATCGTTAATCTCTAGACCTTTTATTGGTGAGAGTTTAATCGAGGCGGTTCTTATTAAGAACCGTCTGTGATTCCTTTGCATTTCCTTAGAGAAGCTGGTGGATTAAGGATTGTTAAATTCTTTAGGAATTATGCTTTAATGCTAATTAATTTTGTCGGGATTAATTCTGAAATTTTGCTTGATTCTATTTTGTTTCTATGTCTTTATTAAAGGCTAGTCTTCTGTACATGAAGCATTAAACCTTTGCTTAGCATTTTCTTCGTCGATCCTGACACACTTGAGTGTACCTTTGCTTCATGCCAATCCTCCACGGCATGAAGCAAATGGTACACTCCAGTGTGTCGGGCTTGATGAAGTAGGCTTAGGCAAAGATAGGCTCGGGCAAAAGATTTGTATCACTAGTTTCTATCTATACAATGATCACAAGAGAAGCTAGTGGATTAAGGAGTGTTAGAATAGGAGCAGGGAGGCGGTGAGCCCTAGAGCATTAAATCTTTGCTTAGCATTTTCTTCGTCGATCCTGACACACTTGAGTGTACCTTTGCTTCGTGCCAATCCTCCACAGCACAACGCAAATGGTACACTCCAGTGTGTCAACTTTTCATTTGCCATCTTCATCTCTATAGTCAACCTCTGTACTTCTTCCCGAGATTAATTGTTTCATATTTATCTTTGGAATGTTAGTAGTCCAGATGAGCTCATTCAACTTTTCATTTGCCATCTTGATCTCTATAGTCAACCTCTGTACTTCTTCCCGAGAGCAAGTAAGTGAGATGGCAGAGGCACTGTCTTCGCCTTGGTCACCGACGCCTTGCAGATGGAAGAGGCGCCGACGAGGCCGCCAACACCGAGCCCGCAGATGGAAGAGGCACCGACGAGGCCGCCGACACCGACGCCCGCGGATGGAAGAGGCGCCGACGAGGCCGCCGCCACCGCCGGCAGTAATGACACTAAGCGAGATGGCAGAGGACAATCGAAAATGCCTACGGCCGATTGGTCATCACGGAGGTCAGTGACTTTGGGGTCCCTCTGAGTCCCAAGAGATCAGCGGCGAGATTCCGGACCATCTGCGGGATACTTGCAAGGGAACGGGTCCTCATTACCACACCAAGGTGGAAGGACCTGATAAAAGAAGCGAAAGGCGCGCTGTGGACAGAACTTTCAGAGAAGTTCACTATTCCAGAAGCACATGTGGCACGCATGCGACGGACGGCGATGCTCACGATGGGTAAATCGTGGAGGACCTTCAAGAGCATTCTTGTCACGGCACGTGAACACGGGTCGACGCCTTCAGCAAAGTCTGATTCTTGACGGGAAGCATGGGACACCTTTGTGGCTATGAAAACGACGGCGAATTTAAGGAGCAAAGTGCGGCGCACAAAGCTCTCCATACATGAAACACTCACCAAGACAGACTTCGGCACCGCTGGCACGGGTAAATACGAGGAATGGGCGGCGGAGAAGGAGAACCCGTTTCGATGTCACAGACCGCGCTCCCTAATTGGTTAAAAGCGAGGGCAAAAGTCTCGTCTTGGGCAAAGACATCTCCTTCACAAACCCAGCAGAGACCGAAGTGTCCCAAGCGTGTGGTAAATATGTCGAACTACTAAGTTGTTAATAAGTCTATAACTTCATAGTGCCTATAATAACGTGATGACCTCTTGTAGCGTGACTTGACTGCCCAAGCTTCCCAAGGCTCCTTCCATGCGATAGGAGAAGGATATACTATCTACGGCCTTGGGAAACAAGGAGCACCCGGTCGCACACGAGGCCTTGGGGTTAACGTACCTTGGAGTCATGGATTCATGGACGACTCATCGCACGTATAGGACTAGGAAGAGATCCAAGGCGAGCACGACAACGGTTGGTACAGATGATTACTAACCAATTTCAAGTATAGATGACAACATTGCGAGTCAAATAGATATACTCATGAGCACGTGATGCAAGCCGCCCCGCTAATTCGGGAGGCGATCCTCCACGACGTCGGATGGCGTCGCGTCGCAAGATAATTGTGAACATGACGACGTCCGACACCGATAGATGATATCAAGGTAACGTACATCTATGGAATGCACCAAAGATAGACCTATATGACGCCTTAGCTAATTGCGTATCGTTTTGTAGGAGCCGACGCCCTGTAAGCTCTAAGTGAGGATGGATGGGTCCCTTTGTATTGAGGCTGCGCAGGGGATGGTGTATCCATACGAGGAAGGGGCAAGGCTGACCACGGTGCCGGTGGCGCACGGTTACACTAGGGTCCAGGTGGATATGGTACATGTCAATTTCCGAGCCATCCCGCTGAAGATTTGCCCGAACGAAGAGATCACAACACTAGGGGATGCCATCCTCTCTTTTATCCAGTGGCCCAAGAAGGACATCGCCATGGACCCAGCAGTGCTGCGATCTGGACACGACCATTCCTCTCCAACGGGACCCTCGATGACTCCACCTCATGTTTCACCTCAAAAGGCCACCTCTTCGATTCCCGTGGAGAAGGCGCCGAAGGAACAACAAAAGCATGTCGACGTATCGGTTCCCGAGTCGTCTCACAAAAAGACGCTGCCAATCGCTAAGGCCAAATCGAAATCAACGAACGTTAAGGCGCCTCCCAAGTCCGGGAAGTCCGGGAAGTCCGCGATACCCGGGAACTACATCATCGGAAAACCGTTGTGCTCGATGCAGTATTGATGCACGCTGGATATGTTTGTCAGGCTTTGCATGCCTGGTATTTGAACAAGACCCAAAAGAAGGGTTGCGATACTGGAATCACCGTCAGATACGAGGACAAGCATTTCTTCAACGGGACGAGGTACTTCGTCGTGGGCTTCAACGACTTATATGAACTATTCAACCTCGTTGGCCTCGACGTCTCGCTTCTACGATGTTGGACACTGTAAGTGCATACAATCAAGTTCTACATTCATGTAATACCGATAAATATCACAACTCATTGCTTATGTATAGATACATGCTGAAAAATGTCCGAGAATGGAAAGAACCGGTGGGTTTCCTCGACCCACATGTGGTATCATTGCAAACCATCCAACAAGACTCATCCTTCGTCGAGAAATACATAACGAGGTCATTGCTTCGTCGCATTTAACATGAAGTACATAGTGGTGCCCTACAACCGAGGGTAAGTGTCACTACTTGCTATACAAATTTTATTTGTACTTTATACTGCAACCACTAACTTAGGTTTAATGACTATAGCGACATACATGAGTAGGTACCATGGATCCTTTTAGTTATTATACCCAAGAGGAACCATGTGATATACCTTGATTCCCTAAACCGCAACAAGCACGACTTGACAAAGATTCTAAGAGGAATACTCGAGAGGTATGCTCATTTCCTCCTTACATAACTCTATTGTAGTCTTCATTCGCTTGAAATGGCCGAGGATAACTTTTTGAATCATGTAGGTCGCTCATCAATTATGTTGCCAACAAAGGAATATGGAAAGAGCGCCTAACTAACACACGGGATGGATTTTCAGTGCACGCGCTACAACACGATAATCCTATATCATACTTCATAATAACGCGTCTCGAATCGACTATACCTATATATGTAATTCTATTTTTGCAAAGGTCCGCAAAGAAAAAGATGATGAGTTATGTGCAATCTCGTGCGCTATCATATCGACTAATCCTTAGAGCTAGGAAGAAGGATCTTGAGGTTGTCAATCTCAAATAATTATTTCCTAATTATAAATTTAAATATATATATATAGCTTACCACTTTACTCTTAATTGGTAGCGATCGGTCTTGGATTTACAATGTGATTCACTCGTTGAAGAGATCAAGGACATTCGAGGAAGCTCGCACCTTTATCAACACGTAAATCATTAACGACAATGGAGAGTTTCACTCCGTCGCCAACCGAGAGCATCACCCCGCCGACACCTCTCATCCTAAACAATTGTAATCCAGTTGTAACTATAGCGACAATACTTGAACAAATGTGATCTTTTGTAATTTATTTTGAGTAATGATCACTTTGAGTTGTCAACAATTGATTATCTCTAATGAATCTGTTTTTGTACATGCTTGAATATGTTTTTGTGCATGCTTGTTTTCAGAGGGCATGGCTAGCAATTCCTGAGGCTAGCCAGGAAAACAGCAAAATTGTGGTCAGGGGTATGAGCTATCACAGACGGTTTCTACTAAAAATCGTCTGTGATACGAGAATATCACAGACGGTTATCAAAACAAACCGTCTGTGATCGGAGAATATCACAGACGGTTCTAAACAAAAGCCGTCTGTGGTATTCACAAATCATAGACGGTTTTTATTTAGAACCGTCAGTGATATTCTCCGATCACAGACGGTTTTTAATCCAAACTGTCTGTGATACTAGCCTTCACAGACGGTTTTTTAGTAAAACCGGCGATTTTTAGTAAAACGTTTTTACCTCGTGATAATATCTCGTTATCACGCATCAACAAACATAGACGGTTCGAAATCGTTCGTGGCATTTCGCCCAACCGTGCGTGATGTGGCTTCCTGTAGTAGTGTGTCCTCCTTAGGCCACTGGATGAATGTTCCAACGGCTTGCCCTCGAGTCATGACCTCATCGTTTGGGGGAATTTTCAACGGGACGGCCTCGAAATTGGCACAAACACCGTCCACATTCACTTTTGCGAAACCCGGCGCTAGATTTGCACCGTGCACCAAAGCTTCGACATCGGATGAATACACCTGGCCCCAAGCAGCATCTAGGGCAACAGAGACATATCTCACTTGGCGCTTGCACTTCATAGCCACCTACGTACATAACGATACAAAATTAGCTACTCCAACAGGCTTATCAATGGATCGAGCATTCCAGAGATAATAATTATTACCTAGATGTCATCGACGGGAAATCTGTCGTCACCTATTGGGGTAGGGTTAGAGTTGGACGCGCAGCTACTCGGAAGTTTGGAGGTGGCTAGCCTGATGAAGGCGAGGGCTTGCAACTGATTTGGGAGTTGCAATCCCCTAATCCTTTCCTCAAAGGTCTCTATCTGCTTTTGCTCAGATGCACGAATCTCCAATCTGAGGGATTGAGTGACCTCATGCCTGATTTTTTTCAGTGACCTCCTCTCTGATTTTTTTAATGAGCTCATCTCTGAGGGATGCACGAAGATCCTCTCGTAGCTTTGCATCGCGCGGCTTTGGCTCTCTTCCTACTCGAGACGATCCGAGTCCGCTTGGAACCATTGTTCCCATGTAACAAAACACGGCGCCTCTCGTGCAACCCGGATGCTCACTGTTTCCTAGGGCCGCAGAGAGTATATCTTTCTCCCTGTCTGCCTGGAATGAGCCTTGGAAGATTGTGCGTTATCTGCAATAGCCCGATATGTCATTTCACTTCCTATGAAGTTATGGAGTAATTACAAACTAGGTAATTCGATATCTTACGGTATTTGGGACACTTCACGGTCTTCGGGTTTGGAAAGTACACTTTCAGAGACCCAATACATAACCTCGCAAATAACCACTGTCGGGAGCGCACATCAGTGATCTCGGGAAATAGCGGGGAGACATTCGAACAGCTTGACTGCTGTTCCTGATCCCTCCATATCGGGGCTTTACCCGCATACCCGCCGTGCCGAAGTGCGTGGGGTGCTTGTTTTTTTTCTGGAGGGCGTAGCGCCAGACTTTCGATCCTAAATTCATCTGTCGTCTTCTTCGCCACAAACTCAGCCCAGGACTCTTCCAAGAATGGATACTTGTGGAAGGGCGCCCTCAGATCCTTCTCCACGTAGTTCTTGACAAGCGTGCTCTTGAAGTTCTTCCACGCTTTGCACGCCTGTAGCAACGCGTGTCGTCGCACGGAGTCCAGGTGTTCTACCGGGATCTCGAACGATGCGAGAATATCCGCCAGCACAACAGTTTTCAGTGGTCCGGGCACCACCTTCCACGAATCGTAGGTGATCTTGACCCGTTCCCGTGCAACTATTCCGACCGTTCTCCGGAATGTAGACGCTGCTCAGCGAGGATTGATAGGGTCCTGCATCGATCGACCTCCGTGATGGTAAATCGGCCCCTGGGCCTTTTCGATATTCCTCTTCTTCTACCGCAGTTGGATATTGTTCCAGAGGATGGTGCATCATCAAACACATGAGGCGGCGATGACGAAGAATGAGCGGAAGACATCTTGACAAGAAATAGAACATCATGTGAACAAATGAAATCAGCATAAAACTAAGATTTAACATTTTGATATTGCTATCAGATGTAGAGTAAGCATTCCAATTAGAGCTCAAGTACAAACCCGATTATCAAAACAATTTCAAGACAAGACTATTATCATCACAGAGCATTCATCTCAAGCCCACCACACCACATTGCAATATATTCGAGAGCGTGATCAAAACAAATACCATATGAATAATCGACTAGAACAAATACAAATTCCTAAAACAAGTACAATTATCATGAGGGACCATGACAGATTATTGATAGAAATAGTTACGGAAAGGGGCGTCGGGGTCGGCAACTCGGCATTGGTTACCTTTAGGCGTCGAGGAGAAGGACGAGCAGGAGCAAGACGAGCAAGAGGGCGGCGTCGAAGGGGAGGCGCCACTGGGCTCTGGGGAGGCGCCACGGGCAGAGGAGGAGGCTCAGCGGGCTCGGGGAGGTGCGCCATTTGGAGGAGGAGGCGGCGTCGACGGATCGGGAGGAGTCGCGCAGCTCGAGGAGGCGGCGTCGAGGACGGCGGCGACAGGCTCGGGGGAGGAGGGAGCGAGGAGTTGAGAAACTTAATCGTTTGAGAGTGGCGGGAGCGGCAAACCCTAGCTAGAGTCCGAATATAAATAGGGATGGACATCACAGACGGTTCTAAATTAGAACTGCTCAGGATACACTATCACTGACGGTTCTCACTTAGAACCGCCTGCGTGATATGTGATGTATCCTGAGCGGTTTTAATAAACAACCGTCTGTGATATGTGATGTAAGACGGTTTGTAGTTCAAACCGTCTGTGATATTATTTTGTATTGGTTAATATCTAGATCTGTTTATTGGCTAGCTTCAGAAAATGCTAGCCATGCCCTCTGAAACAAGCAGAAAAGACAACAAATACATGTATATACATCCAATTCACATTCATTTTAGAAACAATCACATCCATTTCACAGTACAAATCAATTAATTAACTCAAATGAACTAAAATTAACCATTCATCAGAACGTACATATATATACATACATTGTTCAATTAATCTTTAAAAATTAGCCCTTCATGATGATCGACGCGTATGTAGCTAGTTTCGTCACGTTCTTCTTCCTCGACCCTTATGCCGTTTCCGAAAGGAGGCAACTCGTCAAATTGATTGTATTCTTCCTCGTTCACTACATTCTCAACTCCGACAATCCTCCTTTTTTCATGAAGAACTACGTGGCGTTTCTTATTTGCCGGGTCGGTAACATAGAAGACTTAAACAACTTGGTTAGCCAGTACGAATGGTTCGTCTTTGTATCCGACACGTTCGAGGTCCACGGTAGTGACGCCGTACTTGTCGACCTTCACTTGTGGGAGATGGACCCAACGGCACCGAAATAGGGGGATCTTGGAAAGCACGTAGTCGAGTTTCCATATCTCCTCTTCTTGCCCATAGTAGGAGCTCCTCAGCCCATCGGTACTGAATGCATCTATGCGGACACCACTGTTCTGGTTAGTGCTTTTTATATCCTGAGCCTGCGTATAGAATGTGTACCCATTTATGTTGTATCCTCACCATGTTACAACTGTAAATGTTGGCCCTTTTACCAACCATGTCAGCATATCACTTGACGAGCTCCTAGCAAGTCGCTCCTTCAACCATTGGTTGAACAAATGCATTGTGTTGTCTCGTGATCCAAACATCCGGCCGCACCGGATTACATTGTCAAGCACGTCCTTGTCTTTGGTCGATGTCTGGGACACGGTCATGTGTTGCAAGACCGTGAAATGGGCTTGAGCATACGCATCCATATCTGGAGTGATTGCTTTCCTTCCGATGGTCCTGATACCCTCGAGCCTCCCCTCATGGCGAGATCGAGGCACACCTATCGGTTCGACCTGAGCCATGTAATCGATGCAGAACTCAATGACCTCTTCGGTTGCATAACCTTCGACGATGCTGCCCTCTGGCCGAGATCGATTCCGTACATATGACTTGAGAATTCCCATGAACCTCTCGAACGAGTACATGCTACGTAAGAACACGGGCCCGCACATCTTTATCTCCCTCACAATATGAACAACGAGATGGACTATGATATCGAAAAACGACGGAGGGAAATACATCTCAAGATCACATAGAGTCGTTACCACCTCGTCCTGCAGAGCATCTAGTCCTTCGGGATCGATGACCTTCTGAGCAATTGTGTTAAAGAAATAACACAGCCTCATGATTATCTCTCGGACCTTGATCGGCAAAATACTTCTAATTGCAACAGGGAGCATTTGTGTCATCAACACATGACAATCATGAGACTTCATGCCAATTAACTTCAAATCTTCCATCGAAACAAGTTTCTTCATGTTAGCGGAGTAACTGGACGGAACTTTCACACCATGCAAGCACCGGCACAGTTCGGTTCTCTCGGCCTTGGACAAAGTGTAACAAGCAGGGCGAAGGTACGTTCGTCCTTTATCGGTCCTTGTTGGTGCTAACTCAGGTCTGATGTCCATATCAACCAAGTCGCAGCGGCGTTGACACCATCCTTTGTTTTGTCACGAATATTCAGTAAGAGACCAATCAAGCTGTCACATACATTCTTCTCTACGTGCATGACGTCGATATAGTGGCGAACTTCTAGGTGCTCCCAATAAGGTAAGTCCCAAAATATTGATCTCTTCTTCCACATGTTCTTCTTACGGGTCCTCGATTTACATCCATTTCCAAGCACAACATCTAAATCCTTAACCATATCATAGACCTCTTTTCCGCTTAAATGCCTTGGAGCTGAACTGTCCTCCTTCTCTTCGTCGAATTGTTTCTTCATCTTGCGGTATGGGTGAGCCCTCCGAAGGAACCTACGATGACGCATGTACACGGTTTTGCACGAGTGATTCAGCCACACACTCTCGGTATCATCTAAGTAGTGAGCACAGGCTTTGGCCCCTTTTGTACTCTGGCCTGACAGATTAGCAAGGGCAGGATAATCATTTATGGTGTAGAACAACAAAGAACGTAAAGTGAAGTTCTCTCGTTTGTACGCATCCCATACATGTACCCCTTCAATCCACAGTATTTTTAGATCTTCCATCAATGGTGCTAGGTACACATCAATATCATTCCCAGGTTGCTTCGGCCCTTGGATAAGTATCGACAACAAAATATACTTTCGCTTCATACACAACCAAGGAGGAAGGTTGTAGATACAGAGCGTCACAGGCCAAGTGCTATATCGGCTGCTCATGTTACCGAAAGGATTCATTCCATTTGTACTCAATCCAAACCTTATATTCCTTGGTTCCTTTTCAAGTCTGCAAACCTCCTATCGATGTTTCTCCACCGGGCGGAATCGGCAGGTGTCTTAACTTTCCGTCATTCTTACGCTCCTTTGAGTGCCAATACAGCAGTTTTGCATTCTTTGGGTTCGCAAAAAACCGCTTCAAACGGGGAATTACAGGAAGATACCACGCCACCTTAGCAGGAGGTCCTTTCTTCACCTCTATTCCCTCGTCGTCATCTGATTGATTCATACGCTTGTATCAGGATGTGTTGCACACCAGACATACATGCATGTTTGTATACTCATTACGGTAGAGGATACAGTCGTTCGGACATGCATGTATTCTTTCTACTTCCATTCCCAATGGACAAAGAACCTTCTTGGCTTTGTAGGTGGTTTTGGGCAACTCGTTTCCCTCGGAAGCATGTCCGCTAAGAGACCTAATGACTGCGTGAAACTCTTGTCGGACCAACCGTTGCTTGCCTTCAATTTCAGCGATTTAAGCACGGATGACAACCTTGTGTATTCGACTTGCGGCCGGGAACAAAGGTTTCTCTGAGTCCTCCATCAAGCCCCGGAATTGAACATACTCCCTCTCATCACAGTTCCCTTCTGCATCGCGAAGTATCTGATCTAGATTGTCATCGTGCAGCCTATCCGAATCGGAACCGCAATCGACATCATTCGGCGGCATATCGTTGACTTCCTGTATAATATGCATATCGTTGACTTCCTGTATAATATGCTCTTCACCATGACTGGTCCAACATGTATAACTCTTTTTGAAACCCTTTCGAATCAAGTGTGTTTCGATCTGCGCTAGGTTGTTAAACATCTTTAGATTCTCGCAGTCAATGCATGGACAGTACATATATTCCACCCCCTTATTCAACATATCCTCCTCGGCAGCTCTTGTAAAAGCAGGCACGCCATTAATGTACTCTTCACTCACACGGTTCTCAGCGTACATCCAGCTTCGGTCCATCACACGGTTCGTATTAAAAACCCTGAAAATAAATAAAAGGGTGACTTCGAAAGCGTATTTTCTGAGGCTTAATTACACTTTTTTTTTTCTGGATTTTATTAACTTACATGTGGGCCCTACTTGTCAGTGACTCATTTTTTATTTCATGATTTTATTTATAAAATCTATGGCTGTCCCACATGTCATAGACTTGTTAGTTTATTAACTAAATGATTAAAAATAGTAGGATTTGAAGCTCAAACTGGGCTTAGGGTGACATCGCATTGCTAATAGTCGTGGCTCGGCCCTAAGGTCGCCTGAGGCGAACCGACGGTGATGTCCCGTGGCGGCGCTTGAAACTAGCGATTTCGGCGTAAACGCCTGAAACTACTCAAATTAAAGGATGCTTATGCTCCAATAGCTCACCTCGATCACGAGGAAGGTGTCAATGAAGTCGGGGAAGGTCCAAGGCGGCTGGTCGTCGATCGGTGAACAGAGGCGACGACGGCAAGTTCCTCGGCGACAATAGCTGAAATGGACCACACGAGCGAGCCGGCTCAGTGAGGTGAGGCGATAGTCAAACCGGGCATGGAACGGCGATGGACCTACCGTAGCGCCAGAGATGGAGATCAAGAAGACTCTGTTGGCCGGGGAGCTATATATGTACCTTGCACAAATGCGTGATGAGTTAATTATCACGGACGGTTTTAACAAAACCGTGCGTGAAGAGGTCATATCACGAGCGGTTCATGTTGAACCGTCGTGAAGTATCACAGAGCGGTTACGATTAAAACCGCCTCGTGATATTGGGTAATATCACGAGCGGTTTTGGTCGAACCGCTCGTGATACTTCCTGACGGTTCCAAACATGAACCGCTCGTGATATGACCTCTTCCTGACGGTTTTTAGCGCGAGAATAACTGGCGGTGGGTAAACAAAACCGTCTCGAAATTGTGTTTAATATAGGCGGTTTCGATGAACCGTGCGTGATCGGCGTCGATATTAGCATTTCTGTAGTAGTGAGCCCACCCACCCACGTTCGAAGCTGAGGCTCGACGTGTGGTGTCTCACCGGGTTATTTGAGGACTAAATTGGGGCTCAGTGGCACGAGGAGTTTCAGGCTCTCAGTCCGTCACGATTCAAGCGCTGTTTTTCGTGTGTGCCTCGCTAGGTAGTGTGTTTATCTCCTTTAATGTGGGTCGGATGCGAAAAAATCTTGGATATAAAAAAAAAAGTTCAAACTATAAACGCTTCGATCTCGGATGCATGCGTACCGAACACTGTAACATGCACGCGCCCAGGGTTAGTGAGCTGGTCAGATGCACGCAAGCCTTTGTCTCACTTAGATTCCTTTCCATGGAAGCAGTGTCAGGGATTAGCTAGATGATGGTCGCCAACTGCTGTTTAAAATCTCTGACTAGATGCATAAAAAACTGCACTGATGCATGATATATAGCTATAGCTGCGAGGAACCGGCTATAGCTAGTACGTGGTACACACTTGTCCATAGAGATTAGATTTAATGATGACAATTTACCGCAAGTTTTGCAGGGGTAAGTACATGTACTGTCGTGTCTCGCTTGTCGCTGATGGAAGCTTTATCCTGGTCTCATAGAGAATGGTAGAATCGCGGCGTGATTTTTCATTTTTCTTTTACCTTCGGGCATTGTTTATTTGAGTTCACTGCTTGTCTAGAACATAAGAGTTGAACTTCTCACGTAGAGAAAAGAAGTATGCACTCTCCCTGCATGGGTGTTTCATTTCCTACGAAATTCTTGTAAAAATCATATGCATTCCAAATTGATTCTTAATTTTAGCTTTGCCGTGCGAACTATATATATGTACATGTGCTTCTTGAAGTTGCGTATTTCAACCTGTACATACCCATTTTAAATTACTGTTCCCAAGAAACATGGCTTTTAATTTGAAACTTGAGCTGTTAATTCAGGCAGCCAAAAAGCAGCCCCATTTTTATTGATTTTAAGACCGATTTGATACATGGTTCATATATAATTTGTTAATGGGAAGTGTCATGTCATGTCATGTCATGTCAGTCAGTCAGTGGCAACGTGTTTGATTCTACAGATTCGAACTAGAGAGACCAGTTAGTTATATACTACTATAATTAAACTCTGCTAAGCTTCCGAAATCCAAAGTGAGCATCAGGCAATCAAAGATCGCATCAACCATTCAATCCCAGCTGCTGCATCTGCATGCAGGATCATATCGCAAGCAGCTATAGGTAGGTGTGTGGCAGGTGAATATTTGGAAATGTGGTAAGGCGTCTGCTTGCGAGCTGACTTTAGTCCAGGGCCCTAAACCAGATTTATGCCCTCCGATATTGGTCCCCATGAGGGGCGATAACTAACCTTTTCGCCTTTGGGGTTTGTTTAGTGTTAAGCCCTTGGACTCTACTGTATGAACTCTTGCAAGCCCTAGGATATTCTCCTCATGCCCCTAGGGCTCCACAGGCTTTCTAAAGAGACGCAAGATTCCTTTCCAAAGTCCACAGGAAATTTTTCGCCTTTTGGTCCCCCCTGCCTTGCATTGCCTTGGTCTAGCTAGGGGTAATATACTTTGGGAAAAGAAAACTAACAAAGAGGTTTGGAAAAAAGAGAAACCTTGTCACCATGGGTATGTTTGCTTCCTTGGATTGACCTTGGAAGAAGTAAATTTGCTGAGAAAGGGTTTCATCGTGAGGTTCTTTTCTATAGCCGTTGATCCTCCGTAATCATCTCGGATGGACCGTTGATATGGAGGGGCCTCCCCCACTGGATTTTTTTTCCAACCTTGGGCACTAGCAAGTTACACCGTCAGTCTATCACTAGGGTCCCCATGGTGGTTTCTTCAAGCTAGGTTCACAAAACTGCAAGAAATTCCATTCGATGTTCACCGGCTGGA
Organism: Phyllostachys edulis; assembly: GCA_036346405.1. Classification (NCBI taxonomy): domain Eukaryota; kingdom Viridiplantae; phylum Streptophyta; class Magnoliopsida; order Poales; family Poaceae; genus Phyllostachys; species Phyllostachys edulis. The sequence continues at coordinate 105,756,076 of CM070546.1, forward strand.
GCGATTTGAGTTTCCCTCCATCCTACATTTCTAAGATAAGTAATTAGTTTTTAGGGTATACCGTATACGTACGTCGTTCAATTGTTAGATGCTCGTAACGTGAGAAACGATCATTTCTTCGTTAAGATAATCGAACGTTCAACTGCTATACATCCTATCTTTCTTTCTTTTTTTTTCTAATGCGAACAACACACTCATATAGAGTATATACATCTTCAAAACTATTGTTATCGATCCGTTATAAAAAAAAACTAATGACACTGTAAACCACTTCCATTTTTGACACTGTAAAAAGCAATTTGCCATGCTATGGCCGACATCCTTCTATAAAACCCTTCCACACTGCCGTGTGCGTCAGTCTTCTCAACTCCCATCTGATGTTCATGGGAGATCGGCTCCAAAGCCCTTGTATGTCGACGCTGCACACCTCAGGGTTCAAAGAGAAGCTGCGGGTGAGCCAATGCTTCACATCTTTGATTCGTGCATTCTCGCCGTCCGGGTGTACCACAGTGGCTTGCCGAAAACTGCTCAAGTCAACACCGCACGGACCTTGACTTATTGTATGGCTGCAAATATTTCCAACATTGCAACTAGTCAGATCGCAACGCACGACATGCAAGTACTGCTACATTGTGATTTACATTTCTAAGGCCCTTCGCCTATAAATAAACAACTACACGACAAGTATGATCAAGGCGTCATTCATTACCTCTGGCAGAGGCCACAATGAGCGTCAAATACAATATTTAGATTCAACATCAAAACCGAGCTATTCCATAGCAAGCATTATCCGATTCGGACGCTAACTTGCAATCCGAAATGCTATAGGTGGCGTTCCAGTCTTCTACAGAGCTATATCTATTACCTAAGTCAATTAGTTCATACTAATTAACTTCTACTAATTAGTTTATACAAATAATTCATCCTCCTTATGCGCTCGGTCACGCATTATTCACCCAATAATAGTCGGCCACACATGCAACCACATAACTACAATACTTCTTACAAACAGCACTAATACTCCCTCACAGACTATTTTTTCTCTAACTAAAGTTTCTTATCGCGGCTACTTATAAACAAATCAACAACATTTTGATTTTCTACTTTTTTTTCTCTAACTAAAATTTCGTACGAGTACTACTTATACTACAATTTGTACTAAATAAACTATTTACCTACTACAAAAAATACACTACATAATAAAACAAACTTACCTCGCAGATTCTGTTTTCCTCTCCTCTCCCTCTATTTTTCCCTCTCCCCACGCACGGCTTCTGCTTTCTCTCTCTTTCTCGGTTGGGGGACCGTGAGTCTTTATATAGGCATCCGATCGCCCGAACCGTTGGGCAAGCGGAAGATCTTTGTCGCTCTGATTCAATGATTGCAATAATGGCGTAACGGTTGCGCTAACTGCGATATAAATGCCGAACGGTTGGGGGTTAGGACTCCAGTCGATGTACGATTAGGCGACTGGATCCAGTCGCCCAATTGTTCGGCGACAGACGCATATTTCTGTAAAAAAAAAAGAACGCAGGAATATTTTTATAATTTCTAATAAAAATAGATTATTTTAAAAAAATTCTAGTTTGTAATGTCACTACAATAACATACATACATGTGCATACATAGATATATACATCACCACCCCCACTCTATTGTTCATCTCTCTCCTCTCTCTCTCTCTCTATATATATATATATATATATATATGAAAATGGTATGGTATTCCTGGGAGTACGTACTCCTACTTCTCATATGAAAAAGGGTATATAACTAAAATAAAGGGCTTCAATGGAAAATTTTCAATCAAGTCACATTAGAGTATCTTATAATTGGTATATAAGGAAGTATAATATGTTCGTTTAAGTGGTATATTGAAAGTGGGAGTACGAAACGGGCGTTCTCTCTCTCTCTCTCTACACACACACACGTATACTGTCGACGATCAAGTTGCCGATCTTACAAAATGAAAAGAGGAAAATGGCCAAGAGTTCTTGGGAGAGAAAGATGCCGCTCTTTTATTACTGTGAACTGGCTATTACAGGAGGTGCCTTCAACAAGACGGATGACTAATCCTAATTACACTGAGCGTAATGCTTGCTATGATATTGAAATCCAATCGTCTGTTGATCTTCCGAATTGGATTGCCTTCTACCGTTTGCATTCCTCTTTAAGTAGTTGATAAAGTGGTGGTAGTTACTCCTGGAAGTGGCGTCTGTTGGAAGTGTCGCGACTGGTCGGAGTGAGGCAACGGTTGATGAAGTAGCAACTGTCCTACGGTTGTGCGTCCGTGAGACACTTAACCGTAGGGTAGTTGTTGTTAGTGTTTGGATCATGTAATGTCACGTGGTATGGACCAAATATGACATGTGTTCTATCCATCACACGGTAAGGAATATACCCGGAGTCAGATCCGAATGCCAGTTCATTGCTCCTACGAGCGGTCATCTGGTCGGAGACTAGGTACAGAATCTCGTCCGACCAGGGTATCCTCGTTATAACCTCTGGAATCCTTACAATCACGGAGGTCGTGAGCCTTAGGGGTTACAACTATGATGACATATGGTCTTTTATTATGCATTAAAGTAATACATAGAGAGTTTAATCCTCATCATATACGTATATGTATACGTACACATATATACATATACGTACACACATATACATATACGTATAGATACACACATATACGTATACATATACATACACACATATGCGTATATGTATACATATACATATACGTATATACCTATACGTACATACACGTATATGTACACGTATATACATATACGTACATACATGTATACGTATACGTATATACCTATACATACATACACATATATACATATACATACATATACGTATATACATAGACATATACACATATGTATATACGCATATACATATACACATACGTATATACACATACACATATACATATACATATACATATACATATACATATACATATACATATACATATACATATAGGAAGCTTTTTTTCTACTCTCGGGAGTAGTTACTCCCTATTCCGTATCTCACAACATAGAGAGTATCTTGCGTAATTGAGAGTATGTATGTGTAGTATACGAGTATATAAGACCACTTATATAGTATTTACACCCTTTTAGGAGTGGTATGTACAATTTTTTAGACATACTCCTTTTTATATGTGAATATGAAGGTATTTACAAAATATGCTAAAAACTATGGACTCTCTTGCAAATTTTTTATGTGGTTCGCATTTGAGTATCTTCTAATTAGTATATGAGTATATCCAAAGTGATAAAGGAGTATGTCAAGTTCTTTTAGGTGGTACATTAGAGGTGGGAGTAACTATCCTACACACACACACACACACACACACACACAAATGCTAAAAACTATGGACTCTCTTGCAAATTTTTCATGTGGTTCGCATTGGAGTAAGTATACCCAAAGTGATAAAGAAGTATGCCAAGTTCTTTTAAATTGGTATATCGAGGTGGGAGTAACTACTCTCGATAGTAGAAGGATATATATATATATATATATATATATATATATATATATATATATATATAGGACGTCACTTTTGGATTTTTAAATAATATATTTTTAAATTAAAATAAAATAAATAAATACCCATTTAATAAAATTACAAAAATGGCCATATGTCGTCATTTCAAATGGAGACATGGTCTGTCGCCATTTGGAATGGTGACAGAGCCCTATCGCCAACAAAAAAAGAAAGTGTTAAATGTCTCTTAGCCATTTGGAATGGTGATAGAGATCAAATGTCACTTGAAATGGCGACGATTATTGTCGCCAATTGAAGTGGTGATTTGATCTCTATCGCCATTCCAAATGGCGACATGAGCTATTTTTTTAGTATTGTTCGCAGAGAATGCAGCTTCAAATTTTACATGATTTGATTCAGTTTTTGGTAATATCTTGAAGTGTGTGCCCAACCGATTATTTTCCGAAAAAGAGAACAAAATATTAAATAGAGAACAATTTAAGAGTTAAATTTAGAAGATGAGATTTCAACTGCGGCAATAAGACTTTGTAATGTACTTGTGAATTACATGGCACACAGCTTGGTTACATGCATTACAAACGACAACATGCACGAATTAGCAACCCGATCTACACCTAGAATACATTTGCGCCTTTTGGAATCAGAAACACTAGTGGGTGGGAATGAAATCAGTCTTGAAGGCCCTTCGACGCCTTCCCCTTGTCTGCTGCAGACCTGCAATCATAGCCAGCCACGAAGGCAGTCCTATGCTACGAGATGGGCTGGAAGATAGAATGATATTAGCAGAACGTAAGGCCAAATCAATAATAAGGACGCAAATTTGAATATAACTTACCTCTTCGATCTGAAGTGCGCTCGGGCGACAGGGAGAGTTAGGACGACCGTCGGTCTCACTAGCAGGAGCCTTCCCATTGTCCGCTGCGTGCTTGGCTCGGTTGTTCGTAGCTTATTGTTCGGCGCTCTTGGGCTTCATTGCCACATTTCCCTTGTCTTCCCCGCTGTTAGGTACGTAAGGGTTCCAACGCTTGTATTCCTCGGGTGATAGCGCGTAGTTGAACATGTACTTCTGCTGGATGAACACCCTGTTGTACTTGTCCAGGCCGTCGGTTTATTGGAAGAAGTAGCAACGTATCTCCGACTTCCATTATGCATAGATGAAGTTAGCGATATGTGGAATGCAATTTAAGATGCGGAAAATCTATGTGTGTGTGTGATTCTCTTACGATGATATTCTCACACGTGTAGTGCGCTCAGGCAACGGTCGCTGGGTGTATGGGCTGAATTATCCAAGCCGATTTTTCATAGTCGCACTGCGGACGTGGAAACTTCGGTGGTACAAATGAATCCTTCATCAAACAATTCATTTAGGTTTTAGCTTTCATGATAAGCCACTTGCACTTCCACAACATCTCTGCATGGCCCGACATCTCAAAGATCGACCTAATCTTCTCCCTCCTTCGTCTCTGATCTCCGAAACAAGGTGACATGGTGTGGTATTTTCGGTCTGAAAATGTGCCATGGTGTTGTCTTTTCGATCAGAAAAGGTGACATGGTGTGGTATTTTCGGTCTAAAAAGATTAACTGGAGTGTGTGGTCATTTCTTTCTGAAAAAGTGACAGTGTGTGGCGTGACATGATGTGGTCTTTTTTGTCTCAAAGGTGACAGGGTGTGGTCTTTTTTGGTCTGAAAAGGTGACATGGTGTGGTCTTTTCAGTCTGAAAATGTTGCTTGGAGTGTGCAGTCATTTCTGTCTGAAAAGGTGATAGTGTGTGGCGTGACATGGTGTGGCCTTTTCTATGACAGGGCAGTGTGCTAAATTCGGTCTGAATTCCGTTGCGGTATTGTAATATGATGGTATTGTAATGTAAATCGAACATGACTTCATAACTTTGTTTGATTTTGGTAATGTAATGGTATACAACATATGGTACTTAGACTCATGATGTTATGGATATATTCTGAATGTTGTAATTCAATTGTCCATTGTCAAGTTACGTTCAAACAGATCCAGTAGGCAAAAGTTAAAGATATTTTGCAATTCATAAACAAGCTTGCAACATCCTAGATACATGAATCCCTTATGGAGACAACAAAAACTACTTCATATATATTGCATATACTACCAGTAGAATATACACACAAAAGTTTCTCGAGCCACCTCAGGTGGTCAAGAATCATGTCCGGACGCTCGTCTGTAGATAGCATGTTGACCATTGGACTAGATAGATCTACAGGTGGACGTTCAAATTCTCTTTCCACCATGGCACCAACATTTACCGACCTAAAATCCACACCGAATAGTCAAAACAAAAGAGATGTAGAAAACCAGAGATCCAAAAACCAACATTCATGGAAATAAAACTCACTGAAAAATATGGATACTTGTAGAACACACGCTCCCTGTTCTCTTCGGTGTTGGAGTACATGACATTTGTTTAGACCCCGCAGTTTGGGCAGTTGACGCGCCTTGTATTCGCCAGCGCCACAGTTCTTCAGCTCATCGAGCTTGTCAGACCCCAGGTTTTGAATACCCGAAAATCCTCGCTTGTGTGGCATACTAGTCCCATGATCCGTGGCTAGTACACACATCCACAACATTGATATATACATCCATACATAAATACATACAACATGAAACAAATATGGTACATAACTTAAGTGACTACAAAGTTTACATCATAAGAGCGACCGGCCAAATAAAAGCTCAAGTATCAGAAGTAGTAGTGGAATTATAATAACATAGAAGCAAAAGTCCAGCGGCATGCCCATCCAAACTCTCTGGCAACCAACAAGGAATAAGATCTAGAAAGTCCCATCCCTGTATCCCCTGGTACCGGGAGTGAAAAAGACATCATCTGGTAACTGGTCATGCTCATCATCTAAACAACAAATTAAGTAAGATTGAGTACATTGCATACTCAACAAGACTTGTAGTGTATCACAAAGTTTGTATATATATGCAAGGTTAATAAGAGATGAGGTTCTAACTACAAGTTATTTTCAGCATTAATAAAATTTTATTTGCAATATCAATATGTAGTATTTTGCAACGGAAATTTCAAAGAGTAGTTAAATACTTAAGGAACAACATGTATATAACTTAATACATAACCAATAGCAACCCTCCTTGGCTGAAATTAACCTTTTATTCTCAGCCATAGACATGACACTCAATTCAAATGACAACAAACCATCCCGTTCTTTTCTCGATGAAACAATTTTTGCTAAAGAAGAGACTATACCCGATGTGGCCTCACAAAGCATGCTTATGACTGTGAGCATGGCTATTTAAATAGATTGACACTGTGCATAGGTGTACAACTTTACCCACAGCATACGAATTCTCTAGTTGATGCTGCATCCGTTGATGCCACCGCTCACGATCTTTTAGTAAGTAGTCTAGAGCACACATCGAAGCATTTACATCTGTAAGATCGAGGAGGCCGACTAGAAGGGGGTGAATAGACAGTTTTAAAAATCTTTTGGCTAAAACCGAGTTTTATGCGGAATTGTAAATCAAATCGATTTTGCTCAATTAAAACCTAAATCAACTAGTCTTGACTAAGTGCACCAACAATATGAGTGATAAAGATAGCAATCATACAAATATATGTGAGCAATTTAATTCTATAAATGTAAATTGCGCAAAGTAAAACACAAGAGAACAAACCACAATGACACAATGATGTTTTACCGTGGTGTCCAAAGACTTGCCGGTCTCCCCTAAACCACGTTGAGGTAAGCCCAACCACGCTAGACCGGCTCTACAAATTGAGCCAGCACCTCCGAGGTAAGTCTAACCAAATTGGACCGGCTCACAACTTGAACAAACACCTCGATCCACTTGGGGTTGCTCTTCTCCACTCCAGAGATGGCGAGCACCAAACCACTCACAAATGCTTGGGTCTTCTCACAACCTTCTTTGAGAAGATCACCGGCGCAACTCCTCCAAGCCGTCTAGATATTGGCAAACACTAAAAGTAACAAGTCGGAGACACTCACTTGAACAAATCAAGTGTCTAAGCTCAAGTGGATACATAATCCACTACCTAATACAACACATGCACTTAGGGTTTGCTCTCTAAGCTCACTAAGTGCAACTCATGCACAAAAGAGAGGAGATAGCTTGCTCTTTGCTCAAAGGAATGGGAATATCACCAGCAACCTCCCCACAATCGGCTAAGGTGGGTATTTATAGCCCATACACAAAACTAGCCGTTGGAGGAGCAACTACAGAAAAAACAGGGAAACCAGGTCTGACCACCAACCAATGGTTGGTCAGACCGCTCTTGCTCTAACGGCTATAAAACTAGCCGTTGGACACACATTCGGACTAACCGCCAACTAATGACCGGTCAGACAGCCAAGGGCACGGTCAGACCGCTCCCTAGAGTAGCTAACAAAATCCAGAGAACACCTTCTCTGGAAAAAGCTAACTGAGTCACATGACCCAGAGGTCCGGTCAGACTGGCCAACACATGGCGGTTAGACCGCTCCACAAAGGAGCAAGCCAAAACCAGAGAAACACACTCTCTATAAAAGCTACCCGGGGAGGCTGACCGTGGGTCCAGTCAGACCGACCAACACATGGCGGTCAAACTGTGGTCCCACCGGTCAGACCGGTCACTACTGCGCGGTCAAACCACCAGTTCACAAAGACTAGCACCTAGTCTAGTCAAACTCAAGGTGGACCGGTCAGACCGCCCAAAGCCTTACGGTCAAACCGCTAGATCTGAAAAAGACAGATTTTTGCATTCCGTTTCAACTCAATTTGCAAAACACATTTGCCAATTGATGCGCGATGCAAACAAGGGATAAAGATGGGATTCTCAACAAGTTGCAGAACATATTTGCCCACTTTTAGAATCACGCCACAAGGAATAAGGTACACGTAATTAAACTATTTGCAAAACACATTCGCAAACTAAAGTCACATGCTACAAGGATTATACATGAGCCTCAACTATTTGCAAAACACATTCGTAAACATCGACAACATGCTAATGAGAGCTAGAGCAAGCAAAACGAGCTATCAATACATGTCACTCTCAAGCTACTAGTCAAAACCCCTCTTAATAGTACGACAACCTATACTATCAATCCGGTCTTTACACCAAACACCGAGACCGGTAAAAGACTAGGAATACATCCTTAGCACTAGTTAGTCATACCTTTGCCTTGAGCATCTTCTTGAAGCTTGATGACACACATCTTTACTTCAAGTCCAGGTCATTGACTTAATATGCACAACCCATGATGCATCCTTCACGTGCCCTCTATCAACACATGATGTGTCTTCTCTTGACTTGATGATCAACTCATGATCATCTCCTTTTCGAGATCTTGATATGTATTAACACATGATGCATCCTCTTCTTGAACCTTGACTTGATAATCATTAACACATGATGATTTTCTTCACTTCGGGATCTTGTCTTGAATATCATCAACTCATGATGATTTTCTTTACTCGGGATCTTGTCTTGATGCTCATCGACACATGATGACACCCTTCATCCCAAGTCTTGACTTGATGATAATCAACTTACGATACCACCCAAAGTCTTCATCATCATGTGACTCATCCTGTTTCACCAACTCATGAAAAATATTAAGCCCACATGACAATTGTCATTAATTACCAAAATACTCCACTAACTTATAATGGTGGGTCTAGATTCTTTAACATCACCTAGTCCTAGCCTTGCACTAGCCCAGCGAATGAAAACCCTCACTTGGATCCCGAGCACCTCCCATCAAAGTGAGGTATTCACAGTTGTATCAGCAAGCTTTGTGCCCAACGCCTCGATGAAGGGAGCCCCTTCGAGCAAGCCTACTTGGTCATGCTAGTATTACTACGGCCTACCAACATGCAAGGCTAGTGTTCGATGACTTAATTAGCTAAGGTCATCCCATACCGGCACATGTGGTTGTACGCTTAGGCTTAGTTTGGTCACGACGGCGTTCGGTCCTTAATCAACCCGGGCGATGATCCTCTCTATCTACATGCGAGAAACCCTCTCACATTCATCAGTTCATAATATAACTCGCACGTGTCTCAATCTATGTTTTTAATTTTCATTTTTATACAAAAATAACAGAGGTAACTCCTCTGGACCATTATTTCAAAATATGCCAAATTTCATATTCTATCTTCCATTCATTTCCAATTTTTATACGACTAGAGCTTGACTAAGCGTTTGTGCGATATTCACACTCGAATTTCCCAAATTGACATCAATTATTGCTTAAATCAATACCTAATGATTACAACAGTAAGGATAACAATATTTCAAGGATCATGCATTGAATAGGAGTACAACTACTGATATCCCCAAATATAGCAATTTTAAGCAAACATGCACGCATGCATAATAGATTTTACAAAAAGAAGTACAATAATTGAAATAATAGGATTAGCATGGTCAAAGGGGGTGCTTGTCTTTCTCTTATTGCTTTGAATAATAGGATGGAGGATCGTTGAAAATTTTGCTCGAACAATCGACGTCTAATCAAAAGAGGCAAAAACAAATTAAATATAGAAAAACAATTTTAATAGCAACAAAATCCTAATCTTTTCATATATTAAGATAGAGAATGATTTTAGATGAAGTTAGATAAAAGATTCATTTAATTTGGAGTTTGTATGCAAAAGTTATTAACAATTCAATTTGCTTCATTTTCGAAAATCCAGAAATTATTAAAAGGGTGACGTCGAAAGCATATTTTCTGAAGTTTATGCTTTCCAGCAGAGAAAGTGTATTCTCCTCTGAGTTCTATTGAGATGTATGCTTTCCAACAGACAAAGCGTATTTTCCTCTGAACTAAAAATGACTTTTCTCCTTTTTCAGTTTTCATTAACTTACACATGGGGCCATTCAAGAGTGACTCATGTTCTTAATTTCTTAATTTTATTCATAATCCTGTGACGGTCCTATGTGTCATTCACTTATTATCTACTTATTCAAATGACTAATTTCTGATTTGAAGTAACCCACTGATAGCTGGGGTCCACATGTTAGCCTCTCAGGTTAAAAAACATGTTTTAAAAACCGAGAATAGTGCGTAGTAGCACATGTCGGTGACACATATTCTAAAAATGTTTTAAATTAGATTTCTGTTAACTTTTCTACCGGTCCCACTTGCCATAGACTCAAAAAATTTAAGCTCTGTTAATTAGCGCTAAACATCACCTAATCACATGGGCTCACTAGTATAGAGAGAGAGAGAGAGAGAGAGAGAGAGAGAGAGAAGAGGAGAGCATGGCGGTGCAATCGAGAGGGAAGAAGGGCTCACCGGTGGTAAACAACGTGACATCAAGGCTCGAGGATGGCCAAAATGGATTCTCCTCTCAACGGCGATCCCGCCGGGTGGTGGTGGAGGCCAGAGAGATGGACGAAGGTGGTGCTACACCAGCGAGGAGCGGTGGAGTGTCTCGGGTCCGAAGTGGTTTTCGAGCTTGGAGCAAATCGGCGGCGAAAGATGGTGCACAACAGCTCTAGGATGTAACTACGATGCTACATGCAGCGGCTCGAGGACCAATGGTCACCGGAGCGGTGACGACAGCGCTTCCTAGGGCAGCGCCATGATCGGCTATAGCAATTCCTAGGTTACACTAGCTAATTGTCCAATTCGATGCACGCAAAAGCTCTAGGGGACTACTAGAAGCTCACCAAGGTCCTCGATGGTGTCGGTGGATGGCCAGAGTGTCTGGCGATGTTGAACAACGACGTCGTAGAGGAGGTTCACGACGACAACTTATCACAACAATGGAGAAGCTACAAATAGCTATAAGAAATGCGTGAGATGGATGACGAGAAAATACGGTCGTGGCGAGAACTCATGACTTTGTTCATGGGCCCACGTGAAAGTAGCACAACACAAACCTGCTTTGCTTGTTTGTGTACACTCTGGGGGGTAGGTGCATGTAGCAACAACACCACAAATCGTATCTCACAACCACAACAACGCATATCATAAGTCACACACATCACGCTTCGCTCGACGTTGTCAACCCAAGCACGACACCAACACGCGGAGCACCTCGTTTAAGTGCTATAGTAGAGATGGGAGTATGTATTAGACCTATTCAAACATTGGACTGTGTATCTCACAATATAACCACAACAACTCATATCATAAGTCACACACATCATGCTTCGCTCGATGTTGTCAAGCCAGGCACGACACCAACATGCAGAGCACTCGTTTAAGTGGTATATTAGAGATGGGAGTATGTATTAGACCTATTCAAGCACCAGGCTGGGTCGTGTCGGGTCTGAAAAAGCCCGGCCTTCAATGGCTAGGACAGAGATCGGCTCGACCCAACATAGGCTAAGCCTGAGTCTTGGCCCAAAGCCCGAAAAACACTATTTTCCTGTTCGAATAAACTATTGTTTTTAATTATTTTCCTAAATAAAAACTATATTTTAAATCATTTATTTAATTCTATCGGGTTTTTCGGGCTTCGGGCTGGGCTGAAAATCGGGGCCCGAGCTCGAAAAAAACGGACTGGTCAAGTCGGGCTGCCTATGAATAGGTCTAGTATGTACTCCCAGGAGTACGAAAAAGATACTCTTGAGAGTATGTACTCTCACTTCTCATATATCTCTTAAATCGTATAATGATAACTCTTTATCTATTTGAGCATACTCCAATAATGATTATAAGATACTCCAAAGTGGTTTGATGAAAAAATTCATGAATGTCCAGTTTTTATAGCAAAATTTGTGCATATCGTATTTTATATATGAAAAAGGGTATATAACAAAAAAAAAAAGGGTTTCAACGAATTTTTTTCAATCAAATCACATTGGAGTATCTTAAATTGATATTTTAAGTATATTGAAAGTGGTAAATAAGTATAATATGTTAGTTTAAGTGGTATATATATATGTATATTCATATATACATATGTATGTATGTATGTATATGTATATATGTATATGTATATATGTGTATGTATGTATGTATGTATGTAATTATAATATACCGAATTATGTATGTGCATGTGTCCGTGACATTAGAGAGAGCCGGCCGGCTTTCTCAACATGGCGAGCAGAACGTGCGGGTGTGGAAGTAAGGCTAGCTAAAAGCTCAGCTTTGGTAAAGAAAAGTATATCACTCCTTGTTAGGATAGGTGGGCTTTTGGTTCCTTTTTATCTCTCGTGTAGATGCATGCTATGTTCCTTTGCTTTGCTTTGCTTTAATTCTCTCGAGTGGGTGGGGGATCGGAGGCATTGGGAGATGCAGCATGTGGGCCGGGGCGATCGGTGGCTAGCTTAAAACCACGTAAAAATCAAATCTGGCATAGCCCACGTGTTGGTACACTACTGCATGCATAAAAGGTCTCAGATTCGTTTTCCTACGTACGTAGGCGCATGTCGATGTATCGCTCGGAAATCTCCTCAAATTAAGTTTGGTTTTCCAACATGCATGTCACATTCGGAGGTGCACGAAGACCACCTTGCATGTTTGGTGTAGGCATAACACGCTTCATGCATTTGGTAGCTCATGGTGGTGGCCAGATAGGGTGTGTTTGGTTGTCTGTATGGAGTTGACTCGTATGACTAAATACATATTTTTTGATGTTTGGTTGCCTGCTTAGGGGGTAAATCTGGTTGAGTGGATGTAAGATTCCCTCTTAGGTTAGGCCAGAGGGAAACGTTCGATTTGAGCTTCCCTCCTCAGTCAGGCTGAGCGTATGCAATCTGACCAGCGCTCATGAGTTTGTTCACCTTCTCTCGCGTCAGATACAAGCAACCAAAACAATATCTCATCACAGTCTGACTCAACAGAAACATGACAACCAAACAATTTATCATTGCATTCACTCAGCCTAGTTAGTTTCAACCTAGATGATACATACAAATCAGACTGGAGACATATAGGCAACCAACACACCCATAATGGTTGAACCTGTAGCCGCGAGATTGGTTGGTGATTTAGTCAGTTTGAACCTGAGAGAATTGTGACCAGAGTGGACCGTGTGAATTGTGATGAACCCGCAGCCGCAGAAGCAGTGGCCGGCCGGTCAACCTGCATTCATTTATTGGGCCTTGTACAGTCGGCGGCCGCGGCCGTGATGCATGCATGGGTTGGGCCGGTTTGAGCTCGTCGCTCCTTGCCATCGTGGCCTGCCTACGCCCAACACATTACACATGTAGGCAACAAGTCGTACATTTGTTCCTGAAATTGAACCAGACAACTCTTTCTTGCATGATTCCATATTGCTTTTTTTTAATTGACGTAAGAATCCATGAACACGCATGGTCTCATGAACAGGCAACAATCATCTATGAATCCATGTCAAAAATCCATGAACACACAACTATCAGAAGGGATTGGTACTTATTGCCAAACATCTCTGAGCACACAAGATCTCATTGAACACACAACAAAAATCAAATTTGCCAACCATAGTATGTCTAGTGGGTGTGGTACCTTGTCTCTCTCTCGGATGACTAGAGTTCGATTCCCACTAACCACGGGTTGAGTGGGTTTTTGTGTGGATTTTCCACTTCAATTGTCCAGGAATTTGAACCCATGATCGACCTGTGGGTTGTAAGAGTTAATATGACTACACTAGCTTTTTTTTTTGCGAAACACCCAGAACAACATATAGACGTCCACACACATGCACACTACCACACACACGCACTCACACACACGACGCCTACAGAAGACTACTGGACGAGCGAAGTTTGATGAAGAAATGATGAAGTCACTAGCTAATTGTTCTCACCTCTAAAAAAAGATCTGCACACAAGTAATTGATCTTAAGAATAGCTTGCCGAATTTCTCGCATAATTACGCTGCTAGATATTACAATACATATGTTCATATCTCTACTATTTAAAAATTGAAGTTGGTGGTCGTCCGTCCTCCCCACCCTCTTCAGCGTATGTTGGATCAGCGAGCGGGGCACGACAACTCAGATTGTGTCGCTGAGCATAATGATGGTTGACGACCCGACGTGTTGGGACTATGATTTTTTAATGCATAGCAAAGCACAGGCGTTGAACTAGTTGAAGCATAGAGTTGTACTTGTTATACAACTCTCAGGCTTATGATCATGGAAATACATTGATATTTATATCTAATTAATCTGACCGATATAATCTGGACCCACCACAATCAACGTTGTTGATCTTTCTCTTTTCCACTGATTAACATGATAATTTCTAGCCCTTGAGAGCGAGCATGATGACTTCTTTTCTATTGTTTCAATAATATACGGCCTTTTTATCTTTTAAATAATATAATAGATAATTAATAAACTAATCATTGGATTAGCGGGGGTGAGGCCGTCGGGGTGGGGTGGTGAGGTCGATAGGGTGACATCGGCTTCCTCGTTGAGTTTGAACCCTGATTTGGAAGGTGGGAGATAGCACACGCCGGTGACGGTTGCAAATATGGAGACAGGGAGACGACTCGCGGGTGCGACGACGACATCGGCGACCTACTTGTGCAGCATGGAGAGGTGGGTAGCGTAGGTGGTAGGACATTGGGGAGGTGGTGACCAGTTGAAGGGGAGCCAAAGGGGTGACAACACAGACGAAGATTCAGATCTAAATGTGGAGGGAGGGAGACGGCGTGGGGTGATGATGGGTATGGACGAGTGAGGGCATTGAGAGGCGAGCTAACGATGAGGTTGATGGGGCTATAAGGGCGACGACTTATCATCGCTTGGGGTGCGGAGGAGGAAAAGGGTGTCACAAGGGAGGGGACAAGAGCAACCTCACCGAAGGCTAGGAGATGAATGAGCTAGTGTTTGAGAGAAATGAGGCTTTTATATGTGGTGGAGAGTTGTAATTTCAGGCAACTCTAGTGGCAATTCCTAATTTCGATCTACAAAAGCCACAACAGCATATATGAACCGGCTTTTGGGGGCGTTTGGAACGGCTTCCGCTTCTGGCTTTCATCCAGAAAAGCTGGAAGCCATTCCAAACGACTGGCTTTTCACAGCCACTTTTCCCTAAGCCACTTTCTCATACAATGTGCGGAAGCCAGAAGCGCAAAGCTGCCCGCGGGGAGCTTCGGTGGCTTCCCATAGCCCCTATTCCCAATTTACCCCTGAACTTGGGGGTATTTACTTGCCAAATGCCATCAAATAAAACCTAGCTACCTCCCCCCCCGCACGCCCGCTCTCAGCTCAACTCCCTCCTCCCGCATGCGCCTTCTCCTCCCGCTTCGCCGAGGTTGCGCCACCCTCCTCCTCCCCATCCCTCCACCCCCGACGCACCGCCGCCCTCCTCCTCCTCCTCCTCCTCCTCCTCCTGTGCGCCTCCTCCTCCCGCACACGCCTTCTCCTCTCGCGCCGGCGAGGCTGCGCCGCCCTCATCCTCCCCTTCCCTCTACCCCTGACGCGTCGTCGCCCTCCCCCTCCTCCTCCCTCCGAGCCGTTGCTGCCTTCTTCCCTGCCCAAATCTTGATCTGCCCAGATTTGGACGCCTCCGGTTCCGCCTCCGCCTCGCCTCTGGCATCCTCCTCCTCCGCCGACTCACGCTAATGCTGTCCTCCTCCCTCGACTCCCTCCTCCCCTGACGCTGACCTCCTCCTCCCCTACCACTGCTCCGATGCCCAACTCCTCTGTCGGCCCAACCCTAGTTTTTATTTTATTTTATTTTATTTATTTCTTCCTTTTATTTTATTTTTCTATTGTAAATTAAATACTTATGTAATTATTATTTTGTAATAATGGTTTATTTTAATAATTATGTGTTGTAATAATTGTTAATTATAATAATGGTTAATTGTAATAATTCTATATTGTAATAATTATCGTTAATTGCGTTAATTGTTGTTAATCGTGGTAGTTGTCGTAAATTACGGTAGTTGTACAGGTTAATTATGGTTTATAGTGCTAATTGTGCTAAATTGCGGTATATTGCTATAGTCATCGTCAAATGCGACCAATTGCCCTAATTGCGGTAGTCGTCGGTAATTATCATTAAATGTCGTCAATTGCGGTAGTTATCGTCAATTGTGTTAGTTGTTCATTGTCTATAAATGCCGTTAATTATCGTCAACGGTCATTAGTTCTCGTTAAATGTTGTTAATTGCGTTAAACGACATCAAACAAGCTGTTACTGTCCTCAGGGGCATTTCAGACATTTTCCATCTCGGAAGCTATAGCCAGCCTACCTAAAAGCCAGACAACCAAACACCAAACCTCTTCAGCCTAGCTGTTCAGCCCGCAGCCGTTCAACCCTGAAGCATAGCCATTAGCCGATTTTCAGGAAAGCTGAGCCGTTCAAAACACCTCCTTTGGCATGTAGTTTATTCGGGGTAATTGGGCTTCTCTAAAGGAAAATTATGGCCATAAGCCCTGCCTGACAATCTCGAGCAAGGAGTCTTGTTTGGTTTTTACTAGATTTTTCGTGAAGTACTTTCATCAATCACAATATATATTTCTATTTTTTAAATTCTTCCTCATGTTTATTCCAAAAGAAATTGTGAGGGGTATTTTGGAAACCCCATAACTTAAGTATCATTTTGCAACACTTAGAGAGCTAGTTTGGGAAGCACATTCTTGACCGAGATCCACGTAGATGGGCTAGGAATTTGAACTAAAATTCTGGCCCATCCAAACGAATGTGTTGGAATTTTTGGATGGGTCGGGATTTTGGGCCAATCAAATAAACCTTAGTTGTAGGTGTTATCTGTAATACTTCCTAAACTAGTAGGATGCCCGTGCGTTGCAACAGAACCCTAACCTTACATAAATAATATTTTCCTTTGACGCGTAAAACAAATCAAGTAATTAAAAGATGGTGACACATATATCTACTAGCATCACATTAGTGCAACATGGTAGAACAAGAACTTTGTGCGACAATTATGGAAATAAATGGTAGTAAATAATATTTTTCCATAGTTTACTTCAATACCTATACCTATACACAAGATCTCATTGCTTATTGGAGTCGTTTACTAGCCAGTACAACAAAGTTTTCCACAAAATGGAATCATGGCAATACTTGTAAGATATGCGATATTGTAAATTAGGAAGTTTGTTATAGTACATGACACACGGGCTACCTATATCAATAAGTACTAAAACGAGATGTCATACTCATCAAAATGTCAAAAATCCACCTCACCACTTCAGAGTCAGAACATACCTCTGGGTTGCAATTCACTTCACTACTAATAAAAGGAGTTTATGTTAACCACCAATAACCTCCATGCTCCACAGTAGGCATAAAAAAGAGATGATAATGCAAGACTCTCCCACTTGGATGTGAAATAAAGTTTGACGAAATCAAACAAATATACTAATCAACAATGACAAATAACTATTATGTTGTTGAGACCTTGTATTGCCATTGTTCAGCCAATTTTTGCCGAGAGATCCAAGAAATTTCTAGGGAATAATAATTGAAATGTTTTCACTACTTGACAAACAAATGCAGAACTTGGAATAGTAGGAATTCCACTTGTATCATGGACAATCGACAATAATGAACTAGTATTGAAGAAAAGCCTCAAAGTTTATGAAAGAAGATCTTATTAACAAGAATTATCAGCATTACTATTGTCGGACCCGGGATTAACACTCCCAAATCCTCTGTGCATTTCTGAACTAGTCCCATGATCAGTAGCTAGTTCACACAGTAAACAGATATGGTAACATCCATAAATCGCACAATTATATTAATAATCAACATAGTTTATTACAAAAGGGGCTTACAAGCCAACAATAAAGAACACAGCGGAAGACGAAGAAGATGTAGTAGAGTCCAGTTAATCTGCCACAGGCAATCGACTGGGATAGCGGCCTAGTCGTCGAGATCCACACCGATAGCAAAGTCCTTCTCCTCTGAAATTTGTTTGCATAAAGCAAGTATGAGCACAACTACCGTGCTCGCAAGTTACACCCGTCAAATAACAGGATGGCATGCATACATGGATGTAACAAAGGATGGCTTATAGGGTTATTTGTGCAAAAGCAATATTTGACATTTTAAATACAATACTAAGTTCAAAAGCAGTTATACTATATCCAAAATCAAATTTCGTTTTTAATCATCAATTTTAAAGTGTAGGATAAATCTCCATACATAAGTAGTGAAGGACTACCCCCCTTGCACCAGGCTTTCTGCCCAAATTTCCTACATGGAATAAACTTCCATGAAAAACATTTCTGTCAAAACATTTTTAAAACAAAACATAGTCTAATCCGCGAAAGGCTTTGTTCAGCATGTCCATGACCGTGGACACGGCCATTCGAATAGATTGACACTCTACAGAGGTTGTACAACTTTACCCACAAGACACGACTTCTCTAGTTTGTTCAGTATATATCTATGCCACTCACTACCTTGGGTAAGCAGTCTAGAGCACGTGTCAAGGCCTTTACAATGCGCCATCCCAAAGTAGTTATGCCCGCTAAGGTTTCGCTACCGTAGGCTTCGCACCAAACGATAACCCCCTCTTGCGCCATGTGAGTATTAACAATAAGTCTTCACGACAACCACACAACTAGATGGCACAACCACATTGAAATATTGCAAATTAGTTAGCCAGGTCCCGCCCATACTCAGGACATGTGGTAGTACGATTTGGCTTAACAATCCACAGCTCGCAGACCGGTCCTTAATTGAGTGGGCGACTTCCAAAATAATCACAGGCCTCAACCATTATTGCATTGAGCCCGTGCATAAACTTGCACCCACCAACTATCCAGTTCGCCCAAGTCCAAACCAGTTTTCAATTTGATCTTATTTTTCAAAACCATTTGCAAACTTCCATGGCACACCGATGCTATGGATACATTTTAAACAACATTTGATTTTTGGTTGAAAATTCCCAAATCAAATATTTCTGTTCTAAGCAGGACTAAGCATAATTTTTCTCAAAATGTTCTAGTTCATACTATTGCATAAACTAGATTTTTATCTAAGGTGACAAGGTATGAATATTTCAATATCAAGATTGGTAATACAAAGGATTTAGGCATAACTACAATTTAAAACAGGTATTTAAATTACTGAATATAAATAAGCATGCAGTAGTAGTTTAAAACAGAATAAATAATTTGCAATAATAGGTGCAAATATGGTCAAGAATGTAACTTGCCTTGCTCACTTAGTTGTTCTCAAACGGCGTCGAAATCTGACTCTCTGAAGTCGTCGAAATCTATACGCGAAACAAGCCAAATTCAACCAAAATTCAAATAAAGATTCAAATGAACTCCAAATTAAATAATTTTATTTTATTATCTATATAATGATTTTATACAAGTTTAGAAATTTGAATCACCCAATTTGGAGTTTGGATGCAAAAGATATGGGTTTTAGAAGTTTAAACCCAAAATCTGCAATTAAATGAATTTCCCGAATTATTTTTCTAAAGGAAAATCCATTTATTGCGCAAGGCTGACGTCAGCCTTGAGATTTTTGGAATTAAAAGAATTTCTGACGTACGGGCCCCACGTGTCATAGACACGGCTCACGTGAACCAAGCACGTGGGCTTTTGGCTCTGGAGGCGGTCTTGACTTGGCGCCACGTGGCGGGGTTGGCGACGTGGCGCCCATGTGGCCGTGAGGTGGTGCCACGTTGGCGCGCGCGTGGCCGTGCCACATTTGCAACGACGGCGCCGGCGTCGGGACTAAGGGTCGCCGGCGCTACAGTGCGCGGCGACGGGCGGTGATGTGTGCAATAGAGAGAGGAGGGGACAGCAAACATGGTGCGCTCACCCACACGACGAGGAGAGGACGGAGACAGCCAGCGGTGAGGAAGAAGCGGCGGTGTGGTTCGGCTCAATGGCGAAGTGGCGCTCCTGTGGTGCTCCGGCGTGACGGAGGTGCGCACCAGCTTCGCGGCGTTACGGTGAATCCAACGGTGGTGGCGGCGATGACGCGGGGTCGACGGAGGCGGCGCAATCGAAGATCTGAAGCTTCCTCGTCGGCGGCGAAGAAACTCCAAATTGCGGCGCTAGAGAGGGGGAGGATGGCAATGGGTGGCGGCGTCGGGATGGGTGAAGAGAGGGGCGCCCAGGGCTGCCTTTTATAGGGGCCGAGGGGCTCCGAGGCGGGTGTGGCGCGTGGTGGGCGCGATTCTTGGGATCGTCTTGCGGCGCGTCTTGTGGAAGAGAACGTGGGGGTGGAGGCGGAGGTAGGCGCGAGTCGTGCAGGGGCGGCCGTGAGAAGCGAGGCGGTTGGGAGGCGGCCGTTGTGAGCTCGCCCACGGCTTCAATGGCGGCTGCGCTGGGCATCTGCGCGGAGAAGAAGAGCGCGAAGACGAAGGGGTCGCGAGCCCACACGGTAGTGAGGAGAGAGACGCTAGCGGGTGGGGCCGCGTGAGTGAGAAAGAGAGAGGGTGCGGGCGGGCTGGTTGGGCCGAAAATAAAGGAGGAATGGGCCGCACAGTTGAAGATTCGGCCCAAAGGTGATTAAGGGATTTTAAATTGATTTCCTAATTTAAAAAAAATCAGATTAATTCAAATAGGCTTTAGAAAATAGCAATTAAATTCCAAAAATCCTAGAAAAATTCACAGAAGTCTCTAGAATTATTTTGGACTTGAATAAAATAATTCCAACTTAAAATTGGTAATATATTTTGAGATTAAATTTATTTTAGCTTTAAAATAATTAAGGACAAGCTTTTAAAATTCTAGAAATTAATTTAATTTTTATTTTTCAACTTTAACTGAAATAAAACTTAAAAAAAATTAATAAATTTTATTTTTGACTTTTAAAACTTTACAAATTCAAATAAAGCAAATAAACTCTTTCAAACTTGAAAATCCAATAAAATAATAATTTTATAAATTTTAATTTGGTGATGAGAACTTTGAAACATTACAACTATCCATTTATACCTTAACCAAATATTGACTGTATGAAGCTATTTATTTATATGTTACATTAAAAAGACACTACTTTTTTTGCCAAACATTCAGATCTCCTTTTGTATGTCCTACAATTTTTTGAACTCTGTTATGTAAATTGAGTTAGTCTATTTTTTGTGCCCTTTAGAGAAATTGAAATTAAAGTTCGATTGTGTGCTTTTTGGTTGAATTGAATATAAGGCTTTTAAATTCTGTGAATTTAACTCTGCTATTGTTTGGAAGAAACTCAACTTTGAATATTGGACAAGAAGATTTGCCATCTATAGAATACATGTAAATATAGTTAGAAGCCTCCAATCTACATCCTAGGAAACATTCTTCTGGTAACTCAAAGGACTGGTCTCTTAGTGATTTATCATTATATGCTTATATCATTATTTAGGATTGGAACGAATAAAACAACACTAATTAACAACAATTGGTTGAGCAGAAGTGTCCAAGTCACTTGAGGTACATCGATAAACCAGATCCCACTGTATGTGTAAAGAATGGTCCACAACCACACAGTTGATATGCAAATGGAGCACTCATGAGTCATGACATGCATTTGTTGGTCGCATTGCCCATGTAACAAATTAATAGTTTCATGAACAAAGGCAGCTAACAATTAATGCATGATCATGTTGTAAAGGAAGGGAGAACAATGGGAGACTTCGATATGTGTATCACACAACTTATTGGTCAGACAGGTCAGTAGATGACAGTGTTGCTATAAGCAAATTGATTATGGATTCTATGATAGTGTTGCTATAACAACGGTTGGGAATGAGTTTTTAAAAAGTTGATGTTTTCCTTGAGATGTATTTGGTTATTCAGATTACTCGCTGAAGGATGGCGAATTTCTTTGGTTAATAGTTACAAGGTAGTTGATGGGTTTTAATTGGTCTCTATTCATTTTATAGAGCAATTATTGTCTTTTCCGACTGTTGAGCTATTTTCGTTATTTCTAAACATTGTTATTGGCAATATTGTTCTTTCATGGGGATTCTACCTTTCTTGTTGGTAAACGTGACTCGGTTAATTGTTTGGTATTTGAGATAATGGAAATTATCCCTTACAAACTCTATTGAAGAAAGTTTTGACTCTACGCATTTCTTTTGGAGTAGTTGAGTGTTAAAGTTTAGTGCATCTTCTCTAAGAAAGAAAGCATCAAAACTCTTTTGTAATATTTTGTTGTGTTAAGTGAGAAGTTGTAAGCCTTGAAGATAAATGATAATGCATGAGATGTCAAGTTGGGCCAGTAGCATAATGCATAATTAATCTTAACGGATATCCTTGGTAGCATGGATGGATAACTTATTGCTGCCTTGTAATGATTGCATGATGAGTTGATATTAAGAGTATATCTATTCCTAATTAGAATCAATAGAGTTATTAAGAGGTGTGGAACATTGATGAACTAGTTTGATCACTAAGGGTCATAAATTTGATAAACTTCTTGGGTAAATTAGATTAATGGGTCTCAATGGATTAATCTAACCCTTTGAGATGGTTAAGTCCAGAAGGTGTTAGATTACTGTCTTAGTGGATGTTAATCTTGGAGTTATCTTTTATGGATATATAATGATCATATGTAATTGCTAGGTGAAATTATTATGTACCAAAGAATGGTGTTGAGCATCACTAAGAGATGAACTAATGGGATGTGATAGGTGAACTATGTTTACATGATGGTGGAATTGTAGGATAATAGTATGTCTTTGATGAAATGGTTGATCATTAAAATTGTTTAGTTTGCTAAACATGTTGGATTATTTGATCTCGATGGATTAATTTAACTGTGTAGGAAGGGAAAGTTAAGGATGTATTTGACTGTCGTCTTAGTGGATAATAATTTGAAAATTTTCTTTAATTGGCTACTTGTTGATCTTATATTTACTAGTGGGAATGCAAATAGAGAAAGGAACATAAATTCTTCCATGACTAAATAATCGTCAATTGTTTATGATAACCTCTAGATTGCAATTATTGTGCACTAAATTAGTGTTGAGCATTGCTAATAGGTGAATGGTTGGAATTTAAAGGTGATCTATGTATGTGCGTTTTGCGAGGATGACTTAGGGCAGCATGCCCTTGTTAAAAGATGGTTTACTTCGATAGTGTGGTTTGTGCATTAGATATTCTCTTAACCAAGTTGAGTGTTGCGATCTTATTGAGATAACAAAAATATTATGAAGTAAGTTATTATGTTTCTTTTGGAAAGGTTGATGATGGGATAGTAAGGTATGTTGGTTCTTGCGAGGAGTGCATTATATGATGTTAGAAAGATTAACAATAAATGGTTGTGAGAGTGATGTTGATTCCTTCAAAGGAGAATAATTTGATTGCCTTTCGTGATATCACTTAAATGAAAATATTTCGAGATTTGCATTCATGATCTGTTGGAGTTCATGATTTATGTGGCAGCTGAAATTGGTTGAGCATAATGACATGGTGGAAAGTTCCCCTAGTTCTCACTAGACTCATATGATTTGATCTTAAAAGCCCTTCTTGGATGAGTTGGCAAAGTAATGTTGTAATCAAAGAAAAAATTGTTTCCTTTGTTAAATGAAAGAGTATAGTAGAGGTATTTGAGGTTGGAGTTAGGCTTTGTAATTTGCAACTTATTGAAGTGTGCTTAACTTTTCTGTCATTGTCGCTTAAGAGTTTCTTGAGTTTCAATAGCAATGTTTTATTCTTATTCGTTGAGGGTTGAAATTCTCTTCTGGTGGGACTTGTGCACTTAACTGTGGTCTCGTCTTTTGTTTTCCGAGATTTTGACTATTTGACTATTTCCCTTGGTCTTGTGTCTAATACGAGTGGTAAATATTTTTCTATGTGCTGAAAATTGTTTCCATCTATATCTTCTTCTACGAAAGGATTAACCGATTTGTGTTACAAAGTCTTTTAGGATGAATAACGGCAACTGGATAGTGGTGGTCAAGTAGATGATTTTGATGAGACTTTAGGTGTTAAGTTGTTTGAGATGTATTAAGTGATAAATTGATTTCTTGGAATAATCATCGGTGAGGATTTGATTTAAATAGAATGTTTGTCTTTCGTGCTAACTGATTACGTTGTTGCAACTAGTAGAACCTATAGTAAATTGTGGTTCAAGAACTTTTGGTTCATTTTAGTGGAACATTAGAATTATTGAAAGTATGAAAATCTTGATCAACTTATTAGAGTATTGCGATTGGATAATTTGCAAGGTTGTGTAGGTGATTTATGATGGTGTAGTTTAATGAGAGTAGGATTAGCGAAGTAATCTAATCGCTATGGCAATTGATGGGATAGCAGGGAGTGTTGAGTTATGGTTAGATATGACTTGGCTGTAGTGAGTAACCCTTTGGGAGTTAGAATCTTTCTAAAGATAATGTGGTCGAGAATATGTTTACATGTTGATGTTAATGAGTGAGGATATTGTTGGGATTGTGGGAATTTTAGTTATCAAATATGAGGATTTCCCTATTATTTATACCAAAAGTTCACTGTAGGAGTCTTAGAGGATGAATTTGGGTTTTGCATTTTTATGCTAGCATCTTGGTTGCCCATGATTAGGTTCCGAGAGTTGTGGTGATCTTTGATAGAATCCTTTGAATATAGTAAATAAGTGTATGTGTGTTGTGAATTTCAAGTTGATTATCCTTAAAGGATTGGGGTGAAATCTATATTGAGATACGTTGGGAATTATTTGTCAATGTAATTCCTTTGGTAAAGATGTTGACCAGAGTATGTTATTATGGATTGGAAGAGTATCTCTATGTAGGTGTGGATTTGGGTTTAGTTTGATAATAGCTTTGAGGTTGCCAATTTAAAAGAAATGAGTTAATGTGTTATGGGATGATTTGGAATCTCATGGTTTAAGAGAAAGTTGAATTCTTAACAGAAAGGTTGAGAAAAAAGCTGTGTTCTTGGATAGTGAAAGATTCTTTTGGTTTTTATTTGAGCTTTGTGTTTATGACAGATGCCAATTACAATTGAGTTGATTCCTGTTGGTATGTGTGGTATTTTTCGGTTAAGAAAAAGAAAGGAAATAGTTGTTTTGGGCATTCGAGTGATTTCACCATTAGCTTATGTGGTGTTCATTGGCAAACTGTCTACTTGAAAAATGAAAAAGTTTCATGATGAATCTTTTGATTTTGGATTGGAGTCTTTTGGAGGAAAGTTGGTTATGAGTTGGTTGTATTGTGAATCCTTTATTTTTAGATGGATTTTGTTTGTAAAATAGTTGTTTAAAACGAGTTCAGTTGTGTGTTCCTGGGTTAAAGGAGGTACTCCTTGTTAAGGTGAAGAGGTCGATTGAGAGACGGAACAAGAGTTCCATGTGTCGTACAGGTTGTGTGGTATGGTACCAAAGGTAATGATAATCCAAGGTATATTTAATTGCTTCTAGTAGTTGCGAGGATTTGGAGGTTGGCGTATCGCTAGGACCGCCTTGGGTCTACGCTCGGGGTGCACAACGTACTGTATGACCCGGTGTTGAGAGAGCACTTGAGATATCTGAAGCTTGAGGTTTCATTAGATCCTTCGATCAACGAGTAAAACCATACATTCGAGTCCTGTCCGATGCGTATTCCGGGGAGATCGGAGCGAGTGCCGAGGCACAAAATATTGGTATACGTCATGTTGTTGTGGTCACATCAATCCGAGAGATAGGCGACTTGGGAGTTGGAGTATCGCATGTGCGAGCGTTGTCCAGAGTTGTTCACGTGGGAGACGTGTTAACTGTTGTTTTTTTCTTCATTTTTGGTGTTCTTTCGAGTAGAATGGTGAGAGTAGAATTCGGGGTCGAATTCTTTTTAAGGGGGGTAGAATGTAATATCCCGATTATTATTGGTGAGTGCAATAAGATTAGAAAAGAAATTAATAGGATGAAAAGAGGAAAAATATTCAAAATTTAAAGGAGAATGGGCTGTCAACCCAAAGTCAAGCAAAGGGAAAATCAGCCCTTTTGGCCCATGGCCCATGAGGGAACCAGCCACCAACAAAAGGAGGGGGAACCCTAACATGGTACTATAGCACGCCTCTACAGTAACCTCCGCCCTTAGCCCTTGCTGCCATCTTGTTCTTGTGTGCTTTCGGCCAAGGGAGAAGAAGAGGAGGGAAGAAGAAGGAAGGAAGAGGAGAAGGAAATTTTGTGGGAATTTGCTGGGATTTCACCTCCCTCATCTCGATCTCCAAGGGTGACGCTCCTTTGTTCAATTTCTTTCGGATTGTTGTTTCGTCTAGTCGGTAGAATTTATGTGACTAGATCGTTAGTATTGTTTCTGTTGCGGTGGGGTTTTGGGTTCCAAATGTGTAGAATTTGGAAACTCCACCTGCTAGAGATAGGTAGAGGATTCAAGTAGCTTTCTACAGAGATCTTGTGCATGATTTTTTGGATGGGTAGATATTTAGTCATGATTTTTGTGTTTCGACTGCCTGTTCAGTTCTTTGGTTTCTGGTAGTAGGCATGGTTATATAGAATAAAATTGTAAAATGGACGAATGTGGGATTTTTATCTACATGAAATAGATAGATAACTTTGCAATGATTTCAGGGAGTCCAAGAACACAATTTTTGGATAAGTAAAATAGAGTTATGAAATTTTGAAGTATACTTTCAGTTCTGACTTGCTGCTAGGAACAGTTGGGAAAAATGTTAAGTTTGCAAAATTATATGCAGAATATAAAAATTGGCATAAAATTATTATGGTAGATAATTCCCTGTGGATTTCAGAATATCTTATATCACTGTTTTTTGATAAACCAATTAAAAGTTATGGAATTTCTAAATTGATATTACTGAAGATGGCAAATCTGTCTTCCGAGTTAAAAACAAGGGTTTAGTTGAGCTAATCTGAACTTTCGATCACCTGAGAAATTGTGGGTATATGTGTGTAGATTCCAGAAAGTCTAAGTACATAATTTTTGGAACTATAGATCAAAATTTAAGATTCTTCTAAGGTGACTATCCTATTTTGGACAGAATGGTGTTCGGGAAGGAACGATATCATTTTGGGTTGTGATTAGAAGAGGATTTGTCTATTTAGTTTTATTGCAATGTTGTGTGCGTATGGATGATATTCTTAGTGTGTTTTACAAATACCAAGTGGTGGTGTGAAACCGGCGGTTGAGGCAAGTACATTTTAGAGTAAAATTGGTTGTTTGGTGGTACAGTTTGGCTAATGACTGTTGTTATTGTATTCAAGTGAAGTATGAGTATTTCCAGTTATTTATATGCTTTCGTTAATTGATGATGCATAATAGAAAGTATGGAAGTCATTCATTTCATTTAATTTCATTTCAAAGAGATCCTCATATTTGAGATATAGGCAATGAGATCCCCGTATGAAAAAGGATGGACACTAGATCCCCACATTTGAGAATATGGGCGAGTGAACACTGACGGGTATTACACTCAGCTATACCAGTATATGCAGAAGTGGAGACATGCGCATGATTTGCATTTCATTCATGATATTTACATATGTATTTGAGATAATGAGAATGATCTACCATTGATTAATGTTTCGTATGTCGTTTATTGTACTTGCTGAGTCTTGGACTCATGCTTGTTTATCTAATATTTTAGGTGAACGTTGATGACAGCAAACTTTGGGGAAAATGTAGAACATGGAAATTTTGCACTTGAGAAGCACTTCGCGCCACTCATGATTCATTCATTTTGGAATTGTAATAATTGAATAGGTTGTGGTTCCCTTAGTTCCTCGTGGTCGATATTATTTCTATTTGTTGTTTTCCCTTAATGAAATTTATCTCTAATGCTTTTGATAATTAATTAGTTCGAATTATAATTGAATTATAATTAACCGGCTTGCTGAAATTTATGATCAACTCTTTGTTGAGAGTTAACTGTGATGCCTAGAAGGTAAAAATCCTTGAATTTGATGTAGAAACTTGTAGTGTTAATAGTTGTACGTGACATATTGGCATTTTACTAAGCCGGGGTGTTACAGTTGGCAAGGAACATGTTGGGTAGTGGAGCTGAGCGGTTGTCGAGGAAGCTAGGTGCAACATCGTGAGCTCAGCGGTTGGATACACGTCATCGGTGTCGATAGATGAGGGACGACGGCTAGATGTGGGGCGGCGTGGCACTCACGGTGGTGCGAGCCTTAGGGAGGGGGCAGAGGCGGAGGTATCGGGGGTCGGTTTCCCTTGGTGGGGGTTGGCGTGGGATGTTGGGCAGTGGTGAGAGGTGGTGATGATTAGGGGTAGCAGCGGTGCAGATGAGAGGAGCGGCGGCAATGAGAGGAGCGGTGGAGATGCACTAGCCAGAGTCCTCGCCGGATCCTCTTGCGGGTAGACGACACCTGATCCAGTCGCCGGAAGGTTGGAGACGACAAATCTCAAGCCGTCGTGCCCAGATCCAGGGTTGCCATCCGCCGGAGGGGTGGAGACGACATATCCGGATTCGCCGTGCCGAGATCCGAAGTTGTCGACGGTGGAGAATGGCAAGGCTTCATTGATGAAGGCGGTGACCATCGTGTTGTCGACAGGACTCACTATCGGTGGAGAAGCGGTGCCTCCCTCAGTCGCCATCCATCACTACTACAAAAAAGCTAATACTGGATGCCTGATCACAGACGGTTCATCGAAACCGTCTGTATTAAACACAATCTCAGACGATTTTTGTTTACCGACCGTTTGTATTATTTTTCGTGCTAAAAACCGTCTGTGAAGAGGTCACATCACAGATGGTTAATGTTTAAAACCGTCTGTGAAATATCACAGACGGTTCTGACCAAAAACCGTCTGTGATATTACCCAATATCACATACGGTTTTTGTTGAAAACCGTCCGTGATAATTAACTCATCATAGACGGTGCAGTGTATATAGATCCCCAACAGAGTCTTCTTGATCTCCATCTCTGGCGCTACGGTAACCGCGGGAGATCTCTAAGCCCGGTGAGTCCATCGTCACTCCGTTCCCGGTTTGAGTATCGCCTCACCTCACTGAGCCCGCTCGTATGGTCCATTTCAGCTATTGTTGCCGAGGAGCTTGCCGCCGTCACCTCTGTTTACCGATCGACGACCAGCTTCCCCGACTTCATTGACACCTTCCTCGTGATCGAGGTGAGCTACTGGAGCATAAGCATCCTTTAATTTGAGTAGTTTTAGGCGTTTACGCCTGAATCGCTAGTGAAACCCATGGTGCCGCCACGGGACATCACCGTCGGTTCGCCTCAGACGACCTTAGGGCCCCGAGCCACGACTATTAGCAATGCGATGTCACCCTAAGCCCAATTTGAGCTTCAAATCCTACTGTTTTTAATCATTTAGTTAATAAACTAACGAGTCTATGACATATGGGACCGCCATATATTTTATAAATAAAATCATGAAATAAAAAATGAGTCACTAACAAGTAGGGCCTACATGTAAGTTAATAAAATCTGAAAAAATGAAAAAAAAGAAGAAGCCATCTTTAGTTCAGAGAAAAATACGCTTTCTCTGTTGGAAAGCATAATTAAGCCTCAGAAAATACGCTTTTGAAGTCACCCTTTTATTTATTTCCAGGGTTTTCAATACGAACCGTGTGATGGACCGAAGCTGGATGTACGCTGAGAACCGTGTGAGTGAAGATTACATTAATGGCGTATGTGCTTTTACAAGAGCTGCCAAGGAGGATATGTTGAATAAGGGGGCGGAATATATGTACTGTCCATGCATTGACTGCGAAAATCTGAAGATGTTTAAGAATCGAGCTCAGATTGAAACACACTTGATTCGAAGGGGTTTCAAAAAGGGTTATACACATTGGACCAGTCACGGTGAAGAGCATATTATACAGGAAGTCAATGATATGCCGTCGGATGATGTCGATTGTGGTTCTGATTCGGATGGGCTGCACGGTGACAATCTAGATCAGATGCTTCGCGATGCAGAAGGGAACTGTGATCAGAGAGAGTATGTTCAATTCTGGGCTTGATGGAGGACTCAGAGAAACCTTTGTTCCCAAGCTGCAAGCTGGAATACACAAGATTGTCATCCGTGCTTGAACTGCTGAAATTGAAGGCAAGCAACGGTTGGTCCGACAAGAGTTTCACGGGGCTGTTAGGTCTCTTAGCGGACATGCTTCCGGAGGGAAACGAATTGTCCAAAACCACCTACAAAGCAAAGAAGGTTCTTTGTCCATTGGGAATGGAAGTAGAAAGAATACATGCATGTCCGAACGACTGTATCCTCTACCGTAATGAGTATACAAACATGCATGTATGTTCGGTGTGCAACGCATCCCGATACAAACATAAGAATCAATCAGATAACGAGGAGGGAATCAATGTGAAGAAAGGACCTCCTACTAAGGTGGCGTGGTATCTTCCTGTAATTCCCCGTTTGAAGTGGTTTTTTGCGAACCCAAAGAATACAAAACTGCTGCATTAGCACTCAGAGGAGTGTAAAAATGACGAAAAGCTAAGACACCCTGCTAATTCCGCCCAGTGGAGAAACATCGATAGGAGGTTTGCAGACTTCGATGCGGAACCGAGGAATATAAGGTTTGGATTGAGTACAGATGGAATGAATCCTTTCGGTAATATGAGCAGCCGACATAACACTTGGCCTGTGACGCTTTTGTATCTGCAATCTTCCTCCTTGGTTGTGTATGAGGCGGAAGTATATTTTGCTGTCGATACTTATCGAAGGGTCGAAGTAACCTGGGAATGATATTGATGTGTACCTAGCACCATTGATGGAAGATCTAAAAATACTGTAGATTGAAGGGGTACAGGTATGGGATGCGTACAACGAGAGAACTTCATTTTACGTTCTTTGTTGTTCTGCACCATAAATGATTATCCTGCCCTTACTAATCTGTCGAGCCATAGTACAAAAGGGGCCAAAGCTTGTACTCACTGCTTAGATGATACCGAGAGTGTGTGGCTAAATCACTCACGTAAAACCGTGTACATGCGTCATCGTAAGTTCCTTCGGAGGGCTCACCCATACCGCAAGATGAAGAAACAATTCGACAGAGAGAAGGAGGACAGTTCAGCTCCAAGGCATTTAAGCGGAAAAGAGGTCTATGATATGGTTAAGGATTTAGATGTTGTGCTCGGAAAGGGACGTAAATCGAGGACCCGTAGGAAGAACATATGGAAGAAGAGATCAATATTTTGGGACTTACCTTATTAGGAGCACCTAGAAGTTCGCCACTGCATCGACGTCATGCACGTAGAGAAGAATGTATGTGACAGCTTGATTGGTCTCTTACTGAACATTCGTGACAAAACAAAGGATGGTGTCAACGCACGGCTTTACTTGGTTGATATGGACATCAGACCTGAGTTAGCACCAACAAAGACCGATAAAGGACGAACGTACCTTCCCCTTGCTTGTTACACTCTGTCCAAGGCCGAAAGAACTGAACTGTGCCGGTGCTTGCATGATGTGAAAGTTCCGTCCGGTTACTCTGCCAACATGAAGAAACTTGTTTCGATGGAAGATTTGAAGTTAATTGGCATGAAGTCTCATGATTGTCATGTGCTGATGACACAAATGCTCCCTATTGCAATTAGAAGTATTTTGCCGATCAAGATCCGAGAGATAATCATGAGGTTGTGTTATTTCTTTAACACAATTGCTCAGAAGGTCACCGATCCCGAAGGACTAGATGCTCTGTAGGACGAGGTGGTAACGACTCTATGTGATCTTGAGATGTATTTCCCTCCATCGTTTTTTGATATCATGGTCCATCTCATTGTTCACATTGTGAGGGAGATAAAGATGTGCGGGCCCGTGTATGTACCCATTCGAGAGGTTCATGAGAATTCTCAAGTCCTATGTACGGAATCGATCTCGGCCGGAGGGCAGCATAGTCAAAGGTTATGCAACCGAAGAGGTCATTGAGTTCTACGTCGATTACATGGGTCAGGTCGAACCGATAGGTGTGCCTCGATCTCGCCATGAGCGGAGGCTCGAGGGTATCGGGACCATCGGAAGGAAAGCAATCACTCCAGATATGAATGCGTATGCTCAAGCCCATTTCACGGTCTTGCAACACATGATTGAAGTGTCCCCGTATATCGACCAGCACAAGGACGTGCTTTGACAACAGAATCTGGAGCGACCGGATGTTTGGATCACGAGACAACACAACAGACGGTTCAACCAATGGTTGAAGGAGCGACTCGCTAGGAGCTCATCAAGTGATATGCTGACATGGTTGGCAAAAGGGCCAACATTTACAGTTGTGACATGACGAGGATACAACATAAATGTGTACACATTCTATACGTAGGCTCAGGATATAAAGAGCACTAACCAGAACAGCGGTGTCCGCATAGATGCATTCAGTACCGATGGGCTGAGGAGCTCCTACTATGGGCAAATAGAGGAGATATGGGAGCTCGACTACGTACTTTTCAAGATCCCCCTATTTCGGTGCCGTTAGGTCCATCTCCCATAGGTGAAGGTCGATAAGTACGATGTCACTACCGTGGACCTCGAACGTGTCAGATACAAATACGAACCATTCGTACTGGCTAACCAAGTTGTTCAAGTCTTCTATGTAACCGACTCGGCAAATAAGAAGCACCACGTAGTTCTTCATGGAAAAAAGAGGATTGTCGGAGTTGAGAATGTAGTGGACGAGAAAGAATAGAATCAATTTGATGAGTTACCTCCTTTCGGAAACGGCATAAGGGTCGAGAAAGAAGAATGTAACGAAACTAACTACATACGTGTCGATCATCATGAAGGGCTAATTTTTAAATATTAATTGAACAATGGGTGTATATGTACATTATGATGAATGGTTAATTTTAGTTCATTTGAGTTAATTGATTTGTACTATGAAATGGATGTGATTGTTTCTGAAATGAATGTGAATTGGATGTATATACATGTACTTGTTGTGTTTTCTGCTTGTTTCAGAGGGCATGGCTAGCATTTCCTGAGGCTAGCCAATAAACAGAACTAGATTACCAATACAAAATAATATCACAGACGGTTTGTAGATCAAACCATCTGTGATTATATATCACAGACGGTTCTTTGGTTAAACCCGTCTGTGATAAAATATATCACAGACGGTTGTTGATTGGAACCATCTGTGATACATCACATATCACAAACGGTTCTACTTTAGAACCATCTGTGATGTCCATCCCTATTTATATTTGGACTCTAGGGTTTGCCCGCGCCCCCCACTTCCAACGATTAAGTTTCTCAAGTCCTCGCTCCCTCCTCCCCCGAGCCCGTCGCCGTCGTCTTCGACGCCGCCTCCTCCTCGAGCCCGGCATGACTCCTCCCCCGAGGCCGTCGATGCCGTCCTCGACGCCGCCTCCTCCTCGAGCCCGGCGTGACTCCTCCCCCGAGCTCGTCGACGCTGTCCTTGACGCCGTCTCCTTCTCGAGCCCGACATGCCTCCTCCTGCGAGCCCGCCTCGCCTCCTCCCCTCCCCCGAGCCTGGCGCGCCTCCCCTCGACACCGCCCTACTGCTCCGGTACTGCTCCCTGCTCGTCCTTCTCCTCGACGCCCAAAAGTAACTAATGCCGAGTTGCCGACCCCGACGCCCCTTTCCCTCACTCTTTTTGTCAATAATCTGTCATGCTGTCATGGTCCTCATTGACTCATGATAATTGTACTTGTTTTAAGAATTTGTATTTGTTCTAGTCAGTTATTCATATGGTATTTGTTTTGATATCGCTTTGGAATATATTGCAATGTGGTGTGGTGGGCTTGAGATGAATGCTCTGTGATGATAATAGTCTTGTACTGAAATTGATTTGATAATCGGGTTTGAACTTGAGCTCTAATTGGAATGCTTACTCTACATCTGATAACAATATCAAAATGTTAAATCTTAGCTTTATCTTGATTTCATTTGTTCACATGATGTTTGTGTTGAACATATTATTCCTTTTAAATGACTTGGAGGATTTACATGTTTATGTCAATTATTATTAATTGGTGTGTATACCCATACACATAGAGATCGAATCTTATGATAATATGTTCATGCATGTCAGAACTTCTATTTCTTATGAAGATGTCTTCTGCTCATTCTTCGTCATCGCCGCCTTATGTGTCTGAAGATGCACCATCCTCTGGAATATTCAACCGCGGTAGAAGAAGAGGAATATCGAAAAGGCCCGCGGGACGATTTACCATCACGGAGGTCGATCAGTCTGGGACCCCTATCAATCCTCATCGAGCAGCGTCCGCATTCTGGAGAACGGTCGGAATAGTTGCATAGGAACGGGTCAACGTCACCTACGATTCGTGGAAAGAGTTGACCAAAACTCAGAAAGATGAGTTGCTGACAGATATTCTCAAATCGTTCGAGATCTCGGAGCAACACCGGGACTCTGTGCGACGACACGTGTTGCTACAAGCATGCAAAGCGTGAAAGAACTTCAAGAGCACGTTTGTCAAGAACTACGTGGAGAAGGATCTAAGGCCCTTCCACAAGTATCCGTTCTTGGAAGAGTCCTGAGCCGAGTTTGTGGCGAAGAAGACGACGGATGAATTTAGGAGTGAAAGTGTGGCGCACACGGCCCTCTAGGCAAAAACAAGCACCCCCACAAACTCGGCACCACTGGGTATGCGGGTAAAATCCCGATATGGAGGGATCAGGACCAGCAGGCAAGCCATTCGAATGTCTCCCCGCCATTTCCGAAATCATCGATGTGGCGCCCGGCGGTTATTTAGGAGGTTACGTACTGCCTCTCTGAAGTCTCCTTTCAAACCCATGAGACGGGAAGTGTCGGCGCTGGTAAGATATCGAACTACCTAGTTTGTAATTACTCCATAACTTCATAGGAAATGAAATAACATATCGGGCTATTGCAAGTAACGCTGAGTGCACAATCTTCCCAATGCTCATTCCAGGTAGACAGGGAGAAAGATATACTCTCCGCGACCCTAGGAAACAATGAGCATCCAAATTACGAGAGGCGTAGTGTTTATGTTACATGGGCGATTGGTTCCAAGCGGACTCGGATCGTACCGGAGTAGGAAGAGAGCCAAAGCCGAGCGTGATGCAAAGCTACGAGAGGAGATTCATGAATCCCTCAAAGATGAGATTCGTGAATCCCTTAGAGATGAGATCGATGATCGCGTCATAGCTACGATGCAATGACAACTAGAGAGCTTTGAGGAAAGGCTTAGGGAATTACAAATCCCAAATCAGTTACAAGCCCCTGCCCCTACTGTGCTAGCCAGCCCCCCCCCAAACTTTCGAGTAGCTGCGCGTCCAACCCTACCCCAATAAGCGACAACAGATTTCTTGTCGATGACATCCGGGTAATTATTATTATCTCTGGAATGCTCGATCCATTGATAGGCCTGTTGGAGTAGCTAATTTTGTATCGTTATGTAGGTGGCTTTGAAGTGCAAGCTCCAAGTGAGATATGTCTTTGTTGCCCTAGATGCTGCTTGGGGCCAGGTGTATCCATCCGGTGTCAGGGCTTTGGTGCACGGTATAAATTTAACGCCGGGTTTCGCAAAAGTGAATGTGGACAGTGTTTGTGCCAATTTTGGGCCGTCCCACTGCATATTCCCCCAAACGACGAGGTCATGACTCTAGAACAAGCCGTTGGAACATTCATCTAGTGGTCCAAGGGGGACATCTGCTTGGAGCTACCTGCTCTGGTGTCAACTTCACGGGAATGTCCTGCAACGGTATCAAGTCCACGGGAGCTGACTGCACCAAAGCTACCTGCACCGACGCGGTAAGGGCCCGGTGCATTAGATGCATCTACACCTCGTGCTCAGTCGACTCTTGTGAAGTCGACCTCTACAAAGCGAGGTAGCAAGGGCAAATCGAAGACGGTCGATTCCTATTCTGATATCCCCTTCTTACCGTTGGCCCGGAAATTTGTGCTAGGCAAGCCGTTGGTCGAGAGGTTAGACAAGGCTACCCTAGGATCGGCTTGCACGACATTGCATACATGGTACATGGAACAGGCCAACAAAACGGATGAAAAACGACGCTCGGGTGTCACCGTCAAGTTCAAGAAAGTTCATTTTAACCACAAGCTTCAAGACTATGTCTTCACGGTGACCTTCGATGACTTGTTCTGTCTCTTCAACCTCGACCAACTCGACATCTCACTCATGCGATGCTGGTCAATGTTCGTGTAATACCGATAAATGTTATATATAACTCCTTGCTTTTGTATATAGATACATGCTGTCTGAAGCCGAAATAAGGAATTCACTGGTAGGTTTCCTTGACCCACACGTGGTCTCCGAGCAAACCATCAGGGCGAATGCAACATTCGTCGAGGATTACGTTATAGCGTTTTTGCTGGCTCGCCGCAACAAGGAATACATACTTTTGCCCTACAACCAGGAGTGAGTGTTGCACTACTGGCTATACTTATTGATTTGTACTTTATAAGCAACACGAACTTAGGTTTAATGACCATGGTGACATACCTGTATAGGTTCCACTGGATTATAATTGTAATTATACCAAAATGGAGCTCGGTAATATACCTAGATTCCCTACAGAGGACCCCTCAAAACTTCACAGTTATCCGGTATTTAATCAACAGGTAAACAAATTTCCTCTATAGAAACTCTATTGTGGTATTTCCTTCCTTTGCAATGGCTAAGACTAACTTCTTGGAGTCACGTAGGGCGTTTGGCATATACTATGCTAAAGGAGCGAAAAACAAGGGAAGGGCGCTGTCACACGATCTAAAATTCCCGGTACTCGCTAGCTAGTACACATTAATCCTATATAACACTTTGTAGTAATGCCTCTCGAACTAACCAATTCTATTTTTGCAGTGCCACCAGCAGCCGTCGGGCCACAACGTCTGTGGATACTATGTTTGCCACAACAAGGAACTACTCATCGGTTCCGCGATCACCAATGATCCTCATGTTTGTTAATCTTGTAACAATTATTTTATATATACTTACCAATTTATATAAGCATGAATTTAATCTTCCTAGCGACAGGTTGCGACCATCGCCGAAACTGCGTTGGAAAAGAGCGAGCTCATAAAAGTTCGATCACACCTTGCGTCATTCCTGAATAGTCAGGTCATAAATCCAAATGGGAGTTTCCACAGTGTAGATTGAACTTGATTGGGATAAGATTGAACTTAATGGTACATGTGTGTAAATGTACATTAATAGTTAATTGATTTATGAATTGGATGTGCTTGTTTCTGAAATGAATGCGAATTTGATGTGATTGCTTCTGAAATGAATGCGAATTTGATGTGCTTGCTTCTGAAATAAATACGAATTGGTTGTGCTTGTTTCAGAGGGCATGACTAGTATTTTCTGATACTAGCCAATAAACAAAATTAGATTTAGCAATACAAAAGAATATCAAAAACGATTTGTAGATGCAACCGTCTGTGATAGTCGACTATCACAGACGGTTTGTAGATGAAACCGCTCGTGATTGTCACTATCACGGTATGCGTGATAGTGACAATCACGCACGGTTTCATCTACAAACCGTCTGTGATTGTCGACTATCATGCACGATTTTAGTTAATAACCGTCTGTGATATTATGTATTACAGACGGTTCGAAAACCGTCTGTGATGATCATATCATTACTGACCTATAAACTCAGACGGCTCACGAAACCATCTGTGATGACGTTTTTGAACCGTCTGTAAAGGCCTTTTCTGTAGTAGTGCATGGTCAGTCACTACACCGCCGTCGCCTGCCATGGCTAGCCACCGTGCCGCACCCATCGTTGGTGTGGGGGGGGGGCAGAGAAAGAGAGAAGAGGATGCGAGGAGCGGAAGTGCACGCGGTCGGGTGGGGCGTTGCAGGGTGGGGCTGACACGGTGGTCTCAACAGAGGTGGATGCGAGGAGCAGAGGTGCGCATGGTTGGGTGGGGCGGGGCGGGGCTAGGTGTCACTGACACGATGGTCCCACTACGTGGGTTCGTAACTTTGTTACGTAGTGGGGTATGATGATTTGTCCCGCTACGCAGGGTAAACCTCTTCTTTTATTATTTGAGATACTATTTCGGAGTCTTCCTGCCCGTTGCAACGTGCAAGGCCTCGTTCCTCAACCCCTATTACACGAAACCCTTTATGGCCTCCATCTCGCGGTGCTGTCCATGGTTCGGGTGCCGAAGGGCCGGGGCAGGAGTATTATCCACGGAGGCACCGCGTTGGAGCGAGTGACTGCAGCAAACCAGGAAGCATTCTTGCTTATGCCTTTGAACCTTTTGCTTATATGGCCCCCCAGCCGTTTTTTTCTCCTAAACTAGCCCCCTCTCACACACAATTGCATTTTTAGCCCCCCTCTCCCCCTCATTCCGCGGTCGGGGAGTGCGGAAGGTCACTTTCCGCGCTCCCCGAGCGCGGAAAGACACCAGAGACACACCAGGGCTGGCCCATCGCGGTAGCGGCCGTTTACCGCGGTGCATGAGCGTGGAAAGAGGCTTCCGCGGTGGCGGCGCGATAAGTGGCGCTTCATGATCGCTGTCCATTTCATGATTCGTCTTTGAACGCCTCCTTCGCGCTCACCCACCGCGGTAAGAGAGAGAGGGGGGCTAGATTTGAAAAAAAAATGGTACAGGATTCATTTTTGCAAATGCATGGTATCAGAGGGGTTAAATACGTGATGGATTCTATGCCTTTCCACCCTCATCTCGTCACGCGTAAGCTGGCGAGACGGAACTTTCTTAATTTCGTTT
The DNA here is from genome assembly GCA_036346405.1 of Phyllostachys edulis. NCBI lineage: Eukaryota > Viridiplantae > Streptophyta > Magnoliopsida > Poales > Poaceae > Phyllostachys > Phyllostachys edulis. The sequence goes on from CM070546.1 coordinate 105,795,065, forward strand.
GCCTTCCCCTCCTCCTTCACATCGGCTGGCCTTGCAGATTGGTCCATGTTGGCCCGTTCGCTTTGATTAAAGCGACCAGGGTTTAGTTTTCTTCTTATCGTCGATCAGATAAACTGACAAGTGGATCTTATGTTATTTTCTGTTTGCCACTACTACAAGTATGGCCCAAAGGTCCATTAAATTTGGATTTCTATTAAGTATTCGGTACAACCACCAAGAGATTTACGTTAATGGGAGTGGGATTTTTTTTTTTTTTTTTATAGAACCGTGTTGGTAGTTTTGAATCAAATTGGGTACCACATTTTGTCGTAACTATCTATCGGGAAGGTTGTCCATTTGGATTAAAAGCACAGTCTAGGTTCATACTTCGTGATTTCAAAGGCAGCATTTCTTTTAAAGAATTTTTTCTGGGGTTAAGGGTTTAGTTCACTTGCAAACCCATGTAGCCTACTGCAAAATTGGAGTGTTTAATTTTAAATTCTAGTGTTAGCTACCTTAGACAACCTATTGAAATAAACTGCACATCTAAGAAGGAAAAAAATATGAGGAGTGAGCGTAGCTCGCTTGGTGAGCTTGTGTTGAAGCAAGCGGGTCGACCCTGGGCCTCACCATTTGACTGTGCTGGGCACAGTTGATGCAAGGATTGTGCAGGAGCACAGTGGTATAGGGGAGCTTTAGGCTTCCAGTCCGCCACGGTTCGAGCATTGCTGCTGTGGACGTCTTGCGGAGTTAGGTGCTTCTTCTTCTTTAATGTGAACCGGATAGAGAAAATCTCGGACATCAAAAAAAGGAAAAAGAAGGAAAAATATAATAGAAATGTATGCAGCAAATGTGTTGCCGATGTGGAAACAATGGGAAGCAAATCTAATGGGGGAAAGGAATAGAGAAAGGCAGTGCTAGGGATGCAAGTGGACATGGGCTGCCCGCCAGCCCACGTAGCCCATCTCCAAAAAAACGATTCGTGAACACCCACAGCAGATCCGAAGAAACAAGTGGACAGCTTGCGGACGCCACTCTGTGTCCGCGTATTCGCGTGGTCCGCGGCTCCTTGCGACCGCGGTGGAGCCCCCTCGCGGCCTCGCGGTAGATCTGCCGCGGCGAAGGCGTACGGGGCGGCAGATCCAGAGGAGAGCGGCGAGGCGCCGCAGGCGTGATGGAGAGGCACAGGCGGCAGATCGAGAGGGGAGCGAAGCAGGCGACGGGCGGCAGATCCGGGCGCGCCGCGGCAGGGCGCACGAGGCGGCGGATTCGGCGGGGCTGCTGGTGCGGATGGTATGGCGAACGGCGAGCACTCAACGTCTTGTGCGGAGAATATGGTGGGGCTCTCCGCAGGCGGCGATGAGCAATGTCATCCGTGCGACGGCGAGGTCCGCGACCGCGAGGAGCCGCCACTATCCAAGAAGTTTTCATCCTCCCCTTCCCCGCTTGCAGTTCTTGATTAATCATTTACTACTTTTTTGTCCGATTTGTTGTTGCTGTGTGCTTGCTCGCTGCAGATATAGAAATAAGCAGAAGTGAAAGAAGCTGGAGAAGAGGAAGAGGGTGGAGGAGGATAGCCGACCTAGGGAGACAGTGAAGACGAACAAGGTGAGTGTGCCAATGTTGATTCCCCAGTTTCTTGGATAGGGGTTTTAGATTTGCTTAATTGTCAAGATCCCCTCCTCCCAGATTTGTTTTACTTCAGAGTAAACCTGGATGCATCTAACTGAACCTGTTTAGGGGGTTGAGGTATGTAGGTTGGGGGTGGGGGGCGTAAACTTGGGGAAACAACCATTGAGGAAACAAAGCTCCTTTAGGAACAAGAGAGAACATTTGTTACAAGAGTCTGGTAGGAGGGCAATATAATGGACCATATACACAGGCTTAGATTTGAGTTAACACTTAAAAAATCTGCATCATTGCTGGTTTAATATGAATTTACCCCCTATTTTACTCTGTTAAAGTGCTTGCCAATACTCACTGATAGATCTTTTTGCTCTATGTGCATGTGGGTGTGCCTCAGAAGAACATATCTCGCATGTGGAATGCCCAAGCATTGTTATAACTTATAACACGGATATGCAGATTTATCCTATGTTAAGTTGTTAACAAATGGAAATCGAGGTGTAAATTCACCACAGGCTTCTATTATATAACATCGGTGTTAAAGTTTCATATAGTTCAATTTTGCTGTAAAAAGTGGTGTGCTCCAAATGAAATCCATTTTGTCGTGATCAAGCCTCAAAGTTTTGGATATTTATTGGAACTAAATGCACCAGAATCCATTTGAGTCATTAACAATGTACTGTCGAGCCTCTCACTGTTGTTGGTGATCTTGTTTATTTCCACATCATGAAACATGTTTATGACTGATTCTGCATAATGGCTATCTGCTTGATATTATCCATGTGTAACAGATCTAGGCATGCAATATTTTAATTCACTTGTTCTCTTTGTTTCCTAGAGAGGTGTTCACCGTCGGCTACTCTCTGAGTTTACAAATTCGGTCTCGATTGCGACATTGGTGAGGTTGCGAGGATAAACTTGTTGATGTCTCCGCTTGGGGCATTGGCGAGAGCGGCAAACATTGAAACAAGGGATGAGGTCTCCATCCCCATCGACACCATGTTGTACTGTACATTTTCCATCACCGACGAGGTCTTCGTCCACAGCGAGGACTTCATCTGGTGATATTTACTTCCATGTTCTTTTTACTGTAGTAATTTTTAATGTTGTAACATAGATTTGTAGTTATTCTAATGCTGTTAGAATGATGAAATAGTGATTTCACTTCAAATAATGATGCTGCATTGATTTGTCTACATCAAGTTGAAAGTAGTAATTTTCTTCATGATATAGGCTCTAAACGTAAACCACTCAAGTTGACATCTATTATATGGAAGGAGGCCGAACCAATATATCGTGGTGGGAAACTTGTAGAAGGAAGGTGCACACATTGCCACCAAACCTTTCCAGCATCTCGGAACTTAGGAACTAGCCAAATTGGTAGGCATTTGAAGGTGTGTGAAATGAGAATTAAAATGCATGACATGGTAGATAAAATGCATTCTTCAGCAACTTCACCTGAAGGAGTTGTCTTGAAAGATTGGAAATTTGATCCCAATGTCTCGCGGAGAGAACTTGTGTGAATGGTTGTCCTCCATGAGCTACCCTTTTGTTTAGTGGAGTATGATGGCTTTAGATCTTTTGTGGCTAGTTTAAACCCCCTGTTTAAAATGGTTTCTAAAACAACTGCTCAAGCTGATTGTATTACATCTTATAAGGAGCATAGGTTGGTTTTGCGAGATTTTTTGAAGAACTGCAATGCTAGAGTATCATTGACTGCTGACATGTGGACCTCAAACCAGAATCTAGGATACTTATGCATTACATGTCATTTTATCAACAATGAATGAAATGTTCAAAAAAGAATCATAACATTTTGTCTTATGGAGACTCCACACGATGCATTAAACATGTATAATGTAATATTGAAGAGCATTCAGGATTGGCACATTGAGGATAAACTCTTCAGCTTTACATTAGACAATGCATCAGTTAACACTGCAATGATCAACTTCTTAAAAGAAAATTTACTAGAGAAGTGTCTTCTACATTGCCAAGGTAAATTGTTTCACATTCGTTGTGCTTCTCATGTCTTCAATATTATCGTCCAAGATGGTTTAAAGGCAATGGATACTATGATTGATAACATTAGAAATAGTGTCAAGTATGTCAAGAGTTCGCAATCAAGGAAAGAGAAGTTTGAAGAGATCATTGCACAGGTGGGAGTATTTGAGAAGCACCCTTCACTTGATGTACCCACAAGATGGAATTCAACTTTTCTTATGCTTAAGTCGGCGTTGCCTTTCAAGGCAGCATTTCATGCCCTAGGAAAGCAGGACTCAAATTATAAATATGCTCCCACATCTTTAGAATGGAAAAGGGCTGAAGATGTTGTTAATTTGTTGAGGGTTTTCTACAATGCCACTAAAGTTGTTTCGGGTTCAAAATATCCAACATCCAACCGTTACTTCCATGAGGTGTGGTTAGTTAAAAAAAACCTTGGAAAATGAAGCTAACAATAGAAACCCTACCATTGTGGCTATGGTGAAAGAAATGCAAGAGAAATTTGACAAGTATTGGAAAGAGTCATATTTGACAAGCGCTTACTGTCATACTTGACCGAGGTACAAATACGACTACATTGAGTTTAAGCTTGAAGATAGCGTTTGGAGGTCATCTTTGAAAAATATCTCGATGAGGTTCATGAAGTTATCAGAGCCCTTTTCGATGAATATGCTGCTAAAGTGAGAGACTCTCTTGAGCATTCATCACAAGGAGCAAATGGTGATGATGTAGAGGCCGAAAATGATCCTCTTGCCGATTGGGATCAACATTTAAGCGCGAAAAAAAGTCAAGCAAGCAATGAGCTTGACAGATATTTGAAGGAAGAGTTGTTCCCTCGTAGAGAAGCCCTTGATATTTTACAGTGGTGGGCGGTACAATCTCCAAAGTATCCCATCCTTTCTTGTATGGCACGTGATGTATTGGCTGTCCCTGCTTCCACTGTTGCATCTGAGTCCACTTTTAGCACTGGAAGAAGAGTTGTTAGCGATTATAGGAGCAGGCTCTCCAGCGACACTGCTGAGGCCTTGATTTGTCTTCAAGATTGGCTTAAGGCAGATAGTAAGTTCTTTAATTGTTTTTTTTTAACCTTATCAGTTTACTTTACTAAATAATCATACGTAAATATATGACTTTCCAATGTTTCAGCCTCTTCTTACCAAAAGAACACGACAGAGGATGATGGCGATGACTGATGAAGTGCATTTGTAACTTAGAATTCTCATGTATGGAACCGTTGAGTGTATTTTGAATAGTGATGTAAGATGATAGATCCTGTATGATGGGCCCAATATTGAATGGTTTCAAATTAGGATTCTTATACAACAGCAAAAATATCAAACTTATATGTTAACTGGTACACTAACTGGTATAAATAATTCTTGAAAGTGAGTGTTATTCTATAGATTCTACTTGCCAACCAAGTAAGTTTGATTTTTGCTATATCTTGAAATAAATGGAGATTTAGCGTCACTTCTCTACACCGAAGGAAAAGGCGGTAAATGTGATAAAATGCTTAAGAGCATTGAAGATATTGTCGAGCCGACTTGCTATTGAAGCATCATACAATATCACTACGAAAATAGTAGGGATTAGATTACATTTTTCGATTCGATGATGTTCGAAATTGTACTCATGATCCGATCTCTTTGAGCCGAAAGCTCGTAATTTCCTCACAAATGGTAGCGTCTTGTTTGAGTGAATATCAAGCTTGAGAGTTCAACCATCACTCCGAGAGTGGATAAAAGAAACTGAACTTATCTAATGTTTGCTTTTCTTGATTGTCGCATTGGGATATGCGGTGATGAATATCTTCCAGAAGAACTACGACTTGCTCCTTGCCATATTCAACCTAGAAGGTTGGCTTGAGATAACGTATCCTTTTGCTGTTGCAGATTGCTGTCATGACACTTCTCTGTTCTTTGCTATTCCTATAGTTATAATCACCAAGATTATTTACGGTAGCATCTGAGACGATTACCAATTTGCATCTGATGTCTTCCTCCTCAAATTTGGAATAGATATGTCGATGAATCTCTACGGATTGGAAGAGATGACAAGGCAAACATTAGATTTTATTCTCATGTTGGTACTACAAGTGATCCAGAACTAATTCGCACAAGTTCTCATCAGCGATTTTATTCTCATCGGCGTCGAGAATCTTTATTCTGACTTCTTCTTGACACATTGTTGAAGACCCATTATATCTGTGTTGATACACTTGCATAGTGCATGGGTATAGAGTAGTTGTTGGTTCCTTTTGTAGTTTATTCTCATGTTGGTACTACAAGTGATCCAGAACTAATTCACACAAGTTCTCATCAGCGATTTTATTCTCATTAGCGTCAGAATGCTGTTATGGCTTCTTGCAGCACATTGTTGAAGACCCATTATATCTATGTTGATACACTTGCATAGTTTCATACAGTTCAAATTCATTATACATTTGTTTTTCTATAGCTTCTATAGCCTGAAAACTCATGATTTGTTTAAGTGGGCTACCCACCAAACCCACCTAAACCCACCAGCCTGCTTAAGGACTACCGCAAAGCCCGCATAATGCTACGTGGTGGAGTGACGAGTCTGAGCTAGTCATTTGGGCGCCCACTTACATCCTAGGCGGTCACGAGATGATGTTGGAGCAGAGTTTGATTCTTATACTGTATTGATGATTAGTCTTTGTGTGTTTTTTGGGATCGCTTTCTCTTTCTTTTTTTTGTGTTAACTTTTTGTCTTTATAGCTACAAAATCGTATGAAGGCTATAGCATATTCGAATGGATGTTGATCTGGTTTTTAAAATTGTTTTCCTTTCAATAAGGTTATTAAGTTTTGCACCCAAAAAAATTCAATAGGTATGCTTAAAGTGAACTTTTTTTTATTAATTAACCCTTTTTAAAATTTTATTTTAAAGTTAACCCCACGCGAACTTTATTTCCAATTCTGACCCCTTTGGTCACGCCACCACCTGTAGCGTGACAAAACAATACTGTCACGTCATAGGATAAATCCGCTAAATAGTTTTTTTTTGTCACGCCACTGGTTTGGGAAGTCTATTCCCGACCGGGATCCATGTGGATGGGCCGAGAATTTGAACTAAAATCTCGGTCCATCCATAGGGATGAGCACGGATTTTTAGCCCAACCAAACAAACCCTAAATATAATGATATGAAACCCTTTTAATTGCCCTAGTTTAGTCACTGTTTAATTTGTAGGATGTTTGGTTATTGGGAAGAGTAGATGACGTTCTGCCTTGGTTCGTCGAGTTGTGACGCAGAGCCTTGCGGGGTTAGAGATCACAAATTCCCCGCAAAAACCTCCTCTGCTTCCCTCCTTTCCTTCTTCCTTTTCTTCCTTCCTCGTTGATCCTTGGCAGCAGCAGCGCACCAGTACATGTTGCTTCCTCCTCTTTTCTTCTCCTTCAACCTTCTCCTCTCTCTATTGCAATAGCATCTACCTATGCAAAGCAAGCAACCATAACTAGCTTGTTGCGGCAGTACAGCTGTCGGACCCGGATTCCAAGAATCCAAATCCTCTGTGAAATCACTGTGCTATTCCCTGGATCAGTAGCTAGCACTTCACAGTACACATCGCTGAATCATTCATACAAGGCGTGAACTGAAATATTAAATATTACAACCAACTGAGTAACGTAGACCACGTCGGGTCGAGTTTTACAAAAGGGGCCGAGCAGGCCAAATGGATTACATCTCAAAAGAGTAACGTGAACTATAGCGGAAGCAAAAGGTGAGGCAGGGCTCATCTCACACAGGCAAGCGACTGGGGTAACCCGTGTACGACGGATATTAACCATGGGTTGGATAATATCAGTTGTACGCGAATACCAACGAGTCTACTTAGACTGGGCGAGACCTAAACTACAGACTATGCTACTCTTCGTCATAGCCTTGTCCATCATCTTCTGGGCCGTCGTAGAAGGCGTAGTCTCCATCGTCTTCATTATCTGAAGGGTTGGGGGAGAAGCGAGAATGAGCACTACTACCGTGCTCGCGAGCCAACACACAATGCAATTTTATACATGCAAGGCTTAACAAGGATGGCTCGGGTTCTTTTATTTGCGAAAGCAACTTTTCAAATATCATAATCACAAAGTCCTATCACTTAGCATTTTGAACAAATTGCATTTTAATAAAGAGAGCATGTGCAATAATTATTTAGTAGAGATTCCATCCGGCTGAAACTCTACCAATGCATCCTTTAATTGGGCGACCTCCAATAATCACACCCATTGAGCTCGGCGGCTCGGGCAAAAATCAAAAGCAGGGCTAGGTGAGCCCTTTCACCATTTTCCATTCCACCCACAAAGTTGTTTGAAATAGAACTAACTCAAGTTATGATTCCCATGTCCGCTTTTGGTAGTAAGGCACTTTGCTTAAACAGCTTTAGACTCTGCAGAGGTTGCACACTTTACCCACAAGAGATAGTCTACCGTTACCCCACATGATTCCGTAGTCATGTAGTTGGGCGACCAAATCATAGTAACCTTTCTAGCTATCTCGCCCTTCCGTCAATCCACCCATACGGGTTCGCCCATATGTTGTGCGGGATGTTCACCACAACGACTAAGCCTTGGTGCCCCTACCACAACGACTAAGCATTTGTAACTTCACCTTTTGGTGTCCTTCCAAGCCGAGTATCTCCGACTTGTATGCGTTCTTCATTCCCTCCGATGGATGACATTCAAGGTTCAATAACTTTACTAAGTCAAGTTGCACTTTGCAGACTTGTGGTTGTACTTGTTTTACACGGGAGGTCGTGACAAGATTAAGTCCTTAGGGTTATCTAGGCGGTTCATTCCACAAGCCAACCAACCATGTGCTCCACGAGCACCCACCACCTCACCATCCGCCCAGACAAAGCTAGCATTAGGGTTTTGAGGAGGGAAACCAATTTATTTTCACAATCCTTTAGCCAATGGACCACCAATGACTACCCAAAACATTTTATGTTTAAGGAAATGATGATTGGGGTATTTTAATATCCCGGTACTTAAGCAAGACTAGCATGGCGCTTAAGTACAACCTATAACTAGTATTACCATATAGATACTAGGGTGACAATGAATAACGGATTCAAGTTATCAAGGATGGCATAATAATTATTTAAACATCAAGTGGGCATTTAACTACCTTAAGTTTTAACATATATTTGATTAAGAATTAAAGCATGCATTTTGCTAATTTAAAAGAACATAATTTGCATAATATGTAGGGGCAAAATGGTCAAAGTATTGACTCGCCTTGGTTAAAGGCTAGGGGATCTTGGTCTTGATCAGCTTGCGGGTCGCCGGCGTCTTCAAATCCTAATCAAGCGTCAATACCGGAAAAGACACAACGGCAAAGAGAGCAAATAAATAAATAAGGAACAATAAATAAACTCCAAATTAATCAAGTCCTATGCCGTTAGCAAGATCTTGATTTAACAAATTTTTAGAAATTTATTTCATAATTTTTGGAGTTAAAATGGAGAAGATATGGATTTTAGAAGTTCTCTATTGAGTTAAACCCCAAAAAGAAAACCAGAAAAAGAAAAAAAAGAAATGGGCTGGCGGTGGGGCCCACGAGGCAGCCAAATGAGGGGAGGTCTAGCAAATGACAGGTGGGGCCCACCACTCCCACTAAAATCCCCAATTCAGCCCCAAAATCAACCCAATTTCCCCATTGCTTTGTGCTCCAAAGCTTCAGAGAAGAACAGGGGAGAGCAGAGGGCACTGGCGGCTTGGAGGAGGAGGCGTGAGCGGGCGGCAGGGGAGGTGGCAGGCGGCGGCGCGAGGTCGCGGGAGGAGGGGGGCCATGGCGGGCTGGGAGAGGGCAGGAGGCGCAGGCGGTCCATGGCGGCGACAAGACGGGCGGCAGCCGGGTGGAAGCGGCGTGGCAGGCGGCGCAAGACCGGCGAGGGAGGCGGTGGCGGAGCGGCTCGGGACTCACCACAACGGCAACGAGACGAGGAGCCGCAGCCAGTTCGGTGGTGCTTACGGAGCTCGGGCGGCGTGGGGGCTCAAGCAAGGAGGAGGAGTTTATAGGGAGGCCCGTGGAGGAGGAGGGGGTCGGTCCGGGAGGCGGCGGCGCGGCGGCTCGAGGCGGCGGCGTCTTGTGGCGGTGGCGTCTTGGGAGCAGCAGGCGCGCGGCACAGGAGCGGCAATGGGACGGGACGGAGCGGCGACAAGACAAGGCGACGAGCGAGGCGCGGCTCCCACGGGAAAGCTGCGGGAGTTGGTGAGGCGTGCGCACGGGAGAAGGAGGGGAGCCGGTGACCTCTGCTGCTGCTGACCCGGGTGACGCACGCAACAGGAAGGGGGAGGGAGAGAAAGACAGAGGGATGGCCGGGCTGGGAGGTAAGTCTCCAAAACAGTCGTTACAACAGCTAAAAACATATGCAGCATGCAGCATGAGCTGCAGCGCAGCAGCCCGAGCGAATGGCTTGCTTGCATAACTAGCGTAGCATGCAGAGCAGGAAAAACAAAGCTAGCAGCACAGGTGCGTCAAGAGCACAGCAGGCACCCGGCTGCAAGCCTGCAACGCATACTCTGGCCCGATGCACAGGCTTCGGCCGGCCGCCGGAAAACAGCAGCATGCGGCAAACCAGGGGACGCAGAGCATGCAGCCAGCAGTAACTCCTGCCCCTTTCCTCTTCTCTCTTCCTCCCCTTTATCTCTTCTTCTCTTTCCCTGCATCTCCTCTTGCCTGTACGCCTGCAGCCACACTAGCTAGTAGACGAAGCACTTGGTCTCCCTTGTCGTGCGGCCGGAGAGACGGCAGCAAACAGCAGCCGGCCAGGGCAGGCATGCATGCGTCGGCCAGCGCTGACGACAGCCACGGTACGTTAGGATACTTGGCGCTGGCGGCGTAGGCGTACATGCTCGCGCATCAGGTAGAGGGGGAGGCGGCGCACAGGACATATGGTGGCGACTTGGGGTGACTAATGAGATAAATAAGAGAGTTTTGGGTTAGGGTTTTAGCCTAAAAGCCTACGGACTCTAATTGGGTCTAGGCTTCCGAATAGGATTCGATGCCCATTAGGCCCAAAAAGGCACTACTTAATTGTTAATATTTTATTACCTCAGCTATTAAAACTTTGGGACGTTACAGTGCATTGGTGTCATGGACAAGTAGAGGTGAAAATAGTTCGGATAGTTTCTCATTTTCGAATACGGATGCTATTGGTTCGGATATTTATAGGATAATGTCGGATCGTAAACGAATACGAATTATTTTTGGGAGCAACTAGCGCTCGGACGTACGTACATCCGAGCGTCGGCGCCGTACGCCCGAGCGCCAACACTTGCAACAAAAATTTTCAACAGCTGCAACAAAAATTTACAACGGTTGCAACAATAATTTTCAACACCTGCAACAAAAATTTACAACGGTTGCAACAAAAAATCTCAACGCCTACAACAAAAATTTACAACGCCTGCAACAAAATTTTCAACAGTTGCAACAAAAATTTTCAACGGTCGCAACATTCTCAGACAAGCTAGAAGCAACGTGCTGGAGCAGGAGCTGGGCCGACGGGCGGACCCAGGGAGGTGGGGAGGAACCGGAGGGAGCTAGGCGAGGAGGAGGACATGGGTCGGCAGCGCCACGAGGATACGGCGCCGACAATGGATGCCGAGAGGAGGAGGCAGCGCAGAGGCGCCAGAGGGGAGAAGCCGAGCCTGGGCGAAGGCCAAGCCAAAGATGGGGCAGCGGTGCAGTGGCACCCGAGAGAGGAGGAGCGGGGCCAGGCTTGGGTGGCACCGAGGAGGAGGCGTCGCTGGGGCCGACGGTGCCAGAGGAGCAGGGCTCCATAGGAGATATGTGCTCAGTGAGGCCAGAAGAGGGAGGAAGAAATGAGAAAAAGGTGAAGGAATGGGGAGATGAGGAATGCACTCATCGGGGAATGGGGAGATAAGGTTGAAAGGAGCAGGTGTAATAAATGGGTGGTTGGGAGTGGGTGGGTGGAAGTGTGGGGACCGAAGCGTCCGATTTTTTCAAAACGTCATACATATGTATCATATCATTTCCCATTATTTTTGTCAAAAACGAATACGGATTTGGTATGGCACTTTCCATCGAAAACTAATACGATTTCAGATATTCGGAGATACATAGGTCCGGATATCCGAAGATACTGTTTGAGGCTACATATGCATTGTCTTCCGAAACGATAACTTTCTCGTTCAAAGTCCAAATTAGGTAAACGAGCAAGCTAAATTGTAGCTCTCAATGAGATCTACAACTTTGTGTTTGTGAATATTTTCATTTGAGTCCATTTAATGTTCCAAAATTATGTCAAATGTCTGAATAGTATTTTCAACACCCCATATTTCTCCAGATTTTGCCCAAACATGACTATTTTCATCTTTTTTTCTTGGGAGTCCCAAAACACAATCATTATGCATATAAATAAATAAATATTAATAAAACATTATTTTATAATGAATTAGGCAATGTTTATGAGGTAGGCAATAAACATCGAGTAAGCAAAAGTGATAAATAAAGCATATAAGAGAGAGAATATTGAGTTATTTTACATTAAAAATATGTTAGGGAGTGGATGTAAACATGTACATATATACTGAATTGACAGATATTTCGATCGTATAAACTAATTATTTGTTTTAGTTACATAATGCATTACAATTTAAGGGGTTTTCATGTCTGTATTTATATTCAATATTATTCATATTCGTATCTGGGATATTTATATTTGTATTCGTATTCGGATCTGGGATATTTCTATTCGCATCCGGGAAAAAAAATATAAAAACAAATATGACAAAGCCATTATGCGTGAGGTGGAGAAGAAACAAGGACATCACAGCTCCTCCGCGTAAATCTAGACCGTTGATCCTCATCCGACCTTCCAAGGCATGTGCAGTCATATACAGTTTGCAAACAACTTAAGCGGATTCGCGTGTGTATACTTCTCTGGAGATTTTTGCTTGATGATACCACCATTTCCATGCATGACCCCTATTCAATAGCACGTCCAAGGAAATAGCAGGACTTCGTTATTTTTCCCAATTAGGGGCCTTCTAAGCTAAACTAAGAAAATGGAACTTCAATTTTTCCTTTAAAAAAAAGTTGGTTCAGGGTGCACAAGCAATCGAACATTAACCCCCTTCACTCACAAACCGGCCACCTTGGTAGTGGGGCCAAATCTTCCAGTACTAAAAAAAAATCTATACCAGTCAAAGTAGCACAGATGGAAATCAGCAGATTAGTGTTAAAAGAGTGCTTATTCGCACATGAGTACTTCATGGATCCTAACCAACAAAAACGGAAGCTGATAGGCCGATTCCAGTTCCTTGTGAACATCCTAGGAACTGCCTCTGTTTCTTTGCCATTTGTTAAAGAAAAGGCTAGTGCTTTCAGATGGCATGCAGATAAATCGAGAATAAACAAGAAGCAAATCTACAGTCGCCAAATGTGCTAATTAAAAGCCAAGATCACAAGAGACTTGCACATATGGAAGCTTATAATTATGCGACATGCATGACCTGATCAGAGCCAAAGGGCCCCTGCCTGCTTCAGGATCGGCACGAGCTCACCGGCGATGTGCATGGCCATGAGCCGGTCGAGCCCGCCAACCAGCCTCCCCCCGATGAACACCACCGGGAAGGCGGTACGGGCGTGGGCGTGGCGCCCCACCGCTGCGGCGCCGTCAAGGATGACGACTTCCCCCTTGTCCTTCGGGCGGAGCGCGACGACGAGCGCCGCCGGGTCGGCGTCGTCGCCAACCTCGAGGACCATCGGGTTCGCGCCCTGCCCCAGGAGCAGGCGCCGAGCCACGTGAACCATGCAGCACCCTCGCCGCCCCACCACCACCACCGGCTTCTCCTCGACCGCCTTCCGCACTTCGCCGTCGTCGGTGGCGCCGCCAGCCGCCTGCAGCGCCGGCCCCACCTTGGCTTCCTGCATATGGGACACGTACGTGCGCGCGCGCTGCGCCCGTTAAGTTTGACGAGCCGTGAGAGCTGTGGACTTGTGCGAGGAGTGGATGTGGAGGAGGTCAGAAATATGGGTTTGGGGTTTTAGGACGAAGTGCATAGAGCCATGGAATGTTGGGTCAGCCTTCCTGTCCTCTTATGCACCACATTAACACGGAAAATTCCTCCTCAGTTACAACTCAATTTTGGATCTTCTTTTTACTGGGTTTTGACCATTTGTAATGCTAGTAGTCGCCGATCATAAATTAATTTGGCACCGCATTTTACCAGTCCAGTTACAAATAGCTAGGCATGATATGCGTAGAAAGAAATAGATATAAACCAGTCAGAACTAGCCATAAAGCAGGCCTTTTTTATAGGAATTGAATGAAGTACATAAACAACTGTAGTAGTTTCGATCCTTCGTGTGCTACTTGGCTAAAAAGGAAAATATCGATGCTCCGCTGTACACTTGTTTTCTTTTTCTTTTTTGACGTAGTTGTACACTTGTACCACAAGGTCAGCAGACTGTTGCCACCGGGCGGCAGCTAAATTAGCGTTCGTCACTGCCACCATGATCCGTTGAAAACCGCAGCGTCGTTTTGTAGGGATACGGGTAGGCTACACTAGCGCAAATTAATAAAAATTCTACCCGTAAACCAAGATCACTGCAGTTATAGATCACGGTCTTACCACTAGACGCGCAGGTGCGGAAATTGATGTAGCACGTCGGGGCAGAGTAGTCGTACTAAGTTGATGCAGCACGTCGGGGCAGAGTAGTCGTACTACTTCCTCGTCCTCGTCGCGGCGTCCCACGTACAGCTCCTCTCTTGCGGTTCGTCCAAACGCTACAGATGCAGCGCCTCCAAAGGTATCCACACGTACGGGAGGAAGCGACGCACGCCGGACTACTAGATCCGCGCGAGCGACTAGGGCGTGGGAGGGGTGGCGGCCAGGGTTTGAGGATGTCACGAAAAACTCATCATCCAAACCTGTGCGCCCTTGCCCTCCTTTTATAGACGTCCTTACAATGGGCTTCTACTAATAGAGGCCCATTAGGACTCAATGCCCAGTCTAATTCGGATCCAATCCGAATTAGGCTTCAAATTTCTAAGTGTGTGACCCTATAGGTTCACGTATGTTTAGACATGACGCGAGTATACATACTTGGTCAATAGTTGGTAGCGGCCTCTAGCAAGACGTGCCAACTCCTAAACGTACACAAAGATCATATCGGACGAACCATCACAACGTTATGTACATGCCAATCCCTTTGCCTCACGATATTGATTCGAGCTCCAAGTGACCACTCTTTCTCGATCTGTGATCCGGAATCCCTTACTAGGTTAACTCTTAACCTTAAGTAGTATGACCATGCATTTCGGATCCGATCACTTTCGAGGGCCAGAGATATCTCTCTCGGTAGAGAGGGCAAATCCCATCTCGTGACCATGCCTCGCAAAGCATGCTTCATGACAAACCCAAAGCTACCTTTATAACTACCCGATTCTGAGTAGCGTTTGATAGCCCCTAAGTAGGTCGATTCACATCTCAAGTACATGCGACAATCTCAGGTCTAAGGACAAGACGTACACATTGTGTAGAGAGAACCATAAGTATAATTGTTATGTCTCATATTGGGTCGGTCCAACCCCATGTTCTGAACATGTGTCCACATTATTGGTTTGACATCTCCATGTCTATGACCTGTGAAACATGGTCATCAACCGATACATGTGCTAATCCATCATTCACGTGTGTCCTCACATGAACTCCGACTAGGGACAACTTTAGAATAACCATACAAGTAAAGAGTTTCACAAACAAATCACATACTTGTTAATCAACACAAAGGTAATATTCAAGGAACATTTATTAAATCATGGATACAAACGAAATATCATCATTTCTATAATTGCCTCTAGGGCATATCTCCAACACGTTTCCGTCTGCCATTCTGTGTAGGGAATGCCTTCCTCGGTGATATCTATCGATCGATCGTCGCCAGCGATGAAGAAATGCGTTAGCGTTCTGGCTCATCTTTGTCACTGATGAATCCTCTTAATTAAATTTACCCACTCGATTTTTTTCCACTTCTTCTTCTTCTCAAAACATCCAAGCACACGCCAGTAATTAAAATGTAAACCGATTCAACCAGCGATCCAGCGATTTTTCACATGTACGAGCTCAAAAATAGTGTAAAACTTTAGTTACTTAAGTTTGTTTGGAACGCGAGTATTTTTCTCTGATTTCTACGGGAACCAAATTATTTTTCATGAATTTTCTGCATTACAAAAGGGAGCCTAAACCATTATATTCGATTTGTGTTGCTTTTGACAGTAAAAGAAATTAAGGCTTACCTAGACGACGATGGTGACAAGATCGACACAAGACTGAGTTGGATATTAGTAAATACACTCTGATTTTCTTTCGACGAACAACACTGCTACCGAGGCGTAGGTCCTACACATTAATGAAGATCATCAACATTCCACTTCAAAATTATTGAGGATTTACCACTCTGAATAGGTGCATTTGAGGATTTACCCTTCGATGCCCCACTAACATGTGGGTCCATGTCAGTAAGACATGGAGAGGTAAATCCTCATATGTATCTATCTCATAATAGTAAATCCTCAAACCCCCTTCCACTTCGCACTACCGTGATTGTTAGCAATCACGATACTGTTGCAAGATACAGAGTCTACGACGAGAAAGATAAAAAAAGTCCAGCACATTCATCGACTCAAGGTCTTGACGATGACGTGTTGTTTATCTAGAATCATCAATGTAGAAGTTGGGTACTAATGTAATTTACCTATGTTATTATTAATATAAATATCAGGGTTTTTTCTCAACAAAAAAAAAGAATTATGGCAAGCATTTAGCATTCTATTATTAATCAAGCAAGCAAATTCAATGGGTCGGCGAGTTAGTTTTTGGTCATCCGCGTTGACCTCGTTGTCGTCGGATGCGTCCACCGTTTTTCTATGGAGATGACGGCATCGACCGACCGACTGACCGCGCTGTAACATCCTGTTTTCGAAAACGGCAAATAGTAATTACTTTGACTCTTGATTTTCAAATTCTATTTCAAATTATCCGGTATTTTCAAATCTTCTAGCTTCTAGCTAAGCTCAGGTTTGTGTTTCAAACCTCTTCGTAGATTCTTGAATTCAAAATTCAGTTTGAATTCATCTTTTTGGATTTCAGGCCATTTCTCAAATTTGGCTCTTCCTCTTTCCTTAGGCTCAGCCCCACCCCTTTTCCTTCTTGGCCTCCCAGCCCATTCCTCTCGGCCCAGTAGCCACCCGGCCCATTTTTCCTTTTGGCCCACCTCCTGGCCTGGCTTCCTCCCCTTGCCCCTTTCTTCCTCTTGAGCCGGCCGCACGCCCACAAGCTCCCCCTGGCAACGCCCGTGCCCCTACCACCACCATGCCGCCCACCTGCTCCCCTACCACGCCCTCATCGGCCATGCCTGAGGCGTCACCTCTGCCACCTGCTCCCCTGCTGCCCATCCCTCCCCGGTTGAGCCGCCCATGCCGCAAGCCACAAACGCCTACGCCAAGCACGCCGCTCCCGCTGCCATTCTCGAGCGCCCGGCCTGCAGCGCCCATCCGATCCAAGCTCCTCTTGCCACCCCCTGCCGCCCTCGTGCGCCCCTATCATCGCTGCCTCGGGACCGCACGAGCACCCAGCCTCGGAAGTCGCTGCTGTCGTCAATGCTCTGCGTCTCGCCCATGCCGGCTAACGCTGCCCTCGAGACTGAGTGCCAAGCCCAACGGCTCCCAGCTCAGGTGCGCCTATAAGAGAGCCCCAAGCCCCCCAAGCTCCCCTTGCTTCCCTATTCCTTTCCCCTTCTTCTCCACCGCGCGCAAGAGCCGGAGCTGGAGCTCCCTTCCCGCCGCGCCACCTCGCCGTCAGACCACTGCTCCGGTGAGCGCCTCGCCTGGCCGAGCCCGTCACGAGGAGCCCCCGGCACTGAGGAAGCTATCCCCCTCCTCCCTTCGCCTTCCTCACCGCCGAGACAAGCCGCCACCGTGGATCCTTCCTCCTCCGTCCCGACCACCGCCGCCGGACCACCTCGGGCCGCCTTAGGCCACCCTGACCCCGCATTCGGCTTCCCCACGGCCGTGCGTAGCTCATGCGCGTGCCCTCTTCACCACCGTGCGCCTCCAACCCGTGGCTCCCGCCACCATGCCCGCCCCTCTCTGGCGCCGCCGCCTCCGCCCACAGGGTCCCCAACCTCGGGGGAACCCATTCCGCCTGCTCGCCGGCACCACCACCACCCAATGCCGCCCGAGCGCCTCCCTCTGCTTCCCTTGCACTGTGGTCGAATGAATCAAAAAAGGATTGAGTTGATTTGCTCGGGCCCCACCTGCCATTGGCCTTAACCCCCCTCCTCCTTTGACTGCCTTGTGGGCCCGACCACAGCAAACCCCTCTCCTGAACCGTGTGCTACACTGGTGGTCTTGGTCCACGCACTGTGCCCGTGAACCAGGCCACTGTGCCGGTGGGCCCGCCTGTCAGAGAGCTAGTTCTCTCTCCTCCTTTTTTCATTTCTTGATTTAATTCTAATTCAAACTTCGAAAGTCTCGTTCTCCCTCGTCGTAACTCCAAAAATTATGAATTTTGTTTCTAAAATTTTGAAAATTCAACATCTTGCTAATGGCATAGGTCTTGTTTAATTTGGAGTTCATTTGTTTATTCTTGTGTATTTATTTATTTTTCTTTGCTTATTTGTGTCTTTTTCCGGTACATTCGTCCGAATAGGATTCGAAGACGTGGATGATCTCCACTTCGATCAAGCACAAGATTGTCAAGACTCTCTTACCTTTAACCAAGGCGAGTCGACACTTTGATCATTTTGAGTCTACATTTTATGTAAATTATATTCATTTAAATTACCAAAATTGCATGCTGTAATTCTTTAATCAAGTGTATGTTAAAGCTTAAGGTAGTTAAATACTCATTTGATGATTAATTAATTAATATGCCATCTCTTGATAATTGAATCCCTTATTCCATGTTACCCTAGTAACTATATTGTAAATACTAGTTATAAGTTGTACTTAAGCGACATGCTAGTCTTGCTTAAGTACCGAGACATTAAATGTTCTAATCATCATCTTTTAAACATGAAAGTAGTTTTGGGCAGTCATTGTGGGTAAATGACTGAGATGGTTGAGTTGATGTATTTTTACTCCTAAAAAACCCTAATAACTTGCTGTTACTATCTGGGCGGATGGTATGATGGATGGTATCTTAGTGGGTGCTAATGCAGCCCAAGGAATATTGAATAAACTAACTTGAATGTCATCTCGCTGGATGGATAACGGGAATGTGCAAGCTCTGGATACTTTCGGCTTGAATGGGACACCACAACACGTTGACGTTGCCAGATCGCCGTGGTGTAGTCCAGCTACACCAGTCACTGAGGTAAACATCACACACAACGTATGGGCGTAACCCCATATGGGTGACATGACGGAAAGGGCGAGATATCTAGAAAGGTTACTGTGGTGATCGCTCAACTACATGACTACGGAATCATGTGAGGTAACGGATATGATTGTCTCTTGTGGGTACAGTGTACAACCTCTGCAGAGTCTTGTCGGTGTTTTAGAACCGATCTTACGTAAAGATTGTTTGATTTCCTAGAATAGAATCACGCAGAGAGATTGACACTGGTATTTTTATACAGGTTCAGGCCTTCTCCGGAGAGAATAACAACCCTACTCCTGTGTGTGTATAGTATTGAGTGTATTCTGAATAATTAGGAGAAAAACTAAGACTATTACAGATGATAGCACTTATCTTCCTGATAGCCCTTGACAGCGTGTGTGTACGCCTCGATTGCCCCTCCCTTTCCCTCTCTGACCGTTGCCTTTATATAGTCGTGAAGGAATAGCCGTTTTCCTATTTGAAGAGCGCCTCATTCAATCCGAAGAAGACGACGTTTGCGATAATTATCGGGATGGTAACTCCTTTATGCCACTGGCGATTACTTGTCGAGATGATGGGGTATTATTTCGCATAATAACGGCGTATGTTATTTATTTAGATTCCTTAATCAATTGGACCCACTACTTTGTAGGTTTTATTGATCATAAGGTGGTCATAAATGACCTAGTCGTAGAAGAACTTACGACCATAAGGTAGTCGTAGCAAGACTTACGACTATGAGGCGATCGAGAATAACTACGATCGGGTAGTGATCGAGAAGAACTTACGACCATAAGGTAGTCGTAGCAAGACTTATGACTATGGGGGTGGTCGAGAAGAACTTACGACCACCTAGTAGGCTTCTCCCTTGTAAATTTAAGGGGTATATCTAGGGACCACATGACGTCATATTTACTTATAATAAGAATTATAGATAAAAGATAAAATGAGGATTATTAGATCCTCGTCATCTAGCCCCCTAGCTTCAAGTGAAAGTAACTTACTTGGTGAAGGAGTCATAGATGGTCTTACGACCACGAGAGGGTCATAGAAAGGTGGTCGAAGGAAAAACTCTTCGACATTTGTGTACTACTTTGGCCAGAAATATGCTTGGTCAAGAAGGTTGCTTACGACTATCAAATAGCCGTAGAAAACTCCTACGATCACGAGGTGGTCGTAGTATGGTGATCGGAAGAAAAACCTTTTCGATTAATATTTCATTTGGTCCAAAAGATCTGACCAAGAAAGTAATTTTGCTTGAGGTGTAAAAACGAACCTGATTTTCTTGAACGGACAAGTTAGAGAATCGCAAACGACTCCCACAAGTCTGTCCGTTGGAGCGATTCCCGAAGCAGTGGCAACCTTTGGAATGCCACGCCTTTAGCCCAGACATACTGTTATAAATACTTACTGGGGTAAAACTTGGATTTCTACTTTTCCCCAAATCGCTCCTGCTGTTCATCGAGTTCTTGTCTTCTCCGCCACCAACTCAATCGTGCCTTCTTTGCCGCCAATCCAATCGAAAATATCCCCTTTCTGAGAGAAATGGCTGGGAAAGTTTCTAAGTGGGCTGAGTCGGAGATGGATGCGGTGAAGATTCAAGCCCTAGTCGACGCTGGGAAGATTCCAGAGAAAGTTCTCGTGAAGTGGTTTCTGACATCTGGGCGACAAGATTGGTCGTCGGGGAGACTGGGCAAATCCCCGTCTTCTAGGCATATTGTGAGTGTGGCCTTCGATTGCCTGCTCACCCCTTTCTCACACTTGTACTTGAGCATTTTGGGGTGGAATTGATGAACCTCGGTCCTAATTCCATCACAATGCTAAGTGTATTTGTATATCTGTGTGAGGCATACCTGGGAATTCCAGCGGACCTTGAGCTCTTTCAATATTTCTATGGAATGGCTCGACAAACTGGGATAGCTAGGAGTTGTGGTCTGAAGCTCCATAACGGGAAGTCGAAGGAGTATATTCAGATGTTTACTAAATCTTCGTGGCCGGGATAGAGGAATATGTGGTTTTATTGGAAAATCACCCAAGAAGACAGCCTTACTTTCGAGGGGAAGGCTGCCGAAAAGAATTCTTCATGGGATTCGACTCCCAAGGATATCAGCCGGATTGCCCTCTATATTCGAGCCATAAAGGACTTGAGAGAGGAGGGGCTAACCGGATGGCATGTGGTGAAGGATTTCATCACACGTCGAATTAGCCCTTTGAAGAAACAAGTATCTCCTATGTGGAGGTACACGGGGCCAAAAGACCTGACCAGGGACTACGAGGAGGGTAAATGGATTTTCGACTTAGCTCTCGGTTTGGTTTTCTTCAAAATTGTCTAATGAATATCTTTATCCGTTTACACAGATCTTTCACAGGCAAAGATTGACGTTCGAGTCAAACTCGTTTGTGAGAAGTCTCCGCCACTCAGAATGGCAGTTCCTCAAATCCTTGCGGTTTTATCCGCAGAGGAAAAGATGGAGCGTCTAAAGGTAATCAAAAGTTGATTCTATCCTTAGGACTTCATAGTCGTAGAAAGAACCTACGACTAGGTAATGGTCGTAGAAAATCTTACGATCAAGGAAATGTCGTAGAAAAGCTACATTCGATATCTTTGCAGAGAAAATCTTACGACCGGTCAGTGATTCTTCTTTTTCTGTTTTTCTTTACAGAAAGTAGGTATAGAAAACTGTCAGGACGACGAAGAGGTCGAACTGATAACGATCGGTGCAGGGATGATAATGGACAAGGGTTCAGCTCCTCCGACTAAAAAGCGTCGACTCATAAAAGTCGCCGACAAGGGAGGAGCGAGCTCAAGTTCCTTTATTTCGACCGGGTCCTCGGCAAAGTCTACGATGCACCACGGTTGCTTGAAGCGAGGTTGAAGCAGCTGAAGCTGAGGAGGCTGAAGAACCTCTTAGGCGTAAAGCCCGCAAGGCCAAGGTACCTTTTTATTATGACAAGAAAACTTTCACAGTTTCTGCCACTCCTAGTTTTGTCAAGCAACTAGAAAAGGAGAACTGGAAGGACTTTATGTCTTTTGTGAAGAACAATGTTGATCCAGCAGAGCCTACAATTGAGGGTAGCGCTGCTCTTGGAGCTGTCAAGACTGATCTCGGCTATCCAAAAAGTTAGGAGACCAGAGAGATGGTTCCTGTTCAAGATCCACGACCAGACGTGGTTATGGCTGAGCCCATTCTTCAACTTGAACCCCGACCAGACGTGGTCGCAGAAAAGAAGTTGAAGAAATCTTCTGTCGGGAAGATAACTCCTAAGTTCCTGGTCAGGTCCAGGATGCAGAGGTATGTGAAACAAACTAAAGTGTAAGAACAGTATTTACCTTTCGCTTTTCACAACCTGACTTGCTTTCCTTTTGTTGATTTTAGCCCGACTCCTTGACCCGAGGATGCTTCTATCGAAGCTCATTGCCGCCTCTCGCCGGTTGGAGAGATGACAGAGGAAGTGGTCGAAGGATCATCCACAGCCCGGGTAGTGGAAGAAGTCGTGGCTCCTGAAGTGGTTACCACAACCACTGAGGTAGTAGCTACGACTACTGAGGTAGTATCTACGACCTACTGAGGTGGTCGTGGAGACAGCAGAGGCAGCCGTAGAATCCTCTGGCCAAGGTGGTGATGTACCTGACCACCGTGCTGGAAAGGAGGTCGTTGAAGACATTCCTCCCGGTATCCAAAGAGAAACTGCAGTTACAGAATCAGAAGACGAGGAATATTTCAACTTCTGTGCTGATTTCTTTGGGCCTGCTTCCATCGTAGGGTCTTCAGCTTTTAGATCTCGCGATCGAGTCATCCATCCCAAAGATATTCCCAATAGAGGGGAAACTTTTGACAATGAGCGTCTTGAGAAGGTTTGGTGGGATCAAGTCGCGAAGATAGACGAGCTGAAGAGTCCATCGTTAGTTTACTCGATGTTTGCTCGGTCGACCATGAATGTAAGTATTTAAAGATACTTATATACATAGCCTTCCCTTGCTTCTCACTGTCTTTCTTTTTGCAGAAATCTCTGGAACAAATTGCCCTTTGTTGGTGAATATCATCGACAACTCATAGAGCTCTGACGGAGAAAGCGGAACTCGCAAACAAAGAGAGGTGGTAAGTCACCGTTATTCGTAGTCGTTTTAGAGTTTGACTATTTATACAGTGCCTATGAGGCTTGCCGTGGAAAAACTCACGACTAGGTGCTAGTCGTAGAAAGACTTACGACTAGTTAAAAATTGTTCATGTCTACTTTTAACCTTCTGAGTTAAATAGCTTACGAAAAAAGACCCCGCCGACTCGCCGATTATGAAAAAGAGGAGTCGAGAAAACTAGGGGAAAAGGTAGGAGACCTCTTGAAGAAGCTTCAAGAGGCTAACTCTGCAACTGTAAAAATGCAGGAAGATCTAAACAGTAAGTGTTGAACTTAAGACTGCTTATATTGTTGATCTTTACCTAATTCTTGCTTCATTTCAGAAAAAGAAGATGACATGAGAAAGCTTCAAAATGAAGTTAAAGATAAAACTTTGGTTATTCACGAGATTTCTCGTATAGCCAAAGATAAAGATCAAGAAATTGAGATGCTAAAATCTCGACGAGCAGGTAAGCAATTCTTTACCTGTAGTCCTTTACGAGTTCTTTCTCTTTTCTAACTCCCATTTCTTTTTTAGAAATTGAGCTCGAATTGGGAAGGCTCGAAACTAGGGATCAGGAAAAATCCATGATCCTTGAAGAGACTGTCGTATTGCTAGGGAAAATGCAAAGGACATCAAATTATGGGAGAAGCGGCATGCTGAGACCATTGCTTCCCATAATGAAGAAATCAAGAAGTTAGATTCTCGACTAGTAGGTAAGGAATGCTTTTACTGTGATTATTTTTGTTTTCCTCTAGGAGTTTATTTTTGCTTGACCGGTCTTATTCTTTCGAGCAAGTGGTGAAAATAAACAACTCATGAGGCTTCGACCAGTAACCAACAGAGATGAAGTCGATGAAGATTAATCTTCAAGACAACATCATGCTCTGAACAATATACTTGGTGAGCTATGTAGTGAGGGAAAAACTCCTCAAGATGATACAATAGCTGCTCACGTAAGTACTATTGGGGAACAAGTCGGGACTTTGCAAGAACTGGTGACCACTCTGAAGGCCAACCAAGCTGAGTCAATCAAGGAGCCGGTCGAAGGTGCAGTAAGCTATGCATTGGCAAAACTTAAAACTTGTGACCCCAACCTTAATGTACATCCAATTGAAGTTGACTTCGACTGTCCTGAGGCAAAAGCAAGTTATCTTATGGAAGAAATGCAACCCGTTGGCAGGAAGGTCTCGGAGGAGATGCGACTGGGTTCTCCCTCTTCAGAGTAGTTTGTAAAAACCCTGTGAAAAACAAGCTTTTGTTGATGTATTATGTAATCCATCTTATTTCCTGCAAACCATCTTTGTCGAGTAGTTAGTAACCAAAAAGATAATTAATGAAAGAAAGACTAAGAATTGAAGTCAGGTTAATAACTTTATCCTAGCCCCTGACTATTGCTTAGTTTGTTTAGACAAACTAAGTAAATAGTGTTAAAAAGGGTTTCTGAAAACAGAGATGTTTGGTTAACTTGTAGTTTTTAGTCACGATTGTCATGCAATTGGTCGAAAAAAGTGGGAACGAATCGACACTAGGAAGTTCCTTCTAGTGGGCGGGACCCGTGCGAGAGGAAAGTCTTCGACTAGGTGATGTTACCATCTCCGACTAGATTAATCAAATCAAGAACAGCAACTTGAGTTAAGCAAACGTCTAGAGGACTTCAAAAAATTCGTTCGTCCTTCCTTGGTGGACTCGATAAGTCTGTCCTGGTAGCAAAAGTAGGAAACTCAACAATACTAGGAAGTTCCTTCTAGTGGGCAGGACCACGTGCAGAGAGGAGAGACTTCGACTAGATGTGTTTCTTCCTCCGACTTAGTTGAGACGGATCGAATACACCAAAGGCAGTTGAATAAATCTAAGAAAGTGCACTCTGCTTAGAATACTTTTCAAAATAACTGAAGAGATAATCTAAGGGGAAAAAAGCTGGCTTTAAAAATATTTCGACCAAAAAAGAACCCGAGCTCTTTGTATTGACGGCAAAAGTGAGTAACAAGTCGACACTATGAAGTTCCTTCTAGTGGGCAGGACCACGTGCAGAGAGGAGAGACTTGACTAGGTGATGTTACCTTCCTTTCGACCGAAGGTAAAGAAAGCGGGTGTTTGGAATGTAGTCGAAAGATTATGAAAGCACTACTCAAAAGTAAGACAATAGAGGTAGAAAGAACACGAGTCTTTTTTATGCAGAATGGTTGGTTACACATAAAACTTGCGTAACTGGTCGATGTTCCAAGAATTTGCGAGAACCTGGTCATCTTCCATTGCCAATCGTACTGACCCTGGCCGAGTAACTTCGACCACTGTGTAAGGACTTTCCCACTTGGGAGAAAGTTTATTCCGATTAGACTTGGATTGGCAGAGCCTCAATACCAAGTCACCTCTGACAAAGAAGGTGAGAGGTTGGACCTTACGATCGTAGTATCTGCTTGCAGGCTTGTTGGTAGACTGCTGAATGGATTAAGGCCTGGTTTCTCCTTTCTTCGAGTAGATTAATGTCATCCGCTCGAAGTTGTTCTTGGTTGGAGTCTTTGGAAGTTTCGACTCGTGTTAACCGTATCTTTAGTTTCGGAGGAAGCATGGCTTCATTCAAAACCGAGAAAAAATAGTGTTTCACTGTGAGTTCGACTAGTAGTCGCATTTAATCGCCCATAATACTAGGGTAATTCTTGTACCCAAGCCCCGGCGCTTGATGGGTGGTCAAGACTCGGTCTTAATTCCTCTCATTATTTAGCCGCTTGCACGCTCATTTGCTCCATTGCTTTGGGGATGGGCCACGTAGCATAACATAACTTGGTACCCAACTCGTCGCAAAATTCCTGAAATTTTGCGCTCGAAAATTGCTTACCATTATCTGTAATTATTCAACTCGATACTCCAAATCGAGTAATTACGCATCTTGTCATGAACCGTTTTGCCGCTTCCGTTGTTATCCCAGTCACAGGTTCGGCTTCAATCCATTTTGTGAACGTATCAATAGCCACGAAAAGGAACTCGAAAACTCCTGGAGCTTTGGGGAACGGTCCTAGGATATCGAGACCCTAGGTCACAAAAGTCCAAGATAGAGGTATCGTTTGTAATGCCTGAGCTGGTTGGTGTATTTGTCTGCTATGAAATTGGTATTGGACACACTTTTTAACTAACACTTTAGCATCGTACAGGGCTGTTGGCCAGTAAAAACCTTGTCGAAAGGCCTTACCGACCAGCATTCTATAGGAAGCATGATTTCCACAGATGCCACCGTATATGTCGTGAAGGAGTGTTAATCCTTCGCTCTGCGGAATGCATCGCATGAGCACCCCTTGAGTACCTCGTTTATAGAGGACTTGTCGGTTTTTTAGAACCGAACTTACGTAAAGATTGTTTGATTCGGGGGGTCTCCTAGAATGGAATCACGCAAAGAGATTGACACGGGGATTTTTATACAGGTTCAGGCCTTCTCTAGAGAGAATAATAACCCTACTCCTGTGTGTGTATGGTATTGAGTGTATTCTGAACAATCAGGAGAAAAAGCTAAGACTATTACAGATGATAGTGCTAAACTGTCTTCCTGATGGCCCGATTCGATCCGCCCTTCCTTCTCTGATTGCCGCCTTTATATAGTACGTGAAGGAGCGGCAGTTTCTCCAGGTGAAGCGGCGCCTCATTACATCCCGTAACGGGCGCACGTTAGTAGTAATCACCGGCGTATTAACTCCTTCACGTCGCCTAACAGCAATATACCAGAGATAATGGAGCATTACGTGCTATTACTTCGCAGAGTAATGTGAGATGATGACTGTTTGAATTCCTTAATCAATTGGGCCCACTTGTCTCAGAGGTTTAATTGATCATAAGGTGGTAAAGATGACCTAGTCGTAGAAGAACTTACGACTATGAGGTAGTCGTAGCAAGACTTACGACTATAGGGTAGTCGTAGCATAACTTACGACTATGGGGGTGGTCGTAGAAGAACTTACGACCACCCAGTAGGCTCTTCCCTTATAACATTAAGGGGTATACTCAGGGACCATATGATGTCATATTTACCTTTAATAAGAATTATAGATAAAAGATAAAGTGAGGATTATTATATCCTCGTCATCTAGCCCCCCAGCTTCAAGTGAAAGCAACTTACTTGGTAAAGGGTTATAGATGGTCTTCACGACCACGAGAGGGTCGTAGTCGAAGAAAAACTCTTCGTCATTAGTGTACTACTTTGACCGTAAATATGCTTGGTCAAGGAAATTGCTTCTGACTATCAAATAGTCGTAGAACATTTCTACGATCACAAGGTGGTCGAGTATGGTGATCGGAAGAAAAACCTTTCCGATTAACATTTCCTTTGGTTAAAAAGAATCTAACCAAGAAAGTAATTTCGCTTGAGGTGTAAAAGCAAACCTGATTTTCTCGAGCGGACACGTTAGGGAATTTCAAACGGCGCTGTTAGCCTCGTCTGTTGAGCGGTTCGAGAGGGTGGCAACCTTTGAATACCACGCCCGGCCCAAGGTACGTGATTATAAATACTTAGGGGTAAGACTTAGGGTTCACACTTTTCCTAAATCATCCCACTGTTCATTAAGTTCTTATCTTCTCCGCCATCAACTCAATCAAGAATTTCCCCCTTCTGAGAGAAATGGCCGGGAGAGTCTCCGAGTGGGCCGAGTCGGAGATGGATATGGCGAAGATGCAAGCCCTTGTCAATGCTGGGAAGATTCCAGAGAAAGTTCTTGTGGAGTGGTTCCCGCGCATAAGCAAAGAATGGCCGTCGGGGAGGACGAACAATTCCCTGCCTTCCAAAGCGACAGAGTGTGGTCTACGATTGCTCGCTCACCCCTTTCTCACACTTATACTCGAGATTTTGGGGTGGAATTGGTGAACCTTGGTCCCAATTCCATCACAATATCGAGCGATTTGTGTATCTCTGTGAGGCATACTTGGGAATTCCAATGACCTTGAGCTCTTCAAGATTTCTACTAATGGCTCGCTGTCGAATAGCCTGAAGTTCTGATCTCAAGCTCCATGACGGGAAGTCGAGGGAATACATTTAGATGTTCACCAGGTCTTCGTGGCCATCGTGGAGGAAGAGGTGGTTTTACTGGAAAGTCACCTCCGAAGATAGCCTTACCTTCGAGGGGAAGGCTGCCAAAAAGAAAGCTTCCTGGGATTCGACTCCCCAGGATATCAGTCGGATTGCCCCCTATATTCAAGCCATCAAGGATTTGAAAGCAGAGAGATTAACTGGATGGCATGTGGTGAAGGATTTCATCACACGTCGAATTAGCCCCTTGAAGAAACGAGTGCCTCCTATGTGGAGGTACACGGGGCCAAAAGACCCGACCAGGGACTACGAGGAGAGTAAGTAGTTTTTCGACTTAATTCTCAGTTTGGTCTTCTTCAGAATTGTTTGACGAGTATCTTTATCTGTTTTATACAGATCTTTCACAGGCAGAGATTGACGTTCGAGTCAAACTCGTTTGTGAGAAGCCTTCGCCACCCGGAATGGTGGTTCCTCAAATCCTTGCGGTTTTGTCCGCAGAGGAAAAGGTTGAGCGCCTAAAGGTAATCAAAAGTTGATTTTATTTTTAGGACTTTATAATCGTAGAAAGAACTTACGACTAGGTAGTGATCGTAGAAAATCTTACGATCAGGGTCATGTCGTAGAAGAGCTTACGACTAGATACTGGTCGTAGAAAAACTTACGACTGATCATTGATTCTTCTTTTTCTGTTTTTCTTTACAGAAAGTAGACATGGAAAACTGCCGGGATGACGAAGAGGTCGAACTGGTGACTATTGGCACATGGGCGACAGTGGTCAAGGGTTCATCTCCTCCGACGAAAAAGCGTCGACTTACAAGAGTCGCCGATAAGGGAGGACCGAGCTCAAGTTCCTTTGTTTCGACCAGGTCCTCGGCAAGGTCTGCGGCATGCACACTCGCAACAATAGCCGAGGTCGAAACAGCTGAAGTTGAGGAGGATGAAGAACCTCTTGTGCACAAGGCCCGTAAGGGCAAGAGCACGTCCACAGCAGAAGCCGAAATTGAAGCGGCTGCAGCTAAGGAGACCGAGGAGGTCGAAGAACCTCCCAGGCGTAAACTCCACAAGACCAAGGTACCTTTTTATTATGACAAGAAAGCTTTCACAGTTTCTGCCACTTCTAGCTTTGTCAAGCAATTAGAAAAGGAGAACTGGAAGGAATTTATGTCTTTGTGAAGGACAACATCGATCCAAATGAGCCTACCGCTGAGGGTAGGGCTGCTCTTAGAGTGGTCGAGACCGATTTGCCCTCAGGAAAGTCAGAGACCGAGAGATGGTCCTCGCTCAAGATCTACGCACTGACGTGGTCGTGGCCGAGACTATTCCTAAACTTGAGCTACGACCAGACGTGGTCGTAATAAAGAAGTCGAGGAACCCTTCCATCGGGAAGATGGCTTCAAAGTTTCTGATCAAGTCCAGGATGCAGAGGTATGTGAAACAAGCTAAAGTGTAAGAACAACATTTACCTTTTGCTTTCCACAATTTGACTTGCTATCCTTTGTTTGTTTTAGCTCGACTTCTTCAATCCCCGAGGTGGCTTCTATCGAGAAGCCCATTTTCGCCTCTCCAGCGATTGGAGAGCTGACAGCGGGAGTGGTCGAAGGATCATCCTCGGCCGGGTGGTGGAAGAAGTCGTGGTTCCCGAGGCGTTGTCACAATCATGAAGTCGAGCCATGGCCACGAGGTAGCGGCCACAACTACTGAGGTGGAGGCTATAACCACTCAGGTAGCGGCTACAACCACAGAAATAGCTGCCATGACCACTGAGGTGGTCGTGGGACCAGCAGAGGCAGTCGCAGAAGCCTCTGCCCAAGGTGGAGATATACCTGACCACCATGCGGGGAAGGAAATTGTTGCAGACCTCCTTCCTGGTACCCAAGGAGATGCTGCAATTTCAGAATCAGAAGATGAGGAATACTTCAACTTCTGTTCTGATTTCTTTGGCCCTGCTTCTTCCATAGTAGGGTCTTCTGCTTTTAGATCTCGCCATCGAGTCCCTCATCCCAAAGACATTCCCAATAGAGGGGACACTTTTGACAATGAGCGTCTTGAGAAGGTTTGGTGGGATCAGATCGATAGAGTAGACAAGCTGAAGCATCCAGAGCTGGTTTACTCGATATTTGCTCGATCAACCATGAGTGTAAGTATTTAAGAATACTTATATACGTGATCTTCCCTTGTTTTTCATCGTCTTTCCTTTTGCGTAAAGCTCTAGAGCAAATTGCCGTTGTCGGTGAATATCACCGACAACTTCTAGAGTCATGACAGAAAAAAAGAGGAACTCTGCAAACAAGCAGAGAGGTGGTAAGTCACTATTTTTCATAGTTGTTTTAGACCTGACTACTTATATAGTGCTTACAGGGTTTGTTGTGGAAAAACTCACGACTAGGTACTAGTCGTAAAAAGCTTACGACTAGATCCATAGTCGTAGAAGAACTTACAACTAGATCAATGGTTGTAGGAGAGCTTACAACCATTTTAATAAAATTCATGTCCACTTTTAACCTTACAAAGTTAAAAGCTTAATTAAAAGACCTGGTGACTTGCTCGACTATCAAAAAGAGGAGTCGAGACAGCTATGGGAAAAAGTAGAATTTCTCATGAGGAAGTTGAAAGAAGCTAACTCGCAGAACCTAAAAGGTGCGAGAAAGGATAGACGAAGAAGTCTTGAACTTAATATCGCTTATGTTCTTGATCTTTACTCGATTACTTCTTTACCCGATTTTAGGAAAAGAAGATGATATGAGAAAGCTCCGAATGAAGCCCAAGATAAAACTTTGGTCATTCGTGAGATTTCTCGATATCTCGAGAGAAAGATGAAGAAATTACGAGGTTAAAATCCCACGATTAGGTAAGTAATTCTTTACTGCGGTCCTTACGAAGTTCTTTCCCTTTTTTCACTCTTATTTCTTTTCTAGAAATGGACCGTGAACGGGAAGTCTCGAAAATGAGCTCGAGGATAAAACCATGATTTATCTTGAGACCGTCGCATTACCAAAGAAAATGCGAGGAGATTAGATCATGGGAGAAGAAGCATGTTGAGACCGTTGCCTCCCATGAGGAAGAAATCAAGAAATTGGATTCTCGACTAGCAGGTAAGGAAATCTTTTACCTGTGATTATTTTTGTTTTCTTTTCCTCTAGAAGTATATTTTTGCTTGACCGGTCTTATTCTTTTTGAGCAAGCGGTCGAAAACAAACAACTCATGAGGTTTCGACTGCGTACCAACAGAGATGGAGACAATGAAGATTAATCTTCAAAGCAAGGTCACGCCTCTGAACAATGTACTTGGTGAGCTACATCTTGAGGAAAAGCTCCTCAAGATGATCGATGGTCTGCTCACGTAAGTACAATTGGGGAACAAGTCGGGACTTTGCAAGAACCGATGACTACCCTGAAGACCAACCAAGCTGAATCGATAAAGGAGGCGGTCGAAGTTGCAGTAAGTTATGCATTGGCAAAACTTAAAGCTCGTGACCTGACCTTAATGTTCAACCAATTGAAGCCGACTTCGATCAAGACCAAGCGTAGCAAGTCGTCGATTGAATAAATGCAATTAGTTGGCCGGAAGGTTTCGGAGGAGATGCGACTGGACTCTCCTTCTTCAGAGTAGTTTGTAACAAACCTGTGGAAAAAACCAGCTTTTGTCGATGTATTATATAATCCATCTTTTTTCCTGCAAATCATCTTGTCGAGTAGTTAGTAACTCAAAAGATAATTAACGAATGAAAGACTAAGAAATGAAGTCAAATTAATAACTTTATCCTAGCCCTCGATTATTTGCTTAGTTTGTTTAGACAAACTAAGTAAATAGTGTTAAAAGGGTTTCGAAAGCAGAGAGGTTTGGTTAACTTGTAGTTTTTGGTCACGATTGTCATGCTTTGGTCGAAAAATTAGTAACGAATCGACACTAGGAAGTTCCTTCTAGTGGGCGTGACCACGCTTGAGATAGGAAAGTCTTCGACTAGGTGATGTCACCATCTCGACTAGATTAATTAAATCGAGAACGAAGAACTTGAGTTAAAAAAACATCGAGAGGACTTCAAAAATTCATTCGCTCTTCTTTGGAGGACTCGATAAGTCTGTCCGGTATCAAGAGTAGGAAATCGCACGATGCTAGGAAGTTCCTTCTAGTGGGCGGGACCACGTCTGAGAGGAGAGACTTCGACTAGATGTGTTTCTTCCTCCGACTTAGTTGAGATTTAATCGAATACACCAAAGGCAAATGAATAAATCTAAAAAGTGCACTCTGCTTAGAATATTTTTCAAAAGAACTGAAGAAATAATCTAAGGTGAAAGGAGTAGGCTTTCAAAAATATTTCGACTAAATAGAACCCGAGCTCTTTGTGTTGGCGGCAAAAGTGAGTAACGAGTCAATACTAGGAAGCTCCTTTTGGTGGGGCGGGGCCACATGCAGAGAGGAGAGGCTTCGACTAGGTGATGTTACTCGCCTTTCGACCGATGTAAAGGAAGCGGGTGTTTGGAATATAGTCGAAAGATTATGAAAGCACTACTCAAAAGTAAGACAATAGAGATAGAGAAAACTGAGTCTTTATTGTGCCAATGATTGGTTACACATAAAACTTATGTGAATCGGGTCGATGTTCCAAGAATTCGAGAGAACTCGCCGTCTTCCATTGCCAATCGTCATCGACCTCGGACGAGTAACTTCGACCAACGTGTAAGGACCTTCCCACTTGGGAGAAAGTTTGTTCCGATTAGACTTAGATTGGCAGAGCCTCAATACCAAGTCACCCTGGTGAGGTGCGAGGTTGGACCTTCGATTGTAGTATCTTCGCAGGCTTGTTGGTAGACCGCCGAACTAATTAGGGCTCTGGTTGCTCCTTTCTTCAAGTAGATTAATATCATCTGCTCGAAGTTGTTCTTGGTTGGAGTCTGTGAAAGTTTCACTCGTGTTGACCGTATCTTTAGTTAGGAGAAAACATGGCTTCACTTCAAGACTAGAAAGAATGGTGTTTCACTGTGAGCTGACCGGTAGTCGCATTTAACAGCCCATATCTGAGAGGGTAGCTCTTGTACCCAAACCCCGAGCGTTTGATGAGTGGTCAAGACTCGAGTCTTAATTCCTCTCATTATTTGGCCGTTTGCACGCTCGATTGCCCCATTACTTTGGGGATGGGCCATGAAGCATAACACAACTTGGTACCCAACTCGTCATAAAATTCACGAAATTTTGCGCCAAAATTGCTTACCATTATCTGTAATTATTCGACTCGGTACTCCAAATCGAGTAATTACGCATCTCATCATAAACCGCTTTTGCCGCTTCGTTGTTATCGATCCACAGTTGGCTTCAATCCATTTTGTGAATGTATCAAGAGCTACAAAAGGAACTCGAAACCTCTGGAGCTTTGGGGAACGGTCCTAAGATATCGAGACCCCAGGTTGCAAAAGGCCAAGACAGAGGTATTGTTTGTAATGCCTGAGCTGGTTGGTGTATCTGCCTGCTATGAAACCGCACTTGACACACTTTTAACCAACTCTTTAGCATCGTAAAAGGTGTTGGCGAAGAAAACCTTGTCGAAAGGCCTTACAGACCAGCGTTACAGAGGAAGCATGATTTCCACAGATGCCACCATGTATGTCGTGAAGGAGTGTTAATCCTTCGCTTTGCGGAATGCATCGCAAGAGCACCCCTTGAGTATCTAGTTTATAGAGGACTCCTTCAACCAAAGTATACATTTTGGCTTTTCGGGATAAGCGATCTGCCTCGAGATCGTCTTCGTCTGTAACCCTTCGAAGATATTCATAGATGGGTGCCATCCATGTATCCTCGTATTCTAGAGATTTGTCTCAATAGGAGGTGTCTCGGTTAAATCGACCGAGACGACTTCGAGTTGTTCCAAGAAGACTCCTTTTGGTACTTGGATCGGGAAGAAGTTATTCGAGCAAGCGGGATCATGAGGAAATTATCCTTCGAGGATGAATTGTGCCTCGAAACCTAAAAATGCTTTTCTAGCTTACGACTTCCGATAAGTACCGAGACATTGTCGGGTTAGAAACCTTGGTACTCTTTTTCGACTTGATTCACGACTAGTTGAGAGTCTCCTCTCACGAGTAGTCGGCGAATCGAGAGCGCTTTCCACCGCTCGTATGCCGACTAGCAAACCTTCAGTATTTTGCCACGTTGTTAGTGGCCGAAAGTTTAATTGTATGGCATACTTTAAGGTCTCTCCGGTAGGAGATACCAGACCACCTGACCCGAGCCACTTAAAGTAAGCGACCGTCAAAGTACATAAATCCCGGTCGTGGGAATCGTCTTGGGGATCTGAGCAGTTCAGATTTGTCCATTCGGCGACAAAGTCCGCCAAGATCACGGGATTTAACGGCCGTTCGGGACACGAAATGGATGTCGAACTCCCCAAGTTCGACTAACCATTTTGCCATGCCCGTCATTGTTTCCCTATTGTGGAGGACCGCTCCTAAAGGAAACTCGGGCAGTCTGACTAGTTTGTGCGCTGAAAATAATGCCGTAGTTTCCTCGAAGACATGAGGAGGGTATATAGAAGCTTTTGGACCTGAGGGTAACGCTCCTTAGGCCTGTGTAAAACTTCACTCACGTAGTAAACTGGTCGTTGTACATTTTCACGTTCTACGACCAGTACTGCGCTTACTGCCTGTGGCATGGCAGCTAGGTAAATTAAGAGCGTTTCTTCTGGCTTTGGAGAGACCAGAATAGGAGGACTCGTAAGGTACCTCTTGACATCCTCAAAGGCAGTGTTTGCCTCTTTCAACCACTCAAAACCTTCGTGTTTCCTTAGAAGTTTAAAGAAAGGTAGTCCTTTTTCTCCCAGTCGTGCGATGAAACGACTTAAAGCCGCCATGCACCCAGTGAGTTTCTAAACTTCTTTCCTTGTGGTTGGAGGGCGCATTTGGAGAATGGCCTTGATCTTTTCAGCATTTTCTTCGATTCCTCGTATAGATACTAGGAATCCAAGCAATTTTCCTGAAGAGATTCCGAACACACACTTCTCAGGATTGAGTTTTAAGCGATGTTTTCTAATATTGTCGAATGTTTTTTGCAGGTCAGTAATATGAATAAGTCTCTTGATGCTTTTAACAACTAGATCATCAACATAGGCCTCTAAATTTCGGCCTAATTGAGATGAAAAAGTCGATTGCATACGCCATTTGCCCAGGATCCCCAGTAGAAGGTCGTGGGAATCGTACTGGGGATCCTGAACAAGTTCAGGATCCTGAACAAGTTCGCCAGTAGAAGGTCGCAGAGGTGTTGCCAAGAATAGATCGACTTGAGTGGTTGGTTCAGTAACCACGATCGAGGAGACCCTTCGAGCACAGTTGGAAGGTAATTTGCCATTACATGTTCTCCTCCTCCTGCTGCTTGGATAGTTGTTGTATAGATTTGAAGGAATTCGATGAGATTTTGGGATCCATTGAACTTTTCCATGTTCACTGGTCGAAAACGAGGTGGCAAATAACGTACTCGGAGATCAAAGAAAATGCCCAACATCCAGTGATAACTTCTTGGCGCCTCCTTTGCAGGAAAGAAGGGTTGACATCATCAGGTGGTCGTACTCGACGATACCTAGATGTGAGTTGACCGACCTATAATAGGTCTCGGTCCTACGAGGGGAATACTCCTCGTAGTTCATCTACTGCTGCAGGTTTCCATGTCGGAATGGTGAGCGATCACCTCTCCGAGGGGTTTGTTGATCATCAGTCGTTCGAAAGACATTTCTCTGAGTAGGAGATCGATGCGACTTACTGTTGCGTCGATCTCTCCGTGGTGATATGTTTGATCGACTGGTAGCTGAAGAAGTCGTATTACTACAACTTCCTGAATGATGTCGGCGAGGTGCTTCCAGTCTTGCCATCGTGGACCAAAGCCTTTGTGCGATCTTTTCGACAAAGAGATCATATCCTGGCGTTCGGGCGAGTTCTCGAGTTGGATTCTCGAGCAAGTCATTGATGTGCTGGAGTTCTTGAGCTTCCTCGATTGATATTGGATGCGAGCAAATTCTTACGAAACGCAATCTTCTTTCGTCGAATAGCCTCAAGATCTTCCATATCGGACTCTTGAGGCGCCTCAATGGAGTGCGAGTATGTCGAGGATTTCCCTCGCGTTCACGAAGGTGTTGGTCTGTCCGCCATCGGTAGTGCCCTTGCCATTGTCACGAGGCGCGAGTGCGTGATCTTCGGGAGTGTCCCTAGCTCGGTCTCTAGAAGAGTGACCTTGATCCGAGGAAGGGCGAAGACCTCGATGATGATTCTCACTTGAGCTCGAGGCCTCCTGCTTGAGGAGTAGTCGAGACACCATCCGCAACTTGGAGTAATCCCTCCAGATAGGGGAACTCGGGTTATAATAGTCTCCATCCGCAGTGTGATCTGCGGAGAGATGGTCGAATTCTGAGAAAAGCATGCTTGATCCGCTCTCTCTGGCGTCACGAGAGAGAGGATCACCAATCTTCGTGAAGTCCTCGAATTGTGGCTTCAGAACTTGTCTCACCAAGTCGGACCGCCTTAGGGGACTCGGACACTTGGAGGAAAAACTCTCGTCGTGTTATGAGTCCGCCTGGGTGTAGTCCTGGTCGGATTGACCCTTGTCGTTTGAGAGGGTTGATTTCTCCGTTGGATGTACTGTTGTGGGGGGATAAGGATCCCTCCTCAACTCCATCAGCGGCATTGTCTCCTGGATCTGCGGGAAGATCCCCGGAGGCAATAATACCATCGGATGAGTAGATACTCGGCTCGTAATCGAAACCGGCATCCATGTCGACGTCTGCGTAATCTGCCAAGTCAAACCAGTTCTCCTCGTTCCATTCTCCTGCCATGAGTGCATGAGATTTGGGAAAAAGAGAGTATGTTGACAAGAGATTAGGAAGATCCCCACGATCGGCGCTAACCGCGGTGTTTTAGAACCGATCTTACGTAAAGATTGTTTGATTCGGGGTCTCTAGAATAGAATCACGCAGAGATTGACACGGGTATTTTTATATGTGTTCAGCCTTCTCAGGAGAGAATAACAACCATACTCCTGTGTGTGTATGGTATTGAGTGTATTCTGAACAATTAGGAGAAAAACTAAGACTTACAGATGATTGCACTTGTCTTCCTAATAGCCCTCGATAGCGTGTGTGTACGCCTCGATTGCCCCTCCCTTTCCCTCTCTGACTGTCGGACCCGGGAACGAAAGATCCCGAACCCTCCGTGTTCATACACCAGTCCAGGATTTCCGGTGTACACAGTTACAAAAATGATAACATAACCAAATCTCGTATTTCATTAATAGTAAATCAGAGTTCGATACAATTGGGCATGAAGCCAAATAAAGAAGTAAATAACACAGCGGAAATAAAAAGATAGTAGTAGGCCAGAACGATCCGCCACAGGCAATCGTCTGGGGGCGTATCCTAGGCGTCGGTGTCCTCACCGTCCTGATAATAGTCTTCTCCTGAAATTTTGTTGCATAAAGCAAGCATGAGCACAACTACCGTGCTCGCAAGTTACACCCAATATGGAATTGTAATGCATGCATAAGGTAAACAAAGGACATTGGCAGGGTTATTTTGCGTAAATCAGCAGTTTTAATGTAAATAATCATAATAGATTGCAAGGCCATTTTTATACAGTAATTAAAATCATTTTTTAAATGACAATGGAATAATGTGGATAACCTCCAAGAAAGGTGATGGATATCCTCCAATCACAATGGCTAACCGCCCAAATTTCCCACCAGGACTAACCATCCTGAAAACATCTGTTGAAACCATTTTAAAACCAAAAGCAAGTCTAACTCAAAGTGGCTTTGCTAGCATGTCCATGACCGCGGACGCGGCTATTTGAATAGTTTCTACTCTGCAGAGTTTGTACAGCTTTACCCACACGAGATATTATACCCTTTGTGTCGGCCAATCCACGCTTCCTAAGGCGTGTGACAGAGCAAATATCACAAGGCCGTTACAATGATCTACCTCACAATACTCATGCCCGCTAAGGTTTCGCTTCCATTGGACTAACCATCCTCAGGAGCCCCTCTTGCGCCATGTGGGACTCTTGTCTAACCAACACCCACTCATACAACATGGCACGAATATCGATGAGGTATCCCAAATTATTAAGCCAGGTCCTTCCCATACAGGACATGTGGTGGTACGATTTGGCATAGCAAAGGAACGCTCAAAGGCCGATCCTTAATTGACTTGGGCGTCTTTCAAATTAAACCCTAGGCTTTAATCCTAACCGGATTAAACCCGTGCATAAACCTGCACCCACCTTTCATCCGTTACACCCAAGTCCAAACCATCTTTATTTTATTTAGTAAAACCACCTTTACAACAACTCTATGGTAAGACAATACCATAGGTTCAAGTTAAAACAAGATTGTAAAGATTTGGCTAAATCCTCCCCAAAATCAAAATCATGGTCTAAGTATTTGCTAAGCATTTCCAAACAATTTATCTATGGGGACAAGGGATGACATTTCAATATTCAATATTGGCCATACAAGGACAGTTGGAATATCTAATCATTTAAGCAGAATTTAAAATACTTGAATAAAAGTATGCATGCACTTAATAATTTGAAAACTGAATTTAAATAACTTTAAAATAGTAGGTGCAAGATGATCAAAGTATAACTTGCCTTCGCTGAAGTCTTGAAATTCTAATTCTTGGAAGAATCAAATTCCCGGAATAAATAAGTAATCTAAGCGTGAAAATCGACAATCAATTGAAACTCAAATAAATACAAGACGACAGTTTAAACTAACTCCAAATAAAATAATTATATTTTATTTGGCTGAATAATAATTTTATAAGATTTTATAAATTTGAACACTCAATTTGGAAGCAGAAATAAAAGTTATGAACTTTGCAAGTTTAAAATCCTAAATCTGCAATTTAAATAGTTTAACTTAAAAAGACAATTTAAAGTAATTCCATATAAACAAATTTTAATTTATTAAGCTAGATAATCTTTTATAAAATTTCAGAAACTAAATTCACAAAATTTGGAGTTGGAAATCGAGATGATATGAATTTTACAAATTTAAATCTAAATTTGGATTTTAAATGAATTTCTAAATTCTAAAACAGAACTAAAATGAACTCCAAATTGAATAATTATATTTTATTTATTTAGATAATAATTTTCTAAGAATTTAGCAATTTGAATCATCTAATTTGGAACTAGGATGAATAAGTTATGAATTTTACAATTTAAATCCTAAATCTGCCATTTTAATCAATTTCCCGAATTATTTTCCTAAAGGAAAATCTATTAATCTTGTAATCTTGGCCTTGACAGTGGAATTTGAATTTAATTTAATTTAAAATGATTTCTCGACCTTTGGGGCCTCGTGTCATAGACACGATCCATGTGGACCAAGTCCACGGGACTTGGCGCCTGCGAGGAGGTGGCGTGTGTGTGTGGCGTGGGCGCCATGTCGGCACTAGAGTCGATGTGGCACCCACGTGGGCTGCGAGTGGCGCCACGGTGGCGCCGACGCGTGGCCGAGCCACGTGAACCTCGACGGCGGCGGCGCTCGGGTTCAATGAAGCCGTGAACGGCGGCGATCTGAACCCCGGCGAGGGTACGAGAAGAAAGAGGGAACGCGAGGTTTCAGTGCGCTCACCCACACGACGAGGAGAAGATGGAGGTGGCGGTGTGCGAAGCGGCGGCGAGCCCGGGTTGTCGGCGGCGGCGATTTAGCTCGTGGGTCTCCGGCGAGGCGAGTGCGCCGGGATCGCGTGAAGACAGCGATGCCGATGGTGGTGTCGGCGAGGGCGTGGCGGCTCTGGGCGGCGCAATCAGCTCAAGCCGGGACGGGCGAGGAAAACTCAAATTCGGAGAGCCAGGCGAGAGAGGAGTGGGTGGTGGTGTTGGCGTCGGTGGAGTGAGGGCTACGGTGCTCCCTTTATAGGGGCGGGGAGGTCCGGAGGCGCGGGCGACGTGGAGGTCATGATGGCGGTTAAGGGCTTAAGCGCCGCGTCGTGTGAAAGAGGGGTGGGGATCGTGGCGGAGGTGGGCCGCGAGCCTCGCCTGTAGCGGAGGATCTTGAGGAGGTTAGGCGCCCGTTGGCGGCTTCGCCGTCTTGCGATAATGGCGGTGGCGGCTTTGACTGGGAGGGACAGCGTGGGGAGAAGATGGCGTGGGGCCGTCGGATGGAGATCGGGTGGTGAGAGCGGCGTGGGTGGCGTGTTTGCGTGAGGCCGTCCGATGTGAATCGGACGATCACTAGAAGGTGAGCGCAGGTTGAGATGGTGGGTGGGCTGCGTGCGTGTGTGATGTAATGGGCGGAGGCTTTCGCCCAAACACTGTTTAGGGTTTTATTTTGATTTTCTATTTTAAATAATCTGATTAATTCTTTTTAGACTTAGAAAATAGCAAAAGAGTCCAAAAATTCTACAAAAATTCTCATAAATCCTTAGAGACATTTTAGACTTAATAAAATTATTCCCAACTTAAACTTGATAATAAATTTTGTAATTAAATTATTTTAGGTTTAAAACATTTAGGACAAAGCTTTTAAAATTTCAGAAAATTCACAAACTCAAATAAGTTTTAAACTTTAACCAAAATTGAAATTTTTGGGCTGTTACACTGACCGTTGCCTTTATATAGTTGTGAAGGAATAGTCGTTTTCCCCTGCTGAAGAGACGCCTCATTCAATCCAGTAACGGATGCACGTTTGCAGTAATTATCGGGATGGTAACTCCTTTATGCCGTCTGGCAGTTACTTGTCAGAGATGATGGGGTATTATTTCGCATAATAACAGCGTATGTTGACTGTTTGGATTCCTTAATCAATTGGACCCACTCGCCTGTAGGTTTTATTGATCATAAGGTGGTCGTAGGTGACCTGGTCATAGAAGAACTTACGACCATAAGGTAGTCATAGCAAGACTTACGACTATGAGGTAGTCGTAGAATAACTTACGACTGGGTAGTGATCGTAGAAGAATTTATGACCATAAGGTAGTCGTAGCAAGACTTACGACTATGGGGGTGGTCGTAGAAGAACTTACGACCACCTAGTAGGCTTCTCCCTTGTAAATTTAAAGGGTATACCCAGGGACCACATGACATCATATTTACTTATAATAAGAAGGAAAAAGTCCGGTCTACTCCCCTGAACTATCAGAAAAGTCTGGTTTACCCCCTGAACTACAAAACCGGTTATTTAACCCCCTGAATTTGTCAAATCCGGTCAAATAACCCCCGTAGAGGTTTGGAGCGGTGGTTTTGGTGGCGTGGCGAGTTTTTCTTGAGAGAGAGAGAGAGGCCGATCGGGAGAGAGAGGTGACCGGGAGAGAGAGCGTCCGCACCACTTTCCTTCATCAGTGCCACTTACTGCGGGCCACACTCTCTAGGGTCATCTTCTCCAAGCGTAGCGAGCCACGACCTACTTCGCTAGTGTACGCGGGACACTCATAGCGCTCCGATCGTCGAGCTCGCATGCTAGCCGCGCCACCCCATCTCGCAGCTTCTTGATCTCCACCTCCCTCCCTTTCCTACCATTCTTCCTTTTCCCCAAGATCAAATCAAGCTCCAAGCCATCAAAGCCGCCAAACCGCCGCACCATCTCGTCGCCGTCCCGACCCCTCCGGGCAAAGCCCAATCGCGTCACGACGCACCTTTCACCCCGAGGACCAAATCCCCTTTGTCAATTTGGGGCTTGAGCCACCGGAGCACCGCGTGCTGCCCTTCTTCCCCGACCACGGCCAAAGCGTCGCCCGCGTCGTCCCTTCTCCACCGGTGAGCCTCAACTCAATTAATTTCGTCAGGAGTACCTCCTTGCCCTACCCTTTCATCCCCTGCCTCTCAATCTAGCTCTCCCCCACCCGAATCTGCTCCCATGGCGAGCTACCCCGCGCCGCCCATGGCTTCCGGCGCCAGCTTGCTCGGCCCTCCTCAACCTCCACCAACCACTCCGGCGAGTTCCACACACCCGGCCGACTCTCATGCTTCCCCTAAGTCCTTCCCTCATGCATCCAAGCACTGCCGCACCTTGTCCCCCTTACCTCCGGCCATCGCTCGCCTTGCCCGTGTTGCCACAGCGCCACCCGGTGCTCGTCCGGCTCACGGGGAAGCACGCCGCCGCTTCCGAGCCTCATGGCGCACGGCTTCCTCACGGAGTTCAAGGCTGTGGAGTTCCCTCTTGTTGGTGTGCGCCAAAGAACCGTGCAAGGAGCGTAACATGGTGCGCTGCATCGTGGGCTTCAATCGGGCCTGGGCCA
Organism: Phyllostachys edulis; assembly: GCA_036346405.1. Taxonomy (NCBI): domain Eukaryota; kingdom Viridiplantae; phylum Streptophyta; class Magnoliopsida; order Poales; family Poaceae; genus Phyllostachys; species Phyllostachys edulis. The sequence goes on from CM070546.1 coordinate 105,837,393, forward strand.
TCTCACGTCCGTGTGGCGCGAGATATATGAGGCCATGGACGAGATCGTCGAGAGGAGGATGAGCTGCGGTGGTGGACGCCCCGGCACCAGCGGCGTGTTCTTGGGCGTGCCGTCCGGCCAATGGCGTGTTCTTAAGCGCGCCCTCGGCCTAAATCAACGATTTCATTTTACATTTTCGTTTAGCGATTCTGAGCGTTTTTCTTGAAGTTCTTGAGCCTTGGAAGTGCGTTTGTGATTTGTTTTTCGTTTTCGTTCTAACAGAACACGATGTTGACAAGGACCACCGCCCACCATCGTAGTCGCCCGATATCGGCGGCGGCGGCGGCGATTGTAGGGGCGTATCCTTGCTACCACGTGTCCGTTGTCTTGACTTCTTGGCCTCGGATACCTGCGTACTCACGATCAATTGATTCATCGATAAATTGTCCATTCTTGCATAGGGCCTGACCAAGAGGATCTGATGGGCCAAGGGGACGGCGGTGGCGGCGGGCCAGGCGAGCGGCGTTGGCGGAACCAGGCGAGTGGCGTTGGCGGAACTAGGAGCCGGGCCGGCCGGTGGAAGGGACGAGCCGGTGCAAATCTGAAGAGGGAGTTAATGGAGGGAGAGAGAGAAGGGAGAGATGGAGAAGAAACACATAAGCTGACTGGGAGAGAGAGAACAAGAGATAGGGTGATGTGGACGTCCACATGGCAAAATATATGCCACGTCAGCAAAACCGCTCATCCAAACCGCTACGGGGGGTTAAATGACCGGATTTGACAAATTCAGGGGGGTTAAATAACCGGTTTTGTAGTTCAGGGGGTAAACCAGACTTTTCTGATAGTTCAGAGGAGTAAACCGGACTTTTTTCTAATAAGAATTATAGATAAAAGATAAAATGAGGATTATTAGATCCTCATCAAGTCTAAACTATTTAAACAGCCATGCCTACGGTCAAAGGCGGGCATGGGAACTTAACTAGAGTTAGTTCTATTACAAAAAAAACCTTTGTGGGTGGTTTGAAAAATGTGGTGGGCTCACCTAGCTAGCCCTGAGATTGGATTTTTCCTGAGCCGTCGAGCTCAGTGGTGTTACTAATGAAGGTAGCTCCAATCAAATGAAGCATAAGTTAGAGTTTCCGACGGAGAGAACCTCTGCTGTTATAAATATTGCACAAGTATTTTCTTTAATAAAATGCAATTTAGTAAAAATGCTAAGTGATAGGAATTTGTAATTATGATAATTAAAAACAATGCTTTAGCAAATAAAAGAACCCGAGACATCCTTGTTAAGCCTTGCATGTATATTATTACATCTTCTGTGTTGGCTCGTGAGCATGGAAGTTGTGCTCATTCTCGCTCGTTCCCCCAAAACCTTCAGAAACAGGAAATCTCGGAGATTACGACTACTACGAGGATCAGGCCCAAGGGATCATGAGGAGTAGTTTAGTTCTTAGTCTAGACCTCACCTCAGTCCAGCTGACTCTGTCGGTACTTGCGTGCATCCTATGTTATCCGAGTCTTTGGATATTATCGGACGCACACGGATTTCACCAGTCGCTTGCCTGTGGAGAGATGCGTTCTCACTCTTTTACTTCCGTTGTCGCTTCCGTTACTTTTGTAATGTAGTATTTGGTCTGTTCGGCCTTTATTGTAAAACTTGATCTGATACGGTTTATGTAAACTCTGATGTGTTAAATTAATGATATGATTTTATTTACGTTATGTATAAATTAATTCAGTAATGTGTCGCGTAGTCTTATCTCTTGATCCGCAGAATAAGCGGTGTTTTCACATAGAATTTGAATTGGTAGAAGTCCGGGTCCGGCGGGCGCGCGGAGAAGACAGCGGGACACATGGATGCGTATGCATACATGCCATACACGCGCGTACTATACGTCAGGCAATGCAACGGGGCGCAGTTAGCTACGCCTACGCGTGACGCGCGCGCGCGCGCTCGCGGGCGCGTCCCCATGCCGAGACGACGAAGCATGCCTGACGCGCGCGGCCCCATGTCACCGGAGCAAGCATGCGCATCATGGTCACGGAGACACGGAGTCATGCACCGGGGTCTGAGCGCCTGGCCGCCTGGGTAAGCGGACGGCGAAGGCTCACCTACCGTCGTTGTTGGTGCTGCGCGCGACGTGCGTACGTGCACCTGCCATGTGGGCGTCAAAGTCTTATCAGCGCACACGACACACGCATACGCAGGAGGATGCAGGGGATGGCGCGGATAATCAAAGACGACGACTTCAGATGAGGCGTACTTTGATGGGGAAATCTGCTTGCTTCAAAGTTTAAACAAAAGTCCCCGTATTAAAGAAAAGGAGTAATTGCCAATTGCATGCACCACCGAATGTCTATTTAGAATACAAGAATTTTTCTCGATTCCGGCTAGAATTGAAGAAATTTCTGCGTTCCAAACGGATGTAAAAGAGTAAACAAACCCATTTCTTTCCTTAAAAAAACATTTGCCTTTGTTAAAAAAAAAACATTCGCCTTCCCCTTGCAGAAAAGCTATGTCAATTTGTTGCAAACTTGCAAATTGCAGCAGGGAGAATAAAAAATACATTTCAGTTCAAAAATGAAATGAGAAGAACAAAAGACATACAAGGACTTTGAGGATAATACCGAAGGATCAGCAAGAAGTTCAAAAGCGAGGAAAGGTAGGCCGAATAAATAAATAAAACGGTGAAGATATTTCAGAATTTCGAGGTATTGAAAGCACAGAGAATGTTCACTATACACTCGGCAAAAAAAAAATCATGAACTTAATAACAAAAAAATATCTTTTGCGCGAGGAGAGCAAAACAGTATTTAAAAATATAAATGTATATCTTAAATATAGAAATTTGTCACACTGGTCCCGTAGCTCAGTTGGTTAGAGCGTTGGTCTTATGAGCCGAAGGTCGCGGGTTCGAGCCCCGCCGGGACCACTTATTATCCCAAGCTTTGCAAATGTTGCCCTTTTTCAAGTTTTCATATGTAATGCGAATTATAATCAAATTTCATGCAATCTTTTTAAGGAAAATATATTACATGTTAATTTTATGAAAATATTCATGTATTCGTCATCCTACAGTATACATTTTATTTTAACCTTCGCAAACGTAGTTCTTTTTCAAGTTTTCATATGTATAATGCAAATTAGAATCAGATTTCATGTAATGTATTTTTTTTCTTAATCATTTTAAGGAAAACATATTGCATGTTAATGTTATGGAAATATTCGTAATGCTATAGTAAACATTTTTATTTTAATCTTCTCTAAAGCTGAGTACAAAACAAAATTTAATGTCACATGTCGTTAGGTGCCAATCCAGCCATCTCAAATGACATTGCTACGGAATCTCAATGATAAAAGACAATCCAACTATAACAATGTCCTCGATATCTTATCTTTATATTTACTATTAAAAAAAGAACTTGTGATGGTGAATCTGTCTATCTACCTACATCTTGAGTTGTTGGAATCTTTTGTAAATAAATATATGCATACACGCATATGTTATTTGAAGGATCAATCTTATGTGAATAATTATATGTGCATGTGGCTTGTGATAAGATTCTATGTAGCCTGTTGATTGGATGCAAATTTCGTATGAAACTTTTATATGTAGGGATAATTTAGATTATGCATAATGGTTTTCTAAGTTTATAACTTATATTATGTTTATTTAAAATCTATTACATCGCATGGGTATTTGGCTAGTATATATATATATATATATATATATATATATATATATATATATATATATATATATCCCACAAACGGAAATGCAAACCTCTAGAAAGTTCAATGCAACAAAAAATATTACCAAAGCTTCATTGGTATTTCTCTGTATCCTCGATCCACAACAGAGAACCAAAAATAATACTTAACTACAGCAGGGGGGGGGAGAGGGAGGAGCCTAGACCTTTCACCAACTCTTTCAGGCACGCCCAATATAACCCGTGGCGGAGCCAAGATTTTCACAATGAGGGTGTGAACTTAAGTAAGACGACATAGTTCCACTTACTCGTAACTAACTGACTCACTCACTACTAATTATTCTACTTCTACATAATATATAATCTATACAATTCTACGTACTAACATACAATGTAACACTCACACATAATCTCAAATGTCATTGGTTGTACCAAATTTATTATATGCATATATATACATTATATATAACAGGTATTTTCTCAAAATATTTGGGGGTGCAGCTGTATCCCCATGTTCCTATACTAGCTCTGCCACTTAATATAACATACACTCAAAATCTCTTCTATTTATTTGCAATTAGCAAGTAAGATATTCCCACCATAGATTTCAAATGACTTAACCATGTGGAGCAATCTCATAGTAGGAACAACAACTGAAATGTATGATATGCACCTTTAGTTTTGACATCTTATATATTAAATGTCAAATTGAATTAAACAACGTATTCAATGTTTTCTTACCAACATATATTATATTTAACTTTATGGAACTTTAGAAGAGAATTTATGAAAGTGGAAGAAGCTTTGGAGATGTCCAGTACCCCAGAAATTAAAAAAATTCGCTTGGCATCTTATTAAAGATGGTTTGGCGACAAAAAGGAACAAACGACGAAGAACTGTAGAAAAGGCAAGCCACATGTGATACATGTGGAGTTGATGAGGAAACCTGCTTCTATACTATGATAAGATGCCCCATGCCAAAGCCTTCGTGATGCTATGCGAGAGAAGTGGTGCTTACCGCCGGAGAACCGCTTGGAAAACACAGGACCGGAATGGCTGCTCTCGTACTTCTGTGCGCAATTTCTGAAGAAGAAGGTGTCATGCTTCTCCTTCTTCTGCGGAGGGCCTGGCATAGTGGCATGTGCGGAATAAACTGACACATGGATGCGGGGGCGGGGGGATGCCAGTGGTAGGCTCGGTTAAAAAATAATTTGGGTGCTGATCCAAAGGGGAAGAAGCCGCTGTTCCAAGCCTTTACAGATTACTAAGCCAGCAAAGAAGATAGTCAGATGGGTGAAACCTCCGCTTGGTTGGGTAAAACTGAATGTAGATGGTGCTTTTACTGAACAATCGGGGCATGTTGGTATTGGTATGGTTATTTGTGACCATGCAAGCGAGGTTCTCCTGTCAGCTTGGCAGGTGATCAGAGATGGAGTCGACGCGGAGGAGGTTGAAGCTTTGGCATGCCGCTCCGGAATTGCGTTAGTTGCAGAATGGATTCGACAGCCAACGATTCTGGAATCCGATCGCTCCTCGGTGGTTCAAATGCTGACGTCTCCGAAGGATCAGCGTGGAAGATTTCGCCATATTAAACTGGAAAAGCTATGGAGTCTAGTCAACTTCCGGAGTTCAATGTTAGACATATTAAAGGAAAGCAAAATAATGTAGCTAGCAGCCTACCAGGTCGTATGCACAGGCCAAAATTACTTAAGAAAAACGTGGAGTATAAGACCATGTAAAATAGTAGAGATGACTGCTATCTATATATTCCTCCATATCATCTATAAACAAGATTAAAGATAACTTCTATAATAGTTTGTCTCTTAAGTTTGTCTCTATGGGACCCATAATCTTTTAATTATTAAATGAAAATAGTGTTTGTTATAGACAACAACTCATACAATGGTATTTTATGATGTCTATTGGATCGTCTCTTCACAAAAAGACAGTTGAACTCTTTTTCTTCTCCTTCTCTCTCATGTTAAATCCTATGTGGTTGTTTATGGAAGTCCAGATCAGGCTTATCACCCCCATTTGTCTGTTAGCCTCTCCGGCTTCTATGCACGCGAAAACGCCTGGACACACACGATCACGAGCGGCTAGAAACTCCAAGGTGAAGATGAACACACAAAACAGATTTGTGCTACCTAAACTTCACACATTTTCTCCTGTTTTTTCTTCTCTTATTTATACTAACAAATAAAGACTAACTGAAACAAAACTTCATGTGCCACGATCACCATGGCGTGTGAACGTTTAACTAACGTCAATAACTAGCTCTAATGCGTGTGACTGCTACTTACTCAGTCATGCAAAACAAGAAACTGAAACCACTGCTACAAGAAACTGAAACAATAACCAGCATCAAGGATTATTCAACATTGTCCACACCAAGGATTGAAAACCCGTTCTGAGGTTATTTCCGCCAGAGGTCGAGACGCAGTAATCGGTCGATTCGAATCAAACGGATTTGGTTCGGTTGAAATTCGTTCAAATTTGATTAAAATTCATTCGAAATCTGAAAATTTGAATTTGGATTTGAAAAAACCGCCGGGATCCCGTTTCCCGGCCACCCTTCGGTAGCCGATTACCGGCCGGTAACCGCCGCTTACCGGCCGGGATTTTTATCCCTGGTCCACACTATGTTGAACATGTGTGGCAAAAGATCCTGAGGAAGGAAGGTTTTGCAATAAAAGCTGGCTGGCCAATTCTAGGCATCCCAGATCCTACTCTAAGAATTGCAAACAAATATTTTGTAACAGCTTGTTTTTTAGTCATGAACAGTAAACTGAAAAACTTTACTTGAGTTCAAAACTCCAATCCAAAATTTCTAGTTCAAACTGAAATCTAAGTTCAAATTCAAAGCTTCAGTTTACAAAACTCACTGCAAATCCCCTTGGGTTTGCCCATTCCTTTGTCCCCCTTGGCCTTTTCCTTTTGCCCAAGCTTTCCCTTGCCGCTCCCTTGCCATGCCAGCTCCGTGCACGCACTGGCTGCGCCCATGCCACGCCGTGCGTGCGCCTGCGCCCGCTGCAGCTCCCCATCGCATCACTGAGCCGTTCGTTCCTGGTCGCCGCCTTGGTCACCGTGATGCCAGCGCTCCCACGTGCTCCCATCGGCCATCGCCTGCCATGCCCGCGTCAGCACGCCCCTGTCGCCCTGGCCACGCACCGTGCGCGCCTGCGCCTGCGCCTGGCCCCTCGCTTCCGCTGGCATCACCCGCACCTGCCCCGGCTCTTCAAGTAGTCGCTCTGTCCCGTCGCCCATGCCGCACGCGCGCTCAGAGCACCCTATCGCCTCACCTGCCTCGTCCTCGTCCCTGCACGCCCGCATGCTCTCGTTGCCGCCCATGCCGTGCTCTGGGCCATGCCCATCCAGCCCGTGCTCCTGCCATCCCCGTGCACCATCTCCATCCCCAACGGCTCCTTCCTCCCCTCCATCGACTACAAGAGAGCCCAGAGCCTCCCTTCTCTTCACCGAGCAAGCACAGCCTGAGCTCCCCTTTCACCGCCCCGCCACCATTCCTCCGCTCCAGCGAGCCTCTCCCCATGCCACCGCCATCACCGGGTGTCCCAGGACCCGAGGACCTCTTTCCCCCTCTCAATTTCTCTTTTGGCCGTAGGATTTCGCGGAACGCCGTTCATCCCATTTCCGGCCAAATCGAGCTCCGCCGCCGCCATCTCCTCTTCGGCGCCCCTCGGGTCGATTCTTCGCTGCAGAAGCTCCACCTCGACGTCACCTAGCTTCTCCAACCGCCGACCAAGCCTCCCCGCCGCCCTAGGCCACCGCCGCCGTGAGCCGCCCCGCGCCGCCCCTAGCCCTCGTCGCCGGCCCGCTCTGGCGCACTTCTGCCTCCACCGACCGCTTGGTGAGCATCCTCTCCCCTCCCTCATGCTCATGCTCACCTCCCTTCCCCCTCTTCTCCCTCCGACCGCCGTCACCGCTGTCCGGCCCCTGCGCCCGGCTGCTCCAATCGCCGCTACCCCCCTCCTCAGCGTCGCCTCGGCTCCAATACCGCCTCCCTTGGCCTCCTCCCCTCCCCGGCGGCCCGTTTTGCCAGTCCTCGCCGCCCCTCCGGCCGCCGCTCGCCGCTGACCAGCCCACGGCCGTGCGCTCCCCCTGGCTCCCCTGCTTTTCCCCTGTGTGCCGCCTCTGCCTCTCTTCTCTCTATCTCCCTCTTACTCATATGGCATGTGGGCCTTTTTCCTTTAAAAGCAAATGGAGGCAGTAGTCATTAGTCCTTCTCTCAAATTGAAGATCATGCTAAATTATTTGTTAACTTCCAAATATTATGACAAACTCTCTGTAAATAGTGGTTAGTTAATAAATAAAATTAATTTAATCAATCTTCCACTAATGTACAAAAACTATGAGATGTAAGAAATTAATTTACAAATTTCGGGAAATTGAACTTAAAGCTTTTCAAGAATAATTTATGATGACCTCAATATCTTACTCTAGAAACTTGAATTATAATTGCAAATTCTATCAAATATTCTTTGGTCCAAATAATAACCATCGCATCTTTATCCCGCGATCCAAAGTTATCAATGTTAATTAAAAATAATTAGTGTAAAGATAAGCCCAGCAAAAAGATCAAGTATCCTCTCTTCGTCCCAAAAATATTAAAGACCTTTAAAATAGTGATTTAATATTTAAGGAAAAAGAATCTTTTAAATCTTAAGTCCCTAATCTTTATCTCGAATATAACTTTGATATATGAATATATGCTCAACCTTGTGTAAGCGGCATATATCTTAAAAAGAGAAGTAATGAACCAATATGTCCTAGCCATCTAATTTAAAAGGCAAACTTAATTTTGAAGTCATGCTAAAAGAATCATCTTGCCCAAATATCAGTCATCCTATCTTTATCTCTGGATTTAAATAATGTATCAACAGTTCGAAATACAACCTTAAGAAGGGAACTCCAATAAAATATGGACTCTAAGTTTAACTCGTCAAATTAAAAAGGGTTAATTCCTTATTTGCTATTGGAAGTTGGCAGGCTCCCCAAAATGCTATTGAAAAATTGCTTATCCCTTTTTTGCTATTCGTTCTCAACTTCTCTTCCTTTTTTACCACTCCCGTGAGTTGACCGTGGACTTGGCTGTTGACTTGGGCACAAAAAGACGATTTTGCCCCTAAGTATGCTGAGATATTTAGGGAATTGTTTGACATAGTAATATATAGTTTCAAAAATTATAAAATTTTTAGGGGACGTTTATAACATAGTGTAGATTATTGTGTAATTTTTGTAGTGTTTTACTTGCAATATGTTTTTCTCTAAAAATCTTTCAAGTTTAGGTTGTAACTTGAAAGATTTTTTAGAGAAAAATATGTTGAAAATAAAACCCTATAAAAATTGCACAACAATCTATACTATGTCAGGAACTTCACCTAAAAATTTTATAATTTTTGGAACTATATTACTATGTCAAATAACTCCCTAAAGATCTCAGCATTACTAACTTCACTTAGGGCAAAATCGTTTTTCAAGATCCAAGTCAATCGGCCAAGTCCACTATCAACTCACGGAGTGAAAAAAGGAGAGAAGTTGAGAATGAGTGGCAAAAAAGATGAACAATTTTTCGATGGTATTTTGAGAAACCCACCAACTTCCAATGGCAAATAAGGAATTAATCCAATTAAAAATCATACTCTTCACATGTTAAACTCACATCCTAATCTCTAACGATTAACACTCATCAAACAATGCCCAATGTTCTTGAGAGACTCATATCTATCTTAAATCTAACCCAACTCATGGGACTTTCTTAATAAATATCCAATATTTAAATAATCTCTTGAATTTAAAAGATCAAGATATGTATTTTTCTGATCGGCGATATCTTGCCATCTTCCAAATCAGAAGTGGAATATCCCTGCAAAAGTTTCTTCAACTTTGATCCTTCCTTGTTTTCCTTCCCGGCAGAGTTTCTCCGCCGTTTTTCCTTTTCGCTCAAGTATTCATCCCTCATTCGCCAAATCTTCTCTCATGATCTCGATCATCGCAAAACTTAATCAAGCTCATTTCAATTTAATTGGTCTTTTAAAGTTCTTTGGATTTATTTGGTTTTCGATCGATTATCGTGTAATTAGAAGTTGGAGTCCCGAAGAAATAACAACTCGAGCGGGATCAAGATTCAAACAAAGACACGGACCAAGAATTCAAGACCACTGACTGAGAAGGCTTTGAGTAAGATCAAGGCCGTGGTAAATTGACCCAGATGAGTCGATACTTTGATCATTTTGAACCTACATTTTATGTAAATTATATTCCTTTAAATTACCAAAATTGCATGCTTTAATTCTTTAATCAAATGTATGTTAAAGCTTAAGGTAGTTAAATACCCATTTGATGATTAATTAATTATAATACCATACTTTGACAATTAAATCCATTATTCCATGTCACCCTAGTAACTATGTGGTAATTACTAGTTATAGGTTGTACTTAAGCGACATGCTAGCCTTGCTCAGATAACAAGACATTAAATGTCCTAATCATCATCTTTTAAACATAAAAGTAGTTTTGGGTAGTCATCGTGGATGAATGACTGAAATGTTGAGATAATGTATTTTGCTCCCTAAAAAACATGTTAATTGCTATCTACATCTGGGCGGATGGTAAGGTGGTGAGTGCCGTCGGTGCATGAGAATGTGTGAAAAGTGGTATGAACCGCCCAAATGACATTAAGGACTTAATCTGGTGATGACCTCCCATCGTAAAACATGTGCAACCACAAGTCTGCAAAGTGCAACTTGGCTTAGTAAATTTGTTGAACCCTGAAAGTCATCTCGCTGGAGAGGTGATGGGATTGTGCGAGTATGGATGCGATCCAGCTTGAATGGGACACCAAGGAAGTGCAAAGTTGCCTGCTATGACTAGTCGTGGGGGCGACATCCTGCACAACTTATGAGACCCACTGCAAGCGCGGCCCATATAGGTGAGATGACGGAAGGGGCGAGATATTTTGAAAAGTTACTGAGACGGTCTCTCGACCACATGGCTAAGGAATCATGTGGGGCTATGAGTTGACTATCTCTTGTGGGTACAGTGTACAACCTCTGCAGAGTCTAAACTGTTTAAACAGCCGCACCTACGATCAAAAGCGGACATGGGAACTTACTAGAGTTACTTCTATTTCAAAAACCTTTGTGGGTGGTATGAAAATCCAAACGGGCTCACCTAGCCCTGAGATTGGATTTTTTTTCTGGGTTTTTGAACTCAGTGGTGTTAATAAATGGGGATAGCCCTAATAAAAAATAAGCATAAAGGTGGAGGTAACCTCTGCTGATATAAATATTGCACAATTACTCTCTTTAATAAAATACAATTTGGTTAAAATGCTAAGTGTTAGGAATTTGTAATTATGATAATTGAAAACATTACTTTAGCAAATAAAAGAACCCGAGCCATCCTTGTTAAGCCTTGCATATATATTATTGCATTGTGTGTGTTGGCTCATGAGTACGAAAGTTGTGCGCATCCTCACTCTTTCCTCCAAAACCCTCAGAAGCAGGAAATCATGGACATTACGACTACTACGAGGATCCAGAAGTTGGAAGCCCAAGAGATGGTGAGGAATAGTTTAGTTCTTTTAGTCTAAGTCTCGCCTCAGTCCAGCTGACTCCGTCGATGCTTGCGTGCATCCTATATTATCTGAGTCTTTGGGTAATATCGGATGCACACGAGTTTCCCCAATCGCTTGCTTGTGGAGAGATGTGCTCTCACCCTTTTGCTTTCGTTGTCGCTTCCGCTACTTTTGTAATGTAATCAATTTGGCATATTCGGTCCTTATTGTAAAACTTGACCCGATGTGGTCTATGTAAACTCTGATGTGTTAATTAATGAATGGTATGGTTTCGTTTACGTCATGTATGAAATGATTCAGTGATGTATCTGTGAGTGCTATCTACTTATCCAGGGAATATCACAGTGTTTTTCACAGAGGATTCGGGATTAGGAAATCCGGGTCCGACATATTTACAGGACTCCATTGTTTTAATGAGAAAGCTACTTCAGAAGCAAGAATCTGATTCTAAGAAACCAAAGAAGGGAGTTGCACCTTCTCCATCAGCGGAAAGCAAGCTGACTGTTGGTCTGATCTATGTCAATGAGCACTATTATGGGTGGAAAGAGCAATGTTTGACGGTGCTCCAGTCAAATTTAAATTTTGACAGCCAAGCACGTTCCTTTGCCCCTGATGGGGAGATTAATGAAGCATTAAAGAATTGCTTCATTTGACAGGAAGCAAACTTCAAATAAGTCCAGAAGCAATGCATGCCTTTCATCAAGTTCAAGAAACATGAGGCAAGGGACGTTGGTCCCCAGGCTTTGAATTTGAAGCTTCCTTTGGGTGAAATGGATGTTCTTGAGGAGAACCTAGAGCTGATCAAAAGGCAGTTGGGCCTTGAGCATGTAGAGGTCTTGTCCGCATTTGATGAAACTATTCGTGCCAAAGCTGGCAGACATGTTTCTGTGCTGAACAAGACCCCGCCTTCTCCTGGTGAGCCGGTTGCAATATTCATGAGCAACCAGAAGTTTGAAGCCCAAAACTGAGTTCAAGTTGCACCATTATTTTGGAGTATGCCATTGTTAACATTTAAAAGGAGTTTGTTGAAATGATCTTTTCTTATTTCTGTGGACATGTTAAAGTTACATTAGCTTGGAGCTTTTACAGCCCCCCTCCCCCAAAAAAAAAACATGAAAGAACAATTTTACTCTAACCTGTAACAAAGTGGTGCTTAGCAGAGGGTTGTTAAACTAATGTTTCTTTGTAGCATGTTTTCTGTCTTTTCAGTGTCTTGGAAGAATATTATATCAAACATGTGCCCGGTATTTAAGGATGGAGTTTTTTTACCAGAATTATATGCTTAGTACGGGTAATGTTATCTTGATCTGACTTTGTAGCATGTTTTATGTCTGTTTTGGTCTCTTGAAAGAATATTATATCAAACAACATGTGCCCAATATTAATATGTTGATGTGTGAATTTTTACCAGAATTCGAGCTTCGTGCTCTTGTACCAGGTTGTAGGTTGGTTACGTACTTATTTTCCTTCCTTTTAAGCATTTGTCACCTTTGTCTATACAATGCACTCAGCTTTTGAGCTTCTACTTCCTGCTTCCAGACGGATAGCATTCTGATGAAAAATCCATGTCTATTTACTATAGAACGTGCCGGTAATAGACTATCTAGCATTCACAAACAATTGCTCTGTGTGAGCGTGGAGGAATGCCATGCATACCAACATTAATTAAATTCATCCACAAGAAAAAGTTTTAGACAAATTCATTCTCAAGAGCTTTTTTAGATGAATACATTCACAAGGTTTTTTTGTTTTAATTTTCTTTTAGATGAATTCATTCACAAGCATTTTTTTTAGAGTGCAAGGCGCACACACACCACACTAGACCCGTTCAAACACCGGGCCAGGCCGGGCCGAGCCTAAAAAGCCTTGCCTCTAATGGGCAGGCCCGAGCCCGGCCCGGCCTAGCCCGCAAAATGAGTTTTCCCATTAAAAATAATATTTTTAATTCTTTTTTGAATAAAAAGTAATATTTAATTCATTTCGAGAATAAAAAATAGTTTATTATTATTTTTATTACATTGCAGCGGGCTTTCGAGCCAGAAATGGAGTCCCAAGCTTGGCCCGGATTGGGCCAGGCCACCCACAAACACCTCTACACCACACTCATACCACCCACTCACACACACGCGTGCACGTCCCCTACAAATGCTAGGAATATACACATGAGTGCACGTCCCCTACACACGCTAGGAATATCGGAGGCGTCCAAGATCTCGCAGAGTGCGGGCACACACTTTCCCACTGAACGTGCACATGTGTGCACTTCTAAAATCAGTGGACAATAGCGTCAAAGTCTAGAACTTAAACCTTGGTAAACTAGATGCACACCCGCACACATAGTTGCCCAGCTTCCCCGTTATCTGTAGCGAGTGGAATTGCAAAACACCTCTTGTACAGTTTGGGTTGGCCCTCCCTCTGTTGCCAGGCCTCCACCCTAGAATTGGCTCCTGGTGTGGCGTGGTTAGCGGTTCGCAAACTGGAGATGAGAAAATTGATTATTTGCCACTCCAAAGATTGGTTGTTTAATAATTTACCAATTTGGCCATTTAAATATATTTTCTTAACTTTTCTCCATTTTCCCCTATGCAAAATGTCCTTATTGCCCCTCTCTAAACCCGACCATCAACCCGTAGCCTCTATCTGGCTGGACCCCATCTTGCTCGACACATCCCCTGTTCTTCTTCTGCACTTGTTCACCATCGCCAGGGGCGACCGCGATGGCTTCTCCCTCAACACTGACGGTGTCTGCGTTGCATCTTCTAGGGTAATATTTTGCGAGCCCTGTTGGTAGTGTAGGTTTCCTTCCCATTTGGTCCCCTTCTTTGTCTTCACGGTTTCATGAATTTTATTTAACCTAGGTTGGTCGATGGGGAAGGATTGAGTCAACTAGAGTCTTGAGCTTTCTTCCTCACGCCATGGATCCCAGCAAGATCCCTGTCAGGTATGTTGACATCCCCTTGAGCATGTATCGTTTTGTATACAACTGTGAATGACGGTGATTTGGCCACAGGGCAAGGACTTTATAACACCCTAACTCACAATTTCTATTTTTTCCCCTCACATTCCAATAGGATTGACCCTGAAAGAGCATTTAGCTTAGACGTTAGAGTTGTAGCGTACACTACAAAGCTTGATGATGGCAGTGAGACCAACATTCATTGCCAAGACTTGGAATGGGTGGTTGATACTGTCGGGTATCGGTTTGAAAGACTCGTCCAGGATTTAGGAGAAAGAATAATATGGGGTTCATCTCAGGAGCCAGCCATATGGTGCTCTGATAGGAATCGTGGAGAACAATTTAAGATGTTGACCACATTCGAGCTCCATAATGCATTCAACGAGCGTTGGAATCTAAAGTGGTTGTGTGTATTTGTGGAAATTGTTGACAAAGTGGCTACCAATCTGACCAATCAATGTTACCCAACTAAATATTGTTGATCTTGATGAGGTTGTAAGACCGGGGAGGTTTTTGGTCATGTTATTTGATGATGAACACATTGACAATAAGAAAGACTCAATCTTGGTGTTTTAAGATGAAAACATTGTCTTTGGGACATGCTTGTGATCTTAGATCTTGACATGCTTTTGAGTTCTGTTGAATTCATTGAAAATCGGCATTTGCGGGTTTTCTTGGTAATCTGGCGTTGTAGCCATGATATTCTTGCCGGACGGAATAATCGCATGATTCTTTGGCGGTATGAATTTTCCCAAAGACTTGTGTTTGGCTTTTGGATTTTCTTGAGAGCGGTAGTCTGGCTTTGTATTTGAGGAACTCTGGGATTGCGGTAGGACCGCTTGTGAAGTGAGGTAATCTTGCAAGTCATTGAGTTCGAGCAGCGTGTTTTGCTCGAACCATTAGATCTTGATCGTGGCCCTCATTGAGAGGAGCGTTCGGACCGTCCGAGATCTTAAAGATTGTGAGCCTTTGGATTGAAATCGACGGTTGACATCAAGAGGCGTTTGGACTTTAAGCGGTACTCCTAAATCCAAGCGGTTTTGAGCGTGGTTTGATCGGCCAAATCATCTGGGCGTCCGTGTCTCGGGGCTTGGTTACGAGTCTTTTCGCTTTTTAGTGGTGCGGTAGTACCGTTTGGTAATTCTTGGTGATACCGCTTTATCGATTATCTTGTTTTGTTTTTGGCGGTATGGAAAAACCGAACACTTGTTTTGGACATTGGTTTTTCTTTGAGCGGTATGACCGCGCCATGGTTGGCGGTAATACTGCTGATAGGTTTTCTCGGGAGAGAGTTTCGATAAGCCTTTGTTAAGTGAAAAGCGGTAATCTGTTGTCTTGGAAGTGCGACCGACTGCTTGATGTGTGACCGTGTTTTGAGCGTCGATATCTGCTCGTCGGTAAGACCGTTTGCTAGCGGTATGTAATTTCGAAAGTTTGTCTTGAGAGCTTTTGGATTTAGTTGTAAAGCGGTAGTTCGGTGTACTTTGGTGATACGACCGCGATGTGGTAATCTGGGAATAATATGGCGGTATGATGGATTGTGTTGGATTGTTTGATATTTTGAGAATTGGCTAAAGTTTTGGTTAAATTCATGAGCTTTAAGTTGTGTTACTTAATGCATGATAATGTTCTGAGTTTGTGAGCTAATGTTGGTCAAGTTTTGGAGAACTTGTCTTTGGATTTGTTCGCTTTGATCTTTGCATGTGCGGGTTGGCGTGAAGGCAATTGTTGTCGTGACAAGGAGGACTCGGACTAGGATTGGGGAGATCTGAGGTCACGGAGGTCGTGGATGTTACGAGATGGTTGAGCTTCTTGTTTGGAGCATGTGGAGTTCAAAGATAGGTTCACGCTGGAGCTACGGGAGGAGTCACGGAGGCTTGTGGCGTGGGAGTTTTGGAAAGGATGTGATTTGGAAGGAGTTCTAAATCTGGACGTTTTTTAGATAGAATCCGTGTCGGTGTCGTGTTAGACATGGATAGGATTCTAGGGTATAAATAGAGGAGGGTTAGGAGCTAACTAGTGAGCTTGAGAGAGAGATTGCATCTGTAGCAAGGTTTTTCACGAGAGCTTGTCGTTGCTTTTGTGATAGAGCTTTTGGAGGGCTTTTACGTTGAAGGTTCTTGAGGGGTGCTTGAGGAGCACTTTGTAGACACAAATCTATATAGAGAAATAAAGATCAAATTCACTCTATTCTGTCTCTGGTTTGTGTTGATTTTGTTGTGTGCGCAAGGAGCTTTTGTGAGAGTTTTCCAAGTAGCTTGTGAAGAGATCAAAGGAGTTCTTGTGCACAGGTTCGAGATTGGATTTGGTGGTCAATTGGCTGCAATCATTCAACCCCCCTTCTGATTGCCATTACGATCCTACAAGTGGTATCAGAGCAAGGTTGCAATGGCATCAGATCGAGATCGCTTCTCAAGTAAGCCACCATATTTCGATGGATCTGATTACATCTACTAGAAGACACGCATGGAGGTTTTCTACAAGCACAAGGTAATGTTATTTGGCAAAAGTTGAAAATCCTTATGAGGTAATTTTCTTTGTTATTACCAACAACAATATTGCGATGTTGAAGCTAATGCTAAAGCTAGAAATATATTGTTGCAAGGCTTAAGTAGAAAGCGAATTTGTCGAATTGCTAATATTAAATCTGCTAACAAGATTTGGACTACACTTCTTGATTATCATGAGGATCAAAATCTGTTAAAGGTGTTAAATCGGAATCAATTTAAAAGGAGTATTCTAAATTTGAGATGAAACCAGGTGAATCTGTAGATGCTCTTTTTGATCGCTTCAATAAAATTGTTAGTGATTTGCAATCTGTTGATGTCATATATTCTGATTCTGACAATACTCGTCAAATCTTAAATGCTTTGGATATGACTGTTTGGGAGGTTCTAGTCACTACCATCAATCATTCTGTTAACATGGAAACACTCACCTTGAATGATCTTTATTTCAAAATGAAAACACATGAGATTGATATTTTGGACAGGATAAATAAGTCAAATTTTTTAGGTTTAGTGACTAACCAAACTAACAGCTCATCTAGTTCTTCTAGTTTTTCCTTATGCCTTTGGGAGCTATTTCGGATGAACAATTGGAGGAGATTCGGAAGAACGACTTGTACTCTTCTCCAACAGGGTGACTAAATCAATCAACAATATCAGATCAAGGAGGAGAGGAGGTCCAATTAGATGCTTTGAATGTGGTGAGTTAAACCACATAAAGGTGAATTATCCCAAACTGAGAGGTAAGCAGACCAAAGATGACAAAGCACCAACTCGGCGCTCAAAATTCAAGTTTGATTCAAGCAAGAAACAAAATTATCGTAAGGCGATCAACAAGGTGTTCTCAGCACTTGAGGAGATTGGATTGAGTGATGTTGACTCTGAAAGCGACAATGAGGATGATAACAAGAAGGCAAAAGAGGTGGACTTCACATGGATGTGCTTTATGGCAAGCAGTGAAGAACTTAATAGTGATGATCTCTACAGTGACCCTGATGAGGTAAAACCCTCTTATGTTGATTTATCTCGTGTTGTGCTTAAATTGACAAATGAGCTTAAAAATACAAAAAAAAGAGTAAAGAAACATGATCTTGTTGTTGATAGCTTGAATTTTGAAATTAATAGGCTTAAGGCTTCTATTCCTGATGATGAATCTTGTGAATCCTGTCATGTTTTGCATTCTGAACTGAAAATTGCTAGGTCAATACATGCTGATTTTGAAGAACTAAAATTGGCGCATGATTCTTGTGATAATAAGCTGAAACTTGCATATGTTGAAATTGAAAAACTCAAGTCTAGTTCAACCTGTTTAGAGTCAAGTATTTTGAATGCTCAAATTAAAACTTGCTCTAATTGTGAACTGCTAGAAGCTAGACTAAAGTCATCTCAGGAATCTATACAACAAATGCTTTATCATGAGACACTTTCTTGCACTAATTGTCCCAAACTCACAATTGAAATAGAAGCTTTGACTAGACAACTAAATGAGTTTGCTGAAAAGGAAAAGATGTCGATCCGATGCTTCTAAGAAAACCTTGAATGGTTCTGTTAAGTGCACAATCTGTCCTACTCTAGCTAAAGAAGTTGAATACCTTAAGCACACTTTCGAGAGATTCTCTTTTAGTAAGAAAAATTTGAACATGATTCTAGACAGATCAAAAGTGAGTACTAAAAGCCAAGGTTTAGGATTTAATGTTGTTGAGCATACCAAGAATCATCCTCCCAAAATTCTTAAGCTTCTTGAACCTGGAAAGTTTGAAATTGAATCTGAACCTAAACAAGTTGTGTTTAAGTCTGCTGGTTTTGCAAAAGATCCAACTACCAAAGTGAGTCTTGTAAAGGGAAAAAGCGCAATCTCTTATCATGACAAATATCAATGTACTCCTTTGTGGAAAAGAAGGGCACTTGGTTCAGTTCTATTTTGAAAAGCTAAAAAGAAAAGAGAGCAGATTAAGGAAAATTCGTCAAACTCCTTATCATCATTTTGTCTCCACTAGGCAGTTGTTGCAAGCTCTACACAATCGGTCGGACGACCAAGCATACAAAGCAATGATCGTGGCAGTGTTCGAGCAGAAATTCTTTTGTTGCTCCTACTAAATGCGTGTATCACGATATTGGGTTCCTAAATCATGTCTTACTAACTTGATCTTTGTGGAGACCGATCTTATAATGTAGGTACTTGATTGAGGAAGGGAACATATGGTGGTTGATTCGAGGTTGTTCTAGGCACATATTTGGTGATTCAAAATGGTTCTCCTCCCTCACTAAGGCATCTAGTGATGAATTGATTACTTTTGGGGATGCTTCAACTGGAATTGTGATGGCAAAAGGTACCGTGCGTATTAATGACAAATTCATTCTAAAAAATGTTGCTTTGGTAAGTAAATTGAAGTACAACTTGCTTTCGGTTTCACAACTGATAGAAGAAAATCTTGAGGTAAGCTTTAAGAAACATGCTTGCAGGGTTTTAGATGCTTTTGGAGATCTTGTGTTCAATATCTCTCGTTTTAAAGTCATCCCACTGAAGAGTCTCCTCAACCCCAAAATTCCTAACAAAATGGATGTCCAAGTCCTTTCCTCCCAGCATTTAGCCACACAAATCTCAGGATCCCCACAGATCCTGAAAAGCTTATCAAACCTAACTTTCAAGGGGCAATGATCAATCCACACATCTCTCCAAAAAGAAATAGATTTGCCATCTCCCAAAACATGATTCACCCCACAAATGAACAAATGTTTCACTTTATAAAGACCATTCGAGGCGAGAACCTTTAGTAAACTTGGCACCCGAAATCAGTTTTAGGAAAGTACTTAGCTTTCAATATTCTAAACCACAATTCATCTCTAGCCACTCAATCTTCCATAACCACTTGTAACAAAGAATCATTAAAAGGCACAGTATTAAGCACTCCTAAACCACCAAAATATTTGGAGGACACACCGCTTTCCAATTAACCATATGGTACTTAAATTTCTCACTAGTCCTTGTCACATCCCCAAATTAATTAAGACTATTACTATGCATCTCATTAGCATGCATCATATTTTGAAACATTTTCTTTAAGTATTGCACTTGGAAAATCTCAAAACAATTATTAAACATACACTTTAATTTGAACTCCAAAAGAAAAACTGAAACAAATGCTACTAAAGTTACTCTAAAAATAATTTATTCAAACACTATATTAATTATCATGAATTAATATACTTTTTCCCAAATTTTTGGGATTTTTTTCACCCTCGAAAATTCAAACA
Organism: Phyllostachys edulis; assembly: GCA_036346405.1. Classification (NCBI taxonomy): domain Eukaryota; kingdom Viridiplantae; phylum Streptophyta; class Magnoliopsida; order Poales; family Poaceae; genus Phyllostachys; species Phyllostachys edulis. The sequence continues at coordinate 105,857,401 of CM070546.1, forward strand.
CAATTCAATGTCACATTTTAAGTTTGAATTTACACTGCACAATATATAACATAAATAGTGAGGTTTAATAATTTTTATGAACACTAGACCTTCCTAGGAACCCCTGTGATTTATTTTATATTTTTGGAAAATTTATTTCTAATTTTAAGACCCATGATCAAAGTTGAGAAAACAAATTAATTCTCGGTCAAACCCTTGACTCAATTCAAACTTTGTTGGACCGACTCGAGTCAGGCTCGGCAGTGTGTGCCCAACCCCATTTGCACCACACACGGGCGTCGATTGGAATTCAACGGCCTAGATCTGCAACCTTCGGAGCGGTCGAATGTTCCTTTGATCTAAACCATCCATCCAGATCAACGGCTCGACTGACCCACTTACTCAGGCTCTCACGCGTGTGTGCGTTTATTGACAAGCGGGCCTCTTGTCAGACACTGTATTCCACCTCGGGCGGCCAGAGCTGAGCTCCACACGGCCGCGACGCTCTGAGCCGCTCCATCACACCGTCAATCCACCGCGTCTGTTGGCCACTTCTGGAGCTTCCTCATCTATATTGCCTCCATTGCCGTCTTCGTCCGGGTTAAAACCCCTCCTCGCCCTCCTTCTTGCTCACTTCTCCTCACAACCAAGAGGAGGAGGGCGCCGTGCTAGCTCACCTCTCGGGTAAGCTCCTCCGGATCGTCCTCCCTTTCATAGGTTCATTGCCATTTCCATTTTCCTAATCCCGGCTCCTACTTTTGCTTGTAGCTCACGAACCAACCTCATGCTCTCGCTGTCTCCAGAGCACGCACCAAGGGTTGTCGCCGTGCAAACATCATCTCCGGTGAGTATTATCCTCTCTTTAGCGTGTCACCCTACGTGCTTTGACCTACTGAGCAAAACCCCTAAACTAATTTTGGCAATGCACGATAGATTTTTGGTGAATTGAAGATTGAACTATTTCGGCCGAAGAACACACCCTTTCATCTCCCACTTGTTTCGGTAAGCTGTTCTTAAATTCTTTGGTTCCATAGCATCCTCATAGGATACTTGAACTGCTCCGACCACTCACTCATGTTGGTTTTGCTCAGGGACATCTCTCCTCGCGAAGTCGTGTCGCCGCCATCTTCTTCGCTGGCACCGACCGTGCTTCAACCAGCTCCAAGCTCCCCAATCACCTTCCTCTACTCAGGTAGCTTCATTTAGTCCCTAGACCCTTAGGCACTCGCTGAATGATCGTTGTGGAGCTTTACTTAGCACATGCTTGTTTGCTGTATTGGGCGTCGCTGCTTAGCTCTGGCTAGCCGCCGGTACGGCATACCTCTGATGTCGCCGCCACCACTCAAAGATGCGCAGCACTAATGCGAAGCTATCGCGGGCCTTGGCCGGCTCCGCCGTGTCATGTAGCGCCAGCGAGCCACCGGGCAAGCGCGCGGTCGCGTTGTCGGATGTCGACTGCGACTGTAGCAAGGTCGTTAGCAATTAATGGTAATGATTAGCGTTAAGTGATGTCTTAGTCGTCCTGATCTGCCACTAACATGTGGGGCCGCGCACAGAAAACGAAAACAATAAGAGGAAGTGATAAAGAGACTAACGTGTGGGTCCAGCCCCTTAAACACCATACGCTATGCACGCACACGAGTGGACCAAGTCCAGTGGACCGGGTCACTGACGGTAGGTCCCACATGTTAGAGCTGTTTTTAAAATCAGAAGTAAAATGGAAAACGCACTGTTCACTGGGCCCGCTGGTCAGTGATCGTGGCTAGGATAGCTGTGGATATCATAGGGATATGCTTACGATCTTAGGATAATGAGACAATTGGCAATGGCATTGAGGATTTGTGGAATCACCCGTTTTTGGCGTTGTTCGATTCATCAAGCCTCTGATCTGTTGGCCATGGTGGCGATCGGGCCAGCCATCTACTGTGTTGCTTTTCTAGAATGGTGGTGGCGGTCGGGCCGACCGAGGTGGCGATCGGGCCAAGCGATATAGCGATCTGGTGGCTTTGCTTGAGCGGTTAGACCGGCCTCTTTATGGGCTTTGGATTTTGGAGCTAGGCCAAAAATAGAGGTGTAGACAAGTGAGAGGGTTCTTACGCACTTGGTCCCATAATTTTGGAGCTCGAGGAAAAGTTCTATTCGATTGAAAATTCGAGAGGTTGGTTCGGGGTGGAATTTTGGCTAAGTCGAGGTGGTCGGGCCGGACTTGTCTTGGCGGTCGAGGCCAAGCCAATGGTCCGATCCGACCGCAAGGGTGGTGGTCGACCGGTTTTGGCTTGTTTTGGCCAGCGTGGCGGCGATTTGTGTTTGTTAGGTCAAGTTCATGTTCATCGGTGCATATGTGTTGCATGATGCATGTTTTGGCTCTTGTGGTCAAGTTATGAAGAACTTGTTCTCGAAACCGTTTGTTGGTCTATTGTTGTGCGGTGGCTTGTAGGTCTATGATGGTCGTGGCGAGGTGGATCGGGACTAAGCTTGGAAGGTGAGGTCCAAAACGATCAGGATCTTGGGTGGTCGAGAGGACTCAAGCGGGTATGAATGGATATGGATGACCGAGCAGGCGGTTGGGTCTGTTGGGTGGATCAAGCGGCGGAGTCGGTGCAAGTGCTATGGTGACGGTGGGATCGGACGGGAGACTTGCCGAGCATGGAGTCGTTGATCAACCTACGTGGCGAAGCATGGGATTGCTTCACGATTTGTGGACTCGGTCTTTTGGAGAAGGATCGAAAGGGGTATTTGGTAATTTCACCAAATCCGCCTTGGTGACCTTTGCCTAAACAATGGCCTTGGTCGGCACATGGTGAAGCGGTTTAGGTCAATCGATGATGAAGACGGCGCTTTGAGATGCGTGCGTGTGTTAACCCATTGTGTGTTAGGGTTTAATGGGTGCCCTAATGGAATATACCCTAGATGCTTAGCCTCCATATAAATAGGGGTGTTGTTGGCTGCTTGGGTGCTAGCTGAAGCAAAAGAGAGAGCCAAAGCCCTCATTTGAGATGCCCTATTTTGGTTTTAGGGTTTTGTGAAGAAAAGAGGAGAGCTAGAGTTTCTAGGGTTTGGGATTGAGTGTGTGCTCACGTGGTGAGCTTTGTCCTCCTAGTGGAGTGGCTGTAAACAACAATCTTCCATCTCAAATCAATCCAACCAAATCTCTACATATGAGCCTCTTTGTGTTCTTGTTCTTTATTTGATGATTTTGGGGCTTTCTTTGATTCTCAGGTTTTTACTTGGTTTTTCCTCCTGATCTTGCTTGCTGGGATATGTGAGAACCCATCTAGGATCATCTAGATCATCAATCAACCACGAGCAAGTTTTTGGATCTAAGTTTCGATTTTGCCTGGTTTTGAACCCACCTTCACTCAAACTCAAAAAGGTCAGAACTTTGGCATAGATCTTGACGATCGTTGCTTGGAATAGGTTCCTGACATCATTAGGAAGGTTTGTTTCAAATTTGGGAGGATTTGGCCATGTAGATCAAAAGTTAGACCTTTTTGTGTTTTGGAAGTTAGGGCTGATTTCCTTTGTTCATCAGTTTGGAGGTCGACCGCCATTCTGGTCGACCGCCCCATGGAAGGTCGGACCGCCGTTCTGAGAGGTCTGACCGCCCAACTCATTGTGAATTGAGTTTTTGGTAATCTTGGTTGTTTTGCTTCGGGGTTTTGATTTGATTCAATACAAGTCTTCCTTTGTGCTTGTATATTGATATTCATAGCTTTTATAGCTATTGGAGTGAAATTAGTATTGAATTCAATTAAGGTAAAAATTGTTAGTGCTCCTATTCACCCTCTTCTAGTCGCCTTTCGGTCCTACAATAACCCGGTGTAAAAAGTAGTAATTACTTTATAAACTTGAAATCCATTAATTTGCCCACTAAAAATATTAATAACTTCTAAAATGCCTAACTAATTAATTTTAACTCCAAAAATAGTGAAATCAATTTTGATAATTTTCATTTGTAGTGAAATTTATTATAAAATTGTTTTCAACCATGTCTCTGTAAGAGAGGGTAGTTTTGGAAAAATGATCTTTTAACTCCATTATTTTACAAAAGAAAAAGTGATAACTTTAGAAAGTCATAACTAAATCATGAAAACTCCAATTGAGGTAAACTCAACTGTTTTGGACTTGTAATAATATTCCTATATATCCATATAATCCTTTGTCCCACTACCATTCTGCAAATTTTGCCCAAATAATTAAGTTAGATGAATAGTATCAAATTGGAATTTACGGAAATCAAATTCAAATTGCTATAACTCTCACATACTAAATCCAAATGGAATAATTTTTCACTTAAATTCATCTAAATCATGACTTAGCTACTGTATAAAAATCATGCATTTTTGAGAATTTTGAATTTTGAGTATTTCTCAATGTTTATTGATTGTTGTACTTGTATAGATTCGAGCCTATCGATATTGACTTGTACACTCTGAGGAGAGAAATTAGACTACCAGCAAGGCAAGAATCATTTAAACTTTCTTTTGCATCATATTTGATCCAGTTTTTTTAAGTTAGTGCAATGATAATTGCTTGCATGTTATTTTGATAATGCCGCTATTTTTGTGATGTGTAGATTAGTTATCTCCTATTCATTGAGGTTATCCTTGAATTACTCGAGTACCACATGCTTAAGTTAGATTGATTGGAATATATATTGTTAGGGTTTGCTTAGCCATGCAAGTCTAGAGCAGTAGTTTGATTGTCGGGAATAACTTGACAATTATAGAAAACATAATTACTTATCTTCACTTTGTTTCAGATCTTTGAATCTGTTTATTAAGTTAAATTTTGTCATTTTAAAAGAGATTTGGGGTCTGAACAAGTGTTTGCTAGTGAGGGTGCCTTCGTGCACGAGATTGGGTAAGTGATTGACTTGTCTGGACCAACAAGGACCGAACTTTGGTAACGTCGTTGATTCAAGTAAAACTCATGCTATCACACGTGGTATATGGGTACTGTACGATTAAGTAGGGGGAATGTTTCATTGCGTTAAGTCTCATGGTGGTGTAAGGGCATTTGTGTTGATCATTTGTTTTTAGGAGCCGGTGCAATTTTCTATAGTGTGCAAGCTAGCACCAATTATCATTTTCCTTGCATCGGTATTTTCAATACAACTTGTGAGCCCGCTTGGCAAGCGCTATATGTCACTTGAACTAGATATAGGAACCACTCATAAGGGGGACTTAGCTCAATAGGATCTTCTTGCTAAAAACAACAGTATCTCGATTCTCCCCAGCCGGCATACCTAAGGAAGTGTGTCATTATTGAAGGCATCAGGAGGCTTACGAACTAGTCAAGTCATGTGGGTAAAGTAGTACACCTCTCTGAGAGATAATCTATTGAATAGCCATGTCACGGTTATGGACAACGCTTGAGTTCAGGAGTTACTATTGTTAGACTTTGAAATTAAATGGTGGTTAATCTCGGTATTCAACATGAATGGGATGTTCATGCATTTTGTTATATCAAAGTGGGCTGCCACTTTGTTGTTTTTTTATTCATTTGTTATTCAATTTATTACTCTATCACATGATTTACTTCTACTTCAAATCTGATTTCGAAATGGCACTTGAAAGACTAGTATGTGTAGGTTGTAAATTATTGCGTCTCTTTTGCAAAACTAAGCCAATATGAGCCATCCTTTGGAATAACCTCTAGCATAACTAATTTTTATTTGTGTAAGACTTGCAGTACCTTTGTACTCAACCGGTTCTGCAATTTAAGGTGAGGAAGGTTATGAGCCGATGAGCTCGTTAGTGCCGATTTAGGCAATCTTGATGAGTAGTGCTATCGTTTAACTCCCAGACGGTTGCCGATGGGATATGGGCATACCATTGCTAGACTTTTGGTTTATTTACTTGCTACTGCTGCTACTTTATACTCTTATTTGAATTTGGCGTCGACCACTTGTAATAGTTGTAGACTTAAACTATTATGATGTATGTCTTTTGAACTATTAATGTATGATTGTTGTATGGATGTGATCAACGTTGCATGAGAGTATGAGCATATTGGTCGCTAATCTTGGGAGCCAATATGATTTCATGCTCGTTGTTCATGACTTCCCATTTAACTCACTAAGTGTAGTGCTTGGCACGCTAGAAGGCAGACAATCATGTAGTGCTCGCAGAGGAGCAGCGCGCATGATCGTCAGAGCTCTAGTTTTCAGTTAAGCCTCTCGCTTAGATGGAGTTAAATTGGAATCCATTTATTTGAGGCCCAAAGTTATGTCCATAAGACCATGCTTAGTCTCGGTCTTAAGGAGATAACTTGGGGTCCTCATCCCTCTCAAAAGAATCTAGACACTGATAGAGTCCATTCTCTTGTGAATCTCCTCACTCAACCTATAGAACCCCATAATATAAGTAGGGATCTTGCTAAGGCATCTGTTAACCAAAACTAGTCTCCCTCCAAAAGACAAAAGGTTACTTTTCCAAGACCCCAATTTACTTTCAAGTTTGCCAATAATCTTCTAAGCTACTTCCTTCCTTACAACTTTATCCCCAATAGGGATCCCCAAATAGGTCAAAGGATATAGGCCTAATTTATAGTTTAGCCCGCTTGCCACTCTTTGAGCTTCTGCATTATCCACCCTAATCACAAACACCTCTCTCTTGTGGTAGTTAATTCTTAAACCCGTCATCCATTCAAAACAATACAATAGGAACTTCAAATTAAGGATGTACTCGTCCTTATACTCAATCATGAGGACTGTCATCAGCGTATTGAAGAATAGGAACACCCCTAGGAATTAAGTTGGACACCACCCCTTTAACCATACTACCCTTCTAAGCTTTAGCTATAATGGAAGCCAACACATCAACTACCAGATTAAACAAAAGAGGAGAAAGATGATCACCTTGTCTCAGACCTCTATGGGTGGTAAAATAGGAACCAACAGATCCATTAACATTAATACTTACTTTACCCCTTCTCATTGAATTCATCACCCAGTTAATCTACTTCCCAGAAAAACCTCTACTAGACATAATAGATTCAAGAAAATTTCAATTCACTTTGTCATAAGCTTTCTCAAAGTCTAGTTTAAGGATTACTCCTTTCTCTTTTGTAACTCTCAACTCATGTAAAATCTCATGAAGAGATACCACTCCATCCAAGATATGTCTCCCTTTGATAAAAATAGTTTGTCTCTCATTTATAATCTTATGAGCCACCTTCCCCAATCTGATAGCCAATAACTTGGTAATAATCTTGAAATTGACATTGATAAGCATTAGCACGAAGCTGTTTGATGGTAATAGCCTCCTTAATTTTTGGAACCAAAGTAATAACCACAAAATTCAACCTTTTCAAATCAAGATGCCCCTCAAAAAAATCACAGATGAGCTTCATGAAAGACTGCTTAATACACCCCCAAAGGACTTATAAAAACAAGAGGAAAGCCATCGAGTCACGAAGGTGAGTCTCCCTCAAACCTTTAATAACCTTCCACACTTCATCCTCGAAAACTTTTGGACTAAATTGACATTGTCTTCCTCAGTTATCATTTGTTAGTCCTCCCAGAAATTTGAGGCAATATCCACCTTAAGACCACTATCTTTACCAAAAAGATCTTTATAAAATTTGTAGATATGATTTCTAATATCAGCTTCTTCAGTAAAACTTCCCCCATCATAATCTAGCTTAAAAATAAAATTTTTCTTTCTTCTCCCATTAGCACAACTATGAAAAAAACTTTGTATTTGCATCCCCTTGAGTGATCCATTTAACAGCCTCTCTTTGTTGCCAATATTTCTCCTTCATATCATACAGATGTTCCAAATCTCTCTCTACTTTGCATATACCAATCCAATCCTCAGCACTTAAACCACCCAAATCAGCTTTCAGGTCAAGCTTATGTAAGACATCAAGACAACTTTTCATCTCATTTCTAAACTTACCATTCAAATTGGCACCCCACCCTCTTAAGTATTGTCTTAAAATAGCCAAACCCCCATTCCACCTATCTAAGGAGTAAATATTATCAAGCATCCTGCGAAAAATCTCCTCCCATTTATGAAAAACCACCTCATTAAAATTATCTTGACAGAACCACTTTTTATCAAAAAAGAATCTGCTAGACCTTCTCCTTTCATCCCCTCCAGTGTTCAAAATTAAAGGACAATGGTTAGATCCAATCCTAGTCAAACTAACAACAGAACAAAGAGGAAATCTGGTCTCCCATCTAGGCGAAACCAAAATCCTATCCAACTCCACTATAATAGGAATTGATTGCTTTATTGGTCCAAGTGAATCTGGCACCACCCCTTTTAATCTCCATCACATCATTATTAGCAATGGAATTATTAAAGCATCCATCAGAGTAATTAATATTACGAACTTTTGTTAGAAGCTTTCCTAATCAAATTAAAATCATCCCTAAAACCGGAGGAAGAACAGAAGATTGCACTTTAATATGCAAATCATCCGGAAAGCGACTTAAGTCATGATGAGCGGGACCATAGATAGTTAAAACTTCCACCTGAAATTACTTTATTTGTGTCTCAAAACCATACTTACAAAAAATCTCCCATGATCACCCCTTCAATTTTCAACTCCTCTTTTTCACCCCCATCAAAACACCCCAATGCCCATTAGCAGAATCCATTTCAACCAAAGTCACAATTTCCCACGGATCTTTGAGATCCGAGCAGAGAAATCATTTTTAATTGTTTCTTGCTCCTCTACCACATCAATCTTTTCTTTGATAATCAGCTCTTTCAATTTCCTCCTCCTAGTCGGTTTACCCAAACCACGAATATTCTAAAAGAGAAACTTCGTGTTTGAGATTTTCTAAAGTAACCTTTCCTTTTGTTGTATACGCTCCCTTTTTACTCAATTTAAAACCAATTGCACCCCAGTATTCATTATCAATTACTTCCATCAGATCCTCTTCACCCCTCACATCCTCTGAGACTTCTCTTGCCTCTTCTAGACCACTCTTAGATTTACCTTCTAACTCAGCGTTAGCAATCGCAACTCTAGCTATTTGTTGAGCTTGCATAGCAGAGATAACCTCAAGAGAGCTCTCAGATTGAGATCCCAAAGAAATACCACAGGAGATAGCCACATTTTCTAAATAACTACTAGAAGCATTATTAAGAATATTAAAAGGATTAGTTCCAGAATTACCTTGAGCTTCCAAATTTTGGATGGACTTCAACATTCTGACCTTTTTTTTGCATCTGAATGCCACTGGTCTTGTATGGGATTGCTCTTTCTAGTAGGCAACTAAGGTTCCTTGACCTGCTTTTACCCCTTTCTTTTAGCTAAGATCCACTCATGACTACATCTTGAGACTAAGGTAGTTGGACTTGTTTGTTAACTCTTGAATCATATTTATTAATCTCTGGCCACTTCCACTTCTCACTAAATCCTCCTCAACAGAGATTAGATCCACTTCAAATTGACACCCAAAGACACCCACCTTGATTACCATCATTCTTTTGACATGAAGAATTTCCTTCACGGAAGAGAACTTTCACGAGAAATTTTTAAACATGGCCACGGAGAAGCGACCAAAAGAGTAGGCCCTACATTAGTGTGAACCACTATCTCCTTAGAGGTACCTTGGGTTAAATCCTATCACATTCAAGGACCCCCGAAATGTGAGATAAATAAATCTTCCACCCTTTTATTTTGTCAACCCTTCCTCCTTATCGTAAGAAGAAATATCGAGAATCACTATGGGGAAAGCTAAGCATAAGTGACATCCTTTGGAAGAATTTGATTATCACCATGCAAGACCACAATCTCCTTACCTTGGATAGATCCTCGAATTAGAAGCACATTGAGATTTGGTTTTTGTTTTATGAGAATCCCCACTCTTGTGATCGAATTATGAGTATCTCCACCATCTTTGTTCACTATTTTCTCCTATTCTGTCTTGTGAGTTCTTCCATTTGAATCATCCTCATCTTCCTCATTGTCCTCATCCCTCCTTTTGTCCTGAGATTTATGACTTACATCTCAAACCACCCCTAGCTTCTTTTTCTCCATAACCCCTTCTGCCTCAAACATAAGATCATAACCCACGTTATCGATGAAGATCTCCACAAAACAATTTATGCTCGTAGGATCTCTGCAATGAACCTTGACCCTAACCGGATCAATTCACATGTGGCTGATCTCATCTACCTCTATTGGTTCCCCCACAGTGCTGGCCAATTCTTTAACAATTTCCTTAGTTTTATTAGCATGAGGAATCCCAGATATCTTCACCCAAACCGGAATAAGATAAGAGGAGGCCTCGGTATCTAAGTTAAACTTCTCCACTTTTGCCTTAATAGAATGTAAAGCTAGTTCCACCCCTCCAACTTTGGACAAAGTTTCTAAAATAGTTTCGGAAGGGAAAACCACTGCATATTCAGATTCAGTCACCTTCCTAACCTTCCAATCCCAATTGTCTTGGATCAAATGTTTCAACTCAGCTTCAATTCTTTGCACTGAAGCCACCCCATCGAATAATAATCACCCGATTCTTTGCTTGTTGTTCACAGAGTTTCAAACTAAGAACTTGAAGGCTATAAAATCCTTGACCTGGAATGCCAAAAAACATAACTTCAACCCCAGGATTTGTTTATCATCAGGACACCCGAAGTCATGTGCCCGATTTTTTGCACTTATAACGGCGGAGGATTTGTGCATCTTGTGATGATGCCACGATTGCAAACACCGAAAACACGTTCCTCTATCTTCAACTATTAAAACCCTAGTATTTGGTCCAATCTCACCCCAACCCTTTTTCTGCTCCTCACCTTTGCATGTACTCCCAGACTCTTCCCATTTAGATATAGATCTAGTGTTATCAGCACGGAAAGAGCCACCTTGAGCCATAAATCCACCCTTAAGGTCTCCTCTACCCTGATTCCCTCTGTTTAAACCCTCAGATCTGAGAAAAGTTCCTCGACCACGAATATCCTCTTGACACCCCTTGATCTGATCAGAACTAGCACGATCCGACACCCCGAAATTCCTAGGATCAGCTCTAGATCTATCAGAGCCCAAAGGAGGTTGAAACAAACCTGGACGATAAAAATCCCCTTGAGAATCGGCCAAAAACCTTCTCTTCTGGTCTTGCTCCCTTCGTAACTTCGTCCTCAAATCCTCTTCCCCCATGAGGTCTGTAGGATCGTTAATGACAATCAGAGAGGGGTGAATGATTGTGGGAGATTTTTCGCACCCTTTGTCGCTGCTACTGATGCCTCATTGCCTCGTGTTTAGGAGCCTCCTGTGCTTGAGTGCTTCAGCGCCTTGATCAACTTGGAGCTTTTCTCTAGAGATCACCCAATAGCAAAAAGTGTCACACTGGCTGCGTGCGTATCTGCCGCCTCGGCCAGTGTGTGCTGTGAGTCACTAGATTGGTTCTCCTCAAGCATGAACACAAGCCACGATCATTTGAAGCCCTCATGGCACTTTTCTCACGCACAAACAAAAGCTCCAAAAAGTAGCAGCCACTAGTAATAAACAAATCTACCACCAGCACCTTGTCTCATCCCCAAAATCAAAAGCACCAAACCAAAAGCTGCAGCAGCTAGCAATCAACCAATCTAAACAAAAAGCAAGCCACCACAAGCTCGTCTTTTTTTACGTCTCTGAACACAGCATACACAAGCCTTGACCTTCCAATTTTGGTGTTGTAGCCTCCGGACCACATCTCCATAGCTCCAACACACATCATCCAACTTTGATCTTCACACGCCCCAACTCGAGCTCGACCGTCTCCTCCAGCAACCTCGACCCTCTGGACCATGAATTTGACCCAAGCCATCTCCGATCACCACCGTAGACTACGATCGCCTCCGAGTTACCCTGCACATGCAAAGACCAAACACAACACATTTTCCCGACACAAGTTTTTCCCAACTTGACCGACATTAGTCCACACACGCCACACGCCTCAAATGATCATCAGTACTCAACATTGTCAATTATTCATCAACTAAAATAAACTAGACCAAACCACATGGTCTAACAATCGCCCCCTTGATGAATACATTGATACTTCAAAATTGTGAGTTGAATTTTGAAAGAAAAGAAATTTGCAAAAAGAAAGTTTCAAAGCTGCAAAGCAACCTTCAAAACCACAGCTGAAAAACTCCCCCTCAACACAAGGAGCTGAAAAACTCCCCCTCAACACAAGGAAAGCAAATTTCCCCAATTTTTTTTTTCAAATTCTCCCATTTTTCTCCCCCTTTGGCAATGGAATCATCAAGAACTTTAGGGAAGGAATAATTCTAAAACAAGAGAGCAAGGAGAGTAAAAATTAAGAAGCTTTATAGATTATGCAAATCAATTTAATGAAGTAACCAAGCCATCTTGTTGAGTAGAGCTTAACAGGATCATATAAAATCATGTATCGTGTAGCAAAGACAAGACAAGTCAGTACCACTTGAAGGATGATTATGCAATTTAACTTAATGGCAGGCATCTCAACAATGACTAAACTGATCATAAGCACCACAAAAAGATATCACCAAGAAAAGTGAGAGCCTAACAGTGACACACAAGTTAAATCTAGATGAGCTAGCAGTCTCATATAGCACCCTATTGCTTCAATTTCAATTCTTATTTGCATGTGGTATGCTTGGAGCATACTTCTTTTCAAGGGTGGCATGCTTGGAGCATACTTCTTTTCCTTTTAGCAGTTTTGTGCATATTTTTTCTTTTGAATATACATAGCTATGTATGGCATGCTTGAAGCATATTTCTTTTCATTTGAGCACTTTTGTGTGCATATTTTTGTTTTTTTGAATACACAGCTATGTATGGCATGCTTGAAGCATACATCTTTTTATTTTCCTTTTCTCAACCCTTTATTATATATATATATATATATATATATATATATATATATATAACATGTTAAATTGAGTGAGCATAACAGGATTGCAATGAGAGACATACTTGCTGCAAATCTAAGATTTAAAAAGACTCACAAACAAGCGCATCCTTTTCCATGGACATCTCCAAGTGATAACAATAATCAATCTAGTCAAAGTGTTTAGCCATGTCATGCTTTAGTTCTAATGTAGCAAATTTATTAAAACCAGTCAAGATTAAGGCTACAGAACACATGAATAAATATGATAAAGAAAGCTTTACAACTCATTCGATTTCAATGGCTTGGACTTGATGAATTTATTTGATAAGAATAATAATCAAAACTTCTGAACTTTTTAAACCCAAACTCCCCCTCAAAATAAGCTCATAGGATGCAACGCACCCAATTTACTTCGCAAAAGGGCAAACCTAGCAGAATCAAGTGGTTTTGTAAAAATATCAGCAACTTGAGACTCTGTATCAATAAAATACAAAACAACATCTCCCTTTTCCACATGGTTTCTAAGAAAATGATACCGAATATCAATGTGTTTGGTTCTTGAATGTTGCACAGGATTTTTAGCAATAGAAATAGCACTAGTGTTATCACGAGAAAGAGGAACACTATCGATTTAAGCCAAAATCCTTAAGAGTAGAAATCATCCAAAGCAATTGAGAGCAACAAGAAGCGGCTGACTACATATTCAACCTCGGTTGTGGAAAGTGCAACAGATAATTATTTTCTAGAAGCCCATGACACAAGAGATGTGCCTAAGTGACATGTGCGGAGGTACTCTTCCTATCAATTCTACAACCCCAAAATTAGCATCCTGAGTAAGCTCTAAGGGTAAGGCATGATGAAGAAGAACACTATAAACCAAAGTCTAAAGTTGAGTGAAGAAACCTGAAAATTCTTTTAACTGCTTGACGGTGTGAAGCACGTGGGAAAGCTTGAAAGCGAGCACACGGACATCTGACAAAATGAATGTCGGCCTTGAAGCGATGAGATACAAAAGTGAACTAATCATGTACATACTCTTTTTGATCAACAGGCTCTCCATCCTCGTCAGGGTCTAACACTGCAGTGGATCCCATTGGTGTAGAGACTGGTTTTCTTGTTCCCATGTCAAAGCGATGAAGGAGATCCTTGGTGTATTTAGTTTGATGAACAAAAGTACCCTGCTTTGATTGCTTGATCTGGAAGCCTAGGAAGAACGTGAGTTCTCCCATCATGCTCATCTCAAATTTCCTGCTCATAGTATCTGAAAATTTGGAAACAAGAGCATGAGAAGAACCACCAAAGATGATATCATCCACATAGATCTGAACAAGTAAAAGATCATTGCCATGCTTGAGTGTAAACAAAGTTTTATCTACCTTACCCATTTGAAAGTCATTTTTAGGCAAATATGATTTAAGCCTTTCATACCATGCTCTTGGAGCTTGTTTTAAACCATACAAAGTTTTGGACAGTTTGTAGACATGATCGGAGAAATTTAGGATTTTCAAAACCGGTGGTTGTCTTACATAGACCTCTTCCTCAATATAGCCATTAAGGAAGGCACTCTTAACATCCATTTGATACAACTGAAACCCTTAGAAGCACTTAAAAGCTAAAAGGATTCTAATGGCTTCCAAGCAGACCCACAGTGCAAAAGTTTCATCAAAGTCAAGACCTCCCACAGGTAAAACCACGAGCCACAAGTCTTGCCTTATTTGAACAACAACACCATCCTCACTTTGTTTATTCTTAAAAATCCATTTGGTTCCAATGACATTATGACCATAAGGAGGTGATACTAATGTCCAGAGTTTATTACGCTCAAAATTTTCTAATTCCTCATGCATGGCATTAATCCAAAACTCATCAGATAAAGTGTGACTTACATCTTGGGGTTCAAACGAAGAAACAAAAGCAGCATGAGCATATGAAGCATCAGAGTTATACCTGTTGCGAAGAACTCTCTCATCTAACTCACCAATCATTTGTTTAGGAGGATGACGTCGTTGAATATGCAAAGGAGCCTGTGGAGTCAGTGGTGACATAGGTGTTGCAGTAGTGACCTCTACCTCATTGTAGGTAGGAGCAGAGCCACTAGTTGCAGACTTTATCGGTGTAGATACGTGTGTCGTAGTGTGAATCGGGGTTACCCTTTCATCGTCGTCAGAGTCATAGAAGATGTCTTCGGATGCGTCATTTACCTGTATACCTGCATTGTCGGGTCTAGTACCAGGACTAGCCTAATCAAAAGCAACCTCGCAGGTCTCAGCAATTTTGTTAGTTTCTAAGTTGAGTACACGATAACCTCGAGTGTGAGCTGCATATCCAAGAAAAACACCATATGAGGATCTAGATTCAAATTTATCAAGATTTCCATGTTTAAGAATAAAACATCGACAACCAAACACCCTCAAATGAGAAATCTTAGGAGAATGACCAAAAGCGAAGTTCATAGGAAGTCTTATGCAATTTAGCTCATAAAAATACTCTATTAGAAACATAACAAGCGGTAAAATATAGCTTGGTCCAATACTTCCTAGGTGTGTTATGTTCATTTAACATCGTTCTAGCCATCTCAACCAAAGTTCTATTTTACGTTCTACAACACCATTACATTTGTGGCACACAGTGAAGAAGAATTGATGATCTAAACCTTTTTCAGTACCAAAAGAAGCAAATAATATGTTCTTGAATTCAGTTCCATTATCACTTCTAATTGCTCTAAATGCCCCTGGGAGTTCAGTGACAAGTCTAAGGACAAGCTCTCTAAAGTGACCAAAAACTTCGTCCTTAGATGCCATGAAAAAGACCCAAGAGTATCTAGAGTAATCATCAACAATAACAAGAACATACCATTTACCTCCAGCTGACTGAACTCTAGCAGGCCCTACAGTGTCCATGTGCAACAACTGACCAGGTGCATCATTCATAACAAGTGTAAGTGGAGGATGTGATGCAGAAACCATCTTACTGTGAAGACAGGGTGAACAAACAAAATCCATAGATCTTTCAATTTTAAGATTAGGTAATCCTCTAACAAGATTCATATTCGATACAAGAAAGATGATCAAAACCAATATGACCTAATCTCGGTGCGATGAAATAAATTTTAGAAAGCAGATGAAACAAGACACCTAAGATCAGAAGATGACGAAAAAGAAAAGTCACCCTTAAACAAACGACCAACTCGAATAATTTTGCACACTAGATCGCCGGATGAATCTAAAATGCAACAAGAATGCTGTTTAAAGCTTACCTCAAGGTTATCATCTATCAACTGTGAAACGGAAAGCAAATTATAGCTCAATTTACTGACAAGGGCCACATCTTTTAAAATGAACTTGTCATTGACGCGCACAGTACCTTTTACAAGAACTCGTCCTTGCGCATTGTCCCCAAAAGTGATCATTTCATCACCGGAGGCATGAGTGAGGGAGGAGAACCATCGTGAGTCTCCGGTCATATGGCGAGAGCAACTGGAGTTAATGAACCATATGTTATCCTTTTGCTTGCGATGAGTCTACAAAGCATGAACAATCGTCGGTATCTTAGTACTGGGGTTAGTGAGTAAGGATTTAGATACCCGATCTTGAGATCTCTGCTGACGACAGAACAACAAAACTAGAACAAGAAACATGTGTGTGTGAGTGATAAGAGCGCCAAAAAGAGGCTGTCTAAGCGCTCCTTGAAATCTGAACAATCTTGAACAAGAATTATTTGAATTATAACCTAAACTAGCATGTGAACTAGATTTAAAATCATCATAAAAGTTCTCTAAAAACCTAGCTTTCGCATTGGTTCTAGGAACAACAAAAGAGGTTGTTGCGTTTTTGTCTTAAGGCATTCAATCTTTCCTTTTTCTTTTTCTTAACGCCTAAAGCAAAATTCATGCAAGTGCCCATCTCTACCACAATAGGTGCGGTGAGATTTAACTTAATTAGAATTTTTTGAGATGATGAGCTAGCACCTCTGACATTAGCGAAGAGCTTTGCACAAAACCGTGATTTAAACACAGGTTTATGAGGCTCACTTTTTGTTTCAATTAACCCACTTCCAATGACCTTAACTATTTTAGGTGGATTATCCTTGGCATAATTAGCGATATTAAATCCTAGACCGGTGTTTTGACACTCGGTTTAGACTTGTCTAGAATCATATTCAAAATTTTCTTGCCAAAGAGAATCTTTCTAAAGTGTCCTTAAGGTACTCATTTTCTTTAGCTAGAGTAGAACAAATTGTGCATAGCTGATTCAATCACGGTTTTCTTAGAAGCACTAGATGAGCCAATCTTTCTTTTTCACAAACTCATTTAGTTATGCGGTCAAAGCTTCTATCTCTATTATAAGTTTAGGGACAGTTAGAGCAAGCTATATCATGATAAAGCATATGTTGAATTGTTTCACGAAGTATTGAGTCTAGCTTCTAACAATTCACAATTAGAGCAAGTTTTAGTTTGAGCATTTGACATACTTGAGTCTAAACAAGTAGAACTAGACTTGAGCTTTTCAATTTCATCATATGCAAGTTTTAACTTTTCATCACAAGAGTCATGTGCTAGTCTTAATTCATCAAATTTAGTATGTATTAACCTAAGGTCTCAATTCAGAAAATAAAACTTGGCAAGACTCACAAGATTCATCATTAGGAATAAAGCGGCGAGGATCTAATAATCCTCATTTTATCTTTTATCTATAATTCTTATTATGGGTAAATATGATGTCATGTGGTCCCTAGGTATACCCTTATATTTACAAGGGAGAAGCCTACGGTGGTCGTAAGTTATTCTCGACCACCCCCATAATCGTAAGTCTTGCTACGACTACCTTATGGTCGTAAAGTTCTTCTACGATCACTATCCGATCATAAGTTATTCTCGACTACCCCATAGTCGTAAGCTCTTCTACGACTAGGTCACTCGACCACCTTATGATCAATAAAACCTCACTGACGAGTGGGTCCAATTGATTAAGGAATCCAAACGATCAACATACGCTATTATTTTACGGAGTAATAGCATGTAATACCCATTATCTCGACAAATAAGCGGCAGGCGGCATGAAGGTTAACACTCATGTGATTCTGCAAACATCGCTATGAATTCTGAAGACACGATGAGGCGCCTCTTCACGGAGAAAGCGGCTACTCCTTCACGACTATATAAAGGCGGCGTCGAGAGAAGAAGGGAGGCAATTAGAAGGCGCAAGCAATCGGAAGACATGCACTATCTTACGTATTAGTCTTAGTCTTTTCTCCGATTGTACAAGATACACTCAATACCATACACACGAGTAGGGTTGTTATTATCCCGGAGAAGGCACGAACACGTATAAAAATACCCGTGTCAATCTCTCTGCGTGATTCCATTCTAGGAGACCCCCCGAATCAAACAATCTTTACGTAAGATCGGTTCTAAAACACCGACATAAGCTTTAAGTCTATCAATTTCAGAATTTAAGTTCTCAACAATAAGATCATGTTTCTTTATTTTCCTTTTATATTTTTTGAGCTCATCTGTCAACCTAAGCACAGCACGAGATAAATCTGTATAAGAGGGTTTTACCTCATCAGGATCACTGTATAGATCATCATTGTTAAGCTCCTCACTGCTTGCCATAAAACACATCTCTGTGAAGTCCACCTCCTTTGCCTTCTTACCGTTGTCCCCATCATCGCTTCCAGAATCAACATCACTCAAATCAATCTCATCCAGTGCTGAGAGTACCTTGTGGACTACCCTACGATAGTTGTGCTTCTTGCTAGGATCAATCTTGAATTTAGAGCGACGAGTTGGTACTTTGTCATCTTTGACCTCCTTACTCCTCAGTTTGGGACAATTCATCTTTATGTGATTTAGCTCACCACATTCATAGCATCTGATAGGACCATCTCTCGCCTTGATCGATGTTGTTAATTGCCTTGGTCACCTGTTGGAGAAGAGTACAAATTGCTCTTCGGAATCTCCTCTAACTGTTCATCTATGGAAGAAGACAAAACAGACACAAGACAAGAGCTCGAAGAAGCAGCCTGCATGGGGTTAGTCATAAGAGCTAAAGATGAAGATTTATCACTTTTAGATGGCACAGCTTCCATCTCATAGGTTTTCAATCTAAAGTAGAGATCATCCATGGTTAAAGTATCTAGATCGATAGTCTGATTGATAGTTGTGACAACCATCAACCACTCAGAACTTAAAGATCTCAATATCTTAGTTGCATTATCTTCATCAGTTGGAATAACACCAACACCCATAAACTACTCGATTATCTTTTCAAAAGCGAGCAAAAGATCATCAAAAGATTCACGAGCTTCATAGCAAAATCGAATACTCTTTTTGATAAAGATTCTTCGCACTTTCTTGATTTTAGTAGTTCCTCATGATAATCACAAAGAGTCTTCCATATTAAGTGGGCGAGCTAATATGAGCTACGATCAAACTCTTTGCGAGAGATTCCTTGAAACAACAAGTTCTGAGCTTGAGCATTTATATCAACATCTGTTTTATTTAAATTAATGTGATAGTAGGAACCACATAAGGACTAGAAACATTATTACATACATCACTACCTTGAGCCTTAATATATGCTTGCATACGACACTTCCAAAAAGCAAAATCAGTACCATCTAGCATGGGGGGACGATTCACATACCTCTCTGACACCATAGCAACCTTGCTCTGATACCACTTGTAGGATCGTTAATGACAATCAGAGGGGGGTGAATGATTGTGGGAGATTTTTCACACCCTTTGTCGCTGCTACTGATGCCTCGTTGCCTCGCATTTAGGAGCCTCCTATGCTTGAGTGCTTCAGCGCCTTGATCAACTTGGAGTTTTTCTCTAGAGATCACCCAATAGCAAAAAGCGTCTCACACAGCTACGTGTGTGTCCTGCTTCGCCTCGACCAGCGTGTGCACAACAGAGTCACTAGATCGGTTCTCCTCAAGCACGAACACAAGCCACGGTCGCTGAAGCCCTCATGGCACTTTTCTCACGCACAAACAAAAACTCCAAAAAGTAGCAGCCACTAGCAATAAACAAATCTACCACCAGCACCTTGTCTCATCCCCAAAATCAAAAGCACCAAACCAAAAGTTGCAGCAGCTAGCAATCAACCAGTCTAAACAAAAAGCAAGCCGCCACAAGCTTGTCTTTTTACATCTATAGAACAGCGCATACACGTACGCTGACCTTCCAATTTTGGTGTTGTAGCCTCCGGACCGCACCTCCATAGCTCCAACACACATCATCCAACTTTGATGTTCACGCGCCCAAACTCGAGCTCGACCATCTCCTCCAGCATCCTCGACCCTCTGGACCATGACTTTAACCCAAGCCATCTCCCGGTCACCGTCGTAGACCACGATCGCCTCCGAGTTACCCTGCATAGGCAAAGACCAAAACAACACATTTTTTCGGCACAAGTTTTTCCCAACTTGACCGATATTAGTCCACACATGCCACACGCCTCAAATGATCATCAGTACTCAACATTGTAAATTATTCATCAACTAAAATAAACTAGACCTAACCACATGGTCTAACAAGGTCGTCCTCTATCCAATCTTCTAGAACGCTCTATTTTCCCCCAATCCAATCGCGAGCAGAATCCCCAAATCGCCTCGGAGGACGACCCCTGCCGCGATCCATTGCGCACGCCACTCGGCTGACAAGGATCGATCCCAAAGGCGGGAGGATGGAGATTTTGTCGGACCACTAGCTTGAGCCCCCAGCAGCGAATTTTGCTCGAGCAAGCGAGAAAACCTAGCTCACCCAGCACCGCTCGCTTTGGAATCCAACACCACGACTATGCTGGAATCCGCCACCACGAATGGGAGAATATATTTACAAGGGAAGTGCCGTACCTCTAGGCCGGCCCAATTGGCCAATAAGCTGCCGGTGGCCTCGGCTGCACCCAAACCCTTGTACTGTGCTTCCACGTGTTGCTTCCCACGTGAATCAACTCCGACGAGCGAAGATGAGAGCGTCGATCTCCTAAACCTCGACCAGCAGAGAGGCCGAGAGCTTCCTGCTTCGTCGAGACTCGCCTGAACGCTGAACCTCCGGTCGAAAAACCACTCCTAGTACCGGAGATCAGAGAGGAGAGGCCAGAGACCTCGCATGACACGAGTTCCATCGCCTTCCTCAAGTGCTCCACCACCACAATCGCCACGGATGCCATTTCCTCAGGTTTTTTACGTACTACCAATTTAGAACATTATATGTCTTGGGATCGTGCACCCCAATCGAGTGCTCAAATGTGACCAATCTTTGCTGAAAATGATCTTTGTTAGAGTGCTATATTCGATGGATGATAACTTTGCTGGGGAGACAAACATTGGGTATGACAAGCAGGATCTAGAGATGAAATTTGGCATCGCATGCCCTAGCATGGCTGAATTAATAATGGCTACCAAGTAGTATACCATTAAGCATGAATTTGATATGGGGATAGAAATCAAACCCAACAAGGCTTAGGGATTTTACGAGAGGTAAAGGATGTGAATGGCGAATTGTTGGTATTTTCATGCTTAGAATAAGAAAACCGTCAGGGTAGTAACACATTACTAACATCTTTATTTTGTGATGCATAAATGATGATTTTCATGATTATTATTTTTTGTATGTGTAGGTCAACAAGATGATTAATAAGCATACTTGTGCTTCAACTAGTCGTGTGAAGACCAGCATGGCATCACATGCATGGATTGCCGAAAGGTCACTAGGGATCTTGAGGAAGACTTCAAACATGGGTGCTAAAGAACTCAAAGAAAGACTACAAGATCAATACAATGTTACCCTCACATATCTCACAGTTTGGGCTCGTAGACAAAGAGCAATAGAACAGTTGTATTGCCCTTCGGAGGAAAACTTTCATATGTTGTACAACTTCAAGATAAAGGTGGAGCTTAGGTTACCTGGTAGTGTTGTGGAGATAGGAACCAAGAAGGTTAATGGAGAGATCTACTTCCACGGGTTCTTCCTTGCCTTTAAACCATGCATCGATAAATTTGTCAATGGTTGTAGACCATACTTGAGTATTGATTCCACATCACTCAATGAGAAGTGGAATGGGCATCTAGCTGCATCACCGCTCTAGATGAGCATAATTGGGTGTTTCCAGTAGCATTTGGCTTCATAGAGTCCGAGTCAGCTGATAATTGGACTTGGTTTATGTAGCAACTAAAAAAACAATTGGTAATCCTCCTATTCTTGCTGTTTCAACAGATGCTTGTAAAGGTCTTGAGAATGCAGTGAAGAAGGTTTTCTCTGGCATAGAGCAAAGAGAGTGTTTTAGGTACATACTCAACTTTGTAAAGAAGTTCCATGGAGATGTCTTCGGCAACATGTGGCCTGCAAAAAATGTTTACACACCAGAGAAGTTTGAGTACCATATGAACAAGATTTTCACATCTTATCCTGATGTAGCTGATTATCTCAATAGGCATCACAACTTATTGTGGATGATGTCAAAAGTTCTGTACTGAGATCAAGTGTGACTACATTAATAATAATCTTCTTTGAATCATTCAACAATTGGATCAAGGATATCAAAGATTTCCCTATGGTTGATCTAGCGAGATAAGCTACACAAGATGATAATGGAGTTTTTTTACAAGAGAAGAAGGATTGGTGAGGAAATTTGGATGGGTACATATTCCTGCTATTATGCACTAAAGGTGAATCGAGGACAAGAGGATTGTTCAACTTGACTTTCAAAGATCGGCAAATCATAGTGCACGAGTAACTAGACTGTTCAAAGCTAAAAGGGCAGCTTGAAAAGCAGGTTGCAAATCAAGCGAACTGAGCCAGTCCGAGCCCAAAATTTGTTTTTAATGTAAATATATTATTTTAATCATTTTAGAATAAAAAGGTATTATTTAATTCATTTCGAATTAAAAAACATATTTTCATTTTTTATTGTGTTTATTCCGGATTTCGGGCCGGGCCAGGCTTCTTTCGGGCCGAAATTCCAGTCCCAAGCCCGCCCTAGATAGTGTCGGGCTCAGGCCGGGCCGGCAGGCTAGGTCGCCCGTAAACAGGTCTACATGTAACTGAGGTTGATGAAACCATAAAAATTGTTAGGCATGTTGTCCAACTATTGAATCATGAGTGTACTTGTCGTGAGTGGCAACTTACCGGCAAGCCATGCCCACATGCCTTATCATTTATCACCGTTGAAAGGAATGCAAGCATGGAATCATTTGTTCATGAGTACTACACTATGTCCAAGTTTAGGGTAGCATATGAGGGGGTGATTGAGCCAATGACTGACAAATCCCAATGTCCTTAAGTGGATCATGGCTTCAAGATGCTACCACCTCTTAAGAAGAGGTCATCTGGAAGACCAAGGAAACTTAGGTTTAAAAATTGTTTTGAGAAAGAGGCGGTGCACTAAGAAGCAACATAGGTGCAAGAAGTGTGGATAGCTAGGACACCATAGGTTGTCCTTGAATGGAGCCAAAGAAAAGGTATTACATAGCATCACTAAGTTCTCGCTAAAATTGTGCAAATGTGCTCATATTCTTGTGTATTGTTTTCATTCAAATTGTACATATCAATTTTTTAGGGAAGAAAGAGCGAGAAGAAGGTTCAAAGCAAAGAGATACACACACCCAAGAAAAGAAGGACAAGCTTAGTTGCAACCACAGAGAGTCGGGCCCATGACTAGAAGGTATCTTTGCAAATATATCAAGTCCTATTTTCACATGTCTTTTGGATTGTATGCTTATGGCTATAAATATTGCAAGCAACTAGTCTTGTCGATAGGAGAAGGAGCTTCACAAAGTGCAGTCACAACACCATGAATGACAACAAGGTCACCAACAAAGGCCAGTGCCAAAAAGAAATTAACTCTATGGAGAAAGAGAAACTAACTTATGCTGCAATGTGATGGAATGACTTGTGTGAAATGAGTGGTTGTGAGATATGGTTTTCCCATGGCTCTCTTCTTTTGGTGAAATTTGTTTCATTTGCTGGACAAGATTTATGTTCAGTTATGGATGCTACCTTATGTAATGGATGATTAGCTATGTTATGGACCAATTTATCTGAATTTGTCATCTCTCCATTCATGCATTTGAATTATGCAGCAGAAGGGACGTAGTGAACCAAACTTGCATTATCTTAAGTTACGAGAGTGGCTACTACAATTCACACAATTCCAATTTGTCAAACCGACACAATTCTTCAATACTAATGCTTACACAGTGTTGAGCCAAATAGAGGCTGCAGGTTGCAGGTCGGGTTTAGAGAGGGGCAATAAGGACATTTTGTGTGGAGAAAAAAGAAGAAAAATTAAGAAAATATAATTAAATAGCTAAAATTGTAAATTATTAAATAACCAATCTTTAAAGTAATAAATTATAGGTTATAATATTTGAAGTGGTAAATGCTAGAAGGTTATTCTTTGCATCGTCAAAAATCAATTTTCTCATTGGAGAGCACGCGCGGCGCGCTTCGCTCCAATTCGGCGGCGACAAGGTTTTGGCGAGCCGCGGCAGAAGAAAGAACGCCAATCCTGCCGCCGTCCGCCCAGCTAACGAGCGTGCGAGGGGAGAAAATCGAGAGATGGTGATGGACGATCCCTCGACTTCGAGGAGGAGGACCCCTCCTCCCCACCCGGCGCCCCGCCAGAGGTACCACGCCGTGCTCACCCCTCCCCTCTTTCAAATTCATTCCGCTCAGATTTTCGTTTCGGTGGGAGATTTGGGCGGATGCATGCGGATGGCCGAGGTTCGATTAGATGTCGTTTTTCGAAGCTTTTTTTGTTGCTGTTATTCGAGTTTTTTGGGTACTAAATTTGGCGCATTTGCTTTGTTTTTTGAGCAATCGGGGTGTGGATTCGCTAGTTTGCTGCGTTTTCTCCTTCTGATTCTGGGGTTTTTACACTCTTAGACTCGTAGTGGAGGTTACGTTGCGAAATGGGAATTTCCTTATTTGAATAGGTTACTATCGATCGATCGGTCATGGTGTTTGGAAGGGTTATAGTAGTAGCAGTAGCACTCGGATTAGAGGCAACATCCCTTGATCGAAGTAACTTGTACTAGTAGAAAAACGTCTATTCACAGGAAGCGAAGGATGCACCAAGCCTTGAGAACGAGCGAATCAATGATATGAAATATGTTGCGAAGAAACGCTGTGTCAATGATAGGTTTTGTGGTGTTACGGCAGTACAAAAGATCGTTTGATGAGTGGCTAACTGGACAAATGTATGGTGATATTTTACCACCGGAATCATCTGCTCGCAAGATGTGCAATGGCAACAAGCGCTATCGATATTACAACTGTTTAGCGATTTAGCAAGCTTATCAAGGTCAATCTTCTTTGCAGGAAGAAGGTTATCGGGTTGGATGATCTTTTACTGGATTACTTTGAAACGGTAAGGATGAGCTCAAAGCTGCTGGTGGTAAGTCTAAGCATGGCCCCAAAGGATATAATTCAGGCAGCGAAGACAAGCAGGTCAGGAGAAGGAGATTAATTTTGCAGATTTGTTGAGGAGTGTGAGGAACAGGTAATTGTCAAACTAACCATATCTCTTGTAAAGTATGAGTAACTGTGGTTCCTTTTTTGTATGTTTTTGTTTTTTTATATCTTCTTAATTTGCGGCGAAAAGAGCTGGATGCTGGAGATGATGTACCCCAATGGGGTCAGAAAGTTTTCGGCTGCCAGGTCAAATGACCCTGCATTTATTCAGTTTATTTTGAGTGCTCCAGTTAGGTTCAGTTTTTTTTTCTACAACTAAATTATCCTTACGAACTGTACTTACAGAAAGCCCCCTCAATTCTTAGCGACACTGGAGTTGAAAATTGTCAACTTTTGCAATCATTCTGTGGAAGTGAGCAATTAGGTTTTGATCTAAACATTGAACCAGGTTAGTTCTGCTACAAGTGCATAAGTTTCTGATTTAAATGAAAATTGATATTGTTGACTTGCCTGTGTGTTTGGTTTAACCTTTTTTTTTATCACTGTGCCACTGTTAGTTCGACAA